>CM031625.1:21703965-21714967 GCA_018398815.1 Conus ventricosus | reverse complement strand
TTTTGGTATGTTTTTTTTGTTTTTTTTTTTTCTTTTGCTAAATGTTCATTACCTAAATGTAAATCCTGTGTTCTTTACTTTAAAACTGCATGAAATTAAAAAAAAAAAAGAAAAAAAATGTGGGTCCATCTTGGCATTCTAATGGCCTTTTTAGCTTCGTTTAGATGAAAAGGTGACAACCCGGATGTACTCGAGCACCAGGGCCATTTCTCTTTTCACAAAATGTCCCTCCAAAGATAATTATAAGCGAGAATTGAACCCTCACCACCACCACCCACCAACCTTTGTTTTTCAAACGGTAAGCTCGTATCTCATGATCAATATCTCTCTTTGTAGTTTCATGACTTTAGGAAGCATTTAACAAATTTGAATGCTGCAATTTATCAGCATCACACTGGATCAGACGATGCTCCTGGCTTTGTTACCTTTCATGTCCTTGCGGAGGCCTAACAGAAGAAGACCCCTGTCTGTCCGAACCTACAAGTGTGTTTCTGATCACGGCAACCATCCTACTGAAGATTTCTGGGGGTTTTCCCATATGCATTTGTAGTGCTATTTTGTTACAATGTTACTTCACACTTGACTGAAACACTGTGTGGCTTTAAGACACAGTAAGCAAACATTTCATTCACTCCTTGTTCATCACCAAACAAGAACAAGCTTAGGAAAAGTGAAGGACGACGCAGCTGATCAATTCTTAACCGCCATTTCTCAGAACTGATGCTATCAATCATGGAATAAAAGGAAAATAACAACAACAAACAAATGACCAACCCCTGAGCAAATCATTTCATTCAAGCAGCAGAAAAATGAACTGATACCAAAAGCAAAAGAATAATGCTAATTTCTATGGTAGATGTCTGGATCCTTTCAAACTGAATTCATTAGTGGTTGTGCCACAAATTTTGCAAGCTGGCCCAATCCCGACAACTATCCTGACCATCGCTCAACAACCAGCGTCAGAACCAGTCCAACAGAAATGAAAACCAGTAACATTATTTGATAACTGATATGGGTACAGTAAAATGGAGCTCCAGGATCGGCTTCTATCAGGACACTTAAACCTTTTACATTTTCCACTATTACATCTTTTTCATCTTTTAAAAGGTTGAAGAAGCTTTGTGCGCACTCACTATGAAACAAGTTCTTTTACTAGTTTTAGGGTGTTGGGACCATCATGATGAGAGACAAACACTTCACAGCAGACTCCATGAAAACCTTGTTTAGAGACAGTAATAATTCTTACACACAAATGTGTCTCTGACGCATAAATTTCCTGTCTGACGCACTGGGAATCCACAACGCATTGCAACTCTGAGCAGCACGTCACAAAAACACACTTTCGTCCAATCCGCCTCGATCGCAGTAGGACGTTTTAGAATGTTCTGAATCGATGAACAACTTCCGCTTGAGAACTCTTTTCTGCTGAAAACCAACAACAGTCATCAAATTAGACAACCAAGTCTATGATCGGACCACAGAATCAAGTCATTTGGCCAAACATGAACAGCACTGAAAACCGCATGTAATTCGGCTTTTCAGAGATAAAACTGACAGTTCTCTGTAGCTTGTGGGTGAGAATCCAGCGAATGGAACATAAGTCAAGCGATCTATGCAAACACGACCCATTCGAGTAATTAAAATGGCTCTGTTATGGACGTAGGAATGTGTTGTGCACAGTCCAAGGGTCAAATAATAAAATGTTTCAGTGCTGACGGAATTGGTTCACGATGTTGTAAATTCCGTGATAACAACTGTGGACGATTCCTGAACATAAAGTTTCATTATTAAAATCCTAATAGTGTAGGTGTTCACACTTACTCACTTTAGTTAAACATTTTACTAACAACACCTACTTTAGTTAACATTTTACTAACACGAACCTAAATAAATAATGTTTAGCGTAATCTGAAGTGTGTTATAACTTTGTTAATAGCACCTCTTATCCATTTCTGTCTAATTCTTTCTCAGTGTATCCTATGTGTGGGGAGACGGTCAGAACATGCTGTGTGTGTGTGTGTGTGTGTGCATGTGTGTGTGTGTGTGTGTGTGTGTTTTTTTTTCAGTACATTTACACGCAGTTATAAAGTGTGACCTCCTAAATATTTTTGTGACCCCTGAGAACTTGGAAACAAGCTTTTGCTCCAAGTCTGATCCCCAAATTTTTCAGAAATAATTATCATGTCCCAATGACTTTTCTGAAAGAGATTCAATATTTTTCACCCGGTCTACAAGATTTTACGAAGAAATATTTTCAATGAAATTTCCTGTGTGTTTTTTTTTTACCGTGTAGTTTAATGTGTTGTGTAAAATCTTTTCAATGACCTGAGAGTTGGCTTCAATACAGAGGCAGCCCTGACCCCATTTGTGGTTAGCTGGGCCTATAAGCAATGTTCTCTCTCCCCCATTCTGTTGTATGAGTATGGTTCTGCGCGTTAGTTGAAGAGGAAAAATATATCTTTTATTGTCCCCCCCGTTTTTTGTTTTTGTTTTTCTTTTGTTTGTTTTTTGTGCATGCTCAGAAGTCAGATCTACTCATCTAGGGCAGATTGTGACCACGAAAGGTACTGTGATGGCAGACTGCTGAGCTGTCTTTTAAGAGGATTCAGTGTCCGAACCAAAGGTGTACGAGTACACTTACTCAGTTACTGTGAAAAAAACATGCCAATTAAAAAAGTCACTACACACTATGGATTTGAAATTTGATCAGACCATTATGCACGCGCTACTTGAAAATCAATGCGTAAATTTTATCATTTAGAAACAATCTCTGTTCCAATACATCCCTCAGTCCCAGCAAAAATAAACTTGTACCTGGAACCGACAGCTAGAAAAATTTTTTTTGGTCTTCGACTTTTGCAAACAGTATTTCACTCTCATGTGAATGTGAGGGTGCCTGCACATGCTGATCTAATGGTAACCGCGGTCAAGACATCAGGAATCATACTTGATTGCCTGAAGCTACTATGCTTTGTTGAACACGCAGTTTTATACCCTCCAAGTGGTGTAGTCACTCTCATGTGTATGTGAGGGTGCCTGCACATGCTGATCTAATGGTAACAGCGGTCAAGACATCAGGAATCATACTTGATTGCCTGAAGCTACTATAGCTTTGTTGAACACGCAATTTTATACCCTCCAAGTGGTGTATCTTATGTTAACTGTTTGCCAAGTTCCATGGGATATCTATGCCCGCAAGGGTCAGTAACCCATGACGAGTGATAGTGTGAGCGAGATGCGATCAATCTTACATTACACTACAAGCTAACTGTGCAATAGCATTTCCCTTTTAATCATAAAAGAAAAAAAAAGGAAAAATTGTTTGATGTACCATCTGTTAAATTGGATTATGTAACACACACCTAATCCTTACTCCATTAACAAACAAAACCAAAAAATGATATGCGAGTTAGGTACTTTGCATATGCAGCAAAGAGTAACTTCAGTTTCAAAATAAACTTAGGACCAATAATTTCATCTGGCAACTGGTGATAATAATACAAGTACAGAAATGTGCAGTTAAAAACAGCCACGGTACCACCATCCTCCCACCACCACCACTCCTCCCTCAACCCCCTCAAGTATAAAATACACTTTGAATGGCACCGACTAAACGGCTACAGTGTTTAAGATCAAACTGTGACTGTAATCAGACTTTTCAACGTAAATCATTCTCCTTCATGGAACACAGCCTCATTGTCCTACATAAGCAGAACACTTGTGCAAGACCTGTTCAACTGTGAACTCATGAAAGATCAAATGACACGCATGATGTCATCATCTTACTTCAGTACAATAGCATTTCCCTTTTAATCATAAAAGAAAAAGAAAAAAAAGAAGGAAAAAACTTGCTTGATGTACCGATCTGTTAATTGGATTATGTAACACACACCTAATCCTTACTCCATTAACAAACAAAACCAAAAAATGATATGCGAGTTAGGTACTTTGCATATGCAGCAAAGAGTAAACTTCAGTTTCAAAATAAACTTAGGACCAATAATTTCATCTGGCAACTCTGAACTGGTGATAATAATACAAGTACAGAATATGTGCAGTTAAAAACAGCCCGGTACACCATCCTCCCACCACACCACTCCTCCCTCAACCCCCTCAAGTATAAAATACACCTTTGAATGGCACTGACTAAACGGCTACAGTGTTTAAGATCAAACTGTGACTGTAATCAGACTTTTCAACGTAAATCATTCTCCTTCATGGAACACAGCCTCATTGTTCCTACATAAGCAGAACACTTGTGCAAGACCTGTTCAACTGTGAACCCATGAAAGATCAAATGACACGCATGATTGTCATCATCTTACTTCAGTACAATAGCATTTCCCTTTTAATCATAAAAGAAAAAGAAAAAAAAGAAGGAAAAAACTTGCTTGATGTACCGATCTGTTAAATTGGATTATGTAACACACACCTAATCCTTACTCCATTAACAACAAAACCAAAAAATGATATGCAAGTTAGGTACTTTGCATATGCAGCAAAGAGTAAACTTCAGTTTTCAAAATAAACTTAGGACCAAATAATTTTCATCTGGCAACTGGTGATAATAATACAAGTACAGAATATGTGCAGTTAAAAACAGCCACGTACACCATCCTCCCACCACCACCACTCCTCCCTCAACCCCCTCAAGTATAAAATACACCTTTGAATGGCACTGACTAAACGGCTACAGTGTTTAAGATCAAACTGTGACTGTAATCAGACTTTTCAACGTAAATCATTCTCCTTCATGGAACACAGCCTCATTGTCCTCATAAGCAGAACACTTGTTGCAAGACCTGTTCAACTGTGAACTCATGAAAGATCAAATGACACGCATGATGTCATCATCTTACTCATTACAATAGCATTTCCCTTTTAATCATAAAAGAAAAAGAAAAAAAGAAGGAAAAAACTTGTTTGATGTACCGATCTGTTAAATTGGATTATGTAACACACACCTAATCCTTACTCCATTACAACAAAACCAAAAAATGATATGCGAGTAGGTACTTGCATATGCAGCAAAGAGTAAACTCAGTTTCAAAAAAACTTGGACCAAATAATTTCATCTGGCAACTGGTGATAATAATACAAGTACAGAATATGTGCAGTTAAAAACAGCCACGGTACCACCATCCTCCCACCACCACCACTCCTCCCTCAACCCCCTCAAGTATAAAATACACTTTGAAAGGCACTGACTGACTAAATGGCTACAGTGTTTAAGATCAAACTGTAACTGTAATTAGGTAGCGGCAGCCGAAGCAGCGCTCTGTCATCAACTGGTACTGCACACCGATTTTGCTCGTTTTCCATGCACCCTTAAGCTCTTATTCTTGCATGTTGTGTTTCGAACAGTATGTCAAAATAAAGTTCAATATTTCCTCTTTTGAATGAGTATCATTTGAAGTATGAATGTTTTGTGACGAAATAAATACCTAAAGAGAGAATGAGGTGTGTGATCCGCTTACTTCGTCGCGTGTCGGCGCTCGTGGCCATTTTCGGTCAAGTCAACTTTGACACAGTGCACTTTCTTAACAAATATTGAAGAGTACAGACAACGCACATGCCTATACGAGTACCAAAATAAAGGGAATTTAATGTAGAATTTTACTGTCAGAGGGGAAATTCAAACACTGTAAAAATGAAATACGGGACGAAGTTTTTGTAACATTTCCAGCAATTTTGACGAATTTCGGATAAAAAAAACGATCACAGACACATGATTCCTGTACTCATAATGAAGTATAGACCGTACCCTTTCGACTGATGTACAAGGTTAATGTATTCATTGCCTGTCCTAGTCAATTCAGTCATTCAAAACGAGTGACCCGCGGACCAAATTGTCGTCTGCACGTGAACCTTCAAAACGAAAGATAAACAACATCTACTCGAACTTCGAAGAACAAGATCTTCAGAATTTTCGCAAGGAAATTGGTAAGAATCGCAACACATCGCACAGAAATGATGTTTGGTGTATTGATATCATCTTCTTTATTTGTTTTCATTTGATTAAAAGATATTTGCAAAACAGTCAGACGCATGTAAATGACTCAATACAAATTCTCATTTGACTCGAAATTGAGTTTCATTCACTTATTTTTACAAAGTGTACGTATAAATGACATTTTCATCATTAGTAATATAAGTCATCAGAGGTTATGTTTTATCTTACTATTTATTATTTTCCAATTTTCACATTCGTGGTTTAGGTGAGAAAAACAACGAAAAAGTGAACAATCGTTTTTGCCGAGGGAAATTAAAGGGAAGTAACTAACTCAACCTCGTCATCCCACAAACACGATCGCTTCAAGTTTCAACTATCACGATGAAAATTCTCTTAATTGCTATTGATAATGGATCCATATAACGCAATTTTCTTGGTTAAGCCCCGTTTATTCAAATGCAGACAAAAAGTCTCGAATCAATGAAGTTTTTTTGGTTTTTTTCCAGTAGTGCTGAGTAGGCCTGTAACCAATTTTAATTATCTGAGGAATATTCTCCCTGAAAAGGCATATTGAAAATGATTCTCAATGTTACCATATACTATCAATGTAATGTTTCAGTATTTATGTCAACATGGGATCCTCTGTTTTATGCAGTCAAATGCATTTTTAGTCTGGTGAAAATTGCACACGTGCACACACACACACACACACACACACTCCCACATTTTTTTCTTATCTGTTTTGCTTTGTCATGAGCACACATAATATGTCAACAATTGTGTGTGTGTCTGTGTTGTGGAGTGGGAGTTTGCAACTGACTCGGAGACTACATTGTGTACATACATCGAAGAAAGACACCATTGTAAAGTTTATGAATGGAAATGTGAACTTACTTGCATAAACACATTAGTGTCAGTTTGTGAATAGAAACATCTAATTAATTGCATAAATATTCATAATATAGGTTGCCAAGGAAATAATGTGTAACTGTATTACTAAAAATATAATTATATGTACATGTGCTTATTCTGAAAAAGAAACAGTACATGATCAGTCATGAAAATGTCCAAAGTGTGGAGCATAAAGTATTAAACATACATGCACACTCATTCAGTGTTAGTAGCAATGAAATTTCAGCTCAAGAAATTAAATGCAAATTTACTTGCATGCACAAAGAACTTATGTACGCTTAGTTTGATGTGTACTTACTCTGTTGAACACAAATGCTTAAATCAGTTCGTACTAAATACAGCTAGTGTTTCTATATGCTGAAACTGTCATTAGACTTAAAATATGCCTTTGTTCTGCTGCCTTTTTGCAGATGGTCCAGTGTTCACTAGACTACGATCTGTTTTCCTTGCTTCCGGCAAAAAAAAAGAAGCAGCACTGGCTCAAAGAACTAATAAGATCAATGAAATAGTGAGGCAGATGCAAGTTCACAGGGGACCATGCTGCACTGCAGCTGATGTCAACCGTTTGCTGCTCATGTATCGCACACGCAAAGGTCGGGCTGCAGCACTAACAGCTGACATTCAGTACCACAGGTGGTTCTTGGAAAAAAATCTCCACTCCTGTGATTGGGGGGTACAGACCAGGTGGTGAGTGCAAGACTCAAAGCTTTTTAGCAGAAAATTCTGTGCATATCACCTCCAATCCTACTTCAGCTGCATGTCCTGCTAGTGGGCAGACACCTGAAAATTGACGACCTGCTGTTCCTCCTGCAGATGATTGTGTACCTCCCCTGCTGTGCAGCCAACTTCCAACCTGCTACAGCTG
Organism: Conus ventricosus; assembly: GCA_018398815.1. Taxonomy (NCBI): domain Eukaryota; kingdom Metazoa; phylum Mollusca; class Gastropoda; order Neogastropoda; family Conidae; genus Conus; species Conus ventricosus. The sequence continues at coordinate 21,707,237 of CM031625.1, read as the reverse complement.
TTGAAGTAAATCAGCCAGCACCAAATTCTCCAAATCCTCCAGATCTTGCTCCTGCTCCTGTCCCCCCTCAAGGAAACGCTGGTCGTCATTGTGGCCATGGTCCTTCTCCACCATCCTCAAAGAACCTGGAGCTTCAGGGTGCTGCTCAACGCCCGTCTTCTGAATCTTTCAACTGTGCAAATTCACATGGTGATGGACACCAGTCATCTTTCACCAAGTACCAGTTTGGCAAGTTGGGAGATTTGGTTGCTGTCCATTACAATGACGACTTCTACATCGGTGGAAGTTGTTGAAGTCATCTCTCCAGAAGAGGGTAAAATCAATGTCATGGAGAAGTGCAGCATTAGGAAGACAGCAGTTGCTTGGCCCAAAGTTGCAGACAAATGGAAGGTCCATAGAAACTTTGTGTTTGCCTGTGGAAGGACATCAGCATTGCTCCATCTCATCTTCAGGCAGAACATAGCACGTTGAAACCATGGATTTGCTCATGAAGAAGCATATGGACTTCAAAGCTTTGTTGGTAGACATTTAGTGCTTTGTCACACCATGAAACCTACCTCAGAGGGGCAAAGACATCAGAAAGTGTACTGTATAGACCTCTGCAGACCTGCCTACCTCATGTTATGCTCATCAGTAATAACCACAGAGATTTCAGTAATTTTGCATTTTCCTTCAGTAATTCCACGGACGCGTAATACACGGCGTTTTTGAACAAATAATGTGTACAAAACTCCAACTACATTTTTAACATTTTAACAAAAAATAAACAGTAAAAAAGGAACAAAACAACAAAGCAGAATTAAAATACCTTGGGATGATGGCTGATGACAGACTCAGGACAGGAGTTTCAGGTCATTCAAAGGTGATATACTTGACAGTTTGTAACTTACACAGCAGTCACCACAGATGACACCACTGATGAAGAACCTAATGTACAACCCCCCCTCCCCCCCCCAAAAAAAACTACAAAAATGTGTGTGTGTGTGTGTGTGTGTGTGTGTGTGTGTGTGTTGCACTAAGCCTTGTATTGTGCCTGAGAGATTGCTGAGTCTGGAAACATCCTTTTCATTTTCGCCACTATCTTGTCAGCACAGCTCAGGGACAAGTTGTTTCCGCAGATCAGCTCACACAACAGTCTTTCTGCGTTGGTGATCTTCTGTGTGTGGGTCTGACGGCTGCTCTCGCTGGATTTCGTAAACAACGATGTGATCTTCTGACTGGAGGCACTGGCAGCTGTCTCTTTGTGCATTTTCCCCGAGATATGGCGCTTGCAGTCATTTGCTCCCCATGTCCGATGGAGAAGTCTGAATTGCACACCGAGCAGTATACAAATCCAGGTCCATGTTTTTTGGATTGCAAAAGACAAGGCCAAGTCCGCGTGTATTTACTTCGGAACACTTGCTTCTTCGCCTTCTTCCGTTGTGGCACAGTGGTTTTCGAACCCTCGTCGTCGGTTTCATGCAAACGTTTAGAAGATTTCTCCGCCATTTTCACAACGCCGGCAAAAAATCAGTTGAAACTTTGTCTTACAATGGCTGAACAAAAGGCTTCGAATGGCGCGCACAGATGTGATGGCGCGTCGTGTTGGCCATAGCACCACATTGACCAATCGCAAGTTCCGAACCATCTATGGTTTCGGCTTGAGTCAAGGGAAGTTACTCTGTGGTCTCGGAAAGGTCTAGCAGTCGACAATTTTTTCGAGTCTGGAATTTGCGTAGTTTTTCAATTTTCTTTTCCGTAATTTCGCACGGAAAATCGTACCTCCGTAATGGGGGGTTAATTTCCGTAAGATTACGGACGATTACGGAAGGGTAGGCAGGTCTGCCTCTGTTATTCAAAGTCACCAAATATGTACCTTCAATAGCTGAGGCAGTGACATTTCTTCTGCTTTTATAATTTTTTTCTCTCTCAGCATTAATGGCAAGAAGCTGTACTGAAATTGACTTCAGTGCACTTCAAAAAGTAAATGCAACCATAGGCACTAGTGTTTTATGTAAAAATCCCCATGTTACGGTCATTTTTTTCAAAATTCTTTTCTAACTGAAAATATGAAATTGAAAATAACTACCATTTTGAAACAGGAAAATCTGGTAAATATTACATGATCTGACATGTAAAAACTGGTTTTTATATTCTTATTACTGATTTTATGAAAGGAAACACATCTCCAAATAGACAACACTAAGTTTTAGACAACTTCCTATTGATTCTTGTCTTCAAAACTTGCACATGCTTGACACTTACGGCATTTCAGGTCATCTGACGGCCATTTTGAAATGGTAAAAACTGGTAATATTTGGAGAAAAAAATTGTAATTGCATGTACTTATTGGAATTATCAACATACATCACAGTACAAATTTTGAGGCAATATCTGGAGTGGTTTAAAAGTTATGACAGTTTATTGTATATTTGTTGTTAATATGGTCCGTCGCTGCACTTTTTGCACATTTTAGCAAAAGTAAGCCTCCATATTTCATAATTTTGAACTCCTATGTGCCTACAAAAAATTGGGACTTACACTACATGTTTAGTACACTGGAACAATGAAAGAAAAATATGAGCCTCAAATGTTTTGTTAAAATTACAGAGCCTCAAAAATGGTAGAATGTGCAAATGTGACATTTTTTCAAACATGAAAATAGTCATTTTTGGCTTGTCTCTGAAGATAAGCTATGTCTCCTATTGGTATGTGTATTTGTTTTACTGTAAGTACATGTTGAGGTCTGCAAGTTTATTAAAAATCAGCAGTGTGTTTTGTGTTGTTTGGCTGCTCCAGGTCTTCAAAGTTGCTCCAAATCGCCATTTTGACTAACATTTTGGAAGTGTCAAATTTTTAAATGACAATATCTCTGGAACTAAATAAGGTAGAAACAGTAATTTTTGTTTTGTTTTGTTTCTTTTGAAAATGTCTATTAGAAAAAGACAAAAATAACATTATATACAGCAAGAATATTTTTGGCTGCCACTACCTACTGTAATCCGACTTTTCAACGTAAATCATTCTCCTTCATGGAACACAGCCTCATTGTACTACATAAGCAGAACACTTGTGCAAGACCTGTTCAACTGTGAACTCATGAAAGATCAATGACACGCATGATGATCATCTTACTTCAGTATATATCCTAACAAGAAAACTGAAAACCAGCTTACTGTTTGTTACTTTTGTTCATACAAGCGGTGAATTAGTGAAAAGATTCCCAAACATGATTCATCCATGAATTAATAATAAAGCATGCTCAGTATATCATTTAGTGAAACGAACTCCAA
>CM031625.1:21696884-21703865 GCA_018398815.1 Conus ventricosus | reverse complement strand
ATTGACAGGCAAGTCTAACATTACCACTGCCCCAGCATAGTTGCAAAAAGAGCAGTTCTAAACAATAAAGAATACAGAATACAGACAACAAATTTTTATGTGGTGTGTTCATCGCAAATGCTGCATTACGTACGCCCGCAAAACGCAGAGAGAGTGTCTAACTATCACCCTTACATCAATGATCTAAACTTCAGAGGAATATCCTTTCCTGTTTCGTGACAAAATGATCAGTTTGTTGGAAGAACAAAACAAACAGACAATACTCACTATCTACACATGGGATGAGAAACCAAATCTACAGCCATCAGATTGTCCCAAGAACATTCCAACGATTGGCGAGCCAGACAAAATCATGTTGCACTTACTACTGATTTTTGTCACCAGCGAGGCTAGCGCATTACACATTGAAACGAACAATTGAGTAGAATATTGCGGCATACTTTCAAAGCATTACCATAAACCAGAATTCTGCAGAAAATGTTATAATAAGAATGCATCCATTCCAGCCGCGCTTGAACATAAGAAACATTGTAGTAGCCCCGTTGAGTGTAATACGGAACTAATACGCCCCCAGAAGGCATAAAGTTAGTTTTAAGAACAGGAAACGGATGCAAAATACCCCATACGAAGTTTACGCAGACTTCGAGTCGCTTATTGTTCCTTAGAAGGACCAACCCCACAGAAACTTTCTAAAAACAGACAAAAAGAGTAATCATCAATCTGTTCATTGCTTTCATCGTTTCAGGTCGGATGGCGCCCATTCAGCGCAACCCATAATAATATATAGTAACCAAATGCTGCAGAATACATCTTATAACGCATGCAAAAAGTGCGTAGTGCTGTGCTGTTCTAATAAATCTAAACTTATCTGAATCATGATGGCGCCGAAGACCAACAACAGTATAACTCATCCACCCATTGTTGGATTTGTGGTTATAAACTCAGTGAGAAGCCAAATCGACGTAAGAGACCATGAACACATTAGTGGAAAGTTTTCCAGAGGAGCAGACACAGTAAAATGCAATCTTCAACTAAAGTAAGAACCAAAGACTGGCAGCAGCCTGTATTCTTTCTAAACTTGCGGTTACTATTCTCCTCTTATAATGCAAGCAGTAACCGCCGCCTTCAGGGTGTCCAAGTATTGCACAGTCATCAGAAAAGTACATGTTTTTTCACTTTTAACTAACATGTCTTTTTTATGACTCATGCAAGCACACTGCTGGGTTCAATTAGAACACTGGCTATGTCTTAAAGTCCTCTGCCCATAACTGAAGAAAATTTTTACCCAACACTCGTTATAGCAGTGTGTTTAACCCTTATGAATCCATGAACATTGGGAAAGGTTGACGAGACACACTTTCCTCCTAAAGACGCGTTCCTTTTCTAGTCTTAGAGGAAAGGTCAGCAGTGAATCTGATTACCAGCATGCTCAAGAGGCGTGGCAGAAGTTAGCGTGTAAAACATGGGAGACTATCATATTCATACTTGATGGCTGAACATGTTGATTGCGGACGTCTTTTGAAAATTAACAGAAAGACCTGCATGAAACAGTATAGCCTGGAGCCCGCGCATTATATTTCTGGCGCCCGGATGAGTTTGGATGCTTTCTTAAAGTTACTGGAGTACAGAGATTTTATTGTCTGACCTATCCACTGACTTCAGATGGATTGAAAACGGATTGCGTGAGATTAGTATGGCTCGCAATCATTACGAGTAAGCAAACACAAATACTGGACGACTATGAATCCGAAAGTAAAAAGGTCTAACTATCTCATGTATTTAGATGCAAACAATCTTATGGTTGTGCTATGGCGCAATCACTTATTTATATGTCCATTACGTTAACTTTAAATGTACACAGGTGGCGGTAAACAAAAATATTCAAAAACATATAAAGTGGTTGAGCAGTTTTGCGCCCGTCCACCAGCGTGGATACATTTCTAGAAGTTGACTTAAATATCTCAGGACCGCCATTACCAGCATAATGACTATCCGTTAGCAAGCAGAAAGTCTGAAGAAGGCGAAAACAGAACCGTCTAAACTTGTGCCTAATCATCGAGACAAAAATAATTATGTATGTCGATTACAGACATCTACAAAGTTATTTAAGACATGGATTGAATTGACAGTCCCCGTCCCCCCTTTGGGTTTTCATCGTATAATTGCTTTTGATCAAGAACAGTTTCATTAAACCATACAATCAATGAAGATCACTGATCACAGACTAAATCCCAGATGCTTCATAAAAGACTTTTTCAAGCTGAATGAACAACAGCTGTTTTGGAAGACTATGGAGAATCCGCACAAGCGCAAAGATGTTAGATTGGTCACCAGAGAGAACGAAGCACTTAAGCAGACTTCAAAACCACATTATCAGGACTTCAGAAGAATTTCATATCACTTATTGTATAAAAGAAAAAAAAAAAGAAAGTCAAATTGGACAAACTCTGTTTTTTTATTGGTTTACTGTTTAGAATTATCAAAGCTTTTGATGTTTAGAATTTTCTCTACGACTACTTTTAAGCCCTCGTCATCCTGAGTCCAGAGTGCTTACACAGATACAGATAGTTGTTGTTATAATATCCTACGAAGACATCCTATAAAGACATGGAATTAGAAGTAGCTAAAGGACATGCGGGATGTAGCGACACATCCATTACCCTAAAGATTTCGCCTTTGCATTCAATTACGAATATAAGGTGTTTTAGGAAAGAGGAAAGATGAATATCTGGAAAGGTGAATAAGAGTTTTATTGGTTTACGTCAAAATGCACTGTATTTCGAGCCAGGAGAAAACCATTAAGAAGCAAAGGGAAATTCTCGCAGGGGTTTGCATCAAACATATCGCATGACAACTACCAAGAAGCCTTGTTTGACAATAAGACTTTCATCAATGACAACGTAAAACTGCGATCTAATCCTACATGATGATCAACACAAAACGGTTTGTAACAAAGAAGTCATTAGATAGAACAAACACAAAAACGGTGTTTGTTAATCCAGAGTTTTCATATGCAATTGGACATTGGAGAACGGCATAATTATATCATTCTTCGGGTCATATTTTCCTTAACCTTTTATCTATAAGATCAATCACTATCATCCTCCAATTCAGACAAATTTTTTCTCACGTTTGCTTGATGTGCCAGGACTTTTTTTATTATTTCAAGATATTCTTTCTTTCCCCATGTTTGATAATAAAAATTTGGGATTTTGGGTTTAGTGATCTTGATGCATTGCCATGTGCTGATGAAATCCTCGCAAATGTTTGCACTAATACCGAACTTAATCAAATAATTCTTCTATTAATTCCAAGGTCCTATCCTTTTATTCAATTCTATGTTTCATTCTGCCGCTTCCTTCTCCAATATCAAAACTCCAAATATATTATGTAAATTATTTAAAGCGGAACTGTGTCTGGTGGAAATAATCTTCCGTTTCTTCCATTACAAAAAAGATTCCTTAGGAGGAGCTGGGTGGTTTTGGTTGTGCCATTTCTCGTAAATATTAAACGGGCGATTCCTTTTTACAATTCTTTTTTATTTCATATGGATCGACACTCCAAACAGATCGTTGCCCTGGATGCTAGTGGCCCCTTCTGCTTCCCCCGCAAATAAAGGTACCTTACTGTTAAAACCAAACGGTAATAGTTTGCTGTTGTACTGGAGTCTCCCTTCTACAGCATTATGTTTGTTTTTTGATTGCTATGTACTGGCTTTAAACCCGTTAATTTAAATGCTTCATTATTCATTGCGCGCAAAACTGAGGGCAGTCTTCTAACACCATTCTGTGGTTCCGAGAATTGTCAATAAGCTCTCTTGTGATACTACTGGTAAGGAGAAAAGTCTTTCAGTCTTACCTGATTTTTTAAAGTTTTCACCAAAGCCGGTGATCTGTGACTCCACGTAAATGCCTCTTATAATGAACTCTATGTTTATTTAACCATAATTGATTCCCTCGGCCTTAAAAATTCTTACCATTCATCAACATGCATCCTGCGAGGATAATTTGGGGGGGAAACGGCCTCGTTGGTAACAGTTGTATAGAGCGACAGCAACATCAGAAGCACTCTTTGTGTAATTGGTTCCGCATCTTTGTAACTTGTAGCTATGTCAATGACTGTACAGTCGTACTTAAATCTTTTTCGTCTAATCGTATCATGGGGAAATATAGAAGATCCATTGTGATGGGTGGTCGTTTCGGTATTGTAATCACCATCCTGCGAGGCGGTCTCTGTATTCGTTAGGCGCTGTAAATAAATTTGGCCAAATCGCTTGTTTCGATAACCATCCTTCGCTGTTTGTTCACTGACTCCAGCGGCTTGGCTTAGCTTTTGATTGCAGTTATTCCCTTCCCATAGCCTTTTGGCGAATAATAATTTTGTCAATTTTTAATCCGCCCAATAAAATTATGCGCAACAGAATTACACAACGGTCCCATACCAAAAGACAATAAACGCGTATTCTTGCATCTTTTGTTTTTCTGATGGATGATAAAATTCACTAAATTTGGGTGGGGGCAATGTCTCGATTGGTTTGCCCGTTAACTAGATAATTACTCCTTATATTGCTTGAACAACATCTTTAAATGGAAGCTGCATGTCCCTGTTTTTTTCCAGTTTGTTATTAATAAAATCTCACTGCTCAATTCTCTGCTTTATCATAGTGATCTTGTGTTGTTCTGCGGCTAGTTGCTCCCCAGCTTTGTTATGTCTTTTTCCTCTCGCCGTCATCCCGTAGTTTACTAATGCGTAAATACATCCGCTAAAAGCAAGCGCATTAACCACAGCGCCACCCTATCATCATTACGAGTGAAGCCATTATTTTATAAAATTTTTTTTAATTTTTTATTTTACATATTTATTACTGTCTGGAATTATTCCTTGCTTAACTAAAAAATCTTCGTACGAAACGAATCTGTAATAACAGCAATCAGCTTTGCAAGTCTTCAAGTCTAGCATGCCAAATCTGCCGGTTTTAATTTTAACAGGCATATACCTAAGCATTGTGTATCCGTAACACTTAGGCCACCAATACCACAGAATGGTATACTAGGTTGGTAACAGTTTTTCGGAGCTCATTTTAGAAAATAAAATAATATAATTAATAAAAAACATGAACCAGCGATGATCGCTAGAGCAACAGAGCGCCTAACCGCCCTTGGACTTCCAAATTAAGAAGTTGATTACCAAGATATTATGTCCCAAAAAGGAGAGCTGTAATTCTTGTCAAGCATGTGGCAAAAACAAACAGTTCCTCTGGAACTGAAAATCCAGCATAGAACAAAATCAACAGATGTCACCACAAGACATTGTAAAGTATCATAACAGGTATGAAGCGCAACTAGGATCAAGAATGGTAAAAATGTTGGGGCAAACGGTCCTTAGTTTGATACACTAAACTAGTCATGTAGATTTGCTCCCATTGATTCTGAACAAGACTTTTATGTATGAATTAACGCAGGAGCCAGTGTTAAAACTAAGTCATTAAGTCTCGAGGGTGTGGATCTGTAATTACAGACTTGAACATTGTTATCGCCATTAATCATGGATTTAAATTACTTTTAATCATATAGATTTATTTCGCCTTCAAAATGAACCGAGCCAGAAAATCAGCAGAATCAGAAAACCATTGAATCCATGAAGAAAAGTGACCAGCGAGAAGCATCCTGGACGTGTTGAAGCGATGAAAAAGAGTAGGCAAAGGTGGAACAAACAACAAAAATTAAAATTACAATCACAGAATATAACTCATCCCATGAAAACCTAACACGCCAACGGCCAGAACAAGTTTGATTCAATGCCACTAATAAAAAACTCCATGTGATTCCAAGAACCAAACAGCACCAAAGTCTTCATGGAATATTGAACTTAAAACTGGTGTCATTTTTGGCCCCTTGCTGCTGCTGGGCTGTTATTACGGTTATAAAAAATATATAAACAATGCAACAAAAACAATAAGCAGTCAAAAACAACCTGAACCACTCAATCCGAAACAAAAGCATGCCAGAACCGCCAACAACAAAAGATCCATAATGATCCATTTCAAATGCAAAAAATTTAAGAATTTAAATTTTTTTGATAAAAATAGATCATTGACGGATAATTATTTGTTAAAATGATGGAGTCAATAAATAAAGACATGGAGTCTATAAAAGACATTTCCATAGACCAGAATTGTCATCAAATGCGGTTTGCTCTAGGATGTAAGAACTTCATTAAGAATCTATGCTGACTCAATTCGCGCAGAAAACGCTTTTGGGAAAGCAAAACATCCTCAACCAATGACTCGTTTTTTGAGGGGCGTGTGTGTACATATAATTACACATCTACTATTTTAAGAATGAAAAACATAGATTGTATTGTTTTTTTTTGACAATTAATAAATAACTTGAATAAGAACTTGGCTGAACTTTAGAGGATGACTTAATTACAATCTTGAGGCAACTGAGTTAAGAACTGAGGTGACTTAATCAAGGAACATATTAAGAACTTGAAGGTGACTTGAGTAAGAACTGATAAAGAACTTTGGGTGACTTTGAGTAAGAACATAGAGGTTAACTTGATTATGAACTTAGAACGACTATGAATCGCCGGACTTGAATAAGAACCTAATGTCGACTTGATGGAAAGCGTAAAATAAAAACACAATCCATTGATACGATTCTTTTTTCCTTATCATGCATTGCCTTTACTGTGAACCCTTCACAACCAACACAAATCAGCCCGTGTCAAATTACACAAACTTACATGCCCAGGGCAGCAACGCGGTGCCGTGCCGCCGGCACCAACAGATTAAATCTTTCACGCTTCAAGCTTCAACGGTCCCGCAAATGGCTCTCCTCCGATTTCTCCTCTCCGCATCACTTCGCTGCATGCAGTCCCCAGTCGCTTCCCTTGCCATCCCCCCCCTCAAGTAATATTTTCACATTTTATGTATTAAAGCAGCAATTTTTATATTCAAATCGAATAAAGTATTTAAAA
>CM031625.1:21689384-21691884 GCA_018398815.1 Conus ventricosus | reverse complement strand
TTTGTAATACTTTTGTGTGAAATTGTGTGGCTAATTTTATCTGTCTTGTTATTCCAAACGAATTTGTAACAAATGCGTTGACATGTCTGAAAAAATGCCAGGTGGGTTCGGTAAAAGTAACCACAAATGAGTCAATTTTGAAAGAATAATTGATTTTAGTATGGCAACTCTGCCAAGAGGAGTTATCTGACGTGTTATCCATAGTTTGAATACATGCTTTATATCTGTCAGTCTTTCTGAATAATTTACGTTAATATATTCTCTAAGATCGTTCGTAAACCACATTCCAAGTATTTTAATTCTGATGGATTCCAGTCCATTCCCAGATGTTCCATGTAACGGATTTCACTAGTTTTTCTGCTTCCCAACCAAATAGCGCTAGTTTTGCCTTTGTTCATATGAAGGCCTGACACACCCAAACCGAGCAAGAACATCGATTCATGTTTCAAAAGACTTTATATCCCGCGAAAGCAGGAATTCAGTGCCATTAGTGTTTTGAGACAATTTGTATACAATGTTATTCATTCTGATCCTGTGAAAATCTGGATTTTCTCTTACCATTATTGCTAGTACCTCGACACAAAGTTGAAACAAATAAGGGGATACTGGGTCTCCTTGTCAGCATCCTCTTTTAACTTCCAGCCAATCTGATACCTGACCATTTACAATAACACAAGATATTATATTGTTATAAGACACATTGATCTATCTGCATATATCTTCTTGAAATCCAAAGCTTTTTAATAAAGTAAACATAAATTCCCAATTAATTGAGTCAAAAGCTTTTTCAAAATCTATGTTCTGTAATAATCCTGGTACATTGTGCTTATGTAAGTAGGCTATTTTGTCACAGATTAATCTGAAATTATCACCTATATATCTATTTCTAATAAATCCTGTTTTGTCTTCATTAATAACATGTGGTAGTACATTTTACAAACGATTAGCAATGCAAGAAGGTCCAATTTTATAAATGACATTTAAAAGTGAGATAGGTCTCGAATTCATTATGTATTTCTTGGCCTGTCACTTTTAGGAATGCACGTAATGATACCTTCACTCTGTGCACAAGATACTTTCCCCTTCCTGAAACTTGCATTTAGGGCTCTAACAACAAATAGTCCTATCTTTAAAAAAAATAATAAAAAAAAAACTTTAAAAAACCCTGCACTAAAACATCTGTGCCTGCACATTTATTATGTTTCATATTATTCAGGGCACAAGTAGCATCTTCTAGTGTAATTTCCACCTCCAATTCGCTTGCCCTTGTACCATCCAAGCATGGAACATTATTGACTAAATCTTTAATTTCACAATTTTGTACACACACTTTCTTCCCCTGTCTCTCTCACTCGCCCTCCATCCGCAACCCAACCCACTCTTCGTTCTCTCCTCTTTTCTTTTCTTTTTTTTCTTTAGGCCATTGCTTCTGAAAAACTGTATCCAAATCAGTGTCAATGTCCAGTTTCAAAGTCATGCCATTTTTTAAGTTTGGTCACCACTTTCCCCTTTGACAACCAAGTGGAGAGAGTTGCCGAGTGTTTATTGGCCCTCATCAACAGATTGTCATTGGCCTTCATCAAGTCCTTGGAGATTGACACACCAATTTGTTTCCTGTTCTCCAACACACACCCCTTTTGCTGACAGGAGGAGAACCTCACCAGTATGGGTCGTGGTCTGCCAGTGCCGGGTCGATCTGAGCGGTTGTACCATCTCTATGTCCTCGGCAGATACTGGAACCCCGACTCGGTTGGTGAAGACCTCTGTGCACTTTCAGACACCATCCGCCACAGCCTCCACCGTTCCCTGTGGCTCCTCCGTCACGCCATGGATCCGATCATTCCACAGACGGCCGTGCTATTCGATGTCGTTTTGAATAAACCTGCTTTTGTTCAGTTCTTTGTTTTGTTGATTTAACTGTTGACAGAGATCTTTGTTTTCTTCTTTGAGACTGTTCACTTGCTCATAAAAAATGTCTGTGTCAGTTTGCAGTTCAAACTCGTCTCCTTCTAACATGCCAATCCTTTCAATTAGCTTCACGTTTAGCTTGTCAATGCCCAATCTGATTTACCGGATATCTTCAGTAGTAAAGGCTAGCAGTCCGAGGTTGTTTCTTGTTGTTGTTTTTTCTATAGGTTCGTCCAGCTTCAGCTGAACAGGCATGTCTTTCTGTTCACTAGCACTACGCCAATTTATCATTTTGTTACTGTGCGATTTGGTCTACTTTTACTTTTGCAGTTTGTGGACTTGCTGAAAGATCAATAACGGAGGAAGAACTGAAAGATTTTTCCATTTGATCGCTTCTGCACAATGTGTTTAGAGACAGTGGTTCTCATATTGAAATCCTGTCAACACAAAATTCTGCATGATTAAGACATTATGGTTGACTCCTCGTTTTCACACATTAAAAAAAGACAGAAAAAAGAAGAAAAACGAATCACACAGGTCAACACAAAGCACTGCACAAAGTACCGCACCCTTTGCTCACTGGTTAAAAAAA
>CM031625.1:21652613-21667418 GCA_018398815.1 Conus ventricosus | reverse complement strand
GTTTGGGGGCATCTTAGGACAACAAAAAAAAAAAAGATTTCTGACTTTGGCCACTAAACTGTTGCAGTTTGCCGCTGAGCTTTGCAGGTGCTGCCGCTTTGCAGTCAAGCGATCATAATGATCACTTGCCTAGTTTGCCACCAGATTTGCAGTGCTCCGTGCTGACGTCATTGGCGCAGACTGCGCCTTTGCAGGTCAAGCGATCATATATGATCACTTGGCCTAGTTTGCTGCTGTGCTTCTCTTTTCTCAACCAGACTTGCAACTGACTTTGGCAGAGTTACAGCAGTAATTGCTGTATCCGAGCTTTTATGGCGGCTCTAATCGCCAGTAGTAGTACATCCGTCATTGTATATTGGAGCATTTATATGGTGATAGTGCTGGCTACACACTACTCCTCTCCATACTGGCAGATGTACTAAGGTCTGCCTAGCCCTATCTAGTTTGTTTGCCAGAACTCCCGAAAGTCGCTATTCAGTTGCATAAGTCTAATGATAGTTTGACGTTTGCTACACAGTTCATTTATACTAATTCCTAGCTTGTGAAATTTAGGATAGTTATAAAAACACACAGAAAGTTGAATGAGTTTCCTAGCATACGAATCAGCCATGTTCACCTCCGCCTTAAGAAATGAAACGCCATGTTTGTAGCGTTTTTGTTTTTTAAACATGACTTGAGCTGTCTCAAGCCAGCGGCCAACAATCAACGCGTGATGGATTGTTTTGCTTCGGCCAACTTTCAACAATGCAGCGCCATTTATTAGATAAGGAACCATCTCATCAATAGTCAAACACGTATAAAAACTGGCTACATCTTGTTCAGCAATATTTCTTTCATTTCCTTGAACCAACAAACCTTTAAGAAAGTCGTTCATTTCCAAAGTTATGCTTCACCTAATTCTTTTCGACAAATACTCTAACATGCAGTTAAAGTAAAACTTATGGTCTCGAATAGCAAGAGTTCGTTCTTTAGTAAACATGTTAGCCATTTTTAAAATAAAACAACTAAAACACAGTGGTCACACCGAAGCACAGTCAAAACACAACCTTCTTGTGAAGTAGTCCGGGAAACAATGGCGAAACCGGTCTTGCTGACGTGGCGGCCTCGAAGTGGCAGTGACACGTGACAGTCTAGAACATTCGCTGATGCAATAGGCTATGTTGCAAGTTAACGCGCCGCGAGGTTGCTTTATTGATTTTTTGGTCGCAGTTTGTAAGCGGGCCGTGTGCTGTGTGAACAAAGGCCCTTGTCTGCGCCAGCCGTAAATTAAGCGAGCAGGTTTCAGCCTCGTGTCAGCCTGTCTGTTATACAAGTTTTGTAGGTAGAAATTAGTCAAAATAAGTGTGCGGATTTTATGTCAAAAATATAACTTAGTTTTAAAAGACAAGCAAGTTTAGTAAATTAGTATTAAAAACGGATAACCCTACACAGTATGTCTGTTTGTAGATAATCGTTATTTTTTGGTTATTGAAGTCTTACTTGTCAGAGAACAGGAAAAGGCGGCTTTTAGGTCACTTTCGCCCGAAAACTGGTTGAGGGCGAAAGTGAGTTAAAAGCCGCCTTTTCCTGTTCTCTCCCTTCTTCTTCTTCTCTCTCTCTCTCTCTCTCTCTCTCTCTCTCTCTGCCCCACTCTTCGCCTGCTCCTCTCCCTGACCCGTCTGTCCTATCCCTGTTTCCACTCCCGTCCTGGAAAATGCAATAGCGGCATTATTGTTTGCTCTATTCAACCTATGTTTGCGCCACATAATTTATCATGCTTGACTTTGTTCACGTTCTGTTTGTGCTTTGATTCTGTTCACGAAGCTACTGAATACAGTACTCTTCTATGATTGTGCTCACAATTTTTTTTTTTTTTTTTTTTTTAGAAGAGAGCTCCTGTTACCTTTATATTACAATCTTTCCCTTGCTCACTCTTGGCCATTTCGTTGTTTTTCGGGCCGTGGGGGGGGTGGGGGTGGGGGCCGGGGGAGATGGGCACTGGAGAGAACACAGACGCGCGGGTGCGCATGTTCGGTACCTTGAATCCATATCTTGAATGTTGTGACGTTGCAAAAACTGTCGCATATAGTTAAGAAGGTTGCTTTATTATACTTTTCAGTTCAGGTACGTTTTTTACTTGAAGAAGATGAGATGCATTGCTGTGTATTAATATGTTCTAAAAGGATATTGACTGTACCAACAAACCATTGATCTCTTGTCGATTCTCTCTTTCTCTCTCCCTCTCTCTCTCTCTCTCTCTCTCTCTCTCTCTCTCTCTCTCTCTCTCTCTCTCTCTCTCTCTCTGCCCTCTTCCCTCCTTCCCCTCCTTCCCCTCCTCTTCCTTCTCCCCTCCATCTCTTCTTCTATCGTCGAATCAGTTGTTTCGTTATATGATTAATTTGATGGTACGCAGTTTTCTGGACTGAGGATGATGTGGAGGATGTGGAGGAGGATGTGATTTGACGGCGATGGCTAGGAGCTCACATTAGTGACAACGCCCATCGGGGGCCATTGTGGCTATTCCTGAGTTATATCATCGAACCACAGATACTGACACCAACTCATATGTCTCAGTTGCTTGGCGCCATTGGAGACGCACGGTCGGAATGGCGGAGTGGCTTGGCGGGGGTGAAGCGGTTGGGGTATGAATACGTTAATGTTGATGGACAAAGTCTGGAACAGAAAAGAAGGGTGCAATGGACAACATGTGCTGAACATTTGGCGTTCAATACTCGCAAACACAACATTGGAGTATTCATGCCCCTGGCTGATTTGCCTCTGTCAGGTTGTTCTGTTGTTCTGAGCCGTGCGTTTTTAATGGCGCAAAGCAATACATTCTCATCTATGATCTTTTTTTTTCTTTCTTTTTTTTTTTTCCTGACACCTTTTGACCAGATATGTCTGCTTATTTATAAAAATGTTTTCAACCCTGAAAATATGCTACTTTTGCATTTACTGGTATAAGATATGAGTTCGGTTTTTTTTTTTTTTTTTTTTTTTTTTTTTTTTTAGTCACGATTGTGCGTGGTTGCACATGTTTAAGTACGAGAGGGGACGGAAAATTAGGGAATGATAGTTACATTTCATTGCACTGTGACCCCGCCCCCCCCTCTCTCTCTCTCTCTCTGCCCCCACCCGCCCCCCCCCCCCCCCCCCCCCTCCCCGGGCCCTCCTGTTTCTCGCTTGTTATTTAAAAAAAAAAAGGGGGGGGAGGGGAGAGAAATTTTTTTTTTTGTATGTATGATTGCACATTCTTTGCTATTGATGCTTCTTTGATTTGTCTCCCAAGCCCTGATATGACCCAAAGTGGTCGGGTGTTTTTTTTGTTTTTTTGGGGGGTTTTTTTTTTTTTTTTTTTTGGTCGACACGCACCCCAATGCTCGCTTGTGCCTAGTCAAGCGATTTTCTACACGTTTCCATTGTTTGTTGTTTGTAAGACTATTGTACACGATGCTTGTCCTACTCCGTCTTCGTTATGTGTTCGTCGATTCACCAGGATATGATGATTTGCGTTACAAAGGGAGTCATTTTATTGCCTTTATCGTTTATTCACTTTGTCTTCTTTGCCTGTGTCGCCGGGGGACGGCTCTCGAGGCGGGTGACACTTGGCGACGAGGCGCTGCCACTCTGCGAACTACCCAGTGGCTGCCCATCCTAGCAGGGCTCTCCCTTTGGGGGGGGGAGGGTGGAAATTGTACCTCATTGGGCGCAGAGTGGGCATGACCTACGTGCAGCGGCTCGGCGACTTGTGCCTCGTACATCTCCCGAGTCGGCCTCACGCGGCACAGGACCGTCGCCACTCAGCATGAAGACGGCCGCCCGGTGGCCCTGACGAGGGCCTTGGAAACAACCGCAGCTGAACTATCTTCAGACGACCGCTATGCGCCAAATGACTACTTATATCTAAAGTAAAAACACATGTCCCAATATGTCCTGTTTGCACAGCTGGAGGACGTTAAACAGAACCATCCGTCTTCTTTGCATTGACTGGATGTTTCCTTCTATTTGGGATTGTTTGTTGTTTGACGGTAATAATGTAAAGTTTTTGTTATTTAAAAATAATGTATTCATTAAAATTGACTTAAGACATGGATAGTAGTATATCAGTTCTTTCAGTAAATTGTCAAGGTCTAAACAATCCGCAGAAAAGAGGGGATGTTTTCCATTATTTAAGAAATAAGAAATATTCTGTTTATTTTTTACAAGATACGCATTTTGAGAAAAAGATGGAAGATTATGTTTTAGCGGAATGGGGATATCGAGGTTTTTTTCAAACCATACATCAAACTCAAGAGGGGTTGCAATACTGTTTAACAATAATTTCGAATTCAAAGTCAAACGTGTAATGAAAGATACAACTGGAAATTATGTCATGGTATTGATTGAAATGCATAAAAGCAATTTCCTTTTTGTTAACATATATGGCCCTAACAGAGATGATCCTGGGTTTTATCATGAACTGAAAGAAAAGATTGGTGGGTTTAATACTGAAAATATAATACTAGCAGGTGATTTTAATCTAGTTCTTGATCCTTCTCGAGACTATTGTAATTACAAACATACTAATAACCATAAAGCAAAAGAGACTGTCGAAAAAATTATCGATAATCTAGATTTAAACGATATTTGGCGTCAGTTAAATCCTGATTGTCTCCGTTACACGTGGAGAAGAACCAATCCTTTTCAACAGGCGAGGTTAGACTTTTTTTTGATTTCAGATTCTGTGGTTTCATTTGTAGATGACGCTGATATCGAATGAGGATATAGAACAGATCATTCCGCTGTCCTTCTTAAACTGAAATTCAATGACAATGTAAAGCATAATACCTTTTGGAAGTTCAATTCATCTCTTTTAAAAGATAAAGCATATGTAGATGAAATAAATGATGAAATTAAAAACATTAAAGAAGAATATGCAGTAAAATAAATGAAAACAATTTGCGAGATGAGGACTTACAATTTTCTGTTTCTGACGACATTTTCTCGATTTTTTATTGATGAAAATAAGATCAAAAACAATTTCTTATGCTACGATGAAAAAGAAGAAAACTATGGAAAAAGAAAAACAATTAGAGCAAGATATTTGTAGATTAGAAAAACTTGAGAAAAAGAATGAGGATGACGTTAGAAATATAAATATGAAAAAAGAACAGCTGAAAGAAATTAGAGAAAAACACAATAGAAGGAGTATTATTAAGATCACGAGCTAGATGGATAGCGGAAGGGGAGAAAGTCAGTAGTTATTTTTGCAATTTAGAAAAGCGGCATTTTGTCAGTAAGAATATGGCTAAGATCATCGATGAACAAGGTAACATTTTAACAAATCAAAGGATATCCTTCAAGAGGTGCGGAAGTTTTACCAGTCACTCTATACAGAAGACAATGTCCAGGATTGCGAAATAAATAACTTAGTGAATAGCATCCCTTGTCTAGAAGAAACAGAAGCAAACGATTTAGAGGGAGAGATTACTTTAGAAGAAGCAACGTATGTCCTGAAGAACATGAGTAATAATAAAAGCCCTGGCTCTGACGGTTTCACCACAGAATTTTTTAAGGTTTTCTGGACTAAAATTGGTATATTCGTTGTCAGAGCTTTAAACGCAAGTTTCAGAAAAGAGGAACTGACCAACGTACAAAAAGAAGGAATCATCACATCTATTCCCAAAGGTGATAAACCAAGACAGTATTTAAAAACTGGAGACCAATTTCACTTTTAAATGTCGTATATAAAATTGGATCGTCATGCATAGCAAATCGGATTAAATCAGTACTACCAAACATTGTTAACGAAGACCAAACAGGGTTTATTAAAAACAGATATATTGGTGATAATTTACGACTGATTTATGATACTATTGCTTACTTGGATGAATATAACTTACCTGGGTTGTTATTAAATATAGATTTCGAGAAAGCTTTTGATTCGGTAAATTGGGAATTTATGTTTAAAGTACTAGATGTTTTTGGTTTTAAAAATGATATATGCAAATGGATAAGGACTTTTTATAAAAACATTAAGTTGTGTGTCATCGTAAACGGTCAGGTCTCAAACTGGTTTAACGTAAAAAGAGGTTGTAGACAAGGGGACCCAATTTCTCCCTATTTGTTTGTGTTATGTGTAGAAATACTTGCAATAATGGTCAGGGAAAATCTTGATATCCAAGGAACTACAATTAATGATGCAGAACATAAATTGTCACAGTACGCCGATGATACAGAGTTCCTGCTTGCAGGAGATCGCAAGTCTTTTGAAACATGTATTGGTGTTCTATATAGATTTGGCTTGGTGTCAGGTCTTCGTATGAATTTGGGTAAGTCAAGTGTAATATGGCTGGGAAGTAGAAAAAACTGCAAAATCCGATATTTAGAGCATTTAGACCTCGATTGGAATCCATCCAAATTTCGAATACTTGGTGTATGGTTTACAAATGATTTGAAAGATTGTTTAAATATTAATTATTCAGAAAGACTAGCCGATGTTAAGTACTTATTTAAGATATGGGTAAAACGCCAGATAACGCCTCTTGGCAGAGTTGCAATTTTAAAATCCATAATTCTGTCAAAACTGACTCATCTGTGGTTACTTCTGCCAAATCCTCCTGATGTCTTTTTTCAAACTTGTCAACAAGTATGTTATCAATTTGTCTGGAATAAAAAACCGGACAAAATCTGTCGGAAAATAGCTCACAAAAGTGTTAAAAATGGTGGTATTGGCCTTCCTGACTTAAGAACATTCGTCACATCTCTTAAATTATCCTGGATTCGCAGGGCTGAAAAATCGGCCCATAAATGGAAAGATATTTTACTTACTAATTTCCCTAAGTTTCCAATTTTGAACAAATATGGTCCAGAATTAGTTTCAAAATTTACTTCATATAACCTTTTTTGGAAGGACGTCTTTGATGCTTATAGAACTTTTTTTTACAAATGTACACCAGAAACCTCTGCTGAATTTCTTGCTGAGCCATTTTGCTACAACAACCGAATTCAAATAGGAAAAAAATATATTGTGTCTAAAATACTGGATAACAAAGACGTTTTTCATCTTGCTCAGTTTTTTGATGAAAATGGACATTTTCTGTCTCATAGATGTTTTAGGGAAAAGTATAATCTAAACATTAATTTTCTTACTTTTGCTAGCTATAGGTCGGCTATAACTGGCTACATAAGAAAATCTAATATTGTTGTTGAGAACAATAAATGTATTAACTTAACACTCTCATTTAAGAAATTGTTCGCCATTCATAAAGGCTCTAGATTATACTATGATGTTATGATTGATAATAATTTACGAGCAAAGTGTTGTGACAAATGGGATCAGAAAATGTCGGTTCGTCATAACTGGAAATTATGCTTCTTGAACGTACATAAAGTTAAAGACATAAAGTTGAAATGGTTTCAGCTGAGAATATTGCATAGGTGTCTGGGTACTAATGTTATTTTAAAAGAAATGGGAGTGGCTGATAATGATAAATGTAGTTTTTTGTGGTTCATGTAAAGATAGTATTGACCATATGCTTTGGAAATGTGCTTATGTTCAACAGTTTTGGAATTCTTTTGTTGGTTTAATTAAAGAAAATGTATCAACGCAGGAGAATATGAAATTAACGGCATCCTTAATATTATTGGGCTTCGATGTGACAATCAATATTGATGATATTTTATATTTCATTATATTACTAGCAAAATATTACGTATACACATGCAAATTAGAAGGAACCCCTCCACAAACAACATCTTTTTTGAAAAAATTGAACTATAGATATAAAATCGAGCAACATAATGCATATTTAAGCTTATGCTATACAACTTTTTTTGAAAAATGGCTGACATATAAACCATTATTTTCCCATGTCTAAATGTTCATGTATTGTATGTAATAATTATGGCTAGTTTTGCTTCTATCGTAATGCATCATACAATGCTACTACATTATAGGTTAACCTTTTTCTTTTTCTTTTGAATTCTTTGTGGTTCACTTTCCCTTTTTGACTTAACAGTCCAAATGTTTGTACAGATGCGTACAGATTCTCGCGCGCGCGCGCGCGCGCATGTGTGTGTGTGTGTGTGTGTGTGTGTGTGAGAAAATTCATAAAAGGTTTGAATATGTTTATTGATGTATCTGCACCCGCCTTATATTATGTAATTGGACTCATGTTGTACTACCTTAAACTCTCATCTGGTGATCTGTATATGTTTGTGTATGTATGTATGTTGGTTTTTTTTTTTTTTTCTAGTCTATGTATATGTATGTGAATGTTATGTATTTACATGAAAAATTAAAAAAAAAAAAAAAAAAAAAAAAAAGACTGCGGTCAGAGTAGTTCAAAGTAGTAGTGTGGTCAGAGTAGTTCAAAGTAAGACTGTGGTCAGAGTAGTTCAAAGTAAGACTGTGGTCAGAGTAGTTCAAAGTAAGACTGCGGTCAGAGTAGTTCAAAGTAGTAGTGTGGTCAGAGTAGTTCAAAGTAAGACTGTGGTCAGAGTAGTTCAAAGTAAGACTGCGGTCAGAGTAGTTCAAAGTAAGACTGCGGTCAGAGTAGTTCAAAGTAGTAGTGTGGTCAGAGTAGTTCAAAGTAGTAGTGTGGTCAGAGTAGTTCAAAGTGAGACTGTGGTCAGAGTAGTTCAAAGTAAGACTGCGGTCAGAGTAGTTCAAAGTAGTAGTGTGGTCAGAGTAGTTCAAAGTAAGACTGTGGTCAGAGTAGATCAAAGTAAGACTGCGGTCAGAGTAGTTCAAAGTAGTAGTGTGGTCAGAGTAGATCAAAGTAAGACTGCGGTCAGAGTAGTTCAAAGTAGTAGTGTGGTGAGAGTAGTTCAAAGTAAGACTGCGGTCAGAGTAGTTCAAAGTAGTAGTGTGGTGAGAGTAGTTCAAAGTACCCACCAATAGGACTCAGAAGATTTCTTTTTGCTTTGTATTAATTTCTTTTACCCCCCCCCCCCCCCCCCCCCTCTGTCCTGTGAAATATGCCCTGCTTGTTGGTGAAAACAGAGGCACGCTGCTACTACCCCTGCACTAAACGTTTCCCCCCTTCCACTCGTATCATTTTTTCCTCCATGCTTCTTAAGTGATAGCTTCACTAGACACAGTCCTCTCTCCTCTCCCCTCTCCTCTCTCTCTCTCTCTCTCTCTCTCTCTCTCTCTCTCCACACACACACACACACACGCACGCAACACACACACCCACACACACACACACACACACACACACACACACACACACACACACACACAACACACACATCAGCCACACACACAACACATACAACCACACACACACACACACACACACACACACACACACACACACACACACACACACACACACATAGAGGCTCATACACACACACACACACAACACACACACACACACACACACACACACACACACACACACACCCCACACAACCTGGGCCGCAACAATGAGCCATTCGACAAACCAACCCAAGGCAAACGTTTGTCTAGTGTTCCGTGTCCAGCGGGCTCTACCCCCCCCCCCCCCCCCCTCCCTCCCCCCCTCCCGCTCCGAGTCCTCCCCCCTCTCCCTTCCAACTACTATTGTGACCCAGCCTTCCCCACCCACCATCTCATCCGGACCTCGGCTTTCCTCCCCCCCCCCCCCCCCCCTTTCAATTCCTAACACCCATCCAGACCCCCACCCCCTCCTGAATCTTCCGAGTCTGGGCCTTTTTTTTGTACCAGTCTTGTAATTAATGGTGAAGTTGGTAATGTCAGAAGAAGGAAAGTGTGAGGAAGTGGGAGGGGCGGGAGAGGAGGAGTCGGGGCAAGGTGGTGGGTGTGTCGGGGGGGGGGGGGGGGGGGAGGGACCCTGAGAAGGCAAAGAAGCAGGATCGGGCCATTGAAATTAGAAACGCCGGTGTCACAGCCCAACTGCCCCCCCCCCCCCCACCCTCCTTTCAACCTGTCCACCCGGACAGCGTATGCTGCTCTTCCCCCCACCCCCAACCCCCACCCCTCCGCCACCCCTCCCTCAGACAGTACAGGTTAACCTGTGTCGTCCCCTAGCCGCCGAAAGTGCCCCCCCCCCCCCCCCCCCCCCCAAACACACCCCACACACACCACACACACACACACACACACACACACACACACACACACACATACATTTCCCTTCTCATTTGTACACTCCCTAACCCCCCCCCCCCCCCCCCTCCATTACTTCTCTGGTTTTCTATTTTTCATTGTCTTTGATTTTCATATATTTCTGTGATTTTTCGTCGTTTTTTTTTTTTATATATATATATATATAATTTTATGGATGGCTTGATGTAAAAAAGCAAATTTATTGCTTATTCAATGTTCCATCTGAAAATAGAATTTTGACTTTGACTTTGACTTTGACTTCACACACACACACACACACACACACACACACACACACACACACACACACACACACACTCCCCCTCCTCCCGCCTCCTTCCCGGACAGTTTTGCCTGCGTGGAGCGCTCGAACTGACACCCCCCCCCCCCCCTACCCCGCCCCCCCCCCCCCCCCCCCCTTCTCTCTCTCCTTCCTTCTCCCCGGCCTGCATTATCTTCTCTGTCGATCCGGTCCCCTTCGCCTGTGAAAAGATCAGTCTTCACCCATCTTACGTTATACACACACACACACACATACACACACACGCGCGCGCCCGATGGGAGAATGTAAGAAGAGGGTCTCATGGCTACGACTTAGCAGATGTCTGACCTGGGTATTAGTCAAACGCGCTGGTCAATCTACCCGACATTGGCCGTGCCATTATGATCATTGTATGTGTGTGTGGTGAGAGTACATGTGTGCGTGTGTGTATGTGTGCATGGGTATATGAGCACGGGCCGTGTGTGTGTATGTCTGTGTGTGTGTGTGAGTGTGTGTGTGTGTGTGTGTGTGTGTGTGTGTGTGTGTGTGTGTGTGTGTGTGTGTGTGAGTGTGTGTGTGTGAGTGTGTGTGTGTGAGTGTGTGTGCCAGTGCATGCGGTGTGTGTGTGTGTGTGTGTGTGTGTGTGTGTGTGTGTGTGTGTGTGTGTGTGCACAAGTGCATGTGGTGCATGTGTGTGTGTGTGTGTGTGTGTGTGTGTGTGCCAGTGTATGGGTGCATGTGTGTGTGTGTGTGTGTGTGTGTGTGTGTAGTGTGGGGGTGTGGTGTGTGTGTGTGTGTGTGTGTGTGTGTGCCAGTGTATGCGGTGCATGTGTGTGTGTGTGTGTGTGTGTGTGTGTGTGTGTGTAGTGTGTGTGCCAGTGTATGCGGTGCATGTGGTGTGTGTGTGTGTGTGTGTGTGTGTGTGGTGTGTGTGTGCAGTGTATGCGGTGCATGTGTGTGTGTGGTGTGTGTGTGTGTGTGTCTGGTGTGTCTGTGTGTGTGAGTGTGTGTGTCAGTGATGCGGTACAGTGTGTGTGTGTGTGTGTGTGTGTGTGTGAGTGTCGTACTGTGTGTGTGTGTGTGGTGTGTGGTTCTATTTCATGCGCCCTGCCATACCAAACACAGCCTCCGAAATGTTGAAGTCCTGTATTTCACGACAGACAGACATATCCCAAGTGGTGGTCATCGGAACATGCTATGGTGACTGTAGTGGAGAACGAGGGGTGGGGATGGAGGTGGGTAGGGGAAGGGACGTACTTTGAGGGTGACAATAAGATTATCCAACAGCTGCAGAATGTTACTTGGGGTCAGGGATGAAACCTTTGAGACGTCATGTGATACGTTGCCGAACGCCACAAGGTCAAAGTCGAAGTCAAAGTTTTATTTTGAGATGGTATATTGTATAAGCGCTATCTACTTTTTTCCCCCCATCAAGCCATTTGAAGAAAAAACAAAACGAAGTAAACAATGTAAAAAAAGAATAGTGTGCAAACACATCCGAATAAAGAAAATGAGTTGCAATATCTCCACCATGAATAAAGACAAGAAATTTGTTCACTATGTGTGTGTGTGTGTGTGTGTGTGTGTGTGGGCAATGAGTCTGAATGGGGTATTTGCGGTTATACGTGGAATACGGGCACAGGTACACACACAGACACACAGACACAGACACACACACACACACACACACACACACACACACACACACACACACACACACACATCATCCATGTGAACGTCTGAAGTACAGCATAAGTTTGAACCAAAATTTGATATTAAACTGATAATTGACCAAATGAAACACACACACACACACACACACACGCGCGCACGCACGCACGCACACACGCACGCACACTCATTTACTCACTCACACACACAACACACCACACACACACACACACACCACACCCACACACACACACACACACACCCATTCATCTCACTTGTTTTGAGGAAGTTCTTCCGATGAAATGATTTACAATCCATAATAGACATGAGCTACCCCCCCCCTTACCTGACATCACATGTCGGGCCTTCTCACTCACCGTGACCCTATCTGTGCGCCAGGTGGTTTCCGCAAAATAGTCCCTTTCCTTTCATTTTAATCTGTCTGCTTGGAACCACCTGGCATATATTTTGATGGGCATATGTTGTTGCTGTTGTTTGTTGTTGTTGTTGTTGTACCCTGGCTAAAAGACTCCAGGGATCATCCGAACAGCCGGAGCACTTGAACACTATGGTACAAATGCATCAGCTGGGGATGAGAACATTACGTGTGTGACCGTTTTTGATTACCCTGCCACGTGGGCAGCCACACCTCCGATTCGAGGGATTTGGGAGACTGATAATGTTATGCTGGGAGCTTGTCACAATGAAGACAATCCCCACATAACTATGCAGAGCATAACAACATTTTGATGTAGCCTTGGTGTTCTAGCCTATGTCAACTGGTCTGACACAGCCTTAAGCCAAGGCGATGATGATGGGCAGATGAAAGGAAAGGTCAATCAACTTTCAGACACAATAAAATTCTCCAACATTCTAATTGTGTTTGGCTATAAATACTCGACTACGTCAGTAAGGCCTTGGCGCATTAATTTCGGGTGTACTGCCGGCAAGAACCGAAACTCTTCCACTACGGCCCGTAAGGCTGACTGAAATTGTACCCTACGATAGTATTTCTGTCCATGATGTCCGGGGGACAGAGAGAGAGAGAGAGAGAGAGAGAGAGAGAGAGAGAGGGGGGGGGGAGCTCATATCCCTCCACCCCACACAAACGTATGTGTGGGGTGGGGAAATTCATGCAATAGTGTTGTTGAAAAAATAAACAATACTGTGGGATGTGTGACTGTGGACGGGGTGTCGGAATGAGCGGCGTGGGTACACTGCTCTGAGGTGCGCAGAGTTGGGACAGCAAAACAAAAAACAAAACCAAAAAACAAAACAATAAAACTGTGGGATGGTGTTCATTGTAGCAGGTGAAATGATGTTGGCATTAACATGATCGTGTTGGTTGAGAAGAGATAGAAATGATCAATGAGAAACGGGATATCCTTGTGTTAAAACACACACACACACACACAACACACACACACACACACACACACATACAAGGGGGGGGGGGGGGGATAAATGGAAATGACCAATGGTAAAAGTGTTGACATGCCAATAACAACAACTCACCCACGTACACACACACACACACACACACACCACACACACACACACACAACACACACACACCACACACACACACAACCACATAAAATATATATATAAAAAAAAACCCTGATAGTTGATGATCAATTTATAAACAACAGTGCTATAGGATGATAATCATTGTTGTAATGATGTGGTGGCATTAGTATAATGATGCCAGTTGAGGGAAGGGGGTGGGGGGGGTGGGGGGGGGCAGAAAAAAAAATCAGTGATGATGGGTGATGATCATTTGAGATCAAAAAGTACTATAGGATGGTCTTCTTCTTCTTCGTTCACTCAGGGGGAAACCCCGGAGGTTTTGGGGAAGGTGCTGTATGGCGAAGGCCCCCCAGTGGTCCACAAAGGGTTTCCCCTCATCGGTGTGTTGGCAGGCTAGGGGTTTTGGGTCTAAGTTTTTCTGGAAGGTTTTCCCCTGTCTTTGGGGTGTACGCATGGATAATTTTTAAAACTCGCCAGTGGGAATCTGTGGACATGTGATGGGCTCATCTGGAAATGCCCCCGTCCCCTCTCCAATGTTCACTTGGGGGTGATCGAGCATCCGGTTAGTAGATCCCTCTCGTTGAAAATCTGGGGGGTGCTCAAGCCATCTTCCTTTTTTTCTTCTCCTTGTTTAAAACTTTTGGGGGCCTTTCCCCTTTAAAGGGGGGAAAATTCCCGTTCCATTGGGGGGCTGTCCCTTCCTTTGCCCAAATTGGGGCCCCTTCCCCATCGCCATATATATTGCAGTATGAAGGTGTTCATTGGATGACAGTATTCTCAGTGACTGATGGATGGTGATCTTTGGTGATCATGAGGTTCAACGACATTATGGCGTTCCTGCTCTCTTTTTTTTTTTTTTTTTTAACACCGGTATTATTGCCACGGGTGTTTTTTTTTTTTTTTTTTTGGGGGGGGGGGGGGGGGGGTATGTTTTGTTTCTTTGTTTTTATAAAAACTTTCAGTGCCTGTATTTTTGACGTGCCTAGCTGTTTCCTTCATGGGGGGGGGGGGGGGGGGGGCATTACTCCACATATCCTGTTGCATTGTAAACTCTTATGTATGAGTACTATATATACATGGTCTGTTACATCGCGTGTTCTGTTATGTGTGAATTTTGATATTTGCTGATTTCTTTTTTTAACATACAATTGCCTTTACCCACTCGTTCCTTACCCTTACTCCCTCCCCATTCTCTCTCTCTCTCTCTCTCTTCTCTCTCTCTCTCTCTCTCTCTCTCTCTCTCTCTCTCTCTCTCTATCTCTCT
>CM031625.1:21370113-21647613 GCA_018398815.1 Conus ventricosus | reverse complement strand
TCGTTGGAAGCACCTTTCTACGCTCTCTATAAATGGCTTTCCTGGCACACACAATGTCATTTGGTAGAAATTCTGCTGAATCTTCTGCCATGATTTCACGGCGGATTATTTTGGATGGCCTTTCGAAGTGATCTTCGATTGCTTTTCTTTTGCATTTTTGGCGCAATTTCTGGCGGTTCAATTGTTCATCCTGTTCTGGCTGGTGGTTGTGGATGTTTTGTAAATCCAAGGTGACGGTGCCAGCCAGGTCCGTTTTGCACCTGGCCTGGCACCCCGTTTTGTGCAGCGCCACAACTTCGTTGCATTTGTAGTTTTGTCGAGGCGAAATTTAAAACCTTCATACAAAAGTCCTGGTTTAACCTCTCTGCGTTGTGAACAGCTCCATCTTTCCTCGCCGGCTGTTTATTTTACTCACTATCGCTGCAGTTTTTCGAAACTTCAAAACTCACTCACAAAACTCACAAAACTTCAAAAGTCACGCACAAAACAATCTCAAAGCACCGGTACAGAAAGTGTGTGAGTGTGTATTCATCGGTACAGAAAATGTGTTCGCGCTATTGGCCTGTCGAAAGTTCGCGCTAGTGAGCACTGCCAGTTCGCGCTACTGGGCGATACAAAGGTCGCGCTAATGGGTTCGCGCTCTCGGTCTATTCGCGCAATTGGAATGCCCCCCAAAGGGCAGAGCAAAAAAATAAAAGGGAGAGAGAGAGAGAGAGAGAGAGAGGGGGGGGGGGGCGCTAGTGCATATTAAACCCAAGATTTGAAGCCCGGTTCATCGAAGATGCCTACACACCTGAGAAGGAAAATTAGTATTTTATGTCCAGACGGCTGTATCGTCGATTGTGAACGGGAAAACCAGCTCGTAAGGGTGAAAAAAAAACAACAACAAACGAACTGTCAAGAATCATTTCTAACTGTCAATCGGAAACTTCGGAAACTCGCAGACGGCAGAACTTGCAGACGGCGCCTCTCACAGAATGGACGCACTGACGTCCTGGCTTCCGACGAAACGTCGTTTCAGGTCATTGAGCCGTGACAGGTTGTTACTTCGAATCGCGCGCGCGCAATTTCTGGTTCAGTTGTGGTGTTTTCATCGGTTACGTTTGTTCGATTTAAAAGAAAGACTTGGTGGTGGGATGTAAGGGCGTACACGGCTGGCTGTCAGGCTTAAGAAGCCCTGTGACTTTAAAGCGGTTGTTGACACCAAAGCAGCGTGAGCAGCTGAAATACACCTTGACAGACTAGCTTACCACCCAGCGACAAAGGTTGTGATTAAGGCTGAAGACAGTCATGTAGACTCTACTCTTGAAATAGGCTAGCTTGTATGTTTATCAAACTTTTCTCATTTCTTTTTAACTAGTACATTTCACTTCGCGAACAACAAACGGGTTTTCGACCAAACCGATCGTGCGCCGACCAGATTGCAATCCTGAGCATCATTTTCGAACAATCCCAGGAATGGAACTCATCTCTGTACTGCACCTTCATCGACTATGAGAAGGCTTTTGACAGTGTTCACAGGGACACCCTATGGCAACTCATGAAACACCATGGAATACCAACAAAAGTTTGTCAACATCATCAAGAACTCAGGACTACGAAGGAATGAGCTGCAAGGTCATACACGAAGGACAACTAACATGATGCAAGGTGCTAGCGGCATTCTCCAGTGATGATTTGTATCATAAGCAAGACCTGACAGAGCAGAAGGAGCGTGAAGGGGTGGGGGGGGGGGGGGGGGGGGGGGGTATAGAAAGGGTGGGTGGTGATGGTGGTGCCGGTTTCTGCGTATTACCTGGAGTTGGAAACATCAAGAATAACAATAACTCCTGCATGTCCAGGGCACCACACCCGTATGAGTCTCTCCGGTGGATGGCCCTACATTACTTCATGCCAAACAGGACTTCCCATTCCACTGTGATTGTGATTTGATGTGATGACGACTAACCACAGCTGGCAAACAGTTCTGTTGGCTGTTGCGTTTTGAGGTCAGTACTGACGTGAATTCCATGTCCGCACGGCCCAGTGTGTGGAGAGAGACCACAGCAACGCACTGATCTCATAGCACAGCCACTGTAATCCACAGCGAGATCAGAGAGGAGGGGGGTGGGGTGGGGGGGGAGCGAGGCAGGGGGAGCAGCTAGCGTTACCGGGTTTCGGGGAGTCAATCAAGACGCTAGGAAAAGAACAAACGATAACAGAATAAAAGACCAGCAACCTATGCCTCACGTGCTTTCTTTGTAATGTTACCCGGCCAAAGTTCCGAATCCTTTATACTTGACGCTGTTATTCAACGCATGTCAGGTTTTAAACTGCGAGTGTCATGTCGAAATGGTTTGGAACAAAAGGCCATGTGTTACATAACTTTGTTTTTACATAGCTTTACCGAGTGTTTTGACAATGGTGGACCAGTCGACTCGAAGCACTGGAATCTTAAAATGTCTTTTGCTACTGTTACCCCACCCCTCCCTACAGTCAACGGCTATCGTATGAATTGAAATCTTGAAGTATATCTGGTGAGACGCACGGTTAGTTGGCCGATTTCTTGTCAGATCGTGCCCAGAAAGCAAGAGTCGGAAGTAATCTTTCTGATATTGCAGAAGTGTACAGTGGGATGCCACAGGGAAGCATTCTGGGGCCAGTCTTGTTCACAATTTTAATCTGATACGTTACACAAAATGTTCAAATTTTTTGCCTCATATTTGCAGGCTATACCAGTCTAGATTTTAGCATCAATTTTTTGAATAGTTTGCAGGACTGGATAGAGACAAGGAATATTTTTCTTTAACATGGTTAAGTGCAATGACGTGCACATGGATAAGAGCTGTCTTGCTTATGATCATGTTTTAAACTCTGTGGGAAGAGATAAGTAAATGAAAAGTAAAGGCTTGGGGATTTTGAAAAAATTGTTGCTTAGCCTGTGTGCTCACATCCAATCGTGGTTGCCTAAACCTAACACCGAGTTCTTGGTGTTATCGAAGAACTGATCCCAAAGGTGTGAGAATGGGTACATGAACAGACTTCAATTTCTTTGATCTACCATCTTTTATTTTCTTTATCCTTTTTATTAGTTTGGCATGGAACGTAATGTCGATGCAAAATATTGTATGAACACTTCATCTTCTGGAAGTAGAGTTTTAGTTGCTGCACTGCCAGATTCTTGGATAAACTGTCTGAAAAATAACTCCAAAAGCTAAAGACATCAACGATTTCAAGAGGCTTCTGGACAATGAACCAAGTGAGACATTTTTTAGATACGATTTTGACACGTGAGTGGAAAATTATGACAGAGACCCCAGTTAGAACAACATAGGCTGTGAGACTTTGTGCTATGTATGAAAGACCATGAGACTTATCCCATAATATGGAGCCCCAAAAATCCTGCAACCTTTCACTGGAATTGAAAAAAAAAAAAGAAGAAAAAAAGAATGAGAGCCAAGCATGTCAATTGCCCTCTTTTCTGCACATTTTTCTTTTTTCACTGTTGAAAGTCTTCAAAAAGCCACCGCCACTCGCATGATTTTAATCCAATGAAAAAATGTAAACTTGTTGACAACACATTTGAAAGCAGCTATCGGTTATTTTTGCAATATAAAACAGGTGCAGTAGAGCACTGCCTGTTCCCAAGCCCCCCATCTTCTATAGCACCTTCCACTCCCTATCTTCATATATCCCTATATTTGGGGTATTTGTATTGGAGTATATAGACTGTGAAGCTATTTCATTAGACCCTTTCCAAAACGTTTAGGGAGATTCGCCCAATACTGCGCAATAGGCTGCGAAGCTATTTAATTAGACCCTTTCCAAAACTTTATGAGAGATTCGCCCAATACTGCGCAATAGGCTGCGAAGCTATTTAATTAGACCCTTTCCAAAACTTTATGAGAGATTCGCCCAATACTGCGCAATAGGCTGCGAAGCTATTTAATTAGACTCTTTCCAAAACTTTATGAGAGTCATCCAATACTGTGCAAGTTACCACAGATTCGAAGTAGTCAATAAAAAAAGAAAGAAAGAAACAAACAAAATAAGTGCTCTTAATAGTCTTCTTTCACCATCCAGGACCATTGTATTTGTAGTTTGTGTATGTATTCAGTATGCCTACCATATTGGCCACGGCGCTGAAACTGCTCTTTTTAAAAATCATGCAAAGATTTATTGGCTGCCCTTGACAATAAAAGCATAATCACTTCTACCTCTGCTAGACTCTCTGCAGCTTTTGACACTGCTGACCACACCACTCCTCTCTCCAGTTTGCATAACTCATTTGGTCTCTCTCATACTGTCCTCAACTGGTTTCACTCCTATAATCACGGCCGTTATCAAGTTGTTTCTGTCCATGCTTTTACTTCCGATCCAACTCCATGACTGTACAGCGTGTCCCAGGGCTCAGTACCTGGGCCTGTCCTTTTCTATCGTACATTTACCCTGTCTCTGCTTTTATTGATATTCCCTTTTCCATCACAGTTTCTCAGACAACGATCAGCTTTATGCTTCCAGACCTCTTTCCGATCTACTGACAATGACCAAAAGCTCTTAATCCAGTTATCTGACAAAACAAAGCAAAAGTCAACCCAGCAAACAAAAAACCCAGATGACAGAAAACAAAAATGAATACCAAACTGAAATGATGTTGATCTGTCCACTGAAGTATAGCATTTGAATCATCTCTCTTCGATCTTCTGTTGACCTCACTGACTCACCGATCACTATTTCTTTTTCTGCTCATAATCCTGGTGCAAAGCTGAATTGAACACTTTCTTTTCAACAGCATGTCATTCCCAATGTCATTTGGATTTTGTTTTCTTGAACTCCATCACGTTGCTCCCATCCATCACTTCCTTTCTGAAGATGCCCTAAAAGCCTTGTCTGTGGGTTTGTACTCTCTCATCTGGATTATTGTAATGCTCTGCAATTTCATCAGGTCCCAAATCATGCTATCCATCTCATCCTTCACTCACCTACCTTTGATCACATTAACTCACAACTGCATTCTCTCCACTGGTTACGTGGCCAGCAAAGGATCTACCAAGTTGCTTTATCTCCTTAAATCCTTTGAATCGTCCTGTCCCAAATATCTGAATGATATATTGTGCTTGTGATATGATATATGCTCTTGTATAATGTAAACACCTACCGCATTCGATTAAGCATAAAAATGTTCTTTATAATAATAACATTCATGATGTTGGGAGCAGTTTTTGTGGTTAGCTAAAGCACATCAAAAAGAGTTCCAAAAGAGTTTTTGAAACTAATTTTTTGTAATGTTGTAATGATCTGACAGTTTATTTGAAAGCCTTGTCTGTCAGGTCAGATTGTAAGTGACAAATCTATTAGAACTTAAGCCACGAGTGACGACTAGACCCTGACACCATCATTACATACTATGTTAGCAAACTGAAGCCTCTTATTAGTCAGTCTTGGTGCAGGAAATAGGTAAACTCTTATAAAAAGTATTGAGGCCCATCACTGAATTCTCTCCAACACATCAGATGGTCTCTTCAAGAATGGATACTAAATGATGTTCAGGTATTCAAAATGCAACTGAACCAATTTGAATAGATTAGAGGAAAACATCTCAAAAGTGATCAAAAGTGCATCTAATAACACCATCTGTACAATTTGCTGAACTGATTGCTTGTTGTAATTTATTTCTTATCTATAAGAACCCCAACACTCTTTCACATTCACAGCCCTCCACCTTCATGTCATTTCTGCTGTCAGTGTATATATACACATTGATTATGTATTTGAACAACCATAGCGACACAAAAGAACCTTGTGTTAAAATCTTGGCAGAACCTGACCTTCATTACAGATACTGTAAAGCTTGTGTCGTCAGAAAATACTCTCACGAAACATTCTACACCATCAGGCAAATCATTCCTACATAATGTGAACAAGACACAGACTAGAGTACTACTTTTACAGAAACCACTTCAGACATTTGCAAAGACTTGCAGAACAACTCATAAACCTTTACAATCTGTGTTCCATTGTTTTATCAAGTAAAAATCAAACCACCGAACATTCGGTAATTGCAAATAAAGTGCTTTACAATTGGTACGGGAAATTGGTAAACTCTTATAAACTTTCGAGGCCCATCACTGAATTCAGAAAGATGGACTGGTAAAATGTTATGTTTCCTCATGACCAGTTGATGCAACTGCTCCTGGAGGACTGTCGATGCTGTGACTGGAGCAGGACTAACCTGGGTGCAGCTGTGTACTATGAAGACAGTAGAAAAAGGTGTTCATGTAGAATCAAGATATGCAAAGCCCCACATGAATATTTTCACTTTTTGTTTGTTTCTTTTTACATTTTCACTGCTATGCCTCACCTCTGCCATCCTTGTTAGCCTTAATCCAAAATTATTTTGAACATGTGTTGATTGGCTCAACTGTAGTACCAAGTTGCGAGTTTGAATCAGGCTGGTGCCAGACATAAAAATGGTCCTTTTGGCTACCCATCTTAACGTGTCGTTGTTCCGTGTGGTGTACTGCAGTGTAAGATAAGTCCACTACTCCCTCACTACTCCCATTGGTTATCCATATCTGCCACACAGGCATGAAAGTGACCAGCAGTCAAAAAGGCTGAAAAATCGGCGGGGGTCTGGGGGCCGCCGTAGGCCCCCAGTGGGGCCCAGGGGCAACGCCCCGGCGGGGGTCAGGGGGCAGAGCCCCCTGACGCTGAAACTTTTTTATGAAATAAAAGGCCTAAAACTGCAAATAAACCCCTATTTAAGCGCTGTTAAGAAGGGCAAATAAGCCACATTTTCATGTTTTCAGTAATGAAAATAATACTTCAAAAGATCATATAATAATATACTTTTATATGTGCATACTGACTCATTCACTCGCATTATTTTGTGTTATTTTATTTTTACTTTTAACATGCGCACTGGTGACCTACTCGTTTTTGAGTGAACCAGTATTTTAGGAGAAGAAGAAGAAAACAATGAGGCAGCCTTCATCACAACATTGATTCAGTCGGTCAATCTTTCCACATGGAACACAAAATGCAGCGCCTTTTTCGTCTAATTTGCGAAACACATCTCCAACTCGAACATCGTCCACTTCCTGGTCTAGCCAGTCCCACCTCCAATCGTTTCTCATCCCTTTTTTTTTTGGCGTGAAAATCGCGACGCGCTTGACAAACTTCGGCAATTTAACGATGTCCGACGTTCGACAGGCGCGAAAAGACCAGATGTTGATTGACGGCGGAAGTGACTGGTTGACTCTTTTGAGAATAACAAATTGTCCAAATGGGAATAGCATCGAACGAAAGTTTATTTCAGGATTTTTCTTCTTTTTTTTTTTTTTTTTTGGGCGGCACAGTTTTTGGGGGGGGCGGCGCAGATGAAAAAAATGGGCGGAAAATCCGCCTTAGGCGGACGAATTTCATGCCTGGCCACAACACTGTAGTGGGTGTGGATACTATAGCTGAATGTAACATGATTTGGCTTTATCAAGCCTGCATGCACACACACACGTACACACAAACCGAGGCTCAAAAGGTCAATACTGTTCATATTTATTGAACCTCAGATAACAAAAATAGTGCCCCCCCAAATACATACAAGCCAACAGCCAGACAAACAAACAGGTATGGGGCAAACAGAGGGTGAAGGGAGGGGGGGGTGGGGGGGGGGGGGGGGGGAGGGGGGGGGGGGAGGAATTGAGCCAGAGGCTCTCATCACCCCTCCAATATCTGACCACCTCACAAAAAGACAGAAAGAAAATGTACACTTTCACAAACTCTACCGTAGCAAACTCACAATGAACAGGTGGAGTAAACAACCAGTATTTTTGTCTTTTTCTCTTCTTTAAACTGATTTATACATCTTTTTTACTTTTAGTCTTTTACCCCCCCCCCCCCCCCCCCCCTCCCCCCCCCTTTTTTTTTCCAGAAGCTAATTGGAAAAATCATCCTCACAAGATACACAATGAACCCAATGATATATTTATATATATATATACACATTGATTATGTATTTGAACAACCATAGAGACACTTCATATTACTGAAGACCCACACACAAACAAAATAAA
This sequence comes from Conus ventricosus, assembly GCA_018398815.1. Classification (NCBI taxonomy): domain Eukaryota; kingdom Metazoa; phylum Mollusca; class Gastropoda; order Neogastropoda; family Conidae; genus Conus; species Conus ventricosus. Next base: position 21,639,562 of record CM031625.1, on the reverse strand, counting down.
AAATAAAAACACCACAGGTGTATCAGAACACTACAAATCAGCGGTTCCTGTACAAAGCTTTGTGGAAGAGAACAGTTAGCAACCCAACTCAGAATTCAGTCCTGAACAACTGTCACTATTTCTAATTTTGCTGCAGCCACGCATGTACATACCACTGAAGTGGACCACTGGTTTCACACATCAACATCACCAGTGCACCGCACAAGAGCTTAAAACAAAATCACAACAACACTTTCTTTGGAGCTGACTAAGAAGAGGTGTGACCAGCTGCTGATGAACACACACACACACAACACACACACACACACACAGCCTGCGAATGAAAGCAGATGACCAATACAAAAATCAAGATGCAGGGAGATAAATATCTGCAACATATTCCATCATGTTTCTCTCTCTCTCTTTCTTTTTTACCTTTTTGTTTCCCCACTACTTGGTAAAACAACAGATTGCATTGCAATTTGACCAACATACACACATTGACCTGCATTTCGTCATTACATTTTACTTCCTCTCTCTCTCTCCACCCCCCCTCTCCCTCATTTTCGCACACTGAACACTCCATTGGTGGAATAACTTAATCAAAAGTAACATTCTTTTTCTCCAGCATTCAACCACAAAACTGGCCAAAATAAACTTTTGGATTCATATAAAATTATAAATACAATCAAATGTATCAACAGATCATTCCAGATTTTCATTTCAGTGCATTTTCTCCTTCCCCTCCTCATTAAACAGAAAGAAAAACAGTAGCACAATGGATATGACATTGGCTTGAAACAATTGTCAAACTTTGTGAAAAATCAGGGAATGAAAGGGGCAGCTGGTTTTGAATTGAAAGCAGTTTTGACTCTACTGCTTCAAGGGATCAATGTATAGCTTAAAAAGAAAATGTATCTTCCATAACATGTAGACGCTCTCTGAACAACATTTGGGCATTATTTACACAATGGTTTCTTAGACCTTTAAAAAAAACCTCTTCAAACATTCTTCTTTTAATTCAAGCATGGATTTTTCTAATTTCCCCACCAATTTGGGGATTTTGAGAATGGTTTCAAAAATAGAAAAATTCCAGAAAAAAACACCGAAGGTTTCACAGCTACATAATATCATTACCAGCTACTTACTTGTCCTTAATGAAATGTTCAACGTGCAGTGTCAAGAGGGGAGTGGGGAGTTGAGAATGGCCATAGAAATAAATCAATCTACGAGCTTGGTCACACAGTTGGTTCATTCACCCTTCACTTTCCTTAACCCCTTCAGTGCTGAAGTCTCAACACAGCACTCAACAGCCTCAGCATCAAGTGCCACGGTCATCTGGTGCATATAACTGATCTGATCAGAGTACGGTTTCTTTTCTTTACAGACAAGAATAACAACCTTTATAATTATTGCCTAGCCAGCCACGCAGACCATTTTCAGAACTGTCAACCTCATAGAGGGCAAAATTAAAGTCCCATCTGAATAGGCCAGATCATCAAAACAAAAACAAAAAAAGAAGAGAGAGAGAGAGGAGAGGGGAGAGAGAGAGAGAGGGGGAGAGATGACATCCTGTAAAATGAAACAAACAAAAACGACGACGGCAGGCTAACTACCGATACCCTTACGGCAGATAACAACTTTGGCTTTGCTGACTGCCGACAGTGTCAGGCCTTCCCCTTCATTTCTCTATCCCCAGAGTTTGAAAAACTATAGAAAAAAAAAATTAATCAAGAAAACATTCATATGCCAAAAACTAAATACACACGAAAAAAACAAAACCCACAAAACTGTGCGCATATACAGACACGTAAGAATCGACAGCTAGCGTCCACTCTAGACACTGTGTACAATTTTAGGGGATGAGGGTGGAAGGAGGAGTAGGCATAAAAGAGTTTCCAGAACAAATGACAAGAATAGTCCATAATGTGAAAAAAAAAAAACCCAGACATTATGTATGACCAAAAAAAAAAGGTCAAAGAGGTGACAGGAAGCACAGAGCTTCCAGAAGGCCAGAAAACATTTTCCTCCACCCAGTAAAAACAGCCTGATGATTGTTTCAGAAATGACGATACATGCAATTAAATAGGACTTGTACCTTCAAAAATCGGCCAAAGCTTGAAAATGATGAATTCCACAAGAGCTGGCAACGAAAGAGTTCATCCATGACCGACTGCTTCCAGCTGCCAACCTTTTGGAGTCAAATTCTGGAGCCAGACGATGAACAGTCGAAGCCTGCCTTTCATTTGTGCAGTTTCATGCCTGTCTACTTGAACTGCTCTCCATAGAAAAGCTTCTTCTTTATTATTTTTTTTACAACTACAGCCCTGTTTTTCAGTACATCTACTTCCTGGTGTTATAGAAAGTTACCTATGTTCTGCTTACTTTATGTAACCCCCCCCCCCCCCCCCCCCCCCCTTTGATCATGCTGCTCTCAGAAAAAGAAAGTACAGTGCATTTTGCACTCCAAGTGAAACAATTACTGGGCATCAATCTCCTAGCCAGTGCTGCTGGCGGCACCAGTTCCCCTGGCACACACATCACTCATTTTAGAGGGCACACAAAACAATGTGGGAAACTTCTAGCTGTTCGGGATACAGTCATGAAAGTCAGAATTTCTTGCTCAAAGTTAAGCAATCCCAGGATTGTTTTGAAACAGGACATTCTCGAGGGGAGGTGGGAGGGGGGGTTGGCAGTTACGCAGTTGGATTGAAAGTTCAATATGTGCACTGACCCCAGCGCACAAGGTCAAAGACACAGGACATGGCTATGAACAACAGGTACAGTTGCTGATGTGTCAGTATAAGCTTGAGGTGCTGTACTGTGACACCACAAAACACCCATGGACCAGGCACACCTGCACGAGCACACACACACAAATCAAATGTGTGCACGTGGACACATATCAGCTGGAGGGCGATAGGATGCATTAGGGGTGAGGCAGGAGGGGTTACAAAGCCCCCACTCCCCCCTCACTTATAACACTGAAACTCGTAAGCATCTTAAAACACTTCCAAGAAAGAAAAGATACAGCTTCAACAGCAAAGCAAACATCATCATTATTCTCTTTCCCCCATCTGCAGAGTTCACTTCTCAGTGAACTGACTGCAGTGAACTTCACTTCTTTAAAACAAAGAAACAAGAAACAAAAAGTAAATAATAATGTGTTTCATACAGGGGAGTAAGTACACAGAGAGATTTGGGATCACAATTGGGCTATATTATAACTTGTATCAAATTCCAAAGCCCCTCCATGGGCACAGAATGAAACTCGGTCCCATCACTGTTTTCACACATCACAGACTTTGACCATCAGCACTCTGTGAGGCAAGCCTCCAGGAAAACAACAAACAAAATAAAAACGCTAACACTATCAGGATTTGATCATAAAAAGTTATCCAAAAAAAGTTCACCGATGGGACCAAAAAAAAAAAAAATCCTTGCTCAGATCAATATAATCTAACAGAATACTATATCCGAACAATGATGACACTGTCACGTCAAATAAATCTATGTGATTAAAAGCATTGTTTCACTGTTTTGTGAAAAGGACTCAATTTCCTCCACATACTGGGCAGCAATCTGACGGAAGTTAGAAATTTAAAGTCTGTTTAGTTTCTGCATACTAATATGGAAATGAAAGGAGGCTAGAAGAGAGACAAATGAAATTCAAGTTATCAGCATATGTGCATGCCCTTTTTATTTTTTGCTAGATCCAGTTGAAACGCATCCGTTTAAAAATGTGTGCTCACAAAGTAGTCACTTTCTTTTTTCCTCTTCGACCTTGCGTATGTGTGTGTGTGTGTGTGTGTGTGTGGTGTGTGTGTGTGTGTGTGTGTGTTTCTACTGGAGGAAAGTGTTTCTTAAAAAAAAAAAAAAAACACTGAAAAGCATGTAGTTAGCATGCATGGCTGTCAGAGCCTATGCACGTCTTGAAATGGACACTGTAACCAATTGCAGATGACGAAACTGGGAGCTCTTCGAAAATGTAAGACAGCTGATACTGACCTAGCAGCATTCTGCTACACATTATTAATTTGAAAAACTGGGGACTCTGGTTTCAAAATAAGAATGAAATAAAAGTTGAAGAGAAGAGAAACCGCAGGGTGTGGAAGGATGAGGATGGGGAGAATGGGATGCATACAACTCTCACTGTGGAGTTGCTGACAGGTGCAATGCTTCTCAACCTTCAGTGTAGCACTCGGGGCTTAGTACGGCCATAAAGTCTGTAGATACACAAATTAGTATTGCGCCAGAATTCTCAAGTGCTTATATGGATACAGTAACAACTGTGCAATTCTTTCTGAGGCTGTACACGTTCCCAAGCTGTAAAGAGTACAGCTATCCTGAGAGAGAGAGAGGAGAGGAGAGAGAGAGAGAGAGAGAGAGAGAGAGAGAGTACATCATAGCACGCAAACATATTTCTTAGTCACCAATTCTATCTCAGAGCTTTTAGCCTGAAAAGCCAAAAGAGAAACACAATTCATCCAATCATCTCCTTCTCTTTCAATTCCTTAATCTGCACTGCTTGAATTGGTTTCCCTCAATGGGGTCAACATAACGCGTTTTTTTAATGTAAAGAAAAAAGAAAAGTTATGCACCCTTCAAATTATCAGTCATCGCATCAACTGCTGGTCTTGGAACCTAGCACACATGACATTTCAAACCAACAGTGAAGTACAGTGTCAACAAAGCTTCTCCCTAAAATCTTAGGTTTAAAAACGTGAAACAAGGTACAATGTAGGCCAGGCTCCAGCCAGCCTGCAGGATGAAAGACTTAAAGAATTACTCCATCCCCAGTTCCTGATCCCGCCCCACTCTGATCTTGTGTGATGCATGAGACACTGACTTGATTCTGCACGCAAAAATCATGGATAAGGGACAACTTTTGAAATGAGATTAAAAATCTTATTAGGAAATCAATCTGAACAGCATGAGATTTTGAAATGAGATTAAAAATCTTATTAGGAAATCAATCTGAACAGCATGAGATAAAAAAAAAAAAGGGGGGGGGGGGGGGGGGGGGGGACTTCAATTACCTTGATGAGATGATCGTGTGTGCATTTGAACTCGGGCAATACCATGATAAAGTTAACATACACTGAACAAAATTAACACTGAATGAAATCAAGTTAAATTCATTCCAGGGCAAGCAATCTGATCTCTGCATGCACTTCATAAATGCAACAACAAAATCTCTTGTAGTATTTCAATAACTGACTTCATGAACCCACAATCTAAAATCATCCAGAGCATCGTTTTTTTTACGTTCAAATCCACTTGAAATGGAAAGAAACAGGGAGACACTGTGAGACACGACACAAGCACTGCCAGTCTACCAACAATGACAACAATCATGAAAACAAATGCACAATGCCACATAATGTGATACATGTTTACACAGACATAACAGTGTACACAGGAAAAGACTCGGAAAGGGCTAGGACCCTACAGATCCTGGTGGGATGCCATTACCTCTTTGCGAACACACACATACACTTCACATGTTGATGGGAGGACACAAAGCCCCAAAACAAAGGCGGAATCTGTTTAAGGAACAATCGTGTTTCCAGTTCTGGCACAATCAAGTCCTGGAGATTAAGAACGCTTGCTTTTCTTGTTCTCCTGTCTCATAATGCACAGTTGAAAGGCGCTCAACAGAACACCAACATCGACGGAAGGAAGGTGGTGGGGATGGGAGAATGGGCTGGGATATGGAGGGGTGGATGGGGCGTAGGGGTGGGGGGGAGAAATGAATTTTGGACAGAGGTGAATGGGTTGGTGGGACAGGAGAGTGGGGGAAGGGATGGGAAGTGTTTGCACAAATTCCCAGTACATCACAATCTGGCTATCACACACATGCACCAGTGGTGGTGATCCCTCTGCTTGTCGACGAGGAAACAGACCACTAGATATGAAGACTCTGGAGAGAATCGGGATGAAGCGTAAGGCAAAGGACTGCAAATCCCTGCACATGGTTAGCCCAAAGGTATGGCACACACCTGCCACACAATGACTGCTACTGTACGTGTGGGACAGCAGCAATGTTTCACCTCAGTAGTTCCCAGCCATGTTGCCCTGGGTCACACACAGTCCGTGAAAAGTTCCTTTGTGATAAGTTAACAGCACAGGTGTTGAAAAGTTCAAAGTGTGTGCTTGATCAGTGTCCTCCAGCCGAGTCTCGCCCATCATTCATACATGTCCAGGAAAACAATCTCCCCTCCTTCATGGCCGAGTTGTAGTCACGCCAGCTGCATTTTTTCATTGCTTAGATGGAAATAGGTTTCCTTCTATTTTAATCGTAACAATGAAAGATGGATCATTCAACTTCACATCTGAAATACACTGCTTTCCGCTACGGTGAGAAGATCCACATTCAACAGATATCTGCTCAGGAACTAAAGAAGTCAAGCCATACTGCCAGTCTCTTTTCCCGTATGAATGCCCAACCTGCTGCCTGCACCAGCTGTACAAAGTCTCCCTCATCCACCTTCTTGCTTAACTGGTGTGGCATTCCAAGTTTGTATCGGCACCATTTATTTGGTTTCATGTCTGGTGCAGAAAACCTTTGCGGTCGGCTAGGCTATAAGCAACATTATCTTATCTTATCTGGTGCAGAAAAGAAAATGATAAAAGTGTGAGAGGAGACCGTTGGAAATCTAAAGCTGCACAGCTGTTTATTTTCAGAACTGGGGAAAAAAAGGAACCAAGCACAGATAAAAAAAAAAAAAATCAAAAAAATCATTGTCACTGTGGCCATTACATGATACAGGATCAAGTCACTCATGGCCACTTGCTCATATACCTTGGCGAACCATGAAGGGCAGTAACCTTGAGCCAGTTTCTAACGCAGTTGCTTGGGACAAAAAAACAACAACAAGTAAATCAACCACTCTTTAAAAACATACAAACTTTCCTTAAAAAACTTTCTTAGTTCTTAAATCAGATGAAAAATATACTTCTTTCAGGAACTGAAAATAACTCCAGGAAGTACATCTTAGAGAAACAATGGTTTCATGGAATCTGCTGCAAAATGTTGATGTCGGACGTCATGGAATGTGTTTAACAGTGAAAGGTACCTGAAATGCAATGCACCATGGAGATCCTCCACCTTTCAAAAGTGGATGCAGAATAATTGGCCTGCGTGAAATGGACACAAAACTTTCTTTATCATTGCCACAAAGTTAGTAGAGCAGATGGTAAAGGCCTTGGTTCGATTTGGAGTGATCTGAAATAGTTTGTAATCCGCTTTTTAACATGCGCGCTGGTGACCTACTCATTTTTGAGTGAACCAGTATTTTAGGAAGAAGTTGCTAGCTTCTTGCCAGAGTATTTGACCCTGGTCTGAGGGTTGGATTTTACTTTGAGACTAACGACCAGTTTCCACAAAATGAGTAGTAAGTCACTTCTAATCATTTTATTCACCGGTGGGGAAGATAAAAAAAAAAAACCAGCAAAGACTCACTGCATAAGTACTAAAGACTTTCTTCTTTAACATTTTTGCTGCCTTAGTCTGTACGAGATTCCCCCATCCCTAGCAAATCTCTTCTCTACCTCTTTTCTTATGCGTACAGGTGGAACTAGTCTTACCCTGTATACTTCGATGTTCACCATTGCTTGTGTAGCACGTTTCGCAGTTTGTGATTACTTCTATTTTTGCGTTAGATTTACAACCGAGTCTGCATATGTGAGCAGCATGCTGGGAACAAAAATCCAAAGACCCAGTTTTTCCAAAGATCCAACACTTTGTCACATACAGGTTTTCTTCATCAATCTTTAAGATGTCAGTGCATTTTCATTCTTCGGTCAATTTTTCTGTCTGAAACATCGTTAACAGATACAAAGGGTATGTGGTCACAGCTCTGGACGTTGGGGCAACAACAGGTGAATTGAGATCTTGAGGATATCCATTTGCAACAGCCTTTTTAACAGAATTTGGCACGCACAATAGACATGGATGAGAAAAAAAGTCCCCACTTTAGCTTTCCATTTTACTTTCTCCACCCTTCAGATTTAACCATCTAGGAAGGCTCTGTTCCATAGCCAGTTTGGCTGATCTTGAAAGAGAGGGGAACTTCATTTAAGCTCTAATATCTCTGAAACTATCAACCAAGAGGCTAAGAATTTCAAAGTCTTGATGCAGAATGGTTTTGTACGATTAAAATCTCATGAAATGTGATAAAGACTGTTGATGCTTTTTCAAATTACTCAGCCATATTTAGCCTGCCTATGAGGAAGTTAGTCATATGCACTTGCCTCACTTTCCTACCAGCTAAATGTGTATTTACCAGCTGATAAATCAGTGCGAGTTGACATGCTACTTCTCCCAAAATGTTGTCTGGACACAGGCTGAAGAGGATGTTCAGACGTGCCAGAGCGTTCAGGACTCAGGCTGAACAAGTTAAAATCCACCCTCTTCACCTTCAATACAAGATAATTGTGGTCTTTGATGATGGTATATTACAAAAGAAGTATTTTGTTACTATGTACCACAACCAACTTTCTCCATGCATCATAATAAACAGGTGCATCTTTGATTGGTAGGCATTTTGCTTTCAGTTTGGTATTCAATGTTCCTTAGAGATGTATTCAGTCATGACATCTAATGGTTCGAAAGTTCTTTCCATTGCCCATCAGAGTGAGGAACCACTGCGATATTATCCGTTCTCTACCTGCATTAACATTATCCCACAAAAATTTTGTTACCGAGAACAGTATCTGAAAGAAGTATTGATCAACTATTTTAGTTCTCTCTAACGAGTCCTACCACGTTCAGTAAAATCTCCCAGTAAATGCTTTCAAAAGTAAGACTCCTCCTTTGTAGATTTTTCTGTAACATTCCCTGTTCATGTTAATTAGTACCTCCCAATTATGCCTCCCTTTCGTGCTGCTCCATAGTGGAATGGCTAGCTTGTTTCCAGTGAACAGACAGCGCCAGCAGATACCACCACATTAGGACAGTCCTGAACGGAAACATAAGACGTATATTCATTTCACTTTTTCTGGGCAGAGTGGTCTCAAATCAGATTGATTCACCTCCTACTGTGCAAGCACGATCTGTTTAACAATTTTATGTCATTTCCTGTAACTTCTAAAATTCAATACTCAACCCAAACTCTTAATAGAGCTACCACACCTAAACCACCCATCTCCTGATCAAAAATGTATGTTGAAACAGCGCTGTAATAACTTGCCATGTTAGATCATGGTGACTGGAACACAGAGAAAGAGAGAGACAGGGAGAGAGAGAGTGTGAGCGAATGACAGAGAGTAAAAGACAGAAAGATAGAGATAGAGACAGAGAGAGAGAGAGAGAGAGAGAGAGAGACGGAGAGATAAAGAGGGAGGACTGGTCTGCATTTGCAGTACAAGAGGTGTAGTTTTAAAGGATACGCATTGCTTTAAGAAAAGAAGAAAGAAAAAAAAGGACTGCTCACTATAAAATGAATCTGGTGCACCGCTACCAACCCTCTGCTGTCCAAATTCAGAAACTAGGGATGGAGGAGGCAGCCTGGCCTTCAACTGAAAGCATTTTGAATCCACACTGCTTCAAATGATCAGTGAAGGGTTTGAAATGTTTGTGAACATTCATTTGCATTTTCTTCTGTATATTTTATCAATCTTTCCGCCCCAAAGGAACCCTATTTCCTGCATTTTTCCGTAAAATATTAAAGTCAGTTTTTTTTTTCCACTTACTTCGTCATCTCGAAAACAATTTCAAAATTGGGAACACCCTGAAAAAGTTTGGGCGAGTTCACAGAAATACTGATGTCACCTCTTAACTTTTTTTGTGTTAGTATTACAAACCACTATCAAATTAAATGGTGCCGGAGTTCATCTGTTCAAAAGATAACCTCTTCACAGCTATTATGAGAAAACCCTGTCGCGGTTCACAAGGTCCTTGAACAGTTTCTATGGAAACTGCTTGAATGGTATTTTCAATACTTTTGGCATCTACGATTCTTCACATCCTGTTGAGAAGACTACCGGTGTTTTTATTTCGACCTTGTTGCAAGTGTGTGCCATGTCATGTTATCATCCAGGGGTCCAGTTCAGTATCGGGTGGATTTATGGGAAGATTGTGTGAACTAAGTGATGATATTTCCACTTCTGAAGAAATGCTCTACAGTAGGGGTGTTGTGACACGCTTGTCCATAAGAATGGAGCTTGTACATGTTACCGTTAATACGAGATTGTGCACGCTGAATCACAGACAATGAAGAAAGGAACTGTTTTCCACAAATCATGCGATTTACATCGCTTTCAACCTTTGGGTAGTGAAACTTGTCATCCATTGGGTGATCAGATGCAGAGACAGAGTTGGTTCCTTCCTGAAGTCATTGTTGATGACTGTGAACTGCACACACCAACACTGAAGCAATTTGCATAGAAGGGAAAGAGTATATTCAACACATGCACAATGCTGCATTCAACTTGCACGACATACTGATCAGATGCTAACTATGACAAGAAGTATTTCTTACATCTGCTGTTTCTTTGTTCTTACGTAATTTCTCTCAAAATTAAATTTCTTCAGCCAATCAAGATTAAGGAAAAATACTGACCATTGACAGCTATGGAATTTACAGCAGCGTCGGCTTTATTCTGATGCTCACTTTACATTAGTAATAACCATTTGTTGATGACTGGGTACCCATAATGCCCTAAGCTAGAGCGACTACATATCGTAAAATCATAATGAGCCGCATGGTAATAGCTTCAAGAAAGGATATAAAAAATGGAACAACCATATTATTTTTTATATGTCTTCTCAGTATGTCTCAAGTGTTTACAGCAAGCCTATAAAATAAACCCCAGAGACTTCACAATGTGTGAGGGAAGTGCGTTTTCAGTGACTGTCGGTGCTGATGCCAACGTCTGCTGCACGCATGTATGGGCTACTCAGTGGCCAAAGTTCATCTTTCATCATGAGACTGGCCTCTGAGGAATTTAAGTCTGCATGCAGGAAAAAGGCGTTACGATACTGCTGTTGCACCGCTTTGATGAATGGAGCTGTGGAAGGGCTGTTGCGGGCAAGGTCCAAAACCACTGGCTGTAGTCTCTTAAGATATACTGGCTCTTTTCACAGACCTCTACCACAAAATACTAATAGTGAGAAATTGATAGTTTCCTGGCACATAATGAAGTCAGCTACAGTTTGAGAGTCAGACGTCTGCAGTTCTGAGAACTTATGTTTACCAGTTTGGGTGTTCCCCAAAAATCTTCCACGCAACTTCCGGTAAGAACTGACACTGGACAACAAAATCAAAGAGAAAGATGCACAACAGACAGATGGGATTCTAGGAAACACTAGACACAGAACGACCTCCCTGGCGTCTGAAATGAAAGTGAAACACGACAGTGGAAGGAATCCCATAGATAAATTGACCTGTGGCTTTTTCCCCGTGCCTTGTAGCACTTCAGTGATGTAGCACTGGTTTTGTCCTTGTGTCATCAACACTGCAATTTGTTTTGGCAGTAGTAGTTTGAATCTCTCCAAGACTGCCCAAATCAAGGCTTCAAGCATACCCACATGCACGAGGTTTGCTGTACTAGGCAAGTATGTCCGATGTAATATTTGGCCAAGAGACAAGAGTGTCTATTGATCTGGTTGGTTTATGAGAAGGCAAAGTATGTATAATTAGCTTGTCTATTTGGGCTGACGCATTTTCAAATTGTATAGAGAACCAAGTACATACTGCGTAAGACATGATCTTGTTTATTGTCTCTAATCCTGACAGTTGCATCCAGCCAAACGTCGGCCTGGACAAGCTTCCTATCTTCAGGGCTTAAAACAGGAGGAGGAAAAACCACTGAAACTAGGGGGGTCCGGGGCATGCTCCCCCGGGAAATTTTTTTAAAAAACCGAGTGTAAATCTATGCCATTTCGCGCTTTCTGGACATAATTTCAAGAGTTATTTAGTGCATAAAAATTGCTGTAAACACATAATTATTACAGGAAGACATATTTGGGACAAGGGGAGAAGGGGTTAAGCACATAATAAAATGAACACTCCCCCTTTAACTTGAGTGTTTTACAGGTGTCACCAACTATAGTCTTTGGATGAAATCTCACTTCTGGGGTTGCTCAATAAGTTTCACTTTTCAGGTTTTAAATGATCCCACAATATATCAAGTTGAAGTTGGTGCACACAAAAGTCAGTAACTGCATCAAACACTTTAAAGTTCAGTCTCATATAACAGATCAACTTGCGGAATCAGCACATTTTGAAAGTCACAATATCCAAATTTTGATAAATGAGAAACTTGTGGAATCAGCACATAGCTACTGAAAGTCAAATTTTGAAGTTCCTAAATTATAATAAACACTGAAATACAGGATTTCACAAGGACACCACACACACACACACACACACACACCACACACACAGCTTTGTCATTTGGGTGTTTGGGTGGTGGAGGCATTAAAGAAACATAGCAAGGAACTCTGTTTCTTCTTGCTGCTTGCATTGTCTGCACTGTCTTTGCCATCCACCTTCTTGCTTACTTGAATTTCAACCCTATCTTTGTCTGCTGTTTCCTTGCTTTCTCCTGTCTGGCTTTCACACTCTACAATTTTTATTTCATTCTCATCCACCTTCTTGCTGACAACTTGACTTTGATTAGTTTGAACCCTATCTTTTTCCTTGCTGCCTCCCGCCTGGCTTGCACTCTCCACATTTTCTATATCACCCTCTTTTTCCCCACAGGATTGCAATGGTCTATCCTGGCACGTTTTACTGCTGCTAAAGTGTCTTCAGTGACCTTTCTTGTAGTTCCACTCAGCGCCTTGACGTTTGACACGTGCTTCGCTGAACGAATGTGATCAAGAGCTTTCTTCCCGCGACCACCGTAACACTTCCCTTAAGCACAATTTGCACCAAGCTAAACCTGGTGCAATAACTTTGCGAAGAAAGTCTCCAATGACTTCTTCGTCAACTTTCTGAAGCGTCCACTCCCATTTCCACTTGTTTTTAATTGCAGATTCGTCAAAAGATCGACCCGCATGAACAATGACTGCGCGCTCCGCCATTTTGTTTTTTCCGGAAGTCCGACCGGAAACTTCTTCCAAGAATAATCAGGGGCCATAACTTCCGCGCAGTTGCTATGAACGCTTGCAAGCCGATCACGGATACCTTGCTCCTGTCGTTTTTTTTTTTTTTTTTTTGACAAACCGAAATCGCGGAATTCCGCCCAGACGCGGAACGTTTTAAGCCCTGTATCTTAGATCACTTGCTTCCTAGGACTGCAAGAGTGGCCTGCCACCAGGAAATCTGAGCACTTGAGTGACCTACCAAAATCACTGGGCCATCTGTATATTTTTATGTCAGCATCTGTGTGTTCACCTGTGTACGGCGATTTGAACTTTTCTGATTTGATGTAATATTCCAGTTTCTGCAGCCTTTAACTTTACATATGTGCTTTATGGGTGTCCATGTATCTACTTTTATACACAGAAACAAAACATTTGTTGTGCACAGGATGTCTGTCTACCTATAAGCCTGCATGGGCACTCGTGCTAATATGTATGCATTTGTATGTATCGTTATGTGCGACACAAACCTCAACAGATGTCCAAATACATTTGTGCATGTCTGATCTACTACAAATGATATCTAATGAACACCGCATTGTACACACACAGGTGTGTGCAAAGAAGTTATGCCCTCCTGCAAGTTAATGTTCGTAAAAATGTCTTATAAACAACTTCATTGTCACTCAAAATTTGTATTCTAATAGCAAACCATACAGAAGAAATATTTCACGGTTCAGTCAATCATAATCCTCACTCTTCTTTCACAAATAATTTATTTCAACAGCTGGGATTGACATTTGTCACATATCTTCAAATTCAGTCAGCACATTTTTTTTACTGACAGTTTCAACAGATGCTGTATGCAGAGGAGATAGCTGGGAGACAAAGAGGGGAGGATATGGAAGTTCAGAATGAATCAAATCTCTTTGATAGCATAATGCACATGTTTTCCAAGGTGAAGTAGCAAACAGCTTATGATCTTTTGGGTAGTTTTAATGATACACACACATACGCAACACACACACATTCAGTCAGCACATTTTTTTTTGGTGACAGTTTCAACGGCTGCTACATGCAGTGGAGATAGTTGGGAGACAAAAACGGGAGGGTATGAGTTTCATCAATACACAGAAGCATGCACACACACACACACACACACACCAGGCACGCACACACACACTCACTGTAACACTCTCTCTCCCCCTCTCTCTCTCTCTCATGCATACAAAAAGAAATGCACTCCCAATGAATGAATGCCACAATACAACGTGATCTTGCATACATTCCACATGAAAAAAAAAATCTCTCTACACATCGATTCAGCAGACACACCAGAACAAGCCTATGCAAAACAAACTGCAAGAGATGCATGAATAAAACAGCCATCAAAAACAAATCTTTGTGTTAATGATAGGCAGAGGTCAAAGACATATCTCAGGCAGTTTTATGACCAGTATGGCTGTATTTACATTGGTAGGTCAACATGTCAGTACAAGCTGATCACATACAGGCACACAGACAGCTAGCTCTAGGATATTCCACAGACTCACCTGTGTTCGCACATGAATCAAGCCCAAGACACCTGTTGAATATTCTGAACATCGGTTCTAAAGACTTTGTTTCTTAAGCTTTCCATTCCTGTCACCAATGCTGGTACTTTCAAGTTTGTTTGGCACAAGAAAAAGTGCCAACAGACACCGACTATGAGATAAGGATGAAAAAGAATGGTTTATTCTGGAATGTGGTTTCCATTTCAAGTAACTAAGAAATGTTACAAGACTTGAATCTGATAGTCTTTGTTTTGTTTTTATCTTCCCTTTTCTTTTGTCTATCTCAGCATTGTCGCTTCTCAGACACTTCATACAGTAGTTTTAACACTGGTGTTTCTCAGCTTTCTAGCTCTCATCTTTCAATGCTTCACTGCTGGACTTCATGGGCAAATGGTGTTGACTGCTCTGGTCTTTTCCTTTTTGTCATTACTGTCATCGTGTTCTTCATCATTTTGTTGTGCTCACAGTTTTCCGACTGCTTCCTTCTCTCACTCTATTAGTGTTAATAGTTTCTTCATAAGGACGTTATCATCACCGTGATTATTGAAGACCGTACCGTTTTTTTTCTTTATTATCCCCTTCATCATGTAATCATTTTACATGTTAATATAAGGAAAAAGGTGAGAGAAAGGAGTGAGTTGTCGAGGATAAGGGCATTGTGTTTATTTCCAAACCACAGATATCTGACTAGGGAAAATCATCACATGATGGTCCATCTCTCTTCACCGACGGACAACAACACAGGCAAGAAACATGGACCTATTTCTGCCTCTGCCTTACTGTTCAAGCCCTCCCCAATTCTCTCTCAATAAAAATAAATTGACCCTTCCATTCTGATTGGAAGTTTTACTCCAGACATATCACTCTCTGAACAGCTGCTGACGTTTTCATCAAACGCACAGTCTCCCTGAGTGATCTTCATGAACCATTTCTCATTTGTGTTCACTTCAAACACATTAACCTCCCCTTATGATATTCAGGACTCTGAAAATGGGAAGCATTGAAATTTCAAAAAGAAACAGTTCAATAGGGAATTTCTTTCCGCACTTTTAAGGGGGAAAAAACAGCAGATAAGCGTCAATGGAGCATTTTATCTTTGACATGCTGGCAAAAAGACTCTGCAGTTCCAATGCATGGGCTACACGCCTCATGGGACTCACAGGCCTGGCGCTGCTCTCTTTGGTCCCTTGATGTCCCGCACTGAAGCAGAACTGGGGCAGATGTTGCAAGTCAGGAGTCTTCCCTGACTAGATTGCCTTGCTTTTCTCCCTGGGGCCTACTTTCCTGGCCTCCTGAAGGTGGTGTTCCCACAATGTTTTGTGAAAAGAGATCCTTGGAAATCCTCCAAAGGGCACAGCTGACACCAAGACACAAAGTCCACAGAGCACCTTAAAAGCAGTCCTTGCTCACAGCTTCTCAGCGCTGGCTCAGTGACAGGCAGGACCACCGAGTTCATGTGCATCACCAATCTCCTCTCTAGTGGAGCTCTCGCAAACCTCCTCTTCACCGAGGAAAAGACTGCATGTAGTTGTAACAAGGTAACCCTTCCCAGATTCCTCCCCGACATAAGCCACAGGAGTTCCTTTCAAGACTCCTATGTCTCAGAATCTGTTCACTGATACAAGTCCTCACAGCCCCCATGGAGTGCCAACTCTTCTTAGTTACTTCCTCCACAGTCTTGAAAGCCAGACTCCAACCAACTTCTTCGCTCATGTTGACACCACGTTCACCACACCAACACCAAACCCCCTTTCCTTGGGGTGCTCAGTGAGACCAGTGATTTGTATGGCCAGTCACTCACTCCTCAAAACACTCACTGCTGCTAAAGGGGAGTGCATTGACTTGTCTCATCTTTGTCCACAGGTTCACACCGGTCCAGCCACTTCGCTCAATGTCCCAGTGGAAAGTTCATCTCTTCAAAGTTAGCCATCAGTTCGCTCTGTGCGTTCATGTCAATGGCGTTCTGCAGTCTCTGGGGGAAAAAAGGACAAAAAGCATGTATTAGCAAAAATGTATCTTCACAGCTGCATTATTCTGCATCTGCTGATGGATACAAAAAAGGACCAGTCTCCAAAGGTCATTTTTTGCTGAGAACTATCTTCACACAATCCATCCAGGGACGTCACCTCCTAAAGAGAAAAAAAAAGTGAAAAATCAATTCCTTGGACAAAACAACAACAAAAAAAGTAAAACATCTGATGAAACACAAATTTCACACTAGCACAAGCACCTGACAAGCTGGCAGATCAACTAGAAACTGGGAGAACTGCATGTTCTACACTCCTTTCCCCATTTTTCAATTCTACACTTTTATCATCATGAAATCCCAACGTTCCAAACATGGACTTCCACTTCTTTTCATTTGATCCAATTCAAAATGCACCATTTCAGAATAAATGTTTGCAAAAGAGGGGAAAGAAGGTGGGTGCAAAGAACATTGTACTCTTTTTTTTCACATTTGATAAAAAAAAATTCAAAAAGTAATACTTCTTTAAAAAAACAAAACAAAAAAGCAAACAAACAAAAAACGCAGAAAATCTGCTAAAAATCTTAAGGCTGGTATTCCCAGAATAATTTGATCTGTACAACTGTCAACTTGGGAAAGTCAGCTTCAAATCTTCCCGTCCCATGTCCACCCTCTGCCCCCTTTCCCTTCTTCTTTTCCCAAGTTTTAAAGCACTGTAGGGAATTACCTTGCAGTTGGGGAGATTTTCTGCTCAAAATATGTTGATAGTCAATAATAATTGGGGACAATTTTCATTGGGACTTGCAACTGTTTCAAAAGTGTGCCTGAGAATTTGAACAGATACTGCTGAAGCAAGCAAACAGCAAAATTAGCAAATCAAGCAAAGTATTAACACACACAGAGACCTACCCCTCAAATCCCTTCCTTTGAAGTTTTTTTTCCCCACAAGAAAAGGGCAATACATGTTATACCTCTGACATTTTTGGGCCTGATCAGCCATGCTGTAATTCAAACTGCATAACATAGTCAGTTTAGCACTCAATTTGACCCGTTTTAGTGCTACCATCAAGCCCATAAACTCTTCTACAGACAGCATGGGAATCCTAAAAATGCCTTGCCAACTTTGGAACCATACTAGCACTGACATGCTTGTCTCTATGTGTCACTGAAGTGATAATTTCTTACGCACAAATGCGCGTCTAATGCAAAAAAAAAAAAAAATCCATCTGATGCACTAGAATTCAGTCCAGTGTGTCATTAAAAGGTACCAAAATTTACTGCGACGCATGGACTTTCTCTTGTATGCATTTCAACTCTTGAGTAGTGCGTCATGTAAAAGCACTTTCGTCCGATCCACCACGATCGAAGTTGATAAAAACATAACTTTCTTCGACCTTTAAGAATGTTTTGAATCAATGAACAACTTCCACATGACAACTCTTCTCTACTTAAAAATTAACAAGTCATCAAATCAGACAACCTAGGCAATGACTGGTCCACAAGATCATGTGATTCATTCAGCCAAGCGTGAACAACATAACCGTATGAAATTCAGAAAAAATTTTCAGAAAAATGACTCAATGTGGAACAATCGGTGAATGATAATCAGCTATCTAACAGAAACATCGTAATAAGTGTTATACTAGATGTGAAAATCTAGAGTAGTTACTGTAAGTTTACACAATTTATCCTCCTCATCATCCCATGATCAGTACAAGCCACTAATAAGTAATGTTCAACTACAAATGGTAGTTGTGTTTGTATGTAACCTTGAGCACCTCTTATCCATTTTTGTCTAATTCTTTCTCTGTGTATTTATGTGTGTGAGCCAATCAGAACATGTGTCTGCGTGCATGCACACATGTGTGTGTGTGTGTGTGTGTGTGTGTGTGTGTGTGTGTGTGTGTGTGCGTGTGCGCGCACACACATTTCAGTACATTGAAAATTTTGGAAATTGTTTTTTGCATCAAGTCTAAGCCCCTAATTTTTAGGCAATAATTATCACTGCACTGGCAGCTGTCCAGTCCTGTGTGAGCCACAGTGAAATCCCAAAGCCTAGCGATAAAATCAGCCGAGAAGAAGCCTTTCTCAGTTATCTGCAAAACTAGAAACTTTTCACTTATCAACTATCCCGGAGCCATAGAAGACTTTGCAATTAACTTTTTCCATTCCTCCCAGTTCTCAAACGCTGAGTGCGAGACCAGTCCATTCAAGCTGGTAATTTGGTCTTTGTATGAGATGCCAAGGGTCTTGCGGAAGCATCTCATCTCTAATGCCTGAATCCTTTTTCTCAAGTTCAGCTGTCAACAGTATTGTCAATGGAAACCCTTTAACACCTTTGACAAACTTCTCTTGCCAACATCATCATTTTCATTAGTCTCCAAGGCATTTTTTTTTTTTTTTTTTGCTCGTCACTATATTTCCCTTACTGAAAAACTCTGGCTATGCCTGTGCAGACAGCAAAGATGAAGTTTAAGGACATATGTACTGATAACTGAATCTTCAAACGGATCAAGGCAGCACTGTACTGCCACACAAAAATCCCATTCCACCACACACACAAGTAATTTCAGTCTGTGACCATCATTCTATAAATTTACATAAATATTTGTTCAAATTGAAAGAAAAAATTGTTGGGGTAACCAGGTCTGTTATAAAACAAAGCATGCTACAAACAAGTCGAGCAAAGCATTACAAACAAACAAGTCAAACAAAGCATTACA
This sequence comes from Conus ventricosus, assembly GCA_018398815.1. Classification (NCBI taxonomy): domain Eukaryota; kingdom Metazoa; phylum Mollusca; class Gastropoda; order Neogastropoda; family Conidae; genus Conus; species Conus ventricosus. The sequence continues at coordinate 21,620,308 of CM031625.1, read as the reverse complement.
AAAGATAAGTCAAAGAAAGCATTACAAAGCAGGGCATGTTACACGCCCATCAAGGAAAGCATTAAAAAAAGTTTCCATCCTTGGGTTAAACCTGAAGATTTTAAACGAAAACTGAACTGTGGTAGGGTCAAGGATCGGGGGAGGGGAAGAGGCCTTGCCCCCTTGAAGCTGAGCACTTTTGAGTTAATTTAGACACATGTTCTGCACCCCTAATCAGTGATACAATGAGCCGTTTTCAGGATTTTGCAGGAGACAGACCTATTCTTATAAAAATACTGTTTCTGAAAGCTCTTGCATATATGGCTTTACTATTTGTAAGCACCAATTTTACTTCAATCACTGAAGTTAAGTAGCCTCATGTTAAGACCGAACTCGCATGGGTACCTGCTTGGATACACTGGATACTACTGAGGTGTTTCTTAGGGTCTGAATTGGGCATGGAATCATGTTTTGGTCAGTTATCTGCTTAGCAGATGTGAAGTAGTGTATACGGAATGATGTGAATGCAGCAACCCTTCTTGAGAAACAAACTGTAACTGTGAAACTGCATTTCTTTTGCAGCTGTGACAAAGCGTGCAATTATACTGTTCATGCTATCATTATTTTCTTGTTTTTTTTTATTTTTATTTCATTGATACTGTAATTGTTATCATCAAAATTATTATGATTATTATCATTATTTGTTTCTGAAAGATAAAAACAACCCTTGGAAAAAAATTTCAACCAATAATTTTAATCACTACACCATAAACACATACATACACACTCGGTGTACAAACTCTGTCTCTTGACAACCAAATTTTCAATCATGAGAAGCCTTTCAGTTGATGCTGTCATAAAGCTGAACTAGATATGTTTACATTGCCCCTATTAAGTTTTTTTTCTTTAGTTTTGTAAAGGTCACAAAATCATGTTATGATTAAATTTCTCATTTGCGTTCAACAGGAAGCAGGTATGGGGAGTGAGTGGACATGGGAGAAGGGGGGAGGGGAGGAAGATGGAAAGGTATATCTTGGGTAGGAAGGTGGCAATGGTTGTTAGTAACAACAGACTACTACTTTAAAGGACCCCCTTTAATGGTGACATCATCACCTAGAGCTCTCTTGGAGACTGTGTTAAGCTAATCGAGACCAACACACACAGAGGCCCGTACTAAACATTGCCGTTGCAATTTCAAACTTATAAGCTCTGTTTCAAAATGAAAATACTTTTATGTCCAAACAAAGCTGATATACTATCGTTTCTTTTTTCTTTTTACCCAATAATATAAAAGCGAATTTCCATCTGAGAAAATTTAATAAAATGTGACAAGAAAAGTTTAAACCATGCACTTGACAAATGAAGAGAAGGCAAGTCAGGGCAGCGAGTGCATCTGTGCTTGTTATGTTACAGTTTAATGAAAAAACCAACACAAAGCATACATGTTATACAAGAGTTAAGATGCAAAATTGCAATGCACTAGGACTGAATTGCAGCAGTGTTTTGCACTGCTCATTTTTTTTTCTTTTGTCCCTTTTCAGGGCTTAAAATGGTCTATCCAAAAATCAGAGGAAAATTTCTGAAGTGGCGAAGCCACGAATGCGTGCCTGCAAAGCAGGCACGCCCTGCTAGGGGGGTCTGGGGGCATGCCCCCCCAGAAAATTTTGAAAATCTAGAACAAAATCTGTGCACTCTGGCTCATTCTGAGCCCTATTTTTGGGAAAAAAATTGCACAGAAAAAGTGCAAGATTTAATGCAGGAAAGGTACATCCATACAGATATTCAATCCACTGTCAAAGACAAGACAAAGGTCTTAAACATCTAAATCTAAAATGATATTTATATCAACACATTTCATGTGAAAAGAGCATAAAAAAGACCAACAGGTTATCAAGACAAAACAAAATGGTTATTGGTGGAGACACAGTTAGCCTATCAAAATTCAAAACTCACGTTTGGAATGTGGAACTAAGCAATCTGAGAGGGGCTGGTTCTGTCGCCTCTTACGACAAGCACAGCCAAGCTGCAGAAATATTCTTTCCCTTCCCCTTGTCTGCAGGGGAAAGCTGCGATCGCGGTGTCTCTTTGTGACAAGATGCTCTTTCAGTGCGACGATCCCGCGGAAAGTGTAGACGATGTCTGTGGTGCACAGTACACATCTTGCACTGCCTGGCACGTCAACCTTTCGAATATGTTGACCGATCCGCTCGAATTCATCGGGATCTGACCTCACTTTCACGGACTTTAAAGTCCACTCCCACCTCCATTTGTTTTTGATCCCGCTTTCGTCAAACTTCTCTCCACGTTCGATGATTCTCACAGTCGCCATCTTGATAGATTAGGCGCCTAAAGCTACCGGTGCGAAATGGCCGTTTGCGACTTTGAACCGAATACGAATCAGAACCATATGCGAATGCGGACGCGTTTGGGGCGTTTTAGATCGGGTTTCTTTCCCCCGAGGAAATCGATTTTTTTTTCCCGAGGAATTTTTTGGCTTCCCGAGGAATTTCTCGGATCCGAGGAGGATTTTAAGCCCTGCTTTTTAACATTGATAATGTACATCAACATGACAATAAAAAAGACACAACAGTGAACTGCAAGCGGAAAGGATACCAGGATTAAAGTAAAAATACATATATACACCTATGCAAATTCAACTCTAGCTGCCCTCCACCCACCCCTCTCACCCTTTTCCCCAGCTAGTTCGAACCTTTTCACTTGCAGCATCACTTTCACATTTTAATTAAAAAACGTTAACTGGAATGTGAATCTGAAAATCTGGGAAAAACAAACAGGTTCTGTAGAGGGGTTTATGCTTCTGGGCAGGCGGATCCCATGTATTTGTTTTAATTCTCTCTTCAAAATCAGTAACAAGCTCAGCTGGATAGTTCATGTTGAGTCGACAAGTTGTGGTCATCACCTGTAAAGAGAAGTATAAAACAAAACACACAGAAGTATTAGATGGAATCTGTCTTCACAAATGTGCCGTCTGACTGGTTTCTTTGTAAGGCAAAACATGGCCAAGTGATAGTTCAGTTAATACTGTCTAGCCAAGAGCGGCGCATACGGCACTATTCCCTGCTGCTGCGCGCTCGCACATGGTGCTCAGTCTCTGCTGACACACATATTTCGCCACTTTTTAATTCATTTTTACAGTAGCTAGACATGTCATAGGAAAGAACAAACACTCAACTAATCGAACATAGTAATTTCAAATCATTTACTTTCAATGTGTAGACATGACTGTACGTTGAAAAACATGTCCGACAAGTAAATAAAATTCTTTGTTTACATTCTATTCCTTTCTTATACAACACCAAATCAGAAGATGAAGGGATGCTGCATACTCAAACAATTCACTTTCCTCTTCTCTTTCATAGTTTTCTCTCTCTCTCTATCACTCCCCTCATCATCAGATCCACTTTGTAATATGATTTCAAGCACTTCATTGAGCGAGAAATCGCTACTACCCCTTCATCTGACCGACATTTTTTCGCACGCGCTTAGCGGCAAAGCCTGGTGCCGTCAGTTCCTTTGTTTCAAAGCTGCTGGGGTCAGCCAAGTTCACAATAGAGCACCGAAAGTAAGGTCTTCAACTCACTATGACATCCCAAAGACCAGTTGCAGAGCTCATTTCCCTTGGATCATTTTATGGAAAGTGTATGGATTTATTATGTTCCAGTCACCCGATGGTGGGTGACACAGCAAAATGTACTGTCTGTCCGTCACCCAGCCTTGGGTGACACAGCTCGAGGGAAAGAAATCCCGTCACCCACTATTGGGTAACACTGCTGGTAAAGGTTAATTGTGTCACACAAATGGGAGACTTTGAGGACAGCAACGACAGCATTAACTCATCCGCTAACATATCCTCAAAATGGTGGATCTAACCCTGAATTGCTAGAAGGAAGGGGAGTGTGGAGGAATGTGAAGATTGGGGAATGGTCGGGGGGGGGGGGGGGGGGGGGGGGGGGGTCAAAGTATGATGATGGTAGGGTTTTTTGAACAAGGAACCATGTGTTGGTGACTGACATGTGCTACAGAAACTGCAAAACTAGTCATTGAAAGGCAACATTTGTTCTCCCAGGCATACATATTTGCCTTCGATTGGCCCATAATGTTCTTTTCGCCCCTTCCATAACTATTCAGTATTCTTGGCACATTTTGCTTGTTATAATAGTCAAATACCTTTACGTCTTTTGTTTGTTTCCTGTTTGTAGTTTTCCTCATTTTGGAAATGCATCAACCCCCCCCCCCCTTTTTTTTTTTCATCCAGCATGTATATAAATTCTCATTGTCATATTCTTGCAAACAAGTTAAGTGGCAATTTTCAACTAAACTGATCAGCAGCAGCAGTAAATGTAGCTCATATATATCTAAGAGCTCAACTTCACAAGCTTAAAATCCACCATTTCCATACAAACTGTATCTGTAGTCAGACCTACTTATCCCATGTTCTGAAGAATCAAATACAGTACTCTCAGTATACCAACAAATTATCAGTTTTCCTAAATTGCAAAGCCATTTGTTGTCAGAAAGTCTATTCTCTCTCTTGCATGCGCTGAACACTTTTATTTTAGCCCCCTCCACATTTTAACAAGTTCTTTCTCATGCTTTTCTTAGTAATATCATGTTTCCCTCTAATACACATTTTTCTGCGCTAAATACAGCAAAGTCATACCCGTAAACAGCTGTCTGCACCCGAGGGTAGCCCGTTCACTCAAATTCTCTCAGAAACCCCCTTCTCCTTCCCTTTCCTTTAAAGACATTGTCCAGCACCGAGCTTTGCCTGTAGCAAGCTTAAACAGCATTTCCCTCACAAAACAAAGTCTCTTTCTAGGTAGCGGCATGCCACTGTCAGCAGTGAGGGAAAGGCTGATTTTAGGTGAAAATTGGCCAACTTCAATCAGGCAGTACTGGTGTAATACTGTATCTACAACAATGCTTTTTGTTCTGAACAAACCTTTATTTATCTACTATCATTCTCATTTATTTTTACTTTTGTCATGAATGCATGAGAGAGAGAAAATCTAAATGAAAAATACCCCTTGAGAAGAAAAGTCAGCTTCGCCATTAGCAAAATTGCCGATGTCTGGCGAACCCAAAGTTGGAATGTGTTGGAAAATCTTGATTCGCTTTACACATGCTGGACAGTGTGATCTAAAAACAGTTCCATAATAAAGATGAAAGATTCCTCTTTAAAACAGTGTAAGTTTTAAAAAATTAAAGTCGGTTTTAATTTGAGAAAATGAGCTGAAACATATGTTAAACTTTAAACTACTTTACCACCAAAAAATACTGAATAAAGATATATCTTATGGTGCGCTGTATCGAGGATTTCAGGACCTACACACTGGTATGCAAATTAGCTCTATATGTTGAATATCCACCAATCGCAAGCCGGGAAAAGCCAATGTGCTGAAATTAGCGAGTCACAACAGTGTGAGCACAATGGCACCACATGGTCAGAATGATATATCGCTTCAAATGAATGGAACATCCGTGTCCAGGATCTTTATGTTAGGTTTTATTTGTGATAATGGCGATTGATTATTTAAGCACATCTTTTAAATAGATGATCAGTTTAGAATGACTAGATTATGGTTAGTTTGTTAAATATCTAGGCCAATTCCCCAATTTTCCACCCAATGCAAGCCATATTTCATGTCCCATAATTCTCCAGCTCCTCTATAACCCATGATTTTTCCCAGACCTGTCCTAAGCCCGTTTCGGTTACGTTTTTGTTACCAGTGTACCTGCCTTCCCCATGATAAATAAACTTTCTCCCAGTAACTCTTCAAAACAAGAAAATTCAACACCAACACAGAAAACCGGTACACCTGAGGCAGTGAAAGGAACACCATCTACAAGGACCATCAAAGCCAATCAATGGACACGCATAAATACGCGCACAGACCTGCGCATCTCAAATTTTCTGTTAGGAGAATATCTCGTCAAAGGTTATGACATACCTACCCAAAATCTTTCCAGCAACCTTCAAAGCCTGTAAGTGCACAGGTACACATACTGACCACAATAAGCAGGCATGAGGACTAGGAGCCTTACATAGCTCAGAGGTGCACAGGTACACGCAATAACAAACAGGTGAGAGGACCAGCAACCTTACAAAGCCAAAAGGTGCACAGATGCACACAATGACCACAACAAACAGGCAAGAGAACTGGTAGCCTCACAAAGCCCAGAGGTACACAGGTATACACAATAACGGAACAGGTGAGAGGGCCAGCAGTCTTACAAAGCCTTTAGGTGCAAAGGTACACACACTGACCACAACAAGCAACCATGAAGACCAGAAGCCTACAAAATTGAAGGTGTACAAGTATACACACTAAAGAGACCGTAACAGGCAGGCAAAAAGATCAGCAGCCTTACAAAGCCTGTAGGTTCACACACCAACAACAAAAACAGGAAAGAGACCAGCACTTACAGCTTCCCTTCGACGGCGCTCCTGTTCTCTCCTTCTCTGTTCCTCACGGGTCAAAGGGAGTTTATCCGGGTTCTTGTTCAGACAAGGGGGAGCCTGCATTTTGATTTCATCCAATGGCGTTGACATTGAATACTGGTGTCTTGGGTTTGTAGTCGTGCGGTTCAAGGCCTCATTTTCTTCCCGTTCTCTGTAGAGGCAAACGAACCCATTCTGTTTCTTTATAACTGCAGCAGGGTCCTAAAGAGACTTCAGCCACTCTAAACTTGTTAGTAATAAAATTACATGACAACTGAACAGAATAACATACTTTATTTTTTGTGCACAAAGGAAACAAATTTATCTGACAAAATATCCTGCTAGCTTTACTTCTTATCCATTTGATAAAATCCATTAACCTCCATCCCATCCCTTGATATTTCTTTGCAAAGAGTTTACCTTTTATCTCAAATCTCTAGAGAATAGTCACTTTTTCTGGACTTTAAAATCACCACATTAGAGTCATTCAATTCATAAATTGAAACTGGGTGAAAGAGAGGGTACCCGGATGCACTTGTTCAAGCAAGTATTATTTTCCTGTCCTGGCACTTTAAGACTTTAAACCTGAACAAAGTAGAACGTAAGAAACCCATTAAATCAAGAAAGCATACAGTCTGTCTGCATCCATCATGATCTACAATATATAACCGTCACTTACTCTTTGTGCTTCACAACCGTCAATATGAAAACATGAAAAAGAACACAGAATAAACTGCAGTCGGTAACCTTCTCAAATTAAGGTGATGAAAGAATCTGAGTAATCAGCTGTCATTTATCTTCTAGTCAATTCACACAAACAAAAAGGGACTGAAAAATGGAAATGGACAATACAATTCACATGCAATCCATAACAGAACAAAGTGAATCACACACACACAAAAATGTACAGACTTCTGTTTTGCATACAAACAAGGGTTTCTGCCAAAGGAAAACGAAAAAGAGGTCGGCCAAGGAACAACTGGCGCAGGGACCTGGAAGCAGACATCAGGAACATGGCGATGACTTGGAACCAGCTGGAGAAAAGAGCTCAGGACAGAGATGCCTGGAGGTCCTTGGTTGGCAGCCTGTACCCCGGAGGGGTAATAGCTGAAGATGATGAACTGTTTTTGACTTTGGGTCAACCGTATCAGCTCAGTCACATTGAAGTAGTAATGCAAGAGAAGCATCTGCAAGATCTTTCTTCTTCATGATGAAAGAGCAGAAAACCACCTTCAGATTCTGGAAATCCCACTATTTTCCACAGCTGAAGAAAACAGTTCCAAAACAAGCTCTCAAAGAGAGTGATTATAATTAGCTGTCACTGAAAGACATTTAAAGGATGGACTTTGTAAAGCACTACAAAATCACTGGGGTCTAAATATGTTACATTGAGTTGGAAAGACTATCAATGGTTAAAAGGTGTACATTTGCTATAATTTCATGGCTGTGCTGGCAGTGAACTGGAAGACAACAGGTTCACAGTGTCTAAAACACAGCATTCTGGAAGATGGAGCCCAACCCTTTCATTACCTTAGCTTTCCCGGAATTGTATCTGGTTCCCATCTACTGCACCGAGAACAGAAAGGGTTTTCAAGACAGAAAAATCTGACTCAATGAGAGACTGGAACTTGAGACTGTCAACTCCGTAGTGAAGTGCTCTAACTCTTTGACTATAGCATCCTCTAACTCCTATTAAAAGGAAGAAAAATCATTTGTAATCAATGTCAGGTAAACTGTTAATCACAAAAACAAACATTGAGCTTGGAGTTGAAGATAAAAACATATGGCTGATTCCTAGACAATCCACAAAGAAAACCAGGCCATACGAGTTGCAGTGGAAGGTAATTCACAACATCTTTCCTACGAACATTCTTCTCAATAAATTGAAAACAACAGAAACCAATAAGTGTGGTAACTGTGTTAACTCATTGGCGCCTCGTCGATCACCTGGTGGGCGACGGGTTGAGTGCTTTAAAAAAATGTTTTTTTTTACAAATGTGCACACACAAGTCTAAGGAGACGACATGATGACTGATTTGAAGATTCAGTCCGTGATTTTACTCTTTTTTCAGTTCTGACAGAAAAAAGGAGCAATGCCAAAAGTTGCAAGATATCTACTTTTGGTTTCCCACACCCGACAGTTCGTGGCAATCGAGGACTATGGAAACATTGCTGCAGTTTCGCGTTGTCTTCAGCAGATCAGAAACTGTGATGATTGTTGATGGCATGAATCGTCCACAACACTTCAGCTTTCAACACATCAGTCCCACTTGCTGTTCTTTTGGACTGGCTGACGATTCTCACCGAGGAAAGGGTCTGACCCGATGCTGATGCATGCGATGATTGCGGAACAAAGTCCGTAAGACTAACTACCGGCCTACTCGCTTTTTCCAATTCCACATATTTTTTCCTCTTTCAGTGACTTGCAACCGCCTATTCACTCATTGCCTGAACATCAACGGTCTTTTTACACACTTCACAGAAAAGCGCATGTTTGTTGTCTCTGCGTTCAGCGATCCAGCTTTGATATTCTTCCTTCTGTAACCACATCAGATCAAATGCGCAATTTCCATTAGGCATGATGACAGACCCAACAGTACTGGACTTCACCGAAGATGAGGGAGCATGGCGCTCTTTGTCAGAAGTCGACAGCGCATGCGCAAACGATAACTAACAATTGAATTGCTTCCCTTTGCTTGAAAAGCAGACGACACACAAAACGATTCGACAGGCGAAAATCGATGTCCGAAGTCTCATTCCTGTTTGTTCTCGGATTCGTCTTCAAATGTTACGGTCAGTTTTTGTTCGAAAATGATTTTTAAGGGGTTTTCAAGGGATGGTAGGGATATCTGCAGTTTTCAAGGGTTTTCAAGGGCCTTTTTGACCCAGCTGAAATTTAAAGGGTTTTCAAAGGTCTTCAAGGGGCGTACGAACCCTGGCGAACACAAACATCTTATTTCAAGAAGTAATTGAAAGAATAATGGAAGAAGAATCAAATGAAGAACTGGAACTGTTTTCCAAACTTGTCAAACTTTTCCCAACTGTTTTCCGAACTTGCCGAATCAGACAGAGAGGATATGAGTACCGATGGCGAGTTGCACATACCAAATGATGAAATTTTTGCATTTTTTCTTCAAATATGTGACAGCAGCACTCTGTTTGAAGTCTGGACCATGCACACAGCTGTGTGTGTGTGAAAGATACATTGTTTTTATGTGTTCGCTACACATTGTGTTTACTACAGTTATAATCATGTTGATTTTTCATCCACACCTACGTGGAGAAAAAGTTTTTGATGATAGCTGTTTGCCTACTTTTCAAACCAGTGGTGAGTGAAATGTGTACTGAGCACAGGACTGTAGTATTTTTTTTCTAAAAGAACATGATTTGAAGTTTTCAAAAACATAATAATTATTGTTGTATTCGGTTTGGTTCTGTCTGTATATTTTTTGTAAAAATACCCAAAATAGTGCATCACAGCGAGTCGCGGTTGTGGCAGAAAGCTGTGTCTGCATTGAGTTAATGACACTGACTTTATGGAACATTTCTTTTATTACTGCCCACCCATGCATAAGACCGTGGGAAGAAACAGAAATGTACACGTCAACCATGGCTGGAAAAACGCTAAAACAAAACTGCCCTTGGCCGATGTAATATTTGATGTACAAAGTAAAAAATTTAAGAAGATTGAAAGAGCAGCAGTTAATCTCATTCTTTTAATTGCTAAGCTGAGCATCAGTATAGCCAAAAAAATGAAAGCGCTGCCTGCTTTCCGTTACATATGAACAACATTTGCAACTGAGAAAGAAGTATGTTAAAATAATATACAAGGGCCAGCGTGATCAAGATAATGATGCCGTTATAAAAGGCATGACCGACAGATAATTTTAGGAAACAATATGAATTTCATTCACAAAAACAAACACACTTGTCTACTCCCACAAGCAAACACACACTTATTCTCTCGCTTCTTAGCTTTCTTCATGTCTTCCTTGTAGACCCCCTTTTCTCTGTAAGGGTAGCATCTTTGGGGAATAGCCCGATTTCAGAGTTATTAGTGACCCTCGTCTATATCTCCTGTATATGTTTGTGTCATCTTTCCTAGATCATCCTTGCATTCTTTTTCGCCTTTTTTTAAATGGATGATTACCAGGAATATTCATAATTTCAGAAGCAACAGCGATGGGTGTGGAAACTTGTGTTCTTTTATTACTGTCATAACTACATTCCTCATTAGCCACACTTCTGTATGTTTAATTTGTATTTCTGAAGCTTCTATAAGCTGTTCTTCCTTTTTTCATCCTTTATCTACTTGTTTATGCCTTCCTGTGTATATAAATATTGCTTTTGTCACTTGCGAACAGGATGAAAGTAAACCCAGACACTGTGTATCATGCATGAAAACATCAAACTTCACTTTTGAATGTCCATTGGTAAACAGAACACACAAATCTGCATGGTTAGCAAGTGATGCCAGGGTCAAAAAAAAAAAGGAAAAAAAAAAGTGGGAAAAAATAGGTGGACGGACGCTGCATGAGAAATGGAAAGAATGAAGGAAGTAAGGAAACTGAGTGAACAATATTAACTGGATGACACGGGAAACGACTGAACGAAGCGCCAGCTGGCAGCTCTTCAGTCAGCACTACCTAGGTGGGCGTTGTGTAAACAAGTGTGGATTGTAAAGCGCTTAGAGCTTGGTCTCTAGCTGATGATAGGAGTTTTATAAGTATTCATGGTAATGATGTGATTCACAGTACTGAAATTATCAAAATAATCAATATGCAAATTAATTTTAATGTAAAATAAGTAAGCCAGTTAACTGAAATATTTTTTTTCCTATTTGCGTGACTAAAAAACACACGTTGTTTCTCTTTTAACTCCCTTTTTATTCTGGCACTTACCTGGGTTTATTTTCTGGGGGGATGCTGCTCTTTCTGTTTGGGAAACAAGGTAATGCTTCTGTTGAGCTGCCTGTGCTGCCATCTGGGACGCACCCCAACGCCCAAAATGAAAAAGAAAAAAAAAGGGTTGAGGAGAATCGGTAGGAACTGACAACTGTTATTAAACAAGTAACTGAAAGAGATAGTCTATGATTGAAAAAACATATAACATTTTAAATTTCCCAAAATTTTAAAAATTTTCTCCATTTTTTTTCCCTTTTAATTAAGTATCGATCCATGGATGCCAATTCTGAAAAATTTTACATCACTAGGGGCTGGAGAAAAAAATGGAAAGTGAAAGAAATATTGTTGGCATTCTAAAGCAAATATGGGGAAATTTCTACGGGATCTTTTGCCCTTCTGAGGATGGGGTAAACTGGAAATTAGAAAACAAGTCCATAAAAGTGGACACTATTTCATCAGCAAATGAAGAGAGGCATCACATACATACTCACATACAGAAAATGGCTTACAAATAAACCATTAAGAGAAGAAACAAAAACAAGAAATAGTAGGAACATACCTGTAATGATTTTGCCATCTATTAACCTCTTGATCTGACTCTTCAAGACCAATTGTTAGATTAGACTTCACTGCCTGAACCTAAATTTATCAAGTTCTTCATGCCCAGGATATTAAACCACAGAAAACCCATAGAACTCATCTTCACTGCCGTTACTTTGAATATTTCGACCCACTCATCTGGTGTTAATCTCAACATTCTTATTGCGAGTACGCTCGTTTTACTTTGGGGGTGGGGGGGAAAAAATTCAAAAGTGATGCATACTTAACATTTTTCTAGGATGCCAATGGTCAACCGAAAAGCTACAGCAATTTGAATTGGTTATTTACTCGAGGAACTACAGCAATTTGGATTGATCATCTTTTTGAGGAAAATAACATTATATGAAATGCAGGAATGCGAAGGGCACTGCACACAAAAGCCTTCTTGGAATAAGAACAGTGTGACCAGGGTTTAAACCAAAAAAATGACAAAATTTTTATGGAAATTCGTCATGGCTCGTACTCAAATTCAAGAATTTCCTCTCACTTGATTCAATAATTGCACTTATGTTTGGTCGGATTAACTGAAATCTCATTTCTTTTCACAAATGACTGTCACCCAAAGACACAAACTTAATACATTTTTCTTTTTCACTTGCTTAATTTTACTTGCCAGAGACCAAACTGATGTCCTTTCTATTTTTCTTTAAATCTGTGAAAGTTTTGGATACCACAAATATTTGTCCACATTTGAGGATCAAACCAAACAACATAAAAAGACCTCTCAGACTACATATACAATAACCACATAAACATGTATACAGTGATGCAGTAACCACATGACATCTGTTCAATATCCATAAAAGCTAAGCTCTACTCACCCGTTCATCTTTGACTTTTTGCATATTACGGAAACTCAAGAAAGCCTTTTCTGCATCGAACGGAGTGGTGGTGGTGATTGTGCTGCTAGTATTCGCTGAATTTAGACCACTGCTCCATTCAAACCTCCCCTGAAACAATACTCCTCAGTCAGCTCAGCATTTCATTACCGTTCTTTTCAGAATCAGCATCACTTCATCTCTCAGTCATCATAAAACATGAAAGACTCGAAAACATTTCATTTCTTTGTTTTGCTCTGGTTACAGCAGTGGATGCATATGGGAGGATGTGCATTAGTAAGCTTTTCAAATTCAGGTTTAACAGCCCGGCTAACCATAGAGCACCATATCAAGGCCATTACCAAGTCAAAATCTCTTCCATATTCATCAGTGAGAATGTCGATTTATGAAAATGTTCATGAAGGAGCTAGAGCTAGTGGACTTTCTAATGAAGGCTCTTCCATTTGCCAGTTCAATGGGATTAGCTCGATGTGTGTAGGCAAGTGTTACCTGTGCGTCTTGTGTTCATCTGTGTTTCCACTGACACATGGCAATTGGTGAGTGCATGTGCATTGAGCTGGGGGGAAGGGGACAAGCATTTTATCTAATGCATACGACAAGGTGTCTTTGCTAGTGTATACCTACACACAGTGAGCACTAAACTAAGATGAATACACACCATACATAAAAAGAATGTTCAGCAAACATTTTGCATAATTATTTCTATTTCCCAATGGCTGTAACATTTTTCAACTGTCTGAGATTTCTGCAGAAGAAAATTTTTCTTCTAACAGTCAACAAAATTCCTTTCTTGTCAATCTCTTCTCTGCGTCTCTGGGCCTACCTTAGTTGCTTTCTGTTGCTGCTGAACTGCAGACATGGCTGGTTTAGCAGTGGTCTTGGCAGAGTCCATTGCCAAGGACAAGGAAGAGGGTGGCGGGGCGGCCGTGCTGGGAGCACCTCGATAGATCCCAACACCATGAGCAGCTGCATACATACACCACGTTTGCAAGGTAATTATCATGAATCCCCAAGAGATTCTGAAATGAATTTTGCAATTCATATTGCTGTATTCTGAATGCCAGCAGAACCCTTAAAAGGGGTTTATGTTATCCAATCACATTCTAACCCCGAGTAGGATTTTTCGAGAACTGTTTACAACACTTTACATAGGATGCTTTGCACCCCAGAGGGACCTTTAAAAGGACACTTTATGATCATTTACACAGCCACATTTGCTGGGCATCATTCTGATATTCTAGGATAACTGTAATTTATTCCAATGACTGGCAAAAAATGGTACCATGAGAAGTAGCATCAATTTGCATCCCATTAACCTTTTTTTTTTTACTTGAAAAAAACTGAAATAGCATTCTATTTAAATTACAATGAAAATCATGATCAAATGATACTTGCTTGAAACTGGTAAGCATGCATCTATGTGCAAGCACGCCCAAGCCTAAGGGTGAAGGAAAGAGATCATGAGCTTTACCATGAAAACCAGCATAAAAAAGACAGGAAATTTTCTCTTGATTCAACTCACAGACAGTTGCCCCTGGAGGAGCGGGTGGGGCCTGTTTTGTGGGGCTGGAAACGGCAGGCTGGGACGGAGGGTGAGGAGGGCTGTTTGACTCCTCATCCAGGAAGAAACTCAGATCATTGGCCAGGGAGTTGGCATCCAGTGAGGGGTTGGACACAGCCATGACAGGAGCTGCTGCTGCTGATGTTGATAGGCTGCGTGACGCTGCAGAGACGGAGGAGGAGTTACCTGAGAGGTAGCTATCCGAGGACTGGTGGTGGTGGGGCCCCCACGTGTCAGCTCATTTTCAACGCGGGAGACAGAGTGGTGGTGGCCCATGCCCAGGGAATTGGTACCAGGTGGAGATGCCTTGTTGCTGCTGCTGCTGCCCGATCTGGAAGTTGGAGCTGTTGGGGACAAAAATGAACAGTGCTTAACAAGTGCAGTATCACCTGCAGACCCTTTCCAAAACTATTCAGTATTCACTGCAAAGGTTTTGTTTTGAAACAAAAACCAGAATTTAACCCGTTGAGCGCCTTTAGTCAGTCAGCTGACGCGGAAATAAAAGTGCTTTCCATGTGCCTATGGGCAGTCCCCTGACGTCATGCATTTTTCTTGAGTTTTCATTCGTTACTATTTCTATCAACGGACTCAAATAGAGTTTGCGTAGAAAGCCTTATATGTCTGTAGTCTTAAAATAATATGTAAATGACCACACGTGAGGGGAAAGCCCATTTATTCTTATCACTGACTGGGTGACCAGCCAGCACTTCGTGTCTCGCTTGCAAACATGGCGGCGCAACCTGACAAGCCCAGCGACCAAGTCAACGTATTACACAGCTGAGCAGGCTCTGCTGATGATTTTTGACAAACACAATAATCTTTTATTCAACGACTAACTCGAGCATGAAGGTGAGATGATGATAGTGGTGGAATTGCCGACCATATTCGTCAGTTATTGAGTAGGGCTCTGTGACCTCTCAGTGTGTGTTCAGCTGACAGCGTCAGTCGAACGAGCCAGCCAAGTGTGTACTCTGCACTGCGTGCTGGTGTCCAGTGATGTGAAATCAGTGCGAGAGGGGATCGTGGCCTGCTCGCGGCGTGACACGGTGCAGACGAAAAGGTAGGGGAAGATGAGGAGTGAAAGAGAGGGTTGAAGTTGAGCAAGGGGGTGTGGTGGGGAGGGGGGGGCGTGGTCGTGGACTGGTCAGTCTGCATCGAGTGTGAGCGTCTTGATAGACTTCCAAACTGTTTTACTTTCATTTACAGGTGTAGTGTGACAATACAAACTTTATTTTCAACTTTTTTGCAGTGTGTTCTTGTTTGGATGTGGTAAATACATATGTTTTTGATCGTGCAAAAAAATCTATCCAAATCTACAAGCCTAAATACTTTTGTATTATCAAAATTAAAACAAAAGAAGCCCAGATTCAAAATCTTCATTCAATTTCCTTCAAAAATGATATAGATTTCATTTTTCTATCTTTTGTAGTTTCTGAGCTAGAATTTTTTGTTAATTATGACCCCCAAATCATGAGATTTCCCTGGCACCTGGGAACACCTTTGTTTGTACTATTGTGAGGCACTGAACGGGTATATAACATATCTAACGCATCTCCCTCAAATGCAAAATGATGTGATTTTAATTCTAAAAGGAAAATAGTTCTTACCTGTAGCTTAAAGCAATCAGATCTTCATTTACCATCAGGCACTTTTGCATCCTTTTGTTAGTTTCTTGTTTGATTCCCCCTCCCTCCCCCTCTTTTTTTCAACAAAAATGTTTCAAGCCCTTCACTTATTAAAAAAACACAATAATCTATATCAATACTCATAATCATCTTTATCTTGCAAACACCTGCATCTTTGAACTACAATTATCATATTTAGCAAAAATAAGTCATACGCATCAGTGAGTTCAACTTCACATGGATAAAAACCATCCAGTCAAATCTGTTTATCAGAGAGAGATACACACTGACCGTTGTTGATCTTGGCCATGGAGGGCTGTGATTTAGCTGTGGCCATGGTGGAGGGCCGGTCAGGCTGGGCTGGAAGACTGGCGTGGGTGCTGGGCCGCACAGCACTCATCCCTCCCGCTCCTGTCAACATCCTTCGGTTTCACAACATGGGAGAGAGCGGGCTTTCTTTTTTCTTCAAGCTACTGACCTCAATGAACTGTGCTCCTATCTGAGAATTTGTGTCACTTCTGTTTTCTTCAGTCAACACAGGGTGCTGCAACTTGACTTTTTTCCCCTCAATTTGCTGCCTTCTTATACAGCACGCTACTTGTGCACTTGGAATTTGTTTTATGTTTTCCATGCATGTGCACATCTCAAACACTGGGAACCGTTAAGAAATTCCCTGACTGAACCGACATCTCATCAATACACACAAAAAACAGGGAATTATAAGATGGATTCATGCCCTTTACATACAAGAATCAGAATACAGCGCACTAGCACTGATGAAGAAATGGTAAAATCCTGTAATTTTACGCTATAGATGAAAATGTTCTGTAATTTTACACTAAAAATAGAAAACCTTCCAGTTTTCCATTAAATGTAAACCAAACTAAGTTAAAAACAAAAAAAAAGGAAAAAAAAAAAAGCTGCTTTTGGGAGAGGGAGGGAAAGATGGGAGTGGGTGGGGGCATGATGACCCAAACAACAGCACTACAGCCACAATAGGACTCTATACTTACCAATACTGTTTTCCAAACTGTTCCCGTCCATCTCCGGCACGTCCTTCTCCCCTCCTGAAGTCCCTTTAGGTGGGGACAGAGGCATGCCAAGGCCCGCATCTCGGAAGGATGGGAACGATGGGGGGTTGGAGGTCACGCTAGCTCCTACTGAACTGGGCAGACCACGTGGGGAGGAGCGTGTGGGACCGACACTGGGCAAGGTGGTGTTGGCTGCTGTACTATTGGTCATCTTCTTGTCACTGGGAGCGGGGTTGCTGAGGGTGGTGGTGGGAGCTGTGGTGGTGGGGGCTGTGGTGGCCGGGGCTGTAGTGACGGAGTTGTTCAGGGTCTTCTTGGCACCACCCTGTTCAAAAGGTCTGAGTTGTCAATGTCTGTTAAAGGAGCCAACTGAGTTTCCAAGAACAGAAGACAGAATGTCAAACGACCGAAGAGGTAAGAAAGAGGAGAGGACTAGTTACCTTGCCACGCCTTCCCACTATTCGCCTTTTGTCAACGTCCCATTTGCTTGCGCAGATCACTAACCAACCACCTTCAGATGACAGAACTGTTTAGTTGGTGTGGTTTCCCTCAGAGGTTACCATGCACACCAGCTTCTCAGAATTTTTTTTGTTCTTTAGTTGTTGCAAGGTTAGCTCAATGCCTACATGTAGCCTTTGCTTGCGTGTGAATCACTATGCGCATGCTCCTAACTGGAGAGTTAAACACTATCAGCTGTGAAGTGAGATGAACAGACAACCACCCGGTGAACAAGAGGTAGACAGGGAGATCAATAGGATGTGGTTAATGCTTTCAATGTGTGCAATAACTCCAACTAGCATGAGGAGCAGCAACTGATTCCACCCCTCTCCAGTTTTTAAACAAACCACCTTTTTTCTATTTTTTTTTTATATTAAGTTTTTATTTACAGTGCGGCAAAAACATCCCAGCAAAGACTGGGAAAAAAGATCCTTCACTTTCAAGGCCTGGTTTTAAACACAGGAACATTATATTTCTGACAAACACTCTACCCAGTTTTACAGAATTTCTGGTAGTTGTTGTCTAAAGGTTCTAACAACAAAATGCACAACAAAAGCGAGGATGGAGACAATCAAGAGGTGAGTAGTGGCTATGCAATCAAAACTGATGACAAAAGAAAATCACTGAAGTCAAGCTATTATGTAAGTTTTGACCGTGTCAGGCAATCTCACTGACTGATTATAACTGTAGGCAGCAATTTTGATCTACTGCTTATCCTATGCTCACATATTCAGTTTTACTTTAAGGAAGTGCACCATGCACCTCATTGTTCATTTTGAAGTCAACTTATACACAGAGACATGATAATGTTTTACATTAGGCCAGTAAGTGGCAAGCATATTTTCTAGCATGTCTTTGAAATACATGAAGTGTGAAAAAATAACACATTTTGTGTGTGTGTGCGTGTTGTGTGTGTATGAGCGTGTGCACACGCTCTAGTATAAGAAATTACAACCAAAGCATGATTATTGAACCAAACTCCCTCCTTGTATATATTTTGGCTCATACCCTTGGAACAGTTGCACACTTGATTGCTCAACTTTTATAAGCAAAGATCAGTGTGGATAGATGTACAAAACAGAACACTTTGCATTAACTTTTAAAAGTGCAACTGCTTGGCACAAGTCAACTAAACTGTTTGAAGTAAGGGGATATGACATGACAGTAGTTCCCAGTAATCTGATCTTTTTATCCTATCCCACCACCAGGAAGCTACAGTGTCACTGGTGTGCTTACTGGTTGGCAGCAGTCAAAAGGTTTGAAATTTCACAGTACTATAACGAACAGAAAACGGCTAAGAACTGGCACACATACAACCTACCTTCTTAGTAACAAATACAACATATGGTACTTGTCTGGCAGATGACTGTTGCACATACAGTTTACCTCTTAACAATCATGAGCTATCCGACTTTTCATGAGGATGAACAGCAACACATACAATTTACCTCCTTACTCAGAAACACTGTTTATCATACTTTTCAGGCAGACGAACTGTTATACATCCAGTTTACCTCCTTCCGAACAAATATGCTTTATCATCCTTTTCAAAAAGATGAACTGTTACACACAGTTTACCTCCTTACTTACAAACACTTCCTTCCGAACAAACATGATCTATCCTCCCTTTTGACCGCCTTTTTCATCACTTACCAACTCCTTCGAGTCGGTACTCCGGCTTGGAGTTTTCCGCTTTCTTGGGGTTCTGAAAAGTGAAGTTCACAGAATGACTGGAAATTTCTTTTTTTTTTCTTTTTTGTTGAGAACACACTGCCAAATAAATGTACCTAAAATGCATATATAACTACTGAAAATAAACGACAAAAAAGCAGAAGAGCACACAAAACAAAGTGTGAAGTAACGACGATTTAATGCACGACACAAAACAGGACAAGAAATTTGGCTTCACAAGGGAGTATTGTGCATGTTTATGTCTGTATTTTTTTGTCGCTGAGGAAGGCATTTTGCCGAAAATTTCTTGTCCTGTTTTGTGTCGTGCAATCGTCGTTACTTCACCAGGGATGAGAACAGATTTTTAAAAAGCAGAGGAGATTTTTCTGTTGGGGGTCTGGGGGCAGTGGGGTCAAGGGGCAACGCCTCTGCGGGGGTCAGGGGCAGTGCCCCCTGAAGCTGAAGCATTTTTTTAATATATAAAGAAAAATCCACATTTAAAACCATCAAAATATGTTTCTAGCCTTCAATTCAAACCTCAAATTCTGAGTGTTTTTTTTTCTTTTCTTTTTGTTTTTTGTCAAACATGCAAATGGATTTAATACAGGGCTCTCTGCGTTTGTGGCTGGTCGATTTACGTAAGAAATGGGTTTTTCCGAAAATTACCTGCCCTTGGCCCTGGTTCTATTATTAGTAACTAGACGTCTAGGTTTTGTTTCACAACATAAAGTCAAATGACGAATGTTTCAGCTAACTGAGATAGTTTGACCATTGCAAATGAATGATAAAATATAACAAAGAAGAGAGCAAAATCACCAACAGCTTACTTTCCAAAGTTTAATTGTTCTTCAATGCAGCGACACGCTGCCTGTGAACCAGGCGTTTCATGTGGTCAGCAATCGTAATGAAGCCACGACTTCCGAAGCTGATTTTCTTGTTGCAAGCTAGACATAACGCCTGCTCGTCACTGCTTTTGCATATGCTATCTCTAACTCTACTCCCACACACCTCTTCCTCGAGCCAGTTTTCTTTCCAACGGTTGGGATTTTTTTTTTTTTTTTTTTTTTTTTTTTTTTTTGCGATTTCGTTCGACGCCATGAATCACAGATGACACTCGGTCGATCGGCGCTGTAAGCGGATGTGCAGTGGTTGGCCGAGTCAACCGAATAAAAACCAGCCCATTTGGTATAAGCCTAGAGTAATCTCGCCGGAGGCGTCTCGCCGAGATTTGGAGCAAAGAAAATTGCGATAGCTTTTTTTTTTTTTTTCGGCGGAGATTTTTTCAAACGGCGGACATTTTTTTTTAAGACGGCGGAACGGCGGAGAACGGCGGAGCTGTTCTCATCCTTGTTCACACTTTGTTTTGTGTGCTCTTCTGCTTTTTTGTCGTGTTTCAGTAACGCCGCAGTTTGTTTCATTTACTGAAAATAAAAACAGGAACAGGAACATGCAGAATTAAATCAGAGAGACCCAAGAGCCTTTCTTTGACGCTTGTAAATTGATCATGTTTAGTATGTAACGATATAAAATTAGAATTTCTGCACTACTGTGCAATGGCTTATGCTTATGGTTATTTGTAATGCTCTGTCTTCTGCTAAGCCCTGTATGACTTGAGGAAAACTTTCTATGCAGGGCCCCATTTAAGGGGATGAAGCCGGATTTGGTCAAGTCTGCTGGCATCATGCCATCATCTCTCCGGGCCCTACTGTCCCTCGTGATCCTGCACACGAACAGTCATCCGGCTGAGTTTTACTACTTTTACCCAATATTGCAGAGGATGGTTAGCTGTGCAAGTGATGAGGCAGGATGAGGCAAAGTTTCTCCTATCTGCTGGCTTGCTGATGATCTGACAGGGCCAAAGTATGTGGGGAGAGAAGGGGAAAATGGCAGAGGGGATCGAAAAGATGAAGCCCGACTTGTCACTGAAGCTGACACACTCAATGACACAAGTGTGTCATGGCTATGCCCACCAAGCGGAAATTGCATGATAGTAGATACTGCAGTAGTGCAGGGAGCCAAATTCACCTCCATGGTCAGGGCTGGCATGGATACGAAACAATGGCAGTGCCCATGTAGGCAGGGGAGAACGTCACGCCTGGGGCCCTGCATCTTGGTGAAAAACTGTGACATCTGGCAACACACCATTTCAGAGATGGCTCGCAGCCATCTCTGATTCAGGCCACTCGCAGAGCTTCCACTGTAGGTACAGTACTAGCAGCTGGGTCCGTATTGTTCTGCTGGTTAATCTCCAACCAAGCAGTCTGGTCAAAGGGGCTATCAGTATTGGCCGTGATATTCGATCAGGCAGACGAGTATCACAGAAAGCAGTAAAACTGAGGTGGACAACTGTTTATATGCAAGGCCACAGGGCATGCTCAGAGAGCCTATGGCACGGTGCCAGCAGACTTGACCATGCCCTGCCTCTGCATCCCTGACAAGAGAGGCCCTGCACACAGTTTTCCTGAAGTCATATAGAGCTCAGCAGTGGACAGTGTTACAAATACCAGAAGTGTAAGCCAATGCACTCACATAGAACAGAAATTTATAGGGCAAAGGATGGGCCTTGTAGATACACTGGGAGAGGTCCTGCAAATGCATAGGGATGGGTCCGCAGTCAAATGGTTTGAGCATTTGCCTGGGAGCTGACAGTTGTGGGTTCCAACCACACACTGGGTCAGATTTTTTCGGTTTAAAAACCCTCTGTGTCCACCCTGCAGTGAATGGCTTTCGCTCACTGAATCATTTCCAGAAGGTCCGACAAAGCACCATTTCTTTTATGGCGACGGGATTCACTGGTTTTTTGTTTTTTAATCAGTCTCACACATTCAAATTTGCTTGCTATATTTTCAGCACTTGACTTCTGCTCAAGTTAATGCCTTCCACAGCCGACTTATGTGCATACGCACAAAGTTGAAGTTATAATTTCCTATTTGCTGTTACATTCATCCACCACAGACAGGGCTTAAAACAGGAGGAAAAAACCACTGAAACTAGGGGGTCCGGGGGCATGCTCCCCGGGAAAACTTTTTAAAAAAACCGAGTGTAAATCTATGCCATTTTGCGCTTTCTGGACATAATTTCAAGAGTTATTTAGTGCATAAAAATTGCTGTAAACACATAATTATTACAGGAAGACATATTTGGGACATGGGGAGAAGGGGTTAAACACATAATAAAATGAACACTCCCCCTTTAACTTGAGTGTTTTACATGTGTTCACCAACTATAGTCTTTGGATGAAATCTCACTTCTGGGGTTGCTCAATAAGTTTCACTTTTCAGGTTTAAATGATCACACAATATCAAGTTTGAAGTTGGTGCACACAAAGTCAGTAACTGCATCAAACACTTTAAAGTTCAGTCTCATATAACAGAGATCAACTTGCGGAATCAGCACATTTTGAAAGTCACAATATCCAAATTTTGATAAATGAGAAACTTGTGGAATCAGCACATACGGAAAGTCAAATTTTGAAGTTCCTAAATTATAATAAACACTGAAATACAGGATTTCACACACACACACACACACACACACACACAGCTTTGTCATTTGGGTGTTTGGGTGGTGGAGGCATTAAAGAAACATATCAAGGAACTCTGTTTCTTCTTGCTGCTTGCATTGTCTGCACTGTCTTTGCCATCCACCTTCTTGCTTACTTGAATTTCAACCCTATCTTTGTCTGCTGTTTCCTTGCTTTCTCCTGTCTGGCTTTCACACTCTACAATTTTTATTTCATTCTCATCCACCTTCTTGCTGACAACTTGACTTTGATTAGTTTGAACCCTATCTTTTTCCTTGCTGCCTCCCGCCTGGCTTGAACTCTCCACATTTTCTATATCACCCTCTTTTTTCCCCACAGGATTGCAATGTTCTATCCTGGCACGTTTTACTGCTGCTAAAGTGTCTTCAGTGAACTTTTTTGTAGTTCCACTCAGCGCCTTGACGTTTGACACATGCTTCGCTGAACGAATGTGATCAAGAGCTTTCTTCCTGCGACCACCGTAACACTTCCCTTAAGCACAGTTTGCACCAAGCTAAACCTGGTGCAATAACTTTGCGAAGAAAGTCTCCAATGACTTCTTCGTCAACTTTCTGAAGCGTCCACTCCCATTTCCACTTGTTTTTAATTGCAGATTCGTCAAAAGATCGACCCGCATGAACAATGACTGCGCGCTCCGCCATTTTGTTTTTTCCGTAAGTCCGACCGGAAACTTCTTCCAAGAATAATCAGGGGCCATAACTTGCGCGCAGTTGCTATGAATGCTTGCAAGCCGATCACGGATACCTTGCTCCTGTCGGAGTTTTTTTTTTTTTTTTTTTTTTTGGACAAACCGAAATCGCGGAATTCCGCCCAGACGCGGAACGTTTTAAGCCCTGACAGAAAAAAAAAGGTGCATCCACTTGTTTTCTTTCTTTGTTTTTGTTTGTTTTGTCCCTGTGGCCTGGGATTCAGTTGGAAGGCTCCCCATTGTCAAGAGCAAACTTTACATTTACACCAGTGAGTGCAGAAAAGCATAGTCGCTTAACTGTTGCAACATTTCCACATTCCAAAGCAGTGACAATGCACATACAAAATAAACTGAAGGATGCTGCACATGGGAGAAAAGTATGTGAACACATTCTGGACAGTAAAAACAAGTGACTTGGGGAAGGACTTGGGTAACAATTGCTCTTCAGAGTTAACACGCAAATCTGCTGGCGAGACAGCCATCTTGATACTAATCAACTTGCAAGGTGTCCCCAATGATTTGCCGGTAGTGAATATTGTTCATGTGTAATTCCATGGTTTAGGCCCTCTTGAAACACCTGTAGATGTCGACATGAACTGCAATCCCAACAAAACTGGATGGAGACCTGCTAAACTGATTTCAGGCTAAAATGGTGATTTCAGTGCAGTGCAACTATGGTCCATCAAACTCGGCAGGGCTGGTTATCTTTCCGACGGCGACACACATCCATACACACTGATAACTGAAAGCATAACTCCGCTCATCTTGGCTTGGAAGTTGGGAGTATGGCTGCCTTTAAGGCAGGATAAAAAAAAACGGTCATGCACACAAAACTGCACTCCCTTTGTTGGGTAGATGGGATTAATCCTTGCCTGTCTATACAGGGAGTGTCTGCAGGAGTATCAACCTGCGCACATGGGGAGAAAAAAAAAATGTGCAGCTTAAGGAAACATTGATCACTGCATTAAATGCCTGTTTGATAACCATACTCATCCTTGTATTTCTTCTCCATCCTTCACCGTGTTCCATAAAACCATCCAAAATTTTCAACTTGTACTCATCAATGATCTCATTCAAGCCTGAACTAGTCACATCATCACTGCAGTATATTCATCCCAATTTGGGACGACCGTTTCTTTGCCAAATTCTTTCATTCCGAAATGTTAAATTTGGTGAAGCCACGAACTGAAAAATGTTTCTTCTCATTTCTGAAAGCTGCACAATTCTATTCTCATTACCTACACAGTTCTTAGGTCTAAGACTTTTTCCCATCTTGTTTGATGACAGTCCTTGAACTGTTACAGAAGAAATCTTTGACATTCAAGTAACTTGCCTATTAAGCACTTCTGTTTTGAAGACTTCACCTGGCTTAACTTGAGCTTCAGGAGCAACCTAGTTAATGTTATGTTAGGCAGAGGCCTGGCTTAACTTGAGCTTCAGGAGCAACCTAGTTAATGTTATGTTAGGCAGAGTTGAAAACCAAGGTCCAGCCTTTTGTTGAAGGAGTACATATATATATATATATATATATATATATATATATATATATATAATATATATATATATATATATACATCAGAGATGGGAATAAGAAAAAGTGAAAAAGGCGGAAAATGAGGCGGGGGTCCGGGGGGCCGCCGTAGGCCCCCGGTGGGGTCCAGGGGCAATGCCCCTGGTGGGGGTCAGGGGCAAAGCCCCCTGAAGCTATGCATTTTTCATATTTCAGTATCTAAAAATCACCCCAGAAATGCATAAACTGGCAAGAAAAAAAGAAATAAAATAACAAGCTTTTTATTCTATTTTCCCACACGGATCTTCACCTCGTGGCTAACGGTCTCTTTACCACACGATAAAGTCACTGTTGTACGCACATCTTCCTCCAGCCACTTCCAGTTCCACTTGTTTTTCACAGAGGAATCGATCTCCGTGGCCAAAACTTTCTCATTCTCGGTGATTTGTCGGAACATGTTGACGACTTCGGAACTTTGGACGTGCAACTTGTAAGACAATATGGCGCCGGAATCCGCAAATGGCACTTTTCACAGCTAAGTGATTACTTCCCTTCTTTGTAGTTTCGGTAAGCCGAATTCCATTATTCACTGTAATCTGTCCTGGGTGCCCAAACGAGCCGGAAGTTTTCCATTTGAGAACAAACCGATCGAGAACAAAATCGCGATCCAAGCTTTTGCTTACGAAAAACAAACCTCACTATACATACACCCCCCCAGTTTTCTCAACGGATTTGCATCGATCTCAAAAATGACCTCTGAGGCCTCCAAAAAGGCGGAATTCCGCCGAAAGGTGGAAGATTCCCACGTCTGATACATGGGTGAAACCTACAAAACTTGATTTGACTGAAATTAGGCCGGGGTCCAGGGGCCGCCTAGGCCCCGGCGGGGTACAGGGGCAGCGCCCTGTTGGGGGGTCCAGGGGGCAAAGCCCCCCCGGGCGAAATTGATTTTTTAAATGTTTTAGGCCAATTTCGTTGGCTCTCCTGCACCAGAAAAGCTTAATTGTAACATGATTTCTGCAGTAAAAAGCTTAACTGTAACATGCTTTTGTGAGTTACTGTTAGACTGTATGTTCCATTAATTCATTTAAATGAATAAAAATAATATTCATGGCTTTTTGTACAAGCTCAGGAAAGTTAAAATCTAAAAGTGTAGAAATAAACCAGAATATAAAAACTCAAAAGGAAATTTTTCTCACCCAATCTGAACTGATCAAAACATTCCAAAAATTAAAATTTCCCCCACAAATTGTTTAAAATGGTCACTTTACTATTTGAATCAAGACTGTGTAAAAAGAATATACATGCTCACACATTTGAGATAAGATAAGATAATGTTGCTTATAGCCCAGCCGACCGCAAAGGGCCACATCAGGGCTGACACATTTGAGATGCACAATGAGGAACCAAAGTAGCTTTATTCTTGCCGGCACCATTTGTCTTTTAAGTCCAAAGAATCACACCATTTTAAATAAGGAGAAATCAAAGTTGACATGTTGTCAGCACATTTTGTCTTTCCTAGCAACCACACCACATATTGATATAGAAAATGGATGAACAAAGGTGGCCTTCTTATCTTGTCAGTTCCTCTTGTCCTCACTGTCAAAAAGCCACCATATAGGGGCCTACATGAAGTATAATTCATCCTTTCAGAATTGTCCATCAATAAAGTGCAAAGCTGTCATCCACATTTTTATCATTTTCCATGGTGTCAAACAAAAGCAAGGACGAGTCATTATGATTCCTGTTGATTTTGATTAAGCAGTCATATATTAATGAAATTCTCTTGCCCTGTCAAACAATGAGTGGTAAAGAAAACTAAAAAAATATAAAAAAAAAAGAAAAAAAGAAAGGAAAGATGAAGAAAAAAAAAAGTCTTTCAGTCCAGTAGTGGGCGCTTGAAAAACTGCCCGATGTCTGCAGCACCAGCTTTTCGTTTTCTACTGGAGCCAGGTACTGGAGATAATGGAGCAGCTGAAGAAGCAGACTGAACATGACAGTGCACAGATGGACATACAGATGCAGCAATGTTGACAGGTGGGGCTGCAGCTGGAAATAGGCTAGACGTGGAGGAGACAGTAGCTACATTTTTTTTTGGCTGCTTGTGATAAATATTCCGAGGTGGGAATTGGTGAAATTAAAAAAAAAAAAATTAGGTGTAGGGAGGATTCAGGTCATTTCTGTTTTTCCACCTTTTCTTTTCCTAAAAAAAGTATCATAACAAACATGATTTTTTTAACGAAAGGAACTAAAATAAATAAATAAATAAACAAACAAAATGAAAACTGACAACAACAAAAACCCCACTCACAATAATAAAATTCTAAGAATCCCATCACCTCCCACCTGAAAGTAATATATAAAAAAAAGGAAATTTACTCTTTAAAAAAATCCAAACAATAAAAAATTGGAAACTTTTCCACCCCTGATATACATTAAAAAAAATATCAACTATAGGCCTAAGTATAATTAGCTCCCCCCCAATCCCGACCCCCCCCCCCCCCCCCAAATCAACTTTTTAAATTTGATTCTAATTAGGCCTACTTTAGCAAAGAATAGAAAAATGTTAACTCGCCTTCATGTTTTTCTTATGCTCTGGGTGATCAGCATGGCTTCGAAGTTTCTTTTTTCCGTTCGCTCCGTAACTGATCGTTTTTGAACAAACGATACAGAAACACGTGCCGGCCACATTTATTTTCTTGCACCACTTGCGATATTCATTGCCGTCGTCATCAGTTTCGTTTAGCCATTGTCATCTCCATTTGTTTTTAATTTGGCCCTCGACGCATGCTACTGGATCTCCTTTCAAAAAAGCCATGACTACTTAATTTCTGGAGCACCGTGCAAACTTTCGTTGTCAGTCAGACGCGCCAATGTTAGCCTGTGAAGATGCCGGAAACACAGAAACAGTTACTTCCGGTATGAGATGGAAAACTTGGATCGAACACAAAATCGGAACCGATAAATCGTTTTTTTTTAATTTATTTATTTTTATTTTTTTAAATTGACGGAAGTTCCGTCAAGACTGAAAGTCATTATGACGGATATAGACGGAAAAGTTTCACCCATGTATATATGGAGAAGAAGTTGGGGTAGGAAGTGGATTAGAACACAACTCTATTTCGATCCCCATGCTTTTTTTTTTCTTGTAGGCTTCTTCCAGAAATGCCTTGCCCTTAATTTTCTTCTTTTCCCTTTTCCTTTGGGGGAGGGGGGGCAGTGGCCGTGTCTAATTTTTGGCACATTATCCTAAAAACTGTGGCTGGGCAAGACAGTTGCATTCATCAATAATGCGCTCTTCACCGAGTATCTACTGTCCAATTTACCTGGTATTCAATGTCAAAAAGATTTTTCAATAAAGTTCTGAAAAGAATGTCCAGCTCCTTCACTCATGAACTTGCATATTACTAAATAAATGCTGTGGAGACTCTAGTTCTGTAGTTATGATTACTGAACAAGCTGCAGAGATCGCGTGACGAATGCTTAATCTGTCATCTTCACAGAAGCCCCCCTGAAGCTGAAAAGAAAAACGTATTTTAGAAGGCAAATGAAAGCTCTAGTTGAATGTAAAGTGGAAAATTAGGCCTGAATTTAAGCTAAAAGTTCATAAATAAATGCAGAAAACACAACTAAAATGCCAATTCCTGAAGAAAATCAACGATAATTTTTTTCTCTTTTTTTGTTTGTTTCAGATTTAATTTACACATACCTTTATACCTTTTAATTTCCCATACTCTGTGGACTGTATTCTGAAGTGAAGAGGGACTCAAGATTTTCTGAAGTCACTGAGTTATACTCCCGACTTTGAAGTCACTGTAAACTAGAGCTATTACATGAATTGACTTTTTGGCAGATAGCTGCAGATATACTTGGTTAAGAAGCCACAATACAGCTACTCTACAGATGCAGTCTTGGCATTCACTTTGAAATCACCACACAAGAGAAAGCAAGTCATTGTAAAATTTGCTGTCACTATTTCAAATATTCCAAGTCTGAAGACATCGATCGGAACTGAAAGCCATCTCTGGCATGCCCACCTTCTGTAGCCACAGGCCAAATGTTCCGCCGTTTGGATCTTCTTCTGTTAGTCATTCGCAGTGTGACCAATTTTGCATGCCTTTTTCCACCTCCTCTAGCCTTGAGATATCACCTTTTGTTAAAAGCAGCACTGTAACAATTGTGTTCTGCTGTCACCCTAACGTGTCAACGAGCACCGACTTTCAAATGTGCGCATGTCTGTGGTGTAGAGACGCCTGAAGAAATGGGAGCACTTCACACCTCAAGCATGGAAGAGCGAGAACAGAATGCACTGATAATTTGGATCAGACTTCAAACAAACAGTGGAACTGCGTCCGATTTAAATCGTTCTTCAAAAATTCGTTGATAAAAAAAAAAGCTGTATCGCCAGCACCAACCATTATCAAAAAGCGGCATTCCAGCACATAAACATCCATGTACTTGGCAAACTTGCAGTGTTTGTTCATTCTTGAATCCCCTATTTTTTTGTCTTTGAAATCTGTTGTGGGTGTGCAGCTCTTGAATCCACAGGGAAAGATGGGTATCGCCTGTAGCTATTACGGCTTTATCTTCGTTGGGATAGACTGTGGGATTCGCAATGCCCTGGTACCCAACTTAAGCCCAGCATCTTTGCCTGAGCAAATACACAAAAGACATACCGACCATCTCCTCATGCAAAGTTGAAAGTAGTTAGGCTATATATCCGCTATCAGCATTACTGTTGGCATGGATTTTCATGTTTTCCAGATCACCTGATTCATGTGTTGTCAATTATACCTACATACAGCTTCATCTTAATGTCCTTTGTTGCACTACTGTCCATAATATATGGAGAATGGACCCTTGGTATTTCTTTCGGGTTCACTTTTCAATTTAACTGCAAGCCAACCAGGTGAGGGCCCTGTCTTCAATTTCAATATACAGTTTTCTCTACTCAAGTGATGGTTTCCTGGAGCTCTCCTTTGCCAACTCCAAATAGGATGATGGTATCAGTATGACATGTTGCCCCGAGGCCACCCAATAAACGAGTACCGAGGTGTTAAGTTGCATGGTTTTGACAGTCATAGGTTTTCATATTTGCGCAAAAGTAATATTTGACATTGTATTCATTCTATGTGCAAAGTTTTCCTCCCAGTTTCTCTGATAGGTAGTTCAGTTCTTTGCCGTACTCTGGTGCTTCAGGCTTCAGTTGATCTGACACCACCAAAACAATACCCGTGAATTGTCTCTCTTGAATCAGCAGCTTACTCCAATTCCTGGAGAACATGAATGTCCATGATTCCCTGCCAGATTGTCAATAGCATGGTTCAGTGATGTTTTCAAGCAGTTGACATCCAAAAGGCACCAGGAATGGGTATTATATGCATACCAAATGACTTTTATCAGACACAAATATTGAAGGAATTTCTTTTGGTCATTAGCTCCACTCCCATCCCTCCATCTCTCCAAGTGCATTAACAATGTGGAGTGAAAACTAAGCCTTCATTGTTCCAATCTAAATGACCATGTGCCAAATAAGGAACTTAAAGGAACCTTCCAAAGTACTATTTAATAACACATTTCCTTTACAAATAAATCAAATGAACGCTGTATACCAAGATTTAATTTTCAAAAAAATTCACCAACAAAACCGTGGAAACTGCTCATTGACCTATGCGGCAAAGTATTATAGATACGAAACAATGGGCTTTTACATGTGCTGAGAGATTTGGAATGACGAAACTGCATGTCAGCAAGAGTGAAACTTTGTTATGCAACAAGCAATACTGGAAGCAGCACTTATTCAGCATCTTCACCAAGCAATCCTGGAAATGTGCACAGAGCAAGAAAGATCAAAGATGGATGATCAAACCTTGCACTTTTGTTGCAGTGAACAAATCTGCAGTTACCTCTCTGCCAAATGTGCTTAACTTTCATCATAACTGCTGATGTGCATTCTACTTGAGTTCGCAGGAATTTTTTTCACAAAGAATTTCAAACCTGATTTTGGTAAGGATTGTTATTTGAGAGAATAATTTCTGAAACAGCATTCATAAACACAATTTTCCTGATAGGGATCTTCCTTCATTTTAAAAGCCCTACTGGCATAGAACAAGTGCCAAGGCAGCTTTTTGAAACTCACTACCAAATATCCAAACCAGTATGTGCAGGTAAGGTTAGGGACCTTCCTTCATTTGACAAAGACCTACTCGTAGTACTGGCATTGAACAAGTGCCAAGGCAGCTTTTTGAAACTCACTACCAAATATCCAAACCAGTATGTGCAGGTAAGGTTAGGGACCTTCCTTCATTTGACAAAGACCTACTCGTAGTACTGGCATTGAACAAGTGCCAAGGCAGCTTTTTGAAACTCACTACCAAATATCCAAACCAGTATGTGCAGTAAGGTTAGGGACCTTCTTCATTTGACAAAGACCTACTCGTAGTACTGGCATTGAACAAGTGCCAAGGCAGCTTTTTGAAACTCACTACCAAATATCCAAACCAGTATGTGCAGGTAAGGTTAGGGACCTTCCTTCATTTGACAAAGACCTACTCGTAGTACTGGCATTGAACAAGTGCCAAGGCAGCTTTTTGAAACTCACTACCAAATATCCAAACCAGTATGTGCAGGTAAGGTTAGGGACCTTCCTTCATTTGACAAAGACCTACTCGTAGTACTGGCATTGAACAAGTGCCAAGGCAGCTTTTTGAAACTCACTACCAAATATCCAAACCAGTATGTGCAGGTAAGGTTAGGGACCTTCCTTCATTTGACAAAGACCTACTCTTAGTACTGGCATTGAACAAGTACCAAAGAGGCTGTTTGAAACTCACAACCAAATAGCCAAACCAGTATGTGCAGGTAAGGTTCCTACAAACCTGCCCATGAATATTTCCATCCCTCCTTGTGCAAAGCAGAAAACTTGCAACTTCAGCTCATTTTCCATGTGTGCAATGATCACAACATCCGAAACAAACATACCCACCTTCAGCGCAGACAGATCTGGCCTCCCTGGCAGGAATATGAGCAACTGTTAGCCCCCTCCATAATTCTGCTGTCCTCCAATTATGTTTGTTTATGATGATTTTGAAGCGCATTTAACATCCTGACAATGCTGTAACCTCATGCAACTGTGCCGTGTTCATAGAAATATGTAGTAAATGCAGTAAGATAGATTACAAGAGAGCAGTGTAATGTGTTATTAGAAGCCTTTCATACCAATGATATAATGCAACTTCGCTGACAAGAAGTGCGATTTTTCTCCTTTCCAAACCTTCAATCAGCATTCATTTTAAAATGAAAACTGAATACAAACACATGATATCAGAGACAGAATTGGTCTTGTTTGTTTTTCCTTTAATGGATGTGTTGAAGTAGATTCTTCAAACAATTTCGCTTCCTTTCTTTTTTACTTAAAAAAAAAAAATTAAAATAATCACTTTGATCCTGACAGTCTGCTCCACCTATCAATCAGATGGGAAAATGTTGATCTCTTTAAAAAAAAAAAAAATTCAAAGATCACATCAGGTGGAGTTTTCATGGAGTCTGCTGTACAATGCTTATGTCTCACATCACGCAAGTCCTGACATTCTACATGAATGTTTCACTGTAAGTGGTACATGACATGGAATGCACCATGACAAGGAATACACCACAGAGTTTGTTCACTCTTTAAAAGAAATGAGCGTGTTAAAATCAAATGGCCTGTGTGAGTGGGCATAAAACTGTTTTTGCTTTGCGACCGCCAAAAGTAGATGAGAAGAACTCTTTCAGGTTAACGGATCTGGAAAGTTCGTATCCATCTGTGTATTCCAGTACTCCTTCCAGGTCTCTGATATAACCGTTAACTTTCGGTTTCAAGTCTGAGTAGGGGATAGATATGTTACAGTTTCATTGTTGTAGGCATTCCTGGCCAAACAATCAGCCATTTATTTCTGCGAATGCCAACATGACCGGAAACCCAGCCTAGAACAATGTTGTGACCTTTGCTTTCACAGAGGCACTTAAAAAAAAAAAGTTTAAAAGTTTCAGGATGATGGAGGTTACGGCCAGCTATGGCCTCCAAAGCTGACAGCGAATTACACAAAATCATGAAGTCCTTGTTTGTAGATTGAGAAATTATCTTCAGCGCTAGAACCAAAGCTGTTAAGTTCAGCAGAGTAAACAGATCTGCCTAATGGGATATGCTTTGTAATATTTAGGAAAGAACACTTGGGCAATAGGCTGCGCAATCCACTCCATCTTCAAACTTTGAACCATCAGTAAATATTTTCTGCAAGGATGGGAATTTTGTACAGAGATTGGCAAACAATGCCTTGTATGCTCAAGGACTGGTGGATGGATTCTTTGCGAAAAGCAGCATGATCAAGAGGATTTCTGGTGTGAAAAAAAGTCGATGGAGGCTTATCTGGAAATTTGGAGAAGTCAGACGCAACTCCTTGAGCAAGCCCTGCATTCTGCGCAAAGGGTTGCATACGAAGACCAAACTGAGGACTACATCTGGGATTTTCTTCAAATTTACTTTGAAACTAAGGATTAGAAACAGGGTCATAAGCAGGGTCTTCCGGTTTAACTTTAAACAACAATCTGTGATAGCAATTTAATGTTATGAAGAAACATGATATAGTGGTAGGTAAACATGTTCATGGAGAGATGTGTTCTGTGTCAACAGGAAAAATAACAAAAATGCAAATAGGAGACTGCCTGTATGTGTCATTCCAACAATTCTCACACCAGTCCCACAATAATGAAAGCCAACTTTCAAGCATCACAGGACACATTTCGTTCAGCCAAGAGTGTAGAAGAGAGTCAGTAGAAGCCAGCCATATTTCAAAAACATTTGTACAAAGTAATGTTTATTTGTTGGATGATAAAAATGATCTATAGAGACAATGTCAAATCTACAATATAATGCATTTATCTGATGGACACAAATGACGACACAATATTCGTAATTGTTACATGTACACAAAATTTGCATAAAAACCAGTAGAAAAATTTAAGTTGCCTTCATTTTTGCCAGTTACAAAATGTTTGTAAATAAAAGGGAAAAAAAGGCTTAGAGAAATCCGTTTAAAAAAAAAAACTGGCAGAGGTGGAGAGGAGGACAGGAATAAGTGACACTACAAGAGGAATGGAGGTCGCACAAGATGCAGTCAAAGGGCCAGGGGCAGGTTATCCACAGGAGAAACACCCTTGGTACGGACCGTTACACATTATTAGTTAACAAAAAAGCTGAAGATAACAAACAGGTAAAAGAAACTATAGAAAAAAAACCTTCAGAGCACTGACACTCAAGAGAGCTGGTGAAGATTAAAAAAAGAATAAATCAAGACAAAACTGACCTACAATGGTGACAGTGTGGTTGGGAGTGTTAAAGGGGAAAAAAAAAAGGGGATGGAAAGGACAAGGGCGAGCAAAAGGAAGAGCAAGGTTTCTGTTTGCCTTGCTTTTCAATTTCTCATGGACAGTACAAATCGACCCCGTCACCAGCCAGCAGTGAGGAGCCCCAGAGTGCACAACAGTGTGAAAGTGGAGGCCAGTCAGAGTATGATCACATCAAGCAAGGCAAACGAACAGGATTCGACTTGATGTCCTTTTTCTTCTTTTCCATTTCCCCACATCATTCAAAGGAATGAGAAAGAAATCCAATGCCCGTACCCTTCCCAGACCCCAACCTGCCAAAAAGCAAACATTTTTCCCCCTCCCTTTCTGTGCCCCAGTGAAAATCAGGGGAACAACCTAGATGGGGTAGAGAAAAGAAAAACTTTTCAACACTCGATTTGCAACAGGAACTTGGAAACTTTATGAATTTTTCTCTCCCCCACCCCTATCCCTCCACTCCTTTATTTTTTTCTTTCTAATTTTTTTTTCCTTTAAAGTTTCTTCAGTGAGGTCCTTGAAATGGCAGACATGAATAACAAGGAGAGAGAATGAACGAGGGCAGGCATGAAAATGCTGCAACACAGCCATGACTTTATGCTGGTGAAGTTTAGCACCATTCATGGAATCCTCAAACCACCGGCACTATTTCAAGATTCCAAAAGACTATTATGCTCAAGTAATGAGAAACGCATTGACATCAGTGCTTCATCATTCCCCAAAGTGTAGCAGTCGCAGAGAATAATGAACTCCGGTGTGATGCATGTGATGAGGAATATGCTTTCTTGCCAGCATCTTGGGACTTATGGGAAAGCATATCCATAGGGACAAAAAAAAAAGACAACCAAAAACGAACAGAAACAAACAAACAAAATAAAAACACAGCATAAAAAAAAGTTTTTAAAAGGCTGGCTGGCCTCTACTTGACACTCTGTCGCACTCTTGGCTAAACTGATACTTACCGTAATCAGTCAACACACTTTAAGATCTCATGGAGAAGGCGGGTGAGGGAGATAATGCACAAGAACAGTTTCATCCAAACACACAATTACTCCACATAGTCAACAATCATGTACTCACTGTTAAATACACTTTGTGCACTTCACGTTCAACACTTACCCCACCCTGTTCCTTTCCCCCATCAAAGTTCTTAAGTCACAGAGCTTTTTAGTTTTAAAGTACAGACCTAGACAAACACGGTGGGGAGAAGTAGAGAAACAGTGGCGGATTTCCTGTCGATGACATCAATTAATGAACCAAGAAAAGAAGCAAGCATGTGTTGGTGGCACACCTGCTACAGCTGCTCACACAATGTTAACCAAGTCCAGTCAGACTGTACAGTCTTTTGTGAGCCTTGTAAACTTTACATGCCCTCTGTACAAGCTTGGCAAAAGACCACAAACACTGCAGTTTATCCCCATACTCCCCACACAATGGTTTTGCCATCATACCAGCAACTACTGACAAGCTTTGTTTCCATTTGTGTGTTCTTTGCGACCAAACTATCCATCCATTTATCTTTGTCATCACCTGAATGTGCAGACACCAAGTAATGACGGGCTGGAATCATTCCTTTCCACTCGGTGGGACGCTCCATTTACCTCCACACGTGGACGCCATTTACCCTCCCAGTCACACACTACCAAACAACTGATAGCTTTACATTTCACTTGACGCACTATCGCCACCCCTACTCCCCCCAAATATAAAACCGCTGTGCAGACTTCACTCCTATACTTCCACAGCTTGTGCTCGAGCTTTACACAGCCTGTACCCTGGCTCAACACAACTCGGAGTAGAAAGAATCCACCCAGACACCTGCAGATGCTGGTGTCAAGTGAAGACAAGGACAATAAGCAACAACTGATGGCACAGTCGCCGTCTGCCATACTTCACCTGGATGCAGCAAGGAACTTATCTGAACCTTTCTTTTTTATCTCTAACCTTGCTCTGAATCACTGCTTTCACTTGTTTCAGACGACGACTGTGAAGAACTTTCGCTGCCTGAACTGCTGCTGGAACTTGCCGACAGTCGACCGCCTGCTCCTACGTCACCACCATCACCTGCACAAATAATATCAGTGAGCGGCTCAGCTTTGATTCATCACTACCCATCCTGTCCTGCAAAACCAGATGAAGGCTTTCCAGTTAAGATCCCGCTTTTCCAATTTTTCTTTCAACATCCCTATAAAATCTCGTCTTTGTCTATGTTAAATCTATTGCCAGTTAAAAAGACTTGAATTGAGGCCATGCTCAACCTTCTTCCTAACGCTTTGTGCTCAGACACACCCTCACTATTGAAGCTTTTAGGGTATTCTGGCAAAGAAGAACATTCTTTCATGAACATGGGTATCACCTTATCCCAGGAGATTAAAAAAAAAAAAAAAAAAAAAAAAAGACGGAAAAAAATACCTATGCAAAAGGCTGAAAAACAGACGAGAGTGGTAAAGTGGTAGCAAAATGGAGGGGGAAGGATAGAAGAAATGGGTAAGTTAACCTTTCTATCCCCGTTCCGCCCTTTTCCGCCCGACCCTCAGTTGGCCGATTGTCTCGGTGTGCCTCCCTTATTTGGGTTGACCACAGTAATAAGACAAACCGGTCGTTATCCGGGTCTTTCCTACCTTTCTCAGCGCCATTTGTAAAAGCGGTTTGTGGTTTTTTTTAATTTTTAATAGATTTTTTTTTGGTCATCCCATCGACTTCCGACTACGATCGAAATGTCACACTCTGACAGTGACAGTGACATGAGCTTGACTGTGGACCAAATGTTCAATATGAATGTTTTTCCCGACCAGAAATGACGACTGGAATCAATCGGACATTGATCTTGACTCTGTAGACAGCGACAGTGACTATGAAGTTGCAGAAGGAGTGAATGCCAAGTAGTGACAGTGAGGCAGGTGCTACTGCTGATGTCGGTGGATGTGTGCAGTCATCGCAGTGGTCAAACGATGACTTTCGGACTGAAGTTTGTGTGTTTGATGCATACTGGGGCCCCCCACGTCCACAAGTGAATCTTCGAACATCTTTTGATTATTTTTCACTTGTTTTTCCTTTGGACTTATATTGAATATTGAAAGTGCCACATACAAAAGTACTGGAGTTTGTGCATGTAAGAAAAGTGCACAACGGAAAGAAAATTTCATGTCAGTGATCTGTGTGTGACAAAAGTGATCAAAAGCAAGAACATTTCCAGTGGACTGTGTTGTTTGTGTGTGATCACATTTGGATTATATAATTCATTACATCTGGAACCATATGGTGAGTACAACAAAAATATTTGAGTGTTGTTTTGTGTTGTGATGCCTGCCTGTCTTCCTTCCTACTGACACCTGCATATAGTTAGAAAATATTATCAGTCATATAAATTCTTTTTCTCACAAACACAAACTAACTCTTGCAGATCAAAAAGCATGCACTCCAATACATTTTCAGTAAATATGGTATGATTTTGACCCGTTATTTTTATTTTTATTTTTTCCCCTATGTAACTATGTGACTTAAAAGCGTCACAAAAATTTCACGTATATTCCTAGCTATCTGTGTAACTACTAACACCTCACAACACCCATCAGTTCTTTTTAGATGGTGAACCTGACCAATTGCCACCAAAAAGGTAGGTGTTATAAAGTTGATGGGTGCTGTATTGCCTGTCTATCACCTATTTCACCGACATGTGTTTCCCAGGTAAAATCAGGTGTGCGAGTGTTGAGCCATAAAAATATTTTCACATCCTCCTAAAATAACAAGTGCAAACCAAAGTTCAGCTTTCCATAGATTTTTGCTGAAAATTTGAAGTCTTTTTATCCATTAGTTTATTTTTTACAATTTTTTAAGTCGGTACCCCAATTCGGGCAGCAAATTCCAATATAAACTTAGTAGTCTAGGCGACTTCTGTCATATGAAATACAGGACAATGAAGGTTAAAAACAAACAAAAAAACCCCATCACGAACAGATGGAATCAAGAACAGTTCAAAGAAAGAGGCACGACAGAACAAAAAAAAAAAAAATGTTAAGGACAGAAAAGAAAAATGTTACTGCAAACAGCCTTTATGTTTACCATGACAACCTGCTTGGAGAATCAAAATAACCTTTAAATTCTCACTCATTCTTTAAGGTCGAAATCTTGAAAACAGTTCCTTCCTATCTTTGGGTGAATTTCTGTTAAAAAATGTCTCAATATTCATCTGAATCATCCCTGATATCACAGCAGATCAACACTGCTAACATGAAGCAAAACAGTGATCTTACCTTTTTTGCTTGGCTTTTTGACCGTCTGGCCTAATTGTTCCTGAACACCCTTAAGCGATTCTCCAGCTCTTGCTTCTTTTCTTGCTGTACAACTTCTTTGGTTTATTCGATGGTCGTTTTGCTGCAACATCAGTTATACCTTTCTTCATCTTTCCCCGTTTTTTCTCATCAAAAGGAGGGTAAAGCAGCTGCAAACCTTTGGAAAGCAATATTGCTAATGTGTGTTAGTGAGCGAGTATGTGTGTGCATGTGCATACAAGTGTGTGTGTGTGTGTGTGAGTGTATGCGCGCGTGCGTGCGTGTGTGTGCACGTCTGCATGCCAGCATGGGCGTATGCAAGAACATGGCCGACTCCCAAGATCGTGGGGTTGGGTAAAGATATTTTTAAAAAAAACGCCTGAACATATGTTCAATGCCTCTCATCCTATCTGCCTACACAGCAAATTCAACAATTAACAAAATTAAAATTAAAAAAACGAACAGAAGAAAACGAACATTGCAAAATAAGGAGACATGCTCCCCTCCACCAACATATTAGGCAGCGAAAAACCATGTAAGATAAAGCCAAAAATGAATGCTGTTACAAAGAAACTTTCTGACATCAACTCCATCGCTGTCAACAGATAGAAAATATGATCGTTTTCATGCTGCAAGCTATGCTACGAACAGAAACAAAACTTGAAAAAGAAAGCTAACGTAAAAGTTCGGACTATAACCGCGACTTTTTTCCCCAGCTTTAAACCCTGCGGCTTAAACAACGATGCGGTTTATTTGCGGATTTTTCCGATTTCAGAAGCATCACACCCTCGTCTATTCTTAGCTTCTCTGTAACTCGCCATATCGTGTTTACTGTTCATGAATTTTTATGGTGCTTTTAACTAGGATTTTCTCTGTAATTGTGTAATTGAATCAGTAACCCATTCAGAAATACAGGAATCGACATAAGTAAAGCCCATTACTGATATCTTTTTTCATCAGTTTGTCTTCTACAAAAACACGATCGCTTCGAACGGCGCAATGTGTGGCCCGTTTCCGACCTGTTTAATCTTGACTAACACTAGCTGAATTACGAACAAAATAACTAAGCATTGGCACGGTATTAAGCAAAATAAAACAATCGAACGTTTCATTAACCCTCTTGTATTCAGATTCTCTGAGGCCAAATTCCCCCTAGTTTTCAGATTTTTTTGGTGAATTTAGCCTTAAAATGGGTATGTATGGTTCATGCTTCACCACAACCAAGAATAAACCTCTAGAGCTACGAAATTCAGCATGTATGATCACAAGGCTTTGTTCTATACTGTGAGCAAGATTTTGTGTGTCTCGAGGTGAAAGGTCGTGTCACTGTCACCAAAATGTCACCTAATGTGTCACATGCGATGGTGACAGTTCTAATACAGCACACCAACATGCAGTTATCCCATGCACATGCATGTTAGTGTTGTAAAATGAAAGCTGCGGCCCAAGTGAGATGATCTGTCTTCTGTCCGCCTGTTCAGTCCCCACAGGTAATCCACAGAATGTCACACACAACTAGTGTCAATTGTCACTACTGAACAGTTACTGCAGATTCAAGCACAGTTCCTCATTGTTTTTCTGTCACTGTTCTAAGCACCGTATACATGTCCATAATGTATTTACACAATGTATAGCTGTGAGAAAATTGAGTAGAGTGTCACTGCCAAGTGTCATCAAAGCACTGTCACCATAAACTACAGGTAAGCATATATACACGTACACACAGAGAGACTAGCAAACTGCCCTACTGTTGAGCCACTTTCTGCGCATGGTAGTCATGGAAACATTCTTATTAAAGTATAGAGGCACCTGGCAGAAAGAACACATATATGACGTTTCTACGCGTCATCCCTTAGTTGTCATACGGAATAATCAGTACAGAGACAGCCCCGCATTTCGTCAGGTGTTGTGTCGAACCAGAGGGGGTCAGGTGTGCCCTTAGCTGCTTGTCTTTGTTGAGCGTATCTGTTAGTTTCTTCTGCTACTAGTTGGAAAAATGTGAGAGGTAGAAAAAAGAAATAATCTAGTGCGGTGGCAGTGTTCGGCAGTGAGTGCGCTTGGCCTGTCGGCTGTTGGAATGCGACCACATGGGCAGGATGTGTAGCCGGTCGCCATTGTTTTGCAGAACGGCGAGTAGCACGTTGTACTGAGGGTCGCTTTCACCATTTTCCTCTCCTTCATTGGTGCCGATTTCAACATCATTCTCTTCTCCTAACTCTCCATTTTCATACTTCTCTACTTCTTGCATAATTTGATCCCACTCCTCCGCTGAATACTCAGGAATATCACCAAACTCGCTGTTGTTAGCAGACGACGCCATTGTGAAAATCGGTCAGTCTCACGCACAACTCTTCGCTTGCAGTTTCTCCTCTTTCTTAGTGAATGGAAGTGGTGCCAGCATCCAAAAATAGTGCTGCCACATTACTGGGCTATAGTGGGAAATCCCCAACAACTTTTAGTGGCTCTCCGAGTATTTTCACGGAGTCAGCACGTGATGGAAAAGTACCATACATAGGTGGCGGGCAGCTCCCGTCTGCGCCCGTTACGAAATCTAGCGCGCTGTCTCAGCGCTCCCGTCTGCGCCCGTTATGAATACAAGAGGGTTAATGTTCTAGTTTGTTATTATATGCGTTATCTTACCAAGTGCATCTTGCAATTCAAAAACGATTAGCGCATTCGACTTGGTCATTGTCGGACCTTGGCTTCGATCCGCCATTGTTGAAATCGTGGACAGGGAGTGAAGGTTTGCATTTGATACCTTCGCTTTGAGTGGCTTGCGCTTTCGAGTACTCAACCAATCGCTTAGCTTGATACACCAATGAATGCAGGAGAGAACTGCCTTTCTAGTGCATCGTTAACCCTCTTGACAGGCGAGAACCCGCTAGCGCCCAACCGGAAATCACACGGCCAAAACGCTGAGCAACTGCCAGCGCCCGGTAAAACACGTGGCAACAATGGGCGCTGCCATATTTCTCGTAGAAAAGGAAGTCTCGTGAGAACGTGACTTCCTTCTTCCTGTGGCCATTTACTTCCGTTTGCAAAAAACCGCGAGTCGATACGTGCCGTAGTTCTCGAGTTACGAATTTTTACAGTTTTGTGGTTGAAATGCTGTTTTTCGCCATCGCTAACCTTGATTTCTGCCGTTCTATAACGAGATTTAGTGATGAAGATACTGTGATTTGTAGGATTTACGGCATAAGACTTAGTGAAAGTGCTGGGTAATGAAGCTTAGAGTGACCTAGAT
Source organism: Conus ventricosus (assembly GCA_018398815.1). Taxonomy (NCBI): domain Eukaryota; kingdom Metazoa; phylum Mollusca; class Gastropoda; order Neogastropoda; family Conidae; genus Conus; species Conus ventricosus. Next base: position 21,578,499 of record CM031625.1, on the reverse strand, counting down.
TTCGACTGGGATGATGTTCCAGGTATGATTCGGAAGAACGTTCTGAAGAAGATTTTTTTTTCCCCCCGAGTAAATGGCTCATATGATATTCTTCAAACTTATGATATAGCAACATATATATTCGTAGGAATTTGTTAAATTATTTTCATTTCACTATTTCCTTTCCTCTCTTTTAAATTAATGTTTAAATTGGGTAACCATGTTCAAATTACGGAGTTACTTACCTTGCCGATTGGTTTTCAGCGTAACTAAGCTCAGGCAAGTGCATACTAAAGACGGTTAATGTGTTGTTTTTCGGTATTTTTTTTTAAAGCAATGATGTTGGAAAGACAACACTTGTAAGAAGCCTCATAAAAACTTCGATTCTAATCTATTTAAAACACATCGTACTAAAAAAAAAAAAAAAAAAAAAAAAAAGACTGAAGTAAAGCTGGAAACATGCTCTTGTATTCTGACCTATTTAAACGCCAATGAATGCAATGAACACATTGTATGTGTTGATTTCCGACACTATGCTAACTCAATGCTCAGCCAGCTGCCGCCTGTGGCACATCGGACTGTGTTGTATATATCTGCGGCTTATAAACCAGTGCGGCTTATTTGTGAAAAAAGTTAAGATTTTAAAAAAAAATTAGTGGGTGCGGCTTATATACAGGTGCGCTCAATAGACCGAACTTTACGGTACTTTGCTGTTTGAACTGAACTTTCAGTACCTACTTTGTCATAACACTTTAAAAAAAAAAAAAAAGAGGGACCAGATTGTTTTTCCAAACATGAAAAACTGCCCAGTTCAAGGTGTTTGAGGTAAGAGCCAGTAATGGCTTCCAAAGCACATATGAAACAAGAATTGTTTACACTTCAAAACCGATTTTATTCATTTACAATATTTGTTAGCATAATCTCTATATTTTTGCTGTTAGTCTAGGTAGCCTCTAAAACGGTGATGTATAGGCTGTGCTTCACATACACAGCATTCCATGTGTCCGACTCACTTCATGAATCTTTCGTATCTAAGCTTGAACTACAAACGTTTGTTTTTCTAAATCAAGGAAAATATATTTATTAGTTTCATCAGCAAGCATGAAGCACAAAACAATAATTCTTTTACAAAGAAATGGTAACCATTTATATGATGTGGTGTTTTCTTTTTAACTATCTAGTTTTGTGTTCCAGATAATAAAGTTGCTTTTAGTGTTAACAACTGATTTGCATAGCTTCACTGAAACCACCTTTCCAATTCAAATCATACCTAACACATAACCATTCACACAAGAACAAATAATTAAATGTTGAATGACTGACCAAAATATTTGCAAAGGATCACACATTGAAGGCCTGATAAATCCTTATCGTTCTCAGCACAGAGACTGGACCTAGAATTTTTTTCCTGTTGCAAACAGGTTAAAGGCTATGACCTTTGGATAATATAATATAATATAATGTTGCTTATAGCCCAGCCGACCGCAAAGGGCCACATCAGGGCTGTGACCTTTGGATGTGTCCAGTGAATGATGCAATAAGCCATAAATGACAGATGATGGCCCATTAACATTTTTCATGGAATAAGCTACATGACTCGTAGTCGTACGTAATTTTCCACAAAAATAAACACTGCCACTTTTGGCCCTGCTCGGTTTTCCGGGGTCCTTGCAATTCTTCAATCTGGCCAACCTTTCATTCGCAGCCTGAATATCATACACATAGCCACTTACAGAGAGAAACTGATACTTCACAGCATGTCCCCCATTCAAAACATGGGTGAAAAAAAAAAAAACACCGATTTTTTTTCCTGGTGTTTGCATGTTTGAGTTTCCTCCTTGGAAAAACTTTTGACCATTTTCTTAGCACCAGCAAATCAAATATTTTTCAATATTATTCAAATACATATACCTAAAATATGTCACAAAAACTGATCAAATTACTGAACTTTATCACTGTCATAACATAAACTGAGGTCAGCTGTCGAAAATCAAAATAATAAAACCAAAACCAAAAAATCTATTGAACTTTCTTTTGCCCCCTTCTTTAGTGGGGGTGGGGGGGGGGGGGGGGGGGGGTGTCGGTTCTACTGCAAACTACAATACAAGCATGTCAAAATACTTACTGTAAGGTTTTCGGGGTTTCTTCTTTAAACAGGACATAACATATTTCTCGAGTTCTCGGAGGGTGGAAGGTTTCAGGGTTTCAAAGTCGATTTCTATTTCGTCTGGATTGGAGTTCCGTAAAGACGCTTCCCTGGTCTGGATAATGTGCACGACACGTCCCAGTTTGTCACCTGCACATGCAAAGGGTGTCATCCTTAGGTGCCTAATAATCATAGTATACATCTTATGTAAGAGTCTTTTTCTGATCACATGAAAATAATGTCATCAAGTTCAATGCTCTCTCCCCTATGCCTATATAAAACTCACCTTGGTCTATTTAATCCTCCAATCACTGTGATTGTAATAATGCAGGACTTGACACCTATCATTACATTATTCCACATCACCAGAATACTTAGGACTGTTTCTGACCCACGAATGTGTCGATTACATTATTTGTATTAATCAACATGACACCATCAACATGTCACCTCAGGGATGAAAACAGTTTTTAAAAAAAAGAGGAGATTGGCGGGGATCTGGGGGTTCACCATGGGCCCCCAGTGGGGTCCATGGGCAACAGCCCGGCGGGGGTCAGGGGGCGGCGCCCCCTGAAGCTGAAGCATATTTTGTATTAAATAAGGCATAAAAATCTTTAGAAATCACTTTCTTGCTTCTAAACAACTCATTCTATAGAACAGCTTTCAACACCATGAAGACTGAGACTGATGTGGAAAGAAACTATGTCAATTGAGACAAAGCAAACATTTAGTATGATGAATCCTCAGAACTGTAGCTGTAGAAAATTTGACAAACAGTGCTTTCAGGACATAAAGAATAAGGCAGAGTGGGAAATCAAACTAAGTAAATCAAATGTATGAAAACGACTGCTGGACTTCAATAAACACAATATGAAAAATGATTACTTTGAAGTCCTTAAAAAATTTTTTTTTTTTAAATCAAGCTTTTGGGCCTTAGACCCTTCGTCAGGAAACACTAAACACAAAAAAGAACAAATGACATCAAAACAAACTGATGTCACAACAGTACACCCCCCCCCCCCCACTACAACTAATCATACCCCCCCCCCCCCCCCCGGCCCCCTTGACAAGTTTGTGTGTGTGTGTGTGTGTGTGTGTGGGGGGGGGGGGGGGGGGGTGGTGCTGTGTGTGTGTGTGTGTGTGGTGTGTGTGTGTGTGTGTGTGTGGGGGTGTTTGTGTTGTGTGTGTGTGTGTGTGTGTGTGTGAGGTGGGGACGGGGGTGGGGGGAGGGGGCGAAGTGTGTGGGGTATGTGTGTTGTGTGGGGGGAGGGGCGAAGTGTGTGGGGTATGTGTGTTGTGGGGTGAGGGTGGGGGTTGGAGGAGAAGGAGGAGTAGAGGAAGTATATAGGTAGTGGGGGGAGTGGGCTGGTGGAAAAGGATTTCATAGGGGGGCTGTTAGCAGACACCTAACACATGTAGCAAACGTTTGCATTATACCAGGGGAAAAGTGTTACACAATACTGTTGTGACATCAGTTTATTTTGATGTCATTTGTTCTTTTGTATTGCTTTTGTCACTTTGACGTTTTTTCCCTTGCTTTGAAGACTCTACGAATAGAAGCACTCAATTCCTTATCTCTCCAGTGGGCTCGAAGTTGTTTTTTTTTCCTCCGTTGTTTTGTTATCCTGTTTTTCCCTTGTGTTTACTGTTTAGTGTTTCCTGATGAAGGGTCTAAGACCAGAAAGCTTGAGTGTTTATCATTTTTTTTATAAAAAAGGACTTCAAAGTACTATTAAGTAAGAGTTAGAATCAAACTATCATGGAAATATAACTTGTAGAAAAATCAGAGTAGGAGTCAAACTATCTTTGGATATTAAACGTAGATTGTTGCATGCCCAATGATCTGAAAACATGCTGTAATGGTGTGGGAAACACATTTTCTGTTGGTGACTGGGACGCTCGATGTGATTTATTGCCACAAAGCCACGACTACCAAAGTAGACACGTTGTTGGCAAGGCTCGCAAAACACTTCAAATTCGCCGTCTTTGTCATGTTTTCTTATTACATCCGCGACTCTGCGGTCACACACGTCCTTCTGCAGCCACTCGGTCTTCTAGTGGTTCACATACTTCTTTCTGTTTTTCTTTTTTTCGTTTTGTTTGCACTCACTGGCGGAAAACTCTCGCTGTTAATCGACGCCATGATGAGAAATGATACTGGAAGGAAGCAGAATGAGAACTACGCCGTTTGAGAACATTACCGACAGAGAAGAAATTCGCTGTGCAGACAAGTTGAGATCGTTTCTGAGCTTCACTCTTCGAATAATTTTTCGGCGGAGACTTTTTCTTTCGCCGGAGATGAGAAAAAATAACGGCGGAGACGGCGGAGGAGTTTTCATCCCTGCACCTACATTATTTGTGTTCACATAACCCCATCAAACATGTCACATACATTACTCATGTCAACGTACTATTTTAATCCCTTGCAACTCCCTGTCCCTTTCCCATGCAAATCACTTATCAGCTATTCCATATATTTCCGTCTTATTTCTAACCCTAACAAGTCTGCAGTAAAACCACCTTTACCAATCAACCAACCTTTCATTAAAAGCACACTAGCCCTTGGGACCCTCTGCTGATAAAGGTCCTTTGGTGAAATCTTAAGGTCCATACTTTTAAAAATCACAAGGTCCTTTGATGAAATCTTAAGGTCCGTACTATTCAAAATCATAAGGTCCTTTGGCAAAATCTTAAGGTTCACGCTATTAAATGAAAATTTGAAGAAAAGCTTTTTTACAATAATTCTATACCAACACACTAATACTTAGGAGGCTGACAAAGGTGGTACCACAGCCACTGCTGCTGTGTATGTCGATCTCGTTTTGAATTTTGTTAAAAAAAAATTGGGGGGAAAAAAAGTTGCAGCGCTCATGCTACCACTGGCATTGATCTAAAAAACAACAACTGTACACACGTTGATCCCACTGTATCTTTCGAAAGTGTTTATCATTATGTGCTGGCAGATACAGATGATACAAACATTAACATTATATATATATATATATATGCAAACCAGTGTTAAAGATTCTTCAAAGTATTGAAGTTGGCTCCCTTATAGAAATTTTATATAAACAAGTAGAATGCAGGTGACCATGAACCGTAACAGTTGGAAAGTAGTAATTCCAGGTGCAACCAAGGCAAAAATGAAGAGATTTAACAAAAACCTTTATTACCAGCAAGGTCTGGGGACAAAGGCCTGTTTTGCGAGCACACCCTTTTTCATACCTTTCGTTGTTTTATCCAAAGAAGGGTCTCCAAACCGAGCCTTTTCTCCACAGGCGAAAGAAATGTGGCGGAGAGAAAGGCCTCTAAAATAGGATTTTATCCATTTTTTTTTGCTTTTGATGCTTTTGCTCTGAAAGCAGCTCAGTCCATGTTTCTGGTGATACCTGTCAGTGTGTGCGGTGTTTTAAGGTAATGCTTTACAGAATGGAGGAAGCTGTAAAATAAGAATTTCTTCAAATTTTCACTTAAATATTAATAGCAAGGCGCCTCAGATTTTTTCTTTTTTCACCAAAAGATACTCACTTTTCAACAGTGTCCACTGGCCCTTCAATTTCAATTGCTGTAAGGAACACCAGTATACATCACTCTTACAGTGGCCTTGCATCACACTTAGAATTTCTACTTTTTAACTGTAAAAGTCCACCAACACTGGCATTCTTCTTCTTATCATTAGAATTTCTACTTTTTAACTGTAAAAGTCCACCAACACTGGCATTCTTCTTCTTATCTCTGGCACCTAACTTAAAAACTTTGGAAAATTCAGCCATGCTTGGGTGAAAGTGTTAAAGTTTGTGTCATCCATATTTACAGTTACTTGCCTGATAGTCATTTCTTTCGAAAGTGTTAACATGCGTACAATTTTTTCAGTTCAACAGCCCAGGTGGCACTGCCACTATTTCTGTTATCTCTTTAACAAAATTAGAAACTAGGTTGATAAAGCAGCAGTGCCCATCCTATCACCTTTGTCAATCTCTTCATCAGAAACATAGAAAGGAACAAGCCTCTCGCTTCAACCAAGTCAGTTGCCAATTATCGCCTCCAGGTAACAGCCATGAATCAGAACAGTGCTTGCTTCTTTCCTGGAACTGATGTGAAGACTTAGATACTCGAGGACTGAACACTGAAGCTGAAGCATTTGACCATGTTTGTCAATGAAACGGCATCGTTGCATCTCTTGAGGGAGTTTAGAACTTTTGACTTCAAAGCTGGAGAAAAACTATATTTGTGACCGTGTATCCTGTGAAGCTTCTGTATTGTATGACAATCTGTGCATCAAACTAAAAATCTTTTAAGCCCAAGGTACCCCTGGCTGTGCATTATGAAGCACACTGACTGAATTTATGGCATTTTAACAAAACATGAATTAACATGACCATATAACAATCTAGCTAGTGCTTTGTTAGTAGCTACAACTTGGTCAAAGAAACTGAGGGCCCCCTCCATACATGATACACATGAAATACCTTATGACACCTGTTAATTTAATGTATGTGATGGTGCATGCTGGACATGTTTGTACTTCAACATCCTTTCTGTGGCTCCACATAGGTGAGGGAGTTGAGAGACAGGGGAAGTTCAGGTTATGGTAACCCAACAGACCCTATCTGTTTCTGCATAGCACAAGCTTCACTCTCCATTTTTTTAATTTTTTTTTTTTTAACTGTCCCATCTTCTGTGCCACCTCAGTGGCATTGCACCCACGCCGCTCATTCCAACACCCCATCCACAGCCACAGCCTGGTCAGTCCCACCGCAGAACCGACACCGGCAATCCACAGGGAACAGTCAATGTCAAGTCATAAGAGGCAACCAACCAAGAGGACACTGCACCGACGCCGAGTCACCTTGGTGGTGTTCAGTGGCACCTGTTCTGATCCAACATACGCAGGACACCACCTACCAAGCCCCCTACTTATGACAATAATTGCTTAGTCGTGGAGCCAGCGTGAGTGAGCTCTCCCTCCGGAGGGTGCCACCACGTCCGTCCAACGACAGCCCCATGGATCCGCTGATACCAGTGATCCCGACGGAACTAAACGAAGGTCACAGACGTGGAGAGGACATCGAAACTGAGGTTACAATGAGAGCAGGGCATGAAGGGCCATAGAATTTGACTTTTTTTTTTAAATGCTAATCGATGAGAATGAGGATGATTAAGATGATGCTACTGATTTCCATTCCGGTCTGAGACTGCATGACAGGGCTGTACTCTACGCTTCCTTTCATATTATATCCCGGTGTCAACCAGGCCCGAGAGATACTTAACGTGGTGACAGCCCTGATGTGGCCCTTTGCGGTCGGCTGGGCTATAAGCAACATTATCTTACCCCGAGAGATACAAATACCTGCAGTGTTGGTCAGGAAATTTGAGCAACACTCTCTGAGACGCATCCATTAAGTGGATGAAACTCGACTGTGTGGCCCTAGTCTTCCTAACTGAGCCCGTAGCAAACTCAACTCTGGGTAGAAGCCGGTCGGAGCAGAAAAACCCCACATGACTCTGATGGGAATCGAACCATGACCTCCCAGCCGGGCATCCACGATGCAAACCCACTTTGCTACAGCGGCTGGTTCACTCTCCATTTTAATATTTAAAAAAAAAAAAAAAAAAAAAAAAACCCACAAAAACACTGGTTCACTCTCCATCTTTATGAAATTTAAAAACAACAAAAAAACTTGCCAATGTACAATAGAAAACTGCTCGCTATCTTCAATAACGACCCTTCAAAATATAGAAGATAAGATAAGATAATGTTGCTTATAGCCCAGCCGACCGCAGAGGGCCACATCAGGGCTGTCACCACGTTAAAATCAACTAACCAGTCATTTATAAAAAAAAATAAAAAAAAGAAAAAGAAAAAAAAAAAAAAAAAAGAAAAAAAACTTTCACACATCTCGTTAAATGACATCGTCTACAAACGAACCAGAAACTTTGTTTAAAAATCCTTCTTCCGTAAATCTCAAATCAGATGAAAAATGTTAATTTCTCTCAAAAACCCAAGGATCACATCAGGCGGACATCCTGAACAGGATCTTCATGGACTCCGCTGTAAAATGTTTGTGTCTCACATCGTGCAAGTCCCAACACTCTAAAAGAACATGTTTCATTGTGAGTGGCGCATGACATGGAATGCACCACGGAGCTTCTTCACTCTTTAAAAGGTAAGCATGGGTAAAATACGAATGACCGGTGTGCAGCCGGCACAGAACCGTTTCCTCTTTACGACCTCCCGACGTGGATGGGAGGAAGTCCTTAAGGTTTGGACGGATCTGAAAGAGTTTGTTACTCGTCTGTGTGTTCCATCCTCCTGCCAGAGGTCTCTCACATAATCGTTAACTTTGGGTTTCACATCTGAACAGGGGATATAAATGTTGGACAGTTTCTCTCTTGTGGCGTTCTTGGCTAACGATCAACCATTTCGTTCCCGCCGATGCCAACATGGCCAGGAACCAAGCAAGAGTAATGTTGTAACCGTCCGCCTTCAACTTGCTAAAAAGTTCAAAAAAAGTAAAGTTCTGGATGCTGAAGGTTGCGGCCAGCTATGGCCTCCAAAGCTGACAGCGAATCCGACAGAACCAGAAAGTCCCTCCTCGAAGAATGGAGATTATCTTCAAAGCCAGTACTAGAGCAGTAAGTTCAGCAGAATAGACAGAAGCATCTGAATGTATATGTTCCAACAATATCTGAGAAGGAGCCCCAGGGCAGTAGGCTGCACAGGCCACTCCATCCTCAGACTTGGAACCGTCAGTGAAAACTGTTTGATAGGATGGGAATTTGGAACAGAGCTCGGCATACAAAGCCTTGTACGCCAGAGAGCTGGTAGACTCCTTACGGAAAGCTGCGAGATCAAAACGAATCTCTGGTGTGAAAAAGGTCCATGGAGGTTGATCCGGAAACTTGGAAAAATCGGAAACTACTCCCAGGTCTATACCTGCATTCCGCACGTGAGGCTGCATACGAAGCCCAAACGGCGGAATACATTTCGGGTTTGTTTCAAACTTACTTTGGAACGGAGGGTCAAAAACACAGTCATAGGCAGGATTCTGTGGTTCTGAGAACAGTCGGATATAATAATTCAAAGACAGTTTCAGCCTGCGATTGAACAGTGAAGGTTCACCTGCCTCTGCGTACAGGCTGTACACAGGGGTGGTGCGGAACGCTCCAAGACAGAGACGAAGCCCTTGATGATGGATAGGGTCCAAGAGTTTGAGGTAAGATGATCTTGCGGAGCCGTACACAGCACAACCGTAGTCCAGTTTAGAACGGACCAGGGCTCTGTAGAGGTGCAACAAGTTTTCTTATCAGCGCCCCAGTCGGTGTGTGCTACGACCCGCAGAATATTCAGTGCCTTTTGGCAAGCATTTTTGAGGTTTTTAATATGGCTGAGAAAGTTAAGTTTTTGGTCAAAAATGACTCCCAGAAATTTGGCCTCTTTAACAGCTGGAATGGGAGATTTCCCTACTTGAAGTTCCGGATCTGGAAAAAACTGACGGAAATTATGGAAGTGAATACACTGGGTTTTTGTAGCAGAAAAGGTGAAACCGTTTTCATCCGCCCACCGATGGATTTTATCTACGCAAAGCTGGAGCCTGCGCTGGACACTCGGGTACAGGCTTCCAGTTGCGTAGACGGCAAAATCATCCACAAACAATGAGCAGTCTGAACCTGCTGAACTGATTTCACAATGTTGTTGATTTTAATACTAAAGAGGGCAGGAGACAGTATGCTCCCTGGGGAACACCCAACTCCTGCTCGTGGACATCAGAGAGAGTGGTGCCAACCCCGGACCTGAAACTGTCGTTCTGCCAAAAAATTTTGAATAAAAAGCGGAAGATGACCTCGAAAACCCAGATCGTGGAGATCATGAAGTATCCCCGACTTCCAGGTGGTATCGTAGGCCTTCTCCAAGTCGAAGAAAATTGCCACTGCGTGCTGTCTGTTTAAAAAAGCGTTCCTAAGTGTAGATTCCAGACGAATCAAATGGTCAACTGTACTACGATGTTTGCGGAAACCACACTGTTCTTTCGCCAAAAGGCCATCGGTTTCGAGTTTCCACATGAGCCCAGCATTGACCATTTTTTCCATCAATTTACAGACACAGCTGGTCAAAGCTATGGGACGGTAGTTAGATGGATTAGAAAGATCTTTTCCAGGTTTGGGGATGGGAATAATGAGGGCTGTCCGCCAAGAGGGTGGAAAGCAACCTGTAGTCCACACGTGGTTGTATACCTGTAACAGGATGTTCAGACCTTCTTGCGGAAGATGTTTCAATAGTTGATAATGAATGTCATCTATACCTGGAGAGGAATCGCTGCAAGAGAGTAAGGCAGATTTCAGCTCGTTTAATGTGAAAGGAAGATTGTAGTCTTCCATGTTGTCGGATGAAAAGTTGCAGGGTGATTTTTCTTTTAGGGCTTTGTGTTTCACAAAAGTGACTGATTTATTAGAAGAGGAGGAATTCTTTTCAATGGTTGAAGCAAGCAGATTAGCAACTGCTTTCTTCTCTGTTATTAAAGAATCCGAAAACTTGAGATGGTTCACAGTGGGACAGGTGTTCTTCCCTTTGATTTTCTTAATGATGTTCCACACTTTTTTCTTGGAAGTTTTTGATGTCAGCCTGGAGCAGAAGCTTCTCCAGGACCGACGTTTACTGATTTTAAAAGTGTGTCTTGATTTAGCACGGAGTTTCTGATGGGCTCGAGCGTTGGGACCCGAAGGTCGTTGGTATACCCGACGCTGAGCCCGTTTTCTAACTTTGGAAATTTGTTGGCATTCTGAATCAAACCAGGGTGTTTTTGGCATTTGAAGTTTGTCGGAAGACACTGGAATACAGGCTTTAGCACATTTAATCATAGTATTAGTCAGTGATTCAGCTGGGTCAGGACTCTGAAGAAAATCAGTGTCCTGGAACTCCTTGGAAATAGTGGCTGCAAATAGATCCCAGTTTGCTTTCTTATAATTTAAATGCTGAGAGACAGAGACGTGTTCAGTTATTTTCAGGTTGTAGAAGGACAGGGAAATGGTCACTTCGTGCAGATCGTCATGGACAGACCACTCATAGTCCAGGACCAGCGAGGGGTCACAAACCGACAAATCTAAACACGAAAGTGAACCTGTGGAAGAATGGAGGTAAGTTGCAGATCCGTCGTTCAGACAACACAAATCCAAATCCGAAAGGACATCCTCAATCAGCAGACCTCTGGATGACGAACCGGTACTACCCCAAAGAGGGTTGTGACCGTTAAAGTCACCCAACAGCAAAAAAGGTCGAGGAAGTTCCCCTAACAGACTGACAAGGTCCTGACGACAAACCGGGACAGATGGAGGTAGATACAGAGAACAGATTGTCACAGTCTTGTGGAGAGTGACTCTCGCAGCTACAGCCTGAAGGGAGGTAGACAGAGCGACAGGACTATACAACAAAGTTTTGTGAAGGAGAAGGGCAACCCGCCCGACAGTCCCAACGTGGAAGGTTGTGCAGGCTTTGAAAGAATATTAAAGCCAGAAAGAGTAAAGGTCTTCTGGCTTTGAATTTGGGTTTCTTGAAGAGCCACGACAGAAGGTTTCATAGATTGACATAGAGCTGCAGCTCCTCGAAGTTGGAATTTAGACCACGGATATTCCAATGGATTAGTATGTTATCCATGGTGCAGAGGGCGAAAAGGAGAGAGATCAGGTCATCTCCTCATCAGCATCTGCGGCCAATGGAGTGAACTTATTTTGTAGTTTCACTGGACTGTGTTGGTCTTTGGTCCCGCTGGCAGACTTGCCGCAGGTGACAAAGGCCTGGATTTTGGAGATGGTGGAGGTCTGGATTTGGGAGATGGTGGAGGTTGTTTTCTCATCTCCACCGTCTCCACATTGGGTGGAACTCCCTTGCCCGCACGGGCACTGGACAGAGGAGTTCGAGGGGGAACTGCTGGTTTTTTAATCTGCCCAGCAGCAGATGTTGTAGACTGCTGGGCAGTCTGAGGGGTGGCGGATTTTTTGCCTCCACCAGGGGCAATCATTTTGGTTGAGAGGTGGTGGACCTACTTCCACCAGAGTTGACAGTTCGGACTTGCAGTGTCTTCGAGAACGTAAAGTCATCAGTCTGACAGCAGACTGATCGAGTGGAAACTGTGGGAACTTTCCGTACAGCCGAAGCATAATTCAAAATATAGAAGGGGAGGTAATCTTTAACTCAATGGCGCCTCATCGATCACCTGGTGGGCGACGGGTTGAGTGCTCGGCACTGACGCGTCACCTGCCAGGTGATCGACGATTTACGCAAATTTTCACATGTAGCTGTGCGGTCTAAGGAAACAATCTTGGTATCTACAGAAAGTGAGGATTTCCTCTATTAGGTGGTACTCTCCCTTGGTGTATATCTCCCATTTAATTCTACTTTTTCGCTCATATTATGGGATAGCTGGAGATAACTCTGGCTGCCCGTGTTCATCATGTTGTCAGCAACGAAGCGTCGAGAGTGGCAGCGAACACAATCATCTTATTTCAAGTAGTAATTGAAAGAATAATGGAAGAAGCATCAAATGAAGAACTGGAACTGTTTTCCAAACTTGCCGAATCAGACAGAGAGGATACGAGTGACGATGGCGAGTTGCAAATACTAAATGATGATGAAATTCAAATATGCAACAGCAGCGCTCTGTTTGAAGTTTGGACCATGCACACAGCTGTGTGTGTGAAAGATACATTGTTTTTATGTGTTTGCTACACATTGTGTTTACTACAGTTATGATCATATTGATTTTTCATCCATACCTACGTGGAGAGTAAGTTTTTGCTGATAGCGTTTTCCTAGACCTACACTTTTCAAACCAGTGGCGACTGAAGTGTGTACTGAGCACAGGACTGTAGTATTTTTTTTTTCTAAAAGAACATGATTTGAAGTTTTCAAAAACATAATAATTATTGTTGTGTTCAGTATGGTTCTGTCTGTATATTTTTTGTAAAAATAGCCAAAATAGTGCATCTCAGCATGTCACGATTGTGGCAGAAAGCTGCGTCTGCATTATGCCATGTCCAGCAGCTTAATTTCTTATGCTAAACAGGTAAAATATGGCATCTTTAGCCATAAAGTGTCTTAATTAATGTTGTCTATTGCAATTTTTTGCATTCATAATGTGTATTGTAAACTGGGGATGTGTTTGCAGAGTAACCACTTTTTTCCTGAATTCATAACCACGTGTATGTCTGGATCTTTACCCTTACACCTTACGCTTAGGACTTTCACCAATGAAAAGCAAACCCCTAACCCTCACACCCTCCCCTTCCAGCCGCCCCTAACTCTCACACCCTCCTCTTCCAGCCGCCCCACCCCCCCAAAATAAATCCGAAACATTCAATCCAAATGGTGCAACCCACATGACAGAAAGTACAAGCATCAAGTGGTGTATAATCCATTCTTCAGTCCAGCAATGAATGACCTGGCCCACTTTTTTCAGTCCAGCAATGAACGACTAGGCCCACTTTTTCGTTCTGCTTGTCCTTTATTTTCTTTCATAATGTCTTAGAGAGGCAGGCGAACAAAATGATAACAGCCCTGTCTTTTTTTACGCCTCAAAATTTGAAGAAAAGGTTTAGGTTCAGCAAAAAAAGCGAAAACAAATAGAGTAGATCTGCTTACCATTTACCACTACTCGACCCACCCCTTCCCCGCCTTCTTTGCTTCTTTTGCCTAACACTTGAACATGTAAGGCTGAGGTCCTAGGGCCGTCGAGGCCCTGGTAGGGGTGTGAGAGAAAACGCTCCAAAAGGAATACCACCTGAACTGAAGAAAAACAGCATCAGATACTACCTACAATAGTTTCAGGACGGCTCTCTTGTAAAGTGAAAGCATGGACAGGAATGAGGTGTAGTGGCTGGGGATTACAGAAAGGGGAGAGTTCTAGGAAGACTGACCCTAGTGCAGATACAGGGGCTTTGCTCCTGAAGCTGAAGCAAAACTGTAATTTCAAGAAGTTTCAGAGAATGTATCTGGCTACCATTTCCTTCATTCATCACTATTACCAAAATTTCTTTTGGCTAGAGCTAACTTTTTCACAGATTGTATTCATTTACCATGGAACACAATGACATTTTAAAAAACCTACAGGAAAGCCTATAAAGCCCTTGTGCGCCCAACCCTAGAGTACGCCTGCCAGGTGTGGGATCCCCATCAAGAAGGGGACAAGATGGCACTTGAAAAGGTTCAAGAAGGGCGGCGTGCTGGGTTGTAAATCTCTACCATCAGACGTCCAGCGTAGGTGCTATGTACAAGCAGTTGCACTGGGCTCCTTTAGAACAACGACGTCAGCAAATCAGGCTAGCCACCTTTTACAAGTTTCACCACGGCGACATCAAGATCAACTCTGCGCACATCCTTCACGCTACACCCACCAGTACAACACCAGAAACTCTCACGAGCTGCAGTACCAAGTAGAATCTGTTGCAGGAACCACAGAAAGAACAGCTTCTTTCCGCGCACTGGAGGGGAGTGGAACAATCTTCCAGCTGAGGCAGTGGCATCGGACGCGCTGGAGGACTTCAGATCCTGGATATAACCCCCCCCCCCTACCTCCCCTTAGTCCGTCCCCTTCACTCCAGTGTAAGGCCCACTTATTCATAAGCTGATGATCCAGGCAGCAGTTCTGATCTATGTTGATCCGGAAATCCCTACTATAGTGTCAGAATCTTTAACTTGAAGGTGGACATTTAAAGAAAGAAGAAGACTGTACGAAAAACTTATTTCCAAATTTTGAGGAAGGCTGGGGGGGGGGGGGGGGGGGGGGGGGGGGGGGGATGACAAAAAATGTTCTTAACACACACACACAGACATGAGTGTGGGCTCCTCCACCTGGCTGGCACGTATGGATACACAGAGAAAGAGACAGAAACAGATATGAGATAAGAAAAGAGATAATGATCAAGTTAACAAAACAGCCTATATTATGCTGAAATTTATTGATTCAGATTTGTGTTCTGATATTAGTAAAGCGTTGTGAACTAAAATGAATAAAAGTGAGCACAGTATCATGATTTTAACTGTCAAACTTGATATAGATATGTGGGATGTCCACTTCCATTATTGTCACAGAATTTTCGCTGTGCCAGCCATTTCCATCAATGCTAAAGTATTTTATCGCCTGACCATATTCCGGTCCTAATGCAATGATTCTCCGATGCCTAATAATTCTCAGATGCCTGGTGAGAAACAAGGAGTGAGTGATGAATATTTGTGGAACCTTTGAAAAAGCTATGCAGACTGGCCACTCTGGCACTGTGCACAACACATTTGTGTGTCCACAACCGAGCTCTATTTTAACTGTCGACCCAGTCATGTTGCATAGATCCTTGAATTCAGTTTCCTTCACTGGACTCTCTCACCGCAAGCCACAGTTCAAAGCCAAGTTTAATAGGGTTTTTCATGCTTTTCGCGCTTGGCTGAATCATGTGATCTTGTGGTCCAATCAGGGACTAGGTAGACTATTTTGACAAGTCTTGTGGTTTTCAGTAGAGAAGAGTTCTCAAGCTGAAGTTGTTCATCGATTCAGAATGCTCTGAAACGTCAGTTAATGTTACATTTTTATTGACTTCGACTGTGGTGGATCAGACGAAAGCATTTATGGGTGATGTGCTGCTCGGAGTTTTAATGCTTACGGGAGAAAATCATTGCATCATGGTAAAATTCTGGTGCATTTTAAAAGAACCACTGGCCTGAATTCCAGTGTGTCAGATGGGAATTTCATGCATCAGACGCACATTATGCATAGTTATCATCACTGGAACATGACCCTACCCCCACTCCCCTTTCCCTCCCACCACATACAGACATATAATCTCTCAATGAAGTATTTAATCTTTTTTTTTTTTTTAAACTATGTTTACATTCAATCCCGCAAGAGAAGATACCTGTCGACAGAAACAAGCTTCCTAAATATTCCCTTGCACTTCTGTCATTTGATCATCTTTTGTGGGGATAAACTGTCATTAAATCACAGCAACTTTCCATTAAATAAAACTCTGCTGCCTTCCTTATGATTGAGGAACTGCCTTCCCTAAAATGGCAAAAATATGTTCAAAGATGCAGTTCTCAAAATCTCCACATTCCTTTCTAAATCGGCATATTTATATATATTATATATATTTATATATTATTTTATATATTATATATATATATATATATATTATATATAGATGAATATAATTAAAAAAGCATAAAATGACTTTAAAAGTGCTCGACCCCTTGGGGAGCAACATTTCAGTAACAAATTTGTAGAGTTTTAACATTCCTTTTAAATATTGTTAATATATATATTATATTATATTTATATATATATATATATTATATATATATATATTATATGGAACATCACAATTCCTTGATTAATTTACTTCAAATCTGTACAGTATAAACCAAACAATAAGCCTTCCTTCTTTAATTAGTTTCTGAAAGCAAACCCCAAAGCATCTGTTGATGAAGAGCCCGACTTGGGAGGCAGTCATTCCACATCCATCATGAGGTCCACTTGCGATGACAATTTGTAGTATGCTTACATTGTTCTCCTCGCTCAACGTGTTCTAGTTGTCACCATTTTGAATGAAAGGAATGAACTGCACATATACACCAAAAGTGATGAAAGCACCAAACGTAATAGAAGCAGAAACTGTCTTGGTATCCCGGACAGTTTCTGGTCAGAGTGCAGGGACATACTGGGCCCACTTATGGCACTGAGAAAACTATCATCAAGAATATGTATGCCCGTAGGCATACAATTCCCATCCCTGACAAGCCTTGGGAACTATATTTCTTTCGTAAATATGTTTATTACTGTAACAAATTATTAAAACGATACTTATATGACAGCAAGAAATAAAAGCTATTATCATTTTCCTTCTCACATTTCTCAAATCCAGTGTCTCCAACCACACCACAAGTAACAACACTAACAAGGACAAGAAAACAAAATAATTTTATACCCAAATTTTTTTTTTAACTACCACATACAAAAACAACAACAAAACACACAATAGGATATCAAGCTTGCATGCTTAGGTAACTTTAAAAAAAAAAAAGTAAAACAAAGAATTCTTTACTTGACATTTTCCGAATGGTTATTTCTGCACCCAGGCAGAAAACTTTCTCCAGTGCATCTTTTAAAAAGGAACATATATGGGGAAGCATGCTCATCCCCTCCAACCCATCCACCTTTTCTTAGCCCTCCAGAATTTATGTAACTCAAGTAATTTAAGTCTGGGGCAAAGAGGCAGACCAAAAACTTAAGTGACCACTGTATCATACACTGATAGACACTAAGACAGTCAGCTATCACCCATAACAGCCATCAAAAAAGGTGGGAAAACAACACACAAAAAAAGCTTTAACCAACCTAACAAGTCATAATCATCATGCAACTGTATACAAAATTACCATTTTTAATTGTCTAAGCTACATGCATCATGTGCTAATTGATACTTTCATTTCAGTATGGCAAGTTTTCTTTTTTTTTTTAAATCACAAATTGACCACTCAGAGACAGATGCACAAGCAATCATGGGCAAAATATTTGAGAAAAGATGAACGACTGCAGTCTCATTTCTTGCACACATTCAGTGTTCCATCTAAAACTAAAAGTTAAAAAGATTATGTATGACACATAGCCAGGCCAAACAATCAAATCAATGAGATATTTCAGAAAATCTATAGAAGTTATCACTAAGCATGTTGGGGAAATTCTACAAACCAGGGTGCCTTCATTTGAACAATCAATGTGGACTGTTGCCAAACTATACGGACTAAAAATGAAATAAACAGAATTCCCTCTCAAAATGATATCTTAACTTAAAAGATTTAAATTTGAAACTTATACTTCTCCATGTTGAAGTCTTGGCTTGCTTGGCAGCAGTCAAAAAAACACAGAGAAAACAGTAGCAACAACTTCAGTTTTGTTCTTTTGCAGCATGATTTAGAATAGACCATTCAGAATTGGTTCCCTTGGATGCAAGTCGCTTTCACAGTGCCAAGATCAACATTTGTGATTGTGGATGAGCCGCAAGCTGCAGTATGCTGGCTTGAAACAAACCTGCTACAGGAAGCCCCGAATCACTTTCTTTGACCTTGTTATTACTTAAATCAAACAGCCCTGATGTGGCCCTTTGCGGTCGGCTGGGCTATAAGCAACATTATCTTATCTTACTTAAATCAACTTAATTAAAATCACAGTCCTCCACATTATTTTAAACACAAGACCACGGTTTTGTTTGTTTGTTTTAACTCAAGCACAAGACCACAGTTAAGCAAGTCTTGCTTAGTATAATACCATGAATTTTCTTCACATTAACATTTTGTCAACAAATGAAGGTGCTGTAGTCGTATAAAAATTTAGATAAAAGATCCAAAAGTGATACACGTAAATTAGTGCTCAAGATAGAACAAACACCTGCCAACCTCCTCCAGTCAGAAATAGGGAACCAGGGGATGAAGGGGGAGGAATGGTTTGGAGAGCCCTTGTCGGGATGCTCTCCTTTTGACTGAAAGCATTTCTAATGCCATTCATTATGCTTCAGTTGACAAATCAACAGTTTAAAATGAAAATGCATTTTCCAAACATAAATTTAACATTCACATATCATTTGGGCTTCAATCCACAATACCTTATCATGCCTATTCAAAACAAACCCCTCTCCTCTTCCAAATCCCAAATTCTCTTGAAACATACTCTTGTGGCATATGCCAAATGCTTCTAGCACTTTTCATTGCCATTTAGATTTTTACGAACACCTTCTCCGTGACAGTATATACTTGATGTCTTCTGTTGAAGGTTTTTTTTTTTTTGTCAATTCTAAACAGCAAATCATTTTTGTGAGCCATTTCTTTTCTAGCAACCAAAAAAGGTTAGGATCAGCAGCAAAACATGAAGTTGGTTGGATGACCAGAAATGACACCACCCCCCCCCCCCACCGACTTCCTCTGGTTTATGGCAGACCTGCCACATTTTGAAAATGAAAAAGAGGGGCGGGGGTCTGGGGGCCAGCATAGGCCCCAGTGGGGGTACAGGGGCAACGCCTCATAGGTCAGGGGTCTAAACCTGAAGGGGCCCTAGGAATGCATTAATTTTTTTTATTGCATTCAACAACAAATTTTCAAGTTAAACTTATAATAATTATATAGATCAATCAGCCTTGCAGTATAAAACGATGAAAAGTTTAAAAACACACACACACACACACACAAAACTACTGTGCATTCATTTTCGTGCTTACTTTTTGTAAATTTGAGACAAACACACATAGTGACATCGCAGAGACTGAGAGAGAGAGAGAGAGAGAGAGAGAGAGAAAACAGACAGGAAGAGTGAGTTATGTTGATTTTAAGTGATTTACAGAAATATGAATACAACCAAGTGATTGTAATTACTGGTAATTATCAGTAAAAAAAAAAAATCAAAAAAAAAAATCCTAAATTTAAAAAAAAAAAAAAAAAAAAATTCTGTGGTACGTCGCTTTGTCTTCTTGTGCTTAACCAGTGAGTGAGCACTTCACAGCTGAAAGCAATATTTGCTCTGCATAACATGCAGAAAGCGTGAGCACTCTCAGAGCTGAAAGTAATATCTGCTCTGCACAACATGCAGAAAAGCACAGTTCGCTCCTTTCACTGACTTGGCAAAACATGGATAAAGACTCTTGTAGTCCTCTTTCCCTTTCTGATTGTGTTTTTTGTTTGCCTTTTCAGTAACAAAACAATTGGTTTTTCGTCTGGTTATGTGGCCATCTTCAAAGGAAGTGATCACACTTTGGCTATTTTTGACCAATCAAAATTCAGCGATGAATTTCCATCCAGACAGTAACCTTGACCAGTTTTGGTGTGCCCAGATAGTATTGTGCCTATTTGCAGTCATCAGAGATGGGATTCTCATAATGTGAAAAAGGAGGGAAAAAAAAGTGGCGGGGGTCCGGGGGCCGCTGAAGGCCCCGGTGGGGTCAGGGCAAGGCGCCTGGTGGGGGTCAGGGGGCTTCGCCCCTGAAGCTGAAGATTTTTTAGAATTTAACCTGCAAAAATCAGCATCTGAGACACCAAAGTATTCAAAAGTATTAATAACCTTGATCCTACAAAAAAAAGACTTTCTCACCTTCGCCATTGATGTCTGTCAGGAAATCATGAAGACCACTGACAACAGGATTGGTGATTTTCCAGTTGCTAATAGTCACACAATTTTCCAGCAGTTGCAAGTCAGTTTCTCATTACTGTCCTTCACATCACATTTCAGCGAGCAGTTTAGTTTCTAATAGTAATAGCCATCCTTCAAAATACTTATTAAAAAAGTTTACCTGAACACCAATCAAATAATTTCTTATAGTTGTCCTTCAAAATACCACGGAGGATTCTGATTCCTTTATAGAATAATATAAGTGAGACTGAGAGAGTTGACTAAGGATCATATTCAAAGTGTGCAAATTGTGAAGGTTTAACTCATTGTGTGCCCACAAGCAGTTTTTTTTTTCTTTTCAACTTGATCCATCTCTATTACAATAAGAAAAAAAACCACTTTCACACTTCTGATACTCCTCAACATTAATGACGTCACTTGCTAAATCTAGTCACCAGAGTATAAGTATGCATGCATATCTGCCGGTCTGCTCGTTTGTATGAATGTGTGTAACTGATTTTTTCCCCCATGATATCTATACCAGAAAAGAAAAGATTTTTGTGACGCGGTGGTATAGGTAAAAAACATTATTCTTATTATTACTACTACTACTACTACTATTACTTTTTCCGTACTATCGTCTGTTTGTTTACTTATGTTTTGTTTGCTTGTCTGTAGAATGTCAATAACACCCTTGCAATTTTTTTGTTTTGATCTCTCTCTCACTAAAATAGTTTGTTGTATGCTATTTATTACGTAAAATATTGACTACACAATTGTGTAGGCCTATACTGTGACATTGATGTAACCCGTTTTTTCAAAGAGAACCTTCATTGCAAAATAATCAGCTTGATGATTGTGGGCATTACATCAAGAAGAAGAAAAAAAAAAAGGGGGGGGGGGGTTCTACAGATTCATCATATCTATCTGGAGATAACCTGCAATATTATTAATATCATTACTTCAACAAAACAAATAGCATTACTCTTCACAGAGAGAGAGAGAGAGAGAGAGAGAGAGAGAGAGAGAGAGACGGGGTGGGGAGTGGGGGTGGTGGGTAGACTCGCCGATGCTCCAAACGATCCAAGAGTCTCGTTTGTAAGACGATCTTTCACTCTTGCTAGGTGCTTTTCAGCAAGAACGTGGTTGATCAATGCTGACTTGCCCCGTGAGCCATACTTGATCGCGTCATTACACCATGTGCAGACTGCTTGTCCTGGATAGGTGATTTTCTCATGCAGTCTTTCAGTCTGAGAATCACACTGTGGCTGACAGCGCCTTTGGAACTGGTCAGCATCACTTTTGCGCTCACTTCCTCCTCCAACCACTTCCAAGTCCATTTGTTTTTAACTGAAGCATCGACTTGCTTCGCAAGAACTTTCTCGCTTTCTGCTATCTGACGAAACATTCTGGTTTTCGCCACTCTCGTCAAACCGAAAGAAAATGGCGTCAGGAAAAAAATTCGCAAACAGTTTGCCGCGTTCTCAAACATCAACTTCCGCTTTGATGGTTTCGGTTAACAGCAGAATGAAAACAAAGAAGTCTCGACTGGCCCAAGCAGAAACCGGAAACATCCATTTGCGAACGGATCAATTGAGAACACAATATCGATCGACCTCTCGCCGTACATTAGCTTCATCACAAACCTACCTCTACCCCCCCCCCCAATTTTCTCAACGGATTTACACTGATCTCAAAAACGACCCCTGGGGCCATCAAAAAGACGGAAATCCGCCAATCGGCGGAAAAAATCCCATCTCTGAGTCATGTGTGCAGAAGATAAAAAAAAACAAATCACTGCTTGACGGCTTTCAAAATAACAGAGTTTCAGCTATCATGACTGGACAGTGGATTGAAACCCCAAAAAGCGGAGTTTGTTCCCAAAAAGCGGAGTTTACCTGACGAAATCAGGGTGAATGGCAGGTGAATGGGCACAATGAACGTCTACCTTCCTTTATGTATCCTATATTCCTAATTTTTCTTCTTTTTTTTTTTCTTTTAAATGACTACTTCAATTTCCACAACCATTCAGTCAGCATTTTATTTTCACGTATCCTATATTTCTAATTCTATTTTTATACAACTACTTCAAATTTCACAAGCATTCAGCTTTTTTCTCTCTTTTTTTTCAAAAGCCCACTGCACATGAAAAGCCAGAGTTGTACTTTTCATGTCACTCTAGAATAACAGTAACCTATTCTGAAAAATTACTATTCATTTTTTACTTGAAATCAATTTAATGTTTTTAAATCACGCAGATTGAGGTTATAGTATGCATCCCTTGAAGCTAAACATCACAGATACTGAGATAGATTCTACCATGAAAATAATGAGAATATCACCACTCCCAGGTTTCAGTATATGCTCCCTCTGAAAGCTACCTTCATCTGAGACTTTCAAGTTAAAAAAAAAAAAAAGTCCATAAAGGCAAAGCAAGGAAAAAAGTTGGCACCTTTTTTCTCCTGGAAATTCTTGCTGGAGGAATCACTACCAATTGGTTTCTTCGAAAAGGGTGTTACTACACCTTCCTCTGAATTTTTAAAATTATGTTTATTACAAAATTTACAAAGCTTGTCAAGGGACATTTAACTGTTAAGGGCTTAGAGCTGATAAAATACGATGCGCAGGAAAAAAAAAACTATTCAACAAAATAAATCATTAGAAGTCTTAAAATACCATGTGCAGGGATAAGAACTATTCAACAAAATAAAACTAAAAGTCTTAAATCCAAGTCAGGAAGACTTAAATTTTTTTTTTTTTAAACTAATTAAAGCCACCTAAAAGGACCCAATTAACCTGGTGAGTTGATTTTAACGTGGTGACAGCCCTGTGTGGCCCTTTGCGGTCGGCTGGGCTATAAGCAACATTATCTTATCTTATCTACCCAATTAACCCTAAAAAAATTTTAAAAGTAAAATCATACTGCCACAATGCCATCTGCACATATCTACTGATCACAAACATAAAATAGCAATCAGACTTGTCAATGTAAATCATTCACCTCCCTGGAACACAGCCTAGAAGTCACACACCAGCAGAACGCTTGTGAAAAGACCTGTTCAGCTGTGAATACATGGAAGCTCAAATGACACGCATGATGTCATCATCTTGCTTCATGACAAAACTCTACTGTTTTAATATGACCAGTTACTTTCAGGTCACTTAGCCCGCACTTTAGGAATTTTAATGAATGGGCAGTTTGAGTAATCTAACTTCAAGTGGTTTATCACCACCTTCCATTGGTACTTGCACTGAATAAGAATAACAAATTTCAACTAGCATAAGCTGTATTTTCATGAGAAATTTATACTGTTAGGGTGCCAGATAATCATCCCACATGAACCTAAAAAATCTCATTTTCATTAGCTTACAGAAATTTTGAGTGTTCAGATAACAGCACTTGAGGGTATCCATAGGAGTGTGTATGTATGTGTGCGCAGAGGTGAAAGTACAACTTTAGTCATGGTGTCTTTCAAAGTGTATGGCTTGGGGATAATTCTCGATATGCAAGTAGCAACTTTCAAGTTTATGTTCATTCCGAGTATGTTTTGACTGGATAAGATTTGAATTATATAAACAGGGGTTCCACTGACTTTTTAGTTTTTGCGTCAAGAAACGCACGCCTCCGCAAAAATTGCGTCAGCGCTGAAAAAAATGCGTAAAAAGTAAACTGTTACTCACTCCTGTCAAAAACAGCTCTGAATCACGCGCCTTAACACCGCTGAAGTGCAGAGCAGCTCGCTGCAGGACGCGGGAAAGATTCCATTTTATTTCGAGGGGAGAAAGGATGAGGCGTTTTGGAACATTCTTGATCTAGCAAAAAGTCAGCGAGTGCCACAGAGTAAAATGTGCACGCACTATCACTAATTGGCGGTGTCAAGCAGTCTGCTGTAGGTCTGTGCCGTGTTTTTGCCCTCTGACATAGGCTTGCGGTTGAGAACAGGGTCCTGGGAAAATTGCGTCGCTAAACGCACGGCCGCGAAAAAAAATGCGTAGGAAGGCAGAAAAACGCAATAATTACGCAAAATTTTGCAATAAATGGAACCCCTGTATAAAAAAAACTTTTGAAGGACTAAATAATATTTCTTCCACATGTTTTATTTGTTCAGGGCACAACAATGCGTTTCGGGTCAAAAAGAGTGAGAAACCATTTACAATGCCTCCAGACGTACATGCAGGGCTACCATTTGTACTGACAGACAGGGGGTCCCAGGGACCCCTTCACTGATGCTAGAGAGGGTCCCAGAGGGGTATAGAGAGTCCCCATGAACAAAATAAACCAATAGAGAAAATGTAGTATTTCTTGCATTTTTAATTATCGGCTTGATAATCTGAACATTTCAGAGTAAATGAATCTCTCTCTCTCTCTGAAAACATTTCTTTAAAAAAAAACATTTCTTGTTAGGTGATGTTGCTGTAGATATTTCTTTAGGAATCGACGATTCACTGTCTGTAGCATCTTCAGAAGATGGTTCTTTGCGTTTTTTTTAGGAGCGCCCAACCACTGAAGCAACGACATATTTGCGAGATGTGATAGCCGTGAACTTCCTTTCTGCTTCGGTCGCCTAGGCTTGTGCACGCGATTGTTACAACTTGTGAGTCATCGAATTGGTTAATTAGTGGCGGCGGGCGCCACAGTCTGAGTAAGTCAGCCGATCCACCGAGTAACCGTTCAGTGATGTGGGCCACAAGGCGAGCCTATCAGTGTTTACGGAACTTCTCGGCTTACTGTACTTTCGCGGGCTTACTGTACTTTCGCGGGCACACGCTGTCCTGAATTTGACGGCAGGCAATCGCGCGCGAAGCTTGTGGTGTGCTCGGCTTTGATCACTGACCACGGCACGTTTTGGGGTTTGCCTTATCTTGTAGTGCGTCCCGCAGGACTCGCTACACGTTTTGTTATGCGTCCTTTTTTGCTCAATGCGCAGGGACGCACATATGTGCGTCTTGGGAGCCCTGACATGGGAATTTGATCATTTTTTCATCAAACCTGCGGGGCCTGAAAAAGCTATTCAAACAATCACGGGAAATTGAAAAAGGGTCCTAAATGTACTGCCCCCCCCAAGTTTGAAAATATAGGACGGCGCCGACAACCGGGAGGGGAGGTTGGATTCAACTAATTTAAGAGGGGTTTTTCAGCTACTCATTTTTTTTTTTTAGTTTTTTTTTTTTTCCCCTTAAAGGTTACATTTTCTAAGAAATACAGCAATTTTGGCGTAGTTTTTTTGTTTTTTGTTTTTTTTTTTTTGGGCTAAAATGTTCACTTACCAAAAATTTTGAAAACCTTTTTTTTCTATTCTTTAAAAACCTGCCTTTTGAAAATTAAAAAAAAAAAAAAGAAAAAATTTGGGCCCCTTTTGGAATTCTAAGGGCCCTTTTTTTGCTTCTTTTAAGATAAAAGGGTCCCCCCCCCGGGATGTAGCGCACTCGGGCCCCATTTCTTTTTTCCACAAAATTTTTCCCCTCCAAAGATAATTATACGAGAATTAACCCCTCACCACCACCACCCACCAAACCTTTTTTTTTTTCAAAACGGTAAGCCGATCTCATGATCAATACACTTTGTATTTTTCATGATTTTGGGAAGCATTAACAAATTTGAATGCGCAATTTATCAGCATCACACTGGATCAACGATTTTTCCTGGCTTTGTTACCTTTCATGTCCTTGCGGAGGCCAACAAAGAAGAATGTGTTTCTGATCACGGCAACCATCCACTAAAATTTCTGGGGGTTTTCCTATGGGGTGTCCTCCAATTTTGTTCCCCTTACCCCTTACTTATTTAAATATTGTTTTAAAAATCTCAGAAATGTTGTTAAAAAAATTTGAGTTACTGCACATCAATTAAATTTGAATATGCAGCACAAACAGTTTAATCCAGCGTTCATTTGAAAATGTTTTTGAAGAAAAACCTTCCGATTTGTAAGAAAAGGCGATTTCGGTTGGACAAACGTTTTACTCGTCACAAAGAGTCATAAACTGTGGCTAAAGAAGCATGCAAACGTTTAAAGAAGGGGGTTTACATCATCACTTTTTTATTTTTTTAAACAGGTTTTACATTAAAATGTCTGTCGACCTTGCTTCTTTTTGATAACGAAGAAAAAAAGGGCAATCCAACGTAATTTTCGTTTCCGAAAAAAAACCGAACGTTCTGGGCGTCACAAAAAAAACGGGGAGAATACGGCACTACAAAGGGTCCCCAACGGAGGAAAAAATGTGATTTTGGATATTTGCGAATTTTTTTAAAAATTAAACCTGATGGGACTCAAAATCAATTTAATAAATCGATCGAACGCCCTTTCCCCGGGAATTTCTATTTTACGTTGGATAAAACAAATAAATCGTTTGAAAAAAAAATAAAAAGTTTTTGGAACTATTTGTTCTATTCATGCCACGAAAAGTCGGGGAAACGCAGGGCGACTTTCGCCATGGTCCTTTGGAACGAACAGGCGGCCGTTCGAAGCTATCGTTACTGAAATCCTAAACAGTTACGCCGACCACGTGGTTGCAGAGGCACTTTGCGGTTTTTTTTTTTTCCGCTACATCGTGTTGGATCACTGAATTATTTAAACCACTCATTAAAACTTACCAAAATTTTATTATTAGTTTGGGAGCCCGTTTTTTTGTAGGGTTGTTTGCCAGCGTTTTTGCGGTCGGATGGTACCACCAAAATTTTTTTCTTTTCGTCAAAATTTTGGTTTCAGTGGCACAGAAACCCATACAAAGACAAAGCATTAAGTAAACAGTCCTGCATTACTTGATTGAATCGTAAAAAATGGGGAACTCGAACGTCTCTTTGAAAAAAAAAAAAAATTAAAAAAATGCCAATGACAGTTCAACGCACAGGAACGAACTGCGTCCATCGCTGTGGCACGGATGGTTTTTTAATTACTCGGACTCGCATTGATTATTTAATTGAATCAAAGTGGTATCTCAGTTTGCAACAATTTTACATGAAATTTTAATAATATTTTCGTTGCGATTCATGTCTAATCATGACTCGTAGTTTGGAAATTACCTAGGTCGGCTGCTGGGTAACAGAAACAAAACAAGCACTGCCATGGCGGGATGGGTTTCTTGTTATCGGGATAAAAGCTCAAAATATTTTGGGTAATATATCGGAAAATAAAAGTTATGAAATTTTACATCAAGCAGAAATAATGCTTTTAATACATTTTTAAGTGTTTTGACCTTTATTCTTTGGGTTTTCACAAAAGCTTTGGTCCAAATAACAAAAACCACATTTTTCCCTCTTTTGTGTTGGTTCTTGTTATGTTGGATCAAAAAAAGATATAAATTTTGGGCAAATGAAAAATAAAGTGAATTATTTTTGTATAGCAATAATCACAAACATTTCATTTTTTTTTGAGTTTACATTTGCCCTTGTGATTTTTTAAAATTGTCATGTCCAGTGTAACAAGTAACTGTCCCCATTGAATACTTTTATTCTGTCTTGATCTTTTAAAAATCAATTTATTTTTAAATAAAAATTAAGTAAAAATCAATGATTTTTGGCTTAAAAATTTATATATTCTTCCTTTGCATTCAATATTTTTTCACTACAAGACATTTATTAAGCCCAAATTAACAAGAAACAATCCTTTCAAAAAAAAAGCCGGTTATGTAAACATTTTTCAAATAAGGCATTTTTTTTTTAACCCTAGAAGTAGATGTGCCCTTTGCCGGGGCTAAAATTCTCCCCCTCGCTCATCCGAAGCAGTCTTTCTGAAAAGGGGGGGTTTTAGAATTTATTAACCGTATGATTTAAACAACTTCTAAAGAAGCAATTCCAATTTTTTTCCAGATTACTCCACTCAGGGAAACCCAGAGCTGTAGACTACAGAAAACGGGACTCTTCCCTTTGGATCCCAGGCTGCTGAAGGCCGGGACCCCCACCCCCCAAAAAGAAGATGAAAAATTCAAAGATGCCGAGAGTATAAACAAAATTAAAAACAGGATGGATAAACAAAAGCTACTTAGAAAACCAAAAAAATACAGTATCATTAAGGGCAACTTTGGAGTGAATAAGGGCCCACAGAGAAACAAGCAAAACTACGAATGCTGAAATGCAAAATGGGAAAAAGGGCAAAAAAAGGGTCTTGCAAAAAGACAGAAAACCTGAGCAATAAGGCGCTTGGGGGGAGGGGTACCAAAGAAAAAAGGGCCAAAGAAAACTCCTCAGAAGCGGGCTGCAAAAAACAAAAACGCAGACGAGTTACTGAGAAAAAAAAGCTGAACGCATAAAGAAGAAGCCACTCAGAAAAAAAGGGTGCACACAAGCTCAACCAGCACGCAATCATTCCGCAGCCAGCAAAACTGTGAGCCAAACATTACAAGAACACCAGTTGCAAGGGGGAAGGGCTCTCCAAAGAGCAAGAAATGCACCCCCTCAAGTCCTAGAAAATTTTCCAGGAGGGACTGCCCTTTCAGCAAAAGCTCCCCCCAGAAAGAGAGTTTTGTTTGATGCAGTTTTTTTGAAGAAAAGAATGGTGTCCCGTTCCATCCTTTCAGCAAAAACATTGAATGCGTTATTGGCTATCTGTGAAGTGCTCTTAATTCTTGAAAAAAAAAAAATAAAAAGCAGAAAACCACAGCAAAAAAATTTCTCTTGGCCGCCTGCAAAAAGGAAGAAGACAGGTAAGGTCACAAGCACAGCTCGGGTGTACATCGCCAGACAAAAAAAAACATTTTGTTGAAAAAGAAAGTTTATGACTTTGTAAAGGGTGGGGCATTTCTATAAAAAGGGGAAAAAGCTGGAATCAGAAGGGCTGTTTTTCTGGAAATGTCGCTTCGTCCTTCCAAGAAGAAGTTGGTTTCCAAAAAAAAAAAGGGGAAAAGGGCCAAAGATGCTGCTTACTAAACCATGGGTGATCTCCAGAAATTCAAGGCATCGGCAAAACATCACAGGTCCTTTTGCAAAATCCCGGGCCTTCTTACTTCCCGCCAAAGGAACACTCTTCGCCGGGCTTTGTGAATACGCGAAAACCTAACTGAAACTGAACATGTTAAGGAAATTGCAGCCTGTCAACAACAGCTGTCGCATTCGCCACCATTACCATGCTGTGGACATCACACCTTGGTAAAACGGAGGGAAAATGGCATCGGGCTGTGCCTATGGAAGATGGGTACAGTGGTTTGCTGGCAGGATGACCATCTTCGCCTCCAGGGAACACGGGGGTGTTTGTGAAGGGTAAAGAAACCCCGGGACAGTCATCAATGGGAAAAGGGTATTTTTCACTACTTTATTGACTTTCTTTTTACTTTAAAAAAATAATATTTAAAGCTTTTTTAATTTTTTTTTTAAGTATCTTTTTAAAAATCTTCCATAACGTGCATACAGTTACCATCAAATGAAATAAAAACCCCATACATAGCAAAAAAAAATGAAAAATGCGTCAACTTTTTTTTTAGCATTCCCTATTTCATGTTTTAGACTTGAGTATTTAAAATTTAAAATCCATAACACTTGCACTTTAAAAACCCCATCAGGGTAGATTAGTGAGCGCAGCCAATGTAAAATTTTCTTTGTGTGAAGGCTTTCCCCCCTTGTTGGGGGGAAGAGATCTAAGATGTAAGCAGCACCCTTTGCTTTCAGGGACTGGAAGACACTGGGGCTGCACTTGGGGGGGGAAGGGGCATGCTTTTATTAATCAAACCCAAAAAATTTTTCATCATTTCCCGAGGAAAATTGTTTTAAACCCAAATGCTGTTCAACCAGTTGCCCCCCACTCTTTTTTCCAATGATTACTGATACACAATGATTTTTTTCAATTTTTTCGCAACCGAATTGTACCAAGAAAAGGCTCGTTGCTGACCTATTAAGGAGCGAAGGAAGGAGGTGGTGTTTCTTGCTGGTCATCTGTACAGGGCAGACTGGGAATACCCATTCAACACCTTCGCAGAAGACACCAAACCCCGTTGGGGCAGTGTGTAAGGTTCTAATTTTTGCTGAAACTTTTCCTGCACATTTCCCAAATGAAGTTCAGGGTCACACTGGCACCATGAACAATGCCGTTCATCCCCTTGCACATATTACAAAGCAAGTACTGTCCCGAAACTGTCACAGAGTCTCTGGGCTTCTAAGTGGGGAACAAGACTCATGATTTTTAAGCTGTGCATGCTTTCATCAGAAGACTGTGGAACTCTGCAAACGTCAGGGGGAAACCCCTTGAGCACATCATTTCAATGGACAGATGGTTTTGCCGCCAAATAAAATCGAAGGTCCATTTGCAGATATTCTTTTGCACTGGAGGGTTTTGGGTGCAACCCGGAAAGGAATTTTTTTTGGGTCACGGCACGGAAAAAGGCCCCTCTGATGGGGAAAGCGCAGTTTTTAAAAAGTGGTGCGCTCTAGCAGTCGGGCAGGACACTGTCACCAAGTTTCAAGGAGTTTTTCCCCTTTTTTTGGTCAAAACCACCTCAACAAGCAGCCTAGGTGAGGTGATGGGGGAAAAATGCAAACATTTTCTGCGCACTTCTTTTTTTCCAAGATCATCCCACAGGGGGCGAATGTCAAAACCTTAAAGGAAACCCCTAACCTCATGCAGTGAAGTGTTCAGAAAGGAAACTTGCTGACACAACACTGTCTTTTTGCTTGTATCCTTGCCCAAAAAGGAATTGGCAACGCCTGAATGAGGTTTGATAGAACCTTGGAACCACAGGCTTTTATTCCCGATCTGATGCATGTGCCATCCACCTGCTTCCCCTGTTTTTTGGCTGTGTGCTACCCTGCCTTGCCCATGACCCAAAAAATAATGGCAAACGACAGGACGCTGTGTACCGGAAGGCAAACAGATTGGACACCTTGCCCCCCCTCTTTAAGACGATCCTCCACATCAAAAGAGTCGTAACTGCTATCCCCCTCAAAACATCATGACGATGGCGAAGTTGGCTCCCATCCAGCAGACAAAGTCCATTCTAGGACCACTGATCATGACACTTCGGGATGATAGCTGTGCCCCTCATCTGAAAACCATCCTCAAACCATACCAGGGGTAAAACTTGGGCCATCCATTCACCCCACAATGACACTTCCCCCCCCACCTGAGGTGGTTTCTGAAGCCATATTGGGGATTTTGTCAAAAACCAATTTTCTGGGCGACAAGAAAATATATTTTCTTTGGAAAGTGATAGAGAGGGAAAGCGGGTGCGGGCATTCAAAATACAGTTCATGAAAGACACGGGGGGAATTCATCTGGGCAGAGAGGGATGGGTGCTGATGATCAAAAAAATGTTAAAATGAATCCACCAAAGTTGGCATCCGGGGGGGACGGCATTCATTTTTGAATAAGAAAATTTTTCTGCAGTCTCCCACCCCCCTTTTTTTTTGAAGAATTTTTTTTTTAAGAAAAAAAAAATAAGTATTGTAAGTATACGAGTCATGCCACCCCTACCCCCTCTCAGATGCAAGTGTTTTTTTTTGTGTATGCCCTACCCCCCCCCCATACCCCCCCTTCCTTGACCCCAATCACCTTACAAATAATGCTATGTCATGTAATCACCCCTACCCCCCCTCCTCAGAGTGCAAGTGTTTTATTTTGAGTGTGCCCAGCCTCCACTCCACCCAATGAATTTTTAACTATAAAAGCTATGCATGTGTAAGTCAGTTCATAGTGAGAGCAATTTTTTTTTTTTAATTTTTTTTTTTTGGGGTTTTTGGTGAAACTATATTACGTTTTTTGAAACAATAACAGCCTTGTTTAACTAATTGAAAAAATTTTTTCTCTTTACTGGGTCAACAACAAGGCAGCATTTGTTTTAAATTGTTTTTTTTGTAATGATTGTTTCCTTGTTTCGTTTGGACCCAAAAAAGTTAAAGTGCTTTAAATATTTACAAAAAATCAACGTTTACTTTTATTCTTGTATCAAATGTCTTATCATTTAGCAACAGTAAAATCAAGATTTGTCCTGTTTTCCCAAACAAAACCTTTGTAAAAAATTTTGATAGTAATTTCTTGGTTTCTGCGTTACATTGGACTTAAAAAAAAAATTTTGATGATCAAAACATTTTAAAAAGGGGGAAATCAGTTTTTTGCGCAAAATTTTAAAAAAGGCAAGATCACTGCTGCCCCAAAATAGGAAATTGACTGAAAATTGTTTTAGAGTAAAAGCCCTGGAGAAAAAAAACCTTTTTTTTTTGTATCGTTTTTTTACACAGTTTAGCTTATGATTTTCCTCAAAAATTAAATGTTGAAAGAGTTTTTGTTCATTTTTTTTTTGGGGGGGCTTTTCCCTTTCGTTTTTCATTTGAATAAAGGCGTAGTGCTCCAAAATTCTTTGTTTTGTTTCAATTTGTGGGTTTTTTGTTACCGTGTTACATTGGACACACAAGTCATGATGATTTTAAAATAACTACAATCAAAACAAAAAATCCCCGCGTTAAAAATTAAAAAACCTTGATTATTTTAAAACCTTAAAAATACAAAAAATGAAAAAAACATGCATTTTGGGGTTTTTTGTTTTTTGTGGGCTTGTCACATAAATTTGGGACACAACTCTGGGACTGACCCATATCATTTTATCATTTGTTACAATGTTTCTTCACACTTTGACTGAAAACACGTTGGCTTTAAGACAAAAGTAAGCAACATTTCTTCACCCCTTGTTCATCACCAAACAAGAACAAGCTTAGGAAAAATGAAGGACGACGCAGCTATCAATTCTTAAAAACCCCCTTTTTAGAACTGATTACAATCAGGAAAAAGGAAAATAAACAAAAAAAACAAATGACCAACCCCGAGCAAATCCATTTTTATTCAAGCAGCAAAAAAGAACTGATCCAAAAAGCAAAAAGAATAAAGCTAAATTTTTTATGGGATGTCGGATCCTTTCAAACTGAAATTTATTAGTGGTTGTGCCCAAATTTTTCAAGCTGGCCCCAAACCCGACACTATCCTACCATCGCCAACAACCAGGTCAGAACCTCCAACAGAAATGAAAAACCCTAACATTATTGATAACTGTATGGGTTTTCATAAAATGGAGCTCCAGGATCGGCTTTTACAGGGCCTTAAACCTTTTACATTTCCAAAAACATCTTTTCCCATCTTTTAAAAGGTAAGAAGCTTTGTGCCACTCAAAAAAACAATTCTTTTAAATAGTTTTGGGTGTTGGGACCATCATGATGAAGACAAACACTTCACAGCAGACTCCGAAAACCTTGTTTAGAGACAGTAAAATTCTTACCACAAAAGTGTCTCTGACCAAAATTTCCTTCTGACGCACTGGGAAACCACAACGCATTGCAAATCTGACCAGCACGTCACATAAACACACTTTCGTCCAATCCGCCTCGATCGCAGTAGGACGTTTTAGAATGTTCTGAATCGATGAACAACTTCCGCTTGAGAACTCTTTTCTGCTGAAAACCAACAAACAGTCATCAAATTAGACAACCAAGTCTATGATCGGACCACAGAATCAAGTCATTTGGCCAAACATGAACAGCACTGAAAACCGCATGTAATTCGGCTTTTCAGAGATAAAACTGACAGTTCTCTGTAGCTTGTGGGTGAGAATCCAGCGAATGGAACATAAGTCAAGCGATCTATGCAACACGACCCATTCGAGTAATTAAAATGGCTCTGTTATGGACGTAGGAATGTGTTGTGCACAGTCCAAGGGTCAAATAATAAAATGTTTCAGTGCTGACGGAATTGGTTCACGATGTGTAAATTCCGTGATAACAAACTGTGGACGATTCCTGAACATAAAGTTTCATTATTAAAATCCTAATAGTGTAGGTGTTCACACTTACTCACTTTAGTTAACATTTTACTAACAACACCTACTTTAGTTAACATTTTACTAACACGAACCTAAATAAATAATGTTTAGCGTAATCTGAAGTGTGTTATTAACTTTGTTAATAGCACCTCTTATCCATTTCTGTCTAATTCTTTCTCAGTGTATCTATGTGTGGGAGACGGTCAGAACATGCTGTGTGTGTGTGTGTGTGTGTGCATGTGGTGTGTGTGTGTGTGTGTGTGTTTTTTTTTCAGTACATTTACACGCAGTTATAAGTGTGACCTCCTAAATATTTTTGTGACCCCTGAGAACTTGGAAACAAGCTTTTTGCTCCAAGTCTGATCCCCAAATTTTTCAGAAATAATTATCATGTCCCCAATGACTTTTCTGAAAGAGATCAATATTTTTCACCCGGTCTACAAGATTTTACAGAAGAAATATTTTCAATGAAATTTCCTGTGTGTTTTTTTTTTACCGTGTAGTTTAATGTGTTGTGTAAAATCTTTTCAATGACCTGAGAGTTGGCTTCAATACAGAGGCAGCCCTGACCCCATTTGTGGTTAGCTGGGCCTATAAGCAATGTTCTCTCTCCCCCATTCTGTTGTATGAGTATGGTTCTGCGCGTTAGTTGAAGAGGAAAATATATCTTTTATTGTTCCCCCCCCGTTTTTTGTTTTTGTTTTTCTTTTGTTTGTTTTTTGTGCATGCTCAGAAGTCAGATCTACTCATCTAGGGCAGATTGTGACCACGAAAGGTACTGTGATGGCAGACTGCTGAGCTGTCTTTTAAGAGGATTCAGTGTCCGAACCAAAGGTGTACGAGTACACTTACTCAGTTACTGTGAAAAAACATGCCAATTAAAAAAGTCACTACACACTATGGATTTGAAATTTGATCAGACCATTATGCACGCGCTACTTGAAATCAATGCGTAAATTTTATCATTAGAAACAATCTCTGTTCCAATACATCCCTCAGTCCAGCAAAAATAAACTTGTACCTGGAACCGACAGCTAGAAAAATTTTTTTTGGTCTTCGACTTTTGCAAACAGTATTTCACTCTCATGTGAATGTGAGGGTGCCTGCACATGCTGATCTAATGGTAACCGCGGTCAAGACATCAGGAAATCATACTTGATTGCCTGAAGCTACTATAGCTTTGTTGAACACGCAGTTTTATACCCTCCAAGTGGTGTAGTCACTCTCATGTGTATGTGAGGGTGCCTGCACATGCTGATCTAATGGTAACAGCGGTCAAGACATCAGGAATCATACTTGATTGCCTGAAGCTACTATAGCTTTGTTGAACACGCAATTTTATACCCTCCAAGTGGTGTATCTTATGTTAACTGTTTGCCAAGTTCCATGTGGATTATCTATGCCCGCAAGGGTCAGTAACCCATGACGAGTGATAGTGTGAGCGAGATGCGATCAATCTTACATTACACTACAAGCTAACTGTGCAATAGCATTTCCCTTTTAATCATAAAAGAAAAAAAAAAGGAAAAAACTTGTTTGATGTACCGATCTGTTAAATTGGATTATGTAACACACACCTAATCCTTACTCCATTAACAAACAAAACCAAAAAATGATATGCGAGTTAGGTACTTTGCATATGCAGCAAAGAGTAAACTTCAGTTTCAAAATAAACTTAGGACCAAATAATTTCATCTGGCAACTGGTGATAATAATACAAGTACAGAATATGTGCAGTTAAAAACAGCCACGGTACCACCATCCTCCCACCACCACCACTCCTCCCTCAACCCCCTCAAGTATAAAATACACCTTTGAATGGCACGACTAAACGGCTACAGTGTTTAAGATCAAACTGTGACTGTAATCAGACTTTTCAACGTAAATCATTCTCCTTCATGGAACACAGCCTCATTGTCCTACATAAGCAGAACACTTGTGCAAGACCTGTTCAACTGTGAACTCATGAAAGATCAAATGACACGCATGATGTCATCATCTTACTTCAGTACAATAGCATTTCCCTTTTAATCATAAAAGAAAAAGAAAAAAAAGAAGGAAAAAACTTGCTTGATGTACCGATCTGTTAAATTGGATTATGTAACACACACCTAATCCTTACTCCATTAACAAACAAAACCAAAAAATGATATGCGAGTTAGGTACTTTGCATATGCAGCAAAGAGTAAACTTCAGTTTCAAAATAAACTTAGGACCAAATAATTTCATCTGGCAACTCTGAACTGGTGATAATAATACAAGTACAGAATATGTGCAGTTAAAAACAGCCACGGTACCACCATCCTCCCACCACCACCACTCCTCCCTCAACCCCCTCAAGTATAAAATACACCTTTGAATGGCACTGACTAAAGCTACAGGTTTAAAGATCAAACTGTAACTGAAAATCATTTTTTAAAAACGTAAATCTTTCTCCTTCATGAACACAGCCTCTTTGAAACTACATAAGCAAACACTTTGCAAGACCTGTTCAACTGTGAACCATGAAAATCAAATGAAAACGCATGAGGGCATCATCTACTTCAGTATATTAATCCTAACAAGAAAACTGAAAACCAGCTTACTGTTTTGTAATTTTGGCATTAGGAAAAGAATCTGAACATAACATCAATTAATAATACCAAGCAGGACACAGGTGCAATTGAAAGTGAAACGAATCTCCCAAATCCCATTCATGAAACTAAACTATAATATTTTCATGTCCCCTGGATATACCCATTCCTGGGAAATTGCAAAACCATTCCTGAAATAATGAAAGCATTGTTCGATCACTTTTGACTATAAACCCCCACACATAATGTGACATACACATAATGTGACAAACAAAAACACAAACAACAAATCTAATGTGTACACAACTTTAAGCTTCAGCAAATAGAATAGCTGGAAGGGAGAAAAAAAAACCAACTAAGTATTTTGGTCCTGCAAAAGACCACAGTAAAAATTTATTTTTCTTTTTTTCAATTCAGACTTTTTCCCCTAAATTTCAAAATTAAATGCAAGTACCTGACAGGCTATTAGTTTTCAAGGTTATTAACACATGAAAAAAAAAATCCCCATAAACATAATGTTAACGAGAGGAACAGAGACAGAGAGACAGAGACAGAGAGACAGAGAGAGTCTGATTCGAAGTTTCCCCCTGAATGTGAACGCACAAGTTGTGCATTAATACTTGGAAAAATCAAGTTCCAATGTCGGTTAACACAAATAGCTTTACTCTGCTGTTCTCATAAGGAGCTTGTGCACAAACAGTTAACTTAAAACGATCAAGTTGAAGTTGCAAGGAACATGCTGAAATAAATTGCCATTTCATAACTTCCGAAAAGCTGCGTTTTTCCCGTTTGACCTGCATAAAAATTAATGTACATTACTGGGTCTCGGTCAAACCTGCAGTTTTGCCTAGCTCCAAAGAACAAATGCGGGTTCTGCATTCTAGATCATCGAAACTGTTTCCATGAGATGCACCTCAGAATTGTGTTGCTCACATAAGCAAAATAAAATTCTGGAGATAAATGTATATCCCCACCTCTCACCCCCAAAGAACTCTACTTCCCGATGTCTATCTCACCATTCCTGGCTAATAGTTTTATTAGTATTACGTCATATCAAACCGTAAAATTTTGGTAAACGTTAATCCTATCTACAACAAACGCGTGTCCAAATAAGTTAATAACTGTCCCATCTATCATATCAACCAGCAAAATTCTGGTAAATGTTAACCTGTCTACAACAAACATACGTCCAAAAGCTATCCTTACGACCACCAGGCTTTATGCAAAATAATCCAAGCACCATAAAGGATGATCAATTTCTGGAATCCCTTGTCTGGCTCTCTGCCTCCGCTTCAACAAGTATCAAGAAAAATTATTACCCTTTAAAGGGAAAACAAGTTCACTCCCATAAAATCTGTTACCAAGCATAGTTACTATGCAGTGACTGGCATTTGTAGTGTGTATACACACACATACACATCCCCCAGAACACACATACACATCCCCAGAACAGTGAAAGTCATGCTGGTGAAGAAAACAAAATTGCTTAGGCCATAGCCCGGATATTTTGGGATGTTGCTATAAATGCAAGCCCACGTGACAGTTGCGTTTAGCACACCATAGTGGGGCAACTATGGTGACGGCAGCTATCACACTGATAAAAAATTAAAGGAAAGAAAAAAGCTTCCAGGCCAGTTCCTGCCGAAAGCCTACCAGTTCAATTTCTTTCAGCGTTTCCATTTCAAAATGGCATTTTACTAGTAGTAGCTTCTTGCTGTACTTCCAGACTATGGGTCATAAACCACAAACCATGGTGCCATTATATCAAAATATATCGTATTGAAATAAACAACCATTAATAGTTAAACATGAGGCAGCTGATAGAATAGTATACAACGTGACAACATTTACCAAGCCTTATCACCCATTTTAACCCTGCAATAACCCAGCTCTGAATTCGATATTTTAGCTGCTGAGTAGTAAGTGGTATCCATGCAATACTTCTAACCCCCATCCCACCCCATCCTCTTGGTTTGCAGATGGTAGGCAACTATCAGAGTAAAAATTTTTTAAAAAATGCAGGAACAAAATGGTAAAGTATGCACCACCACATCAACGCATTCTATTGATTCGGCACCTAAAACAGGGAGTTGAAAAAAAAATTTTTTTAAGAAATAAGCTGCTTGACTAAAACCATTCACACACACAAAAAAAAAAAAATCAATCCTTAAAACGTTCGGCAATCCATTGATAATTCTTACACACAAATATGCATCTCTTGACATATAAACTTCCCATATGACGCACTGGAATTCAGGCCAGTGCGTCTAAAAAATGTACCAAAATTTACCATGACACACCAATTTTCTCCTGTACGCATTATAACTTTGAGCAGCGCATCACGCAAAAGGGCTTTCATCTTATCTGCCCTGATCGAAGTTAGAAACGTAAACATCCTTGACATTTTAGAATGTTCTGAATCGATCAACAGGGGTTCACATCCATGGCGGACACCTGTCATTTATCGATTCCTTTTTGAGATTGTCCGGCACAAATTTTGAAAAAAAGGACACAGGTCCGGTACTTTTTCTTCCTTGGAGGACATTGTCCGATACTTTTATCAAATAGCTCGGACATCATAATGAGAAAATACCCAAAAATTATTCATGAACAACGAATTACACTACTAATGACACGTCAATCTCTTTTCGGGATTTTTTTTTACTGTCTTTTTGACTGCGCACAGACTCTGTCGTCTGCTCATGCAGGAACTAAACCTGGTTTTCTTTTGAAAGTAGAGTTCCACTGTTGTGCCAACTCCGCGAAGCTAGCTTGCTCGAAGAAGTTTGTCGAAGACAAATGCGATCAAAATCTTCAAAATGCCTAAAGCTAAAAGGTTACCCAAAGTAGCAGAAAAAGATTAAAAAAAAAAAACCACAACCTCTCTCGTTTGTGCGACCACAGCAAAGTGAACAATCGACGTCAGGAGAAAAGGAGCTTGTCATGCAATCAATTGAGAAATCAGGTCAGAGAACTTCATCTTCATCAGAACAAAAAGTAAAACGAAAATTCGCTGCATCATGGAGTACTTTGTTTCCGTGGGTTATTTATGACTCAGAGAGTGAAAAGATGTACTGTTCTATGTGCAAAAACGCTGGAAAAAAGTAACGTTTTTTTTTACAACATAGCGGAGTGTTAATTTTCGGAAAACTGCACTACAGGACCACGAAGGGTCCAAAGATCACTTGGGGAGCGTTGAAGTCCCGAGTCTTCAAAAAGACCAAACAGTTGTAGCTATCAAACAACTGTCAAGACAGGAAAAGGCAGCTGCTGTAGCAGTGAAGGTAGCATAGTGGATGGCGCAGGAGCATCTGCCCATGTCCACATTCAAGCCTTATCTTAAATGAGTTTTAATTGATGTTATTAAAGTTAAACTTTACTTCAAGCATTGTTTGTTGGCTTTTTAATGCTTTTTTTTTGGGGGGGGTTGTGTTTGGAAATGTCCGGTAAAATTTTGAGAGTGCAGGACAATGTCCTGTACTTTTTTCACCCTGCAGGACATGAAATGTCCGGTAAAATTTTGAGAGTGCTGGACAATGTCCTGTACTTTTTTCACCCTGCAGGACATGAAATGTCCGGTAAAATTCTGAGAGTGCAGGACAATGTCCCGTACTTTTTTCACCCTGCAGGACATGAAATGTCCGGTAAAATTTTGAGAGTGCAGGACAATGTCCAGTACTTTTTTCACCCTGCAGGACATGTGTCCTGTACCCCTTGTCATGGATGTGAGCCCCTGGATCAACACTTCCGCTTGAGAACTCTTCTCTACTGAAAACCAACAGGAGTCGCCCAAATAGACTAGGCCTATCCAGTCTATGACTGGACCACAAGATCACATGATTCAGCTAAGTGGGAAAAGCATAAAAATCCATAGGAATTTTGGCTTTTCAGAATCAAAATCCAACAGTTCAGCTGTGGCTCCAAGGTGATAATCCAGGGAATGGAACAAAAGTCGAACGATCTATGCAACATGACCATTTCGGATAATTAAAATGGCTCCGTTCTGGACGTACGAATGTGTTGCTCACAGAGCAAGAATGGCCAGTCTAGTTTCGTTGTAGGTTCCACCGGGCTTCCGATGATCATTGCATGGCGATTGGAAGTTGGTCATACAATAAAATATTTCAACATTGAAGGCAATGGCTCGCGCAGTGGAAATTCTGTTATGATAATCGAAGAGTACATCCCACAAATCAAGTTTCTCCGTTAAAATCCTGATAACGTAGATGCTCACATTTACCCATGTTAGTTAAAAACACTTTAAAAACATAGAAACACGAAATTGAATAGATAATATTCAGCACTGTCTAGAATGTTTTATTAACTTCATTATAAACACCTCTTTTCTAATTTATTTCTATCTCTTCTCTGTGCATTTATGTGTGTGAGCCAGTGAGAGCACACTCGCTCGTGTGGGTGTGTATGTTTTCACACATTTTCTAGCAGTTATTAATTTATTAATGGTGACCCCTTAACTATTTTTGTGACCCTCTGAAAATTTGGAAGTGAGATTTTCGTACCAAGTCTGACCCCCGAATTTTCAGGAAATAATTATCACTGGCAATCTATTTTTTTCTTTCATTATTAACCTTTTCCTCCTCAAACTCACCTGTCCAAGTGCATCTTACCTGTCTCATTTCACTGGTAACTGTTTATCTTCCATGCCATACTTACCTCAGCACAAAGATTACCTCATTCACACACAAACCATAAACACAATAATCCATGGGAACACAAAGCTGCTTGACGAAGATGGCAGTATCCATTGCCCGAATCTTGAACCCCCAATAAAGGGACCCCCCACTGGGCAACAGCAAAGCACAGCTTGTTGCCCAGCTCACACGTCTCTATATCACTTCCGCACGCATGCTAGGAAGACAGGCAGGCAGTGCAGAGGGAACCAACAGCACAGCACTACACTGACACAGCATGGTTGAAGAGAGGAAAGAGACAAGCTGCACAAGGAAGGACACAGCCCAGCGCACAGGTGGGCCAGAGCTCTTACCTGGCAGCTTGTTGATGTCCAGGCTCAGCTGTCTCTTTTCATCATACGTCATCGGCTTCACATTATCCTCATCGTCACTGTCGAACGGTGGCAACACTGTTGGAGGCTGGTTAGATGCCGAAGATGTCCGGCGTTTGGATGCCCTACCAGGTCCTCGAGACCGCTTAGAACCTGGAGACTTCTGTTTTTTTTTTTCTTTGGCTTGGGAGTGTCTGCAATGGGGCCAGCTGGGGGCACACTAGCTGCTGCACCATGAGGAACAGCTGGAGTAACTGGAGTGGCTGCCAGTGCTTCAGTCGTCTCTTTCTTCACCTCGCTCACCTCCTTCTTGTCTTTCTTCTTGCGTTTTTTCTGCTTGGTCTTCTTCTCACGTTTCTCTTTCATTTTTTCTAAATGTTCTTTTGTGAGTGCGACCAGTTCCTCTTGAGTAACAGACAACTGCAAACAAAAGAGCACACACTTTACAAAGGAAACAAATAAAAAAGAGGTTTTGAAAAAGAACTTAACAAAAACGACAACTCACTGCCCTATACATATTTTCACCATCATTTGAATATTAAATTCACATTCAGTGAACAATGAATGGAGGATGCTGATGAAGTACAGTCTCCCCATTTACCACTTCAAATGCTAACCCTCGGTCAGGAAAAGTGCCACTGCGCTGTCTGTCTACCCCAAGCACTGGGAAACGACCTGGCATGTATCCCTCCATTATTCGAGAAACCTATCTATTGGCTGTACATGGGTGGCCTTATTCAAATGAGAAGCAGGAGTATTGTGCTCTACACTGACTTTAGATGACTGCGTCACTGAATCTCGCAACGATTCAGCAACATTTAAACAGGAAATGACCCTACATTTCAAGCACGAATTATGTGACTGGGCAATTTTAAATTCAATAAGAGACTGGTGAATACAAATGATAGACACCAAAGCTCTATGAACCCAATGCCTACAGGATCGACCGAGACTGACAGCGACATTTTCTCCTCCTGAATACCGGATCGACTGAGATTGACAGCTGAATACTAGGTCAACTACTTTCACTTTCACGATCACATATCCCAGAATGCCATCGCAACAGAAGTCTTCCGGTACAGCTGTTTCTGGATGCGATTTTGGTTTTTGTTGCACGAGTTTTGGTGGAGTTTGGCTGCTGTGAATTTTCAAAGTTCGGCTTTTTTTTTTTCCCGCAAAGATTTTCGGGAAAATGGCGGATCATGTAACTATGCAACTTGTAGAATTCATTTTCTGACGTGACAGTGATGAAGAGAGCGTATTTGAGGGCTACACTCTTGAAGATTTGAAGCGAGACGAGAAGATGAACCCACCACCCTGTTCATTCAAAACGTCCACAACTTCTTCTTCACCTGCTTGTTCCACAACAGCATTAGCAAAAAAATCTTCAAAAGTTCCTTATTCCATCAAGTTCTTCGGTGAGTGCCACCATTGTTGTTTGCCAGACAATTTGAGTCACACTGTGCTTTACATGCTGCAACTAACTATGAACCAAGCTAAAATGCTGAAAATCCATGTTCCAGGGCTCGTACAGTCATAACCCACAATTAGTTTGTCAATAAGCTATAGTTTCGTGTCTGTGCGTGTCAGTAAAACTAGGTTAGCAAGGCAGACCTACAGCGCAACTTATGTCACGACTACCAACGAAAGGCTTAAAAAATCACTCCCTAACATTGAAAATGGTAACTTTTGACAGGAATAATGTCACTTTCTAGCAATGGTGTTGTCTTTCATTTCGTTTGAACAGTTATATTTAAATCAATCATAGAAAATTTACTTTTGAGCCCAATTATTTACAGTGCATAGCCATTCACTACGAATGCAAATCAACTGAAGAAAAACGTTTGTTGATAGAAACCTGAAACTGGCCAGCACTCTGGCTCTGATCAGGGATCTGATAAACTACAGCTCTCAGCTCAGAAGCTGGGCTTGGAAAAAAGTTGCTTCACATGGATATGGCTTAAAAATACACTCTAATCAAACGTTTCATTTAAAGCAGCTTTCACCATCTAAATATCATATGTACTTTTTTCAGAGCACCAAAGAACTCGGCACATAGTATAGCATCCTGACATTTCAAATGTAGCATTCCAAATCTTAAGCGTATCGCTGGTATAATAATAATAATAATAATGTATAATACTTATATAGCGCATTTCTTGTTGTACAACTCAATGCGCTTACATCCACCATTTGCACTTATTCATACAATATTCATGCACACAGCAAAAAGAAAATACACAATGGCAGACGCACCTACATCAGGGATGAGAACAGATTTTTAAAAAGCAGAGGAGATTTTTCTGTTGGGGGTCTGGGGGCAGAGCCCCCAGTGGGGTCAAGGGGCAACGCCCCTGCGGGGGTCAGGGGGCAGCGCCCCCTGAAGCTGAAGCATTTTTTTAATATATAAAGAAAAATCCACATTTAAAACCATCAAAATATGTTTCTAGCCTTCAATTCAAACCTCAAATTCTGAGGGTTTTTTTTTCTTTTCCTTTTTTTTTTTGTTTTTGTTTTATTGTCAAACATGCAAATGGATTTAATACAGGGCTCTCTGCGTTTGTGGCTGGTCGATTTACGTAAGAAATGGGTTTTTCGAAAATTACCTGCCCTTGGCCCTGGTTCTATTATTAGTAACTAGACGTCTAGATTTTGTTTCACAACATAAAGTCAAATGACGAATGTTTCAGCTAACTGAGATAGTTTGACCACTGCAAATGAATGATAAAATATAACAAAGAAGAGAGCAAAATCACCAACAGCTTACTTTCCAAAGTTTAATTGTTCTTCAATGCAGCGACACGCTGCCTGTGAACCAAGCGTTTCATGTGGTCAGCAATCGTAATGAAGCCACGACTTCCGAGCTGATTTTCTTGTTGCAACCTAGACAAACGCCTGCTCGTCACTGCTTTTGCATATGCTATCTCTAACTCTACTCCCACACACACCTCTTCCTCGAGCCAGTTTTTTTTCCAACGGTTGGGATATATATATATATATATATATATATATATATATATATATATATATATATTTTTTTTTTTTTTGCGATTTCGTTCGACGCCATGAATCACAGATGACACTTCGGTCGATCGGCGCTGTAAGCGGATGTGCAGTGGTTGGCCGAGTCAACCGAATAAAAACCAGCCCATTTGGGTAATAAGCCTAGAGTAATCTCGCCGGAGGCGTCTCGCCGAGATTGGGAGCAA
This sequence comes from Conus ventricosus, assembly GCA_018398815.1. Lineage (NCBI taxonomy): Eukaryota > Metazoa > Mollusca > Gastropoda > Neogastropoda > Conidae > Conus > Conus ventricosus. The sequence goes on along the minus strand of CM031625.1, from coordinate 21,533,710 downwards.
AGAAAATCGCGATAGCTTTTTTTTTTTTTTTCGGCGGAGATTTTTTCAAACGGCGGACATTTTTTTTTAAGACGGCGGAACGGCGGAGAACGGCGGAGCTGTTCTCATCCTTGCTACATGCATAAACTGCCTCACCGAACTAGTTGTGGAGAAATTTAGGAGAGATCTAGTCATCTACAGAAGAGAAAAGGCCTTTTTTAAGAGGTAAGTTTTAAGCCGAGATTTAAAAGAAGAAAGAGTATGCTGATTACGAAGGTCCCCAGGGAGGGAGTTCCAAATAGAAGGTGCTCTAAAACTGAAGGCTCTTTCGCCAACAGATTTCAGAGAACGCTTAGGGATTTTCAAAAGTTTTTGTGAAGAAGAGCGAAGAGTACGAGAGCTTTGGTAGGTGCAGAGAGAAGAAGAGAGATAGTGAGGAAGAGATTCATTGAAGTGGCGGAAAGACAAGAACTGCCAGTTTAAATTGCCACATTACAAGTCAGACAGCCAAGAATGAAGACAGCAAAAAGAAAAAGCAATATCGCTGGTTATTGCATGATTTGGTATACCTACAAGCAACAAAAATGGTCAAAAACGAAATCAATTGATAGGGCAGCTAAGTTGTGATTGGCTGTAGTTATGGAATAACTCAATGATCTAGAGAGGCATGTTATCACGGTTCCTTTTCAGCCATCTCCAAGTCCGTCAAGGTTCTCTCTTATTCTTTCTTTTTTTTTTTATAATATAATTTCCGTTTTTCTGACAAAGCATTTCGTAACAGCGTGTGTACATAATAGCATTGTCAATAAGACAGTAGCATGCTACGCCGAAAGCGGAGCACTTGGCAGTCAAGATCAATTCTACACAGAATCATGGATAATCAATTGTCACTGAAAGCTACCATCCAATTACTTTGATACTGATGTCCATGCTCATCTTTACTTAACATCCCTAAAAATTAGAAATTGGCAACAGCTGATATCTGTTTTTTTACAGACAACAAATAACCTGTTTCACATGGTCTACAGAGTCTAAGGTTGAGATCCAACAAACATACACATCAGGGGTTGGAATTGGTAAGCAAAAAAAAAAAAAAAAGGGAAATGAAGGGGGCTCTGGGGGCATGCTTCCCCAGAAAAATTCTTCAATCTTCATTTTAAAACAGTGCAATCTGAGGCACTCAGGAGACGAATTAAGGTTTTTTGGGAAACAGCAAAAAAAAAGTAGTTTTCAAACCTCATTTCAGGAAAATGTGAATCAAATCCAACTTCTTGTGATTCACTGTTCAGCAAGGTGCTTAAAGCGCCTTGTGTCCCATTGCTTTCACAATTGATGTCGGTCGAACACAGGTCACAAACTGCCGTTCCTGGCTCAGAAACTTTTCTGATGTTAAGTCCAAGCCGCTTGCCACAACTTCACGATCAGTCCAGTTCCAATACCACTTTCTTTTTATGCCAGCGTAAAACCAAATGATTTTCCCACCCCTGATACACATAATCCATCACTCAACACTTGCTACAGTCTACAATCCACTTTTCTTGCTGCTACAAGAGCCACTTACCAATGCTGCAGTTCTTTGATTCTTTTTTCCCGTTCCTCTTCACTAACGGTGCCATCATTGTCATTGTCATCATCCGACTCTTCCTCAGATTCTAACTGGTCAGCATCTTCTGTCTTGACTGTGCCCGACACACTAGGGGGTGGTGTGGGATCCAGCTGAGGCGGCTCTTCTGGCATCTTGGCAAAGCGCATCTCAAACACATCCTGGGGAACACCCATCAATTTACCAATTACAAAACATGACTGTACAGAAAAATCTGTTCATCTGGAGTCCATGGAGATTGCATGTCCAGAGTACATGCCAATGCGTAACCATTCACTAAAAGAGCAAATGATTGAGAAATAAATTCAATAACAGGAACCTGAAACTGGTAAGGACTTCAAGGGCTTAGCTCAGAGGCTGGACAAAGGAAAAAAAAATGCCAAGTGTAAAATGGGTTAATGGCCAACAATTGTTAAATTTTCAAAGAAATGAAACAAATGAACACACACATAAAATGCATAAAGTAATGCAGATTCCAAACACAGTACAAAACAGACCTGTGAATTCTCAACAATTATGTGTTCAGATACTACAAACAACAGATGTACAAAAAAGCACAAAACACTCTCAAAACAGTGCTCAACATCTGAATGGAGAGTACTATATGAAGAGGATTGTTCTGTGCCTTTTTGATGTCAGTTATCTGGGAGCACTGCTTTGACCTTTTCTTTTTTTTCTTTCTTTTTTTGTCTGTTGTTTTAATGTCTGAATAAGATATGTTTGTCAAAAATTCACTCATTTAACCCTATCATATGATGAATCTACATTATTTCACAGCTCCTTATCTCTACTGATTTCTACAATGCCTCTAAAATTTCATACCGAATAAAAAAAATTATTAAAAAAACCATTGTGGTATGGTGAAAAATCCTTAATAAGCAAAAGTCGACCAATAATACTGAAAAATTGGTCAAAACAGCAGATAGCTGCCTCGAGGCAAAAAAAGTTTCAGTCACTCTTGGGTACACTTTATTAACATATATGGGCAGTTTATGAAACAAAAAATGCACACACAAAAGCACACACATGAAAATTATTATTCGCTATCATTCATTGAAAATGGTAGACAAGTTAAACAGTACGCTTTTAGCGTGTTTTATTTTTTAAAAGTTAATTTTTGGCTTTGAGCAGACACTGACAAACCTTCCACACAAGATGGTATACATACATGCTAGGTACATGCAGAGAGAAATGGCAGGCTCACCTGTAGCTTTCTGGCCATCATGACAACATCGGATTCAGGTGGGTTGTAGCGATAGCAATTGGAAAAAATCAGTCTCATGTCCTCCTCAAACTCCTTAGGAGTGTTGTACTCACGGTTCTCCATCTTTGCCTGTGGTTCAATGATCAGATCAAATTCAAAAAGTGACAAGGAAAGAGAGTGGGGGTGAAAAAAGAAAGCATTTTTTCTATTTATGGCAAGAGGTGGCGCGAAAATTAAACCATTGTTCTTTTAAAACTTCATTCTTTTTTTACATTGTTCTTGTAAAAAAAAAAAAAAAAAAAAAACATGGAAAAAACATCCACTGATTTGGAGACCACAAATGGTGGCATAATGGTTTTTCTTCTTTATGGAATATTTCAGCCAAGTATTTGGCTGTCTTTCTGAAAATATGTAGGTATGTTCATTATGGGTCTCAGATGATGCCCGATGTTCTATTTTCCCGTTACATCCATATTAACGGCTATATCGGCCCATAACGGTTTTTCTTCTTTAAGGAATATCTCAGAAAATACTTGGCCGATCTTTCTGAAAATTTGTAAGCATGTTCATTATGAGTCATGGATGATCCCCCATTTTTGTTTTATCGTTATCTCCGTTATTAACAGCTATAACGGCCCATAACTGTTTTTCTTCTTTATGGAATATCTCAGAAAGTACTTCACCAATCTTTCTGAAATTTTGTATGTGTATACATTATGGGTCATGGATGATGCCCCATGTTTTATTTTACTGTTATATACCTTTACTAACGGCTATTAATGGCCCAAAACGGTTTTTCCTCTTTATGGAATATCTGACGCATATTCAAGATAAACTGGGAGTATGTTTATATGCTTTGCATCTTGTTCGTTTTTAATACATCAAGGCATACTGAAGGTCACCATTTTGTACAGAATGCAGCAAAAGTCTTTTGTTCCACGTCCAGTACCTTAGGTAGCATTGAATGCTTACTGTACACACCTTCTGAGAATTCCCATACATGGAATATGAGCAAATCATTTCTTCCCCCTGATAAAATAGGCACAGCAATGTGTGCTGGATTGTGGGAGCTATAGCCTTTCCCTTTTTTTGAACAGTATGTTGCAGAATTCGAAGTGGTCAGAATGGATCTTCTGACCACTGATCACGGCACTAGATCCATTTCATGTTGTTTCTTGCTGTGTGCCTTACATGTTGTTCCTGGCCTCAAAGAAGGTTCGAAAATATCTACAGTTTTGCCGGGAAGTCCACATTTCTGAAGAGCTTACTTTACAACAACATTCATAGGCTGTTTTCTTGAGTGCTTGGTGTTCTTTTTCTGGGCTCTTTTTCCTTACAACACATGCCAATGGATGTGCTGTCTGACCGACTGCAGAACGCACAGCACATGCTACTATGTGCTTACTGAATGTCTTTTGTCTATAGTGCATTCTGAGGAAACCGAATTTGAACAAATATCCAGCAGTGACAGTGTTTCCTGTGTATATCCTGTTTTTCTGTGGTATCTATATCTATATTTTCAAAATCTGTAACCTATCAGCTACACTGAGGCATTCTCCCCACTTCTTGGACATCTTGCATAGCCACTGACAACTGAAGTTTATGAAGAAAACATGCACGCAAAGTCTAAAACTGTTATTCATTCAGTGGTGCCTGTGCCACACATTTCTACTATTACCAAGACATAAAAATGGCAACACTTTCACATCAGCAGATATCCTCCAATCACATACCATAATCCTCAAAGCTACCAACATAAATTGTATTGAAATAAAATAATAGACAACCTTGATATGCAGAACAGCGCAAAACAGTAGTTAAAAGGTCACATACTGGAATCCTGTTGAAAATTTTATCTCTAACCTTCTTACTCGTTATTGAAAACATGCCATGTGTACTCTGACAACACAAATACCATTTTCAAATCAAACGTCAAGAAAGCATTCCTATGCAAACACCTGTTGACTTTTTATCATTTTCCCCACCTCTGTTTGTCATCAACTCGTGTGCAACTTAATAAAGAATTATGGCCCCTTTTACCACGACTCAACAGATTCCACAAGCCACTGTATAAAGGCAACAAGGGTTTATTATTTCAGAAAAAAGGAGGGTAAGGTGGGGGGAGAAGCATGAAAGGGAACTGGAAACAAAAATCAGTTAATGCAGCCAGTTAAACTAGCGATACATTAACACGGAAGTCTTTTCCTTAGAAAACAAAGGAAATTTTTATTCTAAAATTACGTTTAATCTAACATACTTACCGTGGCTCACTAATGCAATAAGCGGCAGCAATTTGCTATCCCTGCCTCGTATACAATAAAGTCCGTACGGACAACAAAACCCTTGAAAGGGCCTCGTGCCTTGCGCATGCTCAGAATCATCCTCTTTTCGAGGTATATCAAACCCTGACTGAGAACTCCTGATGGAACCAGGAAGGGGGGGTGGTAGGGAGGGCCTCTGCGTGAGCCAAATTTCCTTTTAATTACACATACTATACCGTTGCTCACTAATGCAGAGTCGCACTACCTGGAAGGAGGGCTCACCTGGTTACCGTCTGGAGGAGCGAGAAGAGCCGGAGCGTGTGGCGGAGATGGAGTGTTGGCCACCACAGCTGAAGCGATGCCCCTAGACCCATCATCGCGCAGACGAGAAACGTCGCGCAGGTAGAATTGGATGAAGGTGCCAAGGAACGCCAATATGCGGCATCTAACACACTCTGAATGCTGGCATTATGAGCTACTGCCAGCGAAGACGCCCATGCCCAAAATCTCATGAGGTCTTGGTGAGAAAACAGCCAAATCCCCTTCAGGTCTCGCGTACGCAGCTTAATGACTTCTCTCAGCCATCGAGAGATTGAAGAGCGCCTGATGTCCTCCTTATAACCTTCGTTGTAAGAGAGAAACAGTGGCGCTGCTTGGAGCGAGAAGATTTCATGCGTTTCCTATACTCCCGCAGAGCGCGCACCGACAGAGAGTGCGGTCTTCGTCGTCTGGGCGAGAATAGAAGTGAGAGGAAGAATGGAGATAGTCGGGGAAGGAGAACCGGGCAACTGGTTTTTCGCTAAAAATTCTGGGAGGAGGCGAAGAGATATCGAGCCATCCGGTTCGAGGCGACGTCCCAAGGCGGGCCACTAAGGGCGTGGACTTCACTGCAGCGCCTCCCTGAAGCCAGGGAAACCAGAAAGGCTGTTTTGAAGGAAAGGAATTTCAGAGAACACTCCCGGGGGCTCGTAAGGGGGAGCCTGAGGGAGGAGAGGACTAAGAAAAGATCCCACGCCGGGGTACGGCGGGGCATCGGGCCTCCTGTAGGGCTGCTCCTCTGACCAGATCCCGCAGAAGAGGGTCTCCCGAAGGAGGGGCCCCCTAACTGGCGGGTAGTGGTGGAAATAGCCGCCCTGTGAACCTTAACCCCTCTGCCCCTTGTAACGCCCGCTGTGGCCCGAAACGCGATGCCTTTCGTATCCTTGTAACGCCCGCTGTGGCCCGAAATACACTGATGCCGTTTGGCTGCCCCTAGCAGACAAATTTTTTTCCCACAATGCTTTGCGGCGTTAATACAGTGACGTAGTTCCGGTTTCCAACTTCCTTCCAGTCCAAACAGCGCATTTTTTCATGGAGGACTTCGTCGCAGTGATTTTTTGAAGTTGAGAGCAAGTTTGTGATCGAGATTTTCGCTTCGGCAAGATGGACGACGAAACTGTGGAGATGTTGGCGAACATTTTTGGTGGCAGTGACAGTGATGAGGAGCTATTTACTGGCTTTAAATTAGAAGAATAGTGAAAGGAGAGGAGTCCGATGTCGATTTTGGTGGCTGATGGAGGCGATCTCAGCGAAAATCTTAACATCAACTATGCCGATTACGATGGCCGTGGATGGCGTTTCATGCAGTTCGGTCAGTAGTGTTGAACTTAGCATAATTTTTTTACACCATTTTATCAACAAAGATATAAGCTTTGATGCATGTGGAATTTTACTTCAAAATGTTAACTTAATTTTGGAGCAAATAAAACATATTAATGACCAAGGTTTGTATTTTTCTGATTTTTTATTTAACATCAGTACATCCAATTTACGGAGTTACTTACCTTCCCTTAAGATTTTGATACTAGTAAGCACTCAGACGGTCCAAGGGCAAAGGTTAACAGAGGAGGCTGAAAGTTTTTTCTCTGATGAAAGAAAAGCTAGGTAGTTCGCCAATTGGCATTGAAAGGAGAATGAGGTGATACGCGTGGCTGGAGCACCAAGAGAGCCAGCCATTCCAGTGGGCACTGTAGACACTTGGGTGCCTGACCTGTGGGCATGTTCCACAAGGCCGATTACCGCTGGGAGGCGCCTTGTGCAGACAGCGCGTCCCGCACAGTAGCCAGGCGTGAAGATGCAGCACGTTTGGATTGCCGTGTGGAATGCCTGACCGTGGCTGAAGCAGGGACTTCGCCTTTAAGGCGAGCGGTATCGGAGGCACGCGAGACAGGTGTAACAGTTCTGGGAACCACGCTTGGGCCGGCCAGCGTGGGGCCACAAGAATAAGCGTGGCTGCGTCTTCCCTTGCTTTGCAGAGAACTTTTCCCAGAATGGGGAACAGGGAAAGGCATAGCCCGTCAGTCCGGACCAAGGGATGGACAGGGCGTCCACAGCCCACGCTGCCGGATCCGGAACTGGGGAGACATACAGCTGGAGACGGTGGTTGAACCGGTGGCGAACAGGTCTAACCTGTGGTTTGAACCATACAGTCCAAAGAGGTTCCAGGATTGAGTGGACGAGAGTCCATTCTGAGGGAAGAACCATGTGCGACCTGCTGAGGGAGTCCGCGAGAATGTTGATTTTCCTGGGAACGTGCTTGGCCGAGATCCGGATTGATTGAGTCTCGCACCAAAGGAGAAGCTGTTCCGCCCTCAGGGACAAGGAGTGAGAACGCGCCCCCCCTTGCTTGTTGATATAACACGCCACAGTCGTGTTGTCGGTGTTGAGGAGAATGTGTTTTCCCTTCAGGAAGGGAAAACTCCTTGAGGGCTTGGAACACGGCTTCCAGCTCTAGCCGATTGATATGCCAGGATCCCATCTCCGGGTCCATTGTCCGGCTGCCGTCAGAGAGCTGACGTGGGCACCCCACCCGGACTGGGACGCGTCCGTGAACAGGTCCTCCTGTGGAGGAGGGGGTGTGATGGGGACTCCCTGAGCCAGCCAGGACTGGGAGTGCCATTGGGCTACCGATGACTGGAACCACTGACCGAGAAGGATCGAAGGTCCCACGACTGCAACGCCTGAGACCAACGCTTGCGAAAGAGGCGCTGAAACCGGCGTTTGTGCAGTCGTCCGAGGGGCACTAAGGGGGCCAAGGACTCCATCAGACCCAGAAGAGAGGCCAGCTTTCTGGCTGGAGCCTGATCCAAGGAAAGGAGATGGCCAAGAGGTACTGGAGGCGAACCAGGCGCTGGGGGTTGGAGAGACCAACCAGTTGGTGGTGTGGAAGGACATGCCCAGAAACTGAAACTGCTGCGCCAGGATGAGATCGGACTTCTCCTCGTTGCGAACAAATCCCAGCTGCTGACAGAGGTTTAAAACCTGGAGGGCTTGCTGGGAGCACAGAGTGCTGGATGAGGCAAGAAGAAGCCAATCGTCGAGATAGGCCTTCAGACGAATTCCTTTCTCCCGAACATGCACGCAAAGTTCCCGGGCCACCTTCGTGAAAACCCAAGGGCCGGGGCTAGCCCAAAGGGAAGAGCCCTGAACTGAAAAACGCGGCTTCTCCACACGAAGCGGAGGTACTTCCTGTCCCTTGGGTGGATCAAGAGATGGAAGTACGCATCTTTCAGGTCGATGGATACCGCCCAGTCGCCGGATGCATGGCATCGCGGATTGACATGGGGGTTCCATCCGAAAACGGAGGACGATAAGAAACCTGTTCAAGGGCGAGAGGTCTAGAACCGGTCTCCATCCCCCAGAAGCTTTGGGAACCACAAAATGCGGCCATAAAAGCCCGAGAGAAATGGAAGAGGACTTCCTCTGTGGCTCCCTTGGCTAACAGCGAAAGGACCTCCTGGTCTAAGGCCTGAGAGGCCGCCAGATCCCGAGGAGGAGCAAAAGGAGGAGGGAAATGAGTGAGAGGAGCCTTTTCTGCACCCCAAGGAAGACGAAACCCCGACCTGATCACCCGCAGAGCCCAAGGGCTTGCGGGAAGCCGCTCCCAGGCACTGAGGTGCCTGGACAGACTGCCCACAGGCCCGCCCTGGGTGAAGTACCCAGGTCGGGGCAAGTCATTGGGGTGGGCCGTCTGAGGCGCGGGAGCTTTCGACCCGCCGGCCGTGCCTGAGGCCGACCCCTGCTGGGTTGCTTGCCTCGGATCCCCCGGGTCCAAATGACCGTCGTCCCTTGGGTTGAGAGGGACCCGGTGATGAGAAAGGCGCTGGCGCCTTGCGTTTTGAACCGGGGCGGGGGGAGGGGGGCCTGATTGAAAGGCGAGGTCACGCCTAATCTCGGCCTGGCTCTTAATGGTAGCCTGTACGTGATTCCCGAACAGAGACCCTGACTTGACTGGCAAGGCTCTGAGGGAGGCGCGGGCAGAGGCAGAGCGGGCCACAGAAGATGCCAAAAGGACAGCATCTCTCCCCCGCTAGTACCGAGTTTCAGATGGAGTCTAGCGAAGGCCCCAGCCGAATACTTAAGCCCTTCAGCCATTGACTGAATACAGCTACCACAGCCGCTGGGTCCGCGGACTGGCGGATGGAGAAGGAATCTGAATCAGGATCCTTAAGGGCAGACACTAGTCCCCCTAGGAAGGAATCCATGACCGAGATTGCCTCCAAACCCCTCCTCGCAGACTGTTCCCACTCGGCAAGGCAGCGCTCTGAAAGGGACACCTGCCTAGCGTGTGATTTCAACCTCTCTTGGACCAGGAGGAGGTCCTCCTGGGAGGGGGGGAGAGTGGCTTCCGGGATAGTATCATTTGCCAAGAAGGCCTTCTTGGCAAATGGAAGCCTCTCTGGCTTAAGGAACTTCCTGCACGCCAGCGCACCAGGGAAATCAGGGACAGAACCAGGCATGATGTCCTGTGCCTCCGTGCCCCTGACTCTTAATTGGGCCCTCCTCATGCAGTCGGCCACCATGACCGACTCCTTTAGCAGAGAGGAGGGCATAGCTGCCAATGGGTGAGATCCCAGAGCGAGTTCCGCTGCCGAATGGCAGGGGGCTCTGACCTCCTGAGAGGATGACACCGCCTCCGGGACAAGGGAAGCCAGAAAGGCCACCGAGTCCTGGAAGGAATAAGAAACGGGCGATTGGCCCTCTTCCTCCGACTCAGAATCCGCCAGGTCGGATCCACAGACCGAGGGGGTGGCCGCCCTTGGCGAAACGGTGCGCGGCGAAAGCCCAGGGTGGCCTGGGATGGCTGATTCCCCAGACACTCCGGGGTGGGATCAGTCCACCGGGTGGGCCGAGGGGGCCTGGGAGGAAGAGGCCTGCACTGGTGGAGGGCTGGGGATAAAACCCGGCCACCAAGGAAACCCCGGAGCAGGGGGCTGTGGAAAGCCCATGGTTGGGGGATATTGCCATTGGGCCCATGGTGCCCAAGGCAAAGGGCCCTGACCCCATGATAGGGGGGCTGAGGGTGGTGGCTGCTGGCCCAACCCAGTAAATGGGGGGCCTAATGCGCCGGTCCCCTGAGGGGCACTCGGAAAAGAGGGCGAAACCAAAGTGTCTTGCCCAAAAGAAGGGGCCGACACATGAGGTGGGGGAAGGGAAACAACCGGGACCGAACGAGATTCGAGCCCCTGAGAGGAAGTTGCTTCCCTTGTATCGCCTACCGAGCGAGAGGGAGGGATAGACAAGTCTACCTCATTGCCCCATCCCTCCGTAGAGGACTCATGCATCTTCGGTTCTGCCATGGAGACCGAACTGTGTGCAGTAGAACCGCACCTGAACTGAACACACGATGCAGGAACGGGAACGACAGAACCGCAGCTGAGTCGCTCGCCGTTAGGGGACAAAGGGACGGAATCGACAGAACCGCAGCTGAGCCGATCGCCGCCACAAATTGAGGGTTGCGAGAAAGAGCTCGCTGTGACGAGATCGACAGAACCGCAGCTGAGCCGATCACCGTCACAAATTGAGGGTTGCGAGAGCTCGCTGTCACAACAACAGAACCGCAGCTGAGTTGAAGCGAACCCTTGGGAGAAAGTGACGCTGAAGTGAGAGGAGGCTTTGGCGGGGCTAGAGACAGAGCGCCTGCCGGCGAGATGCAGGAATCGAAAGACGAAACCTTCTTAACTCTCGCCTTTACCACCCAATCGCTTCACGTACGTTCTCCCTTAAGTGAAAACATAAGCAAAGACACCAAAGAACAGCAACGACAATCGATCGATTGCGAGAAAAGTCAAAAAATACTTATCTGCTCGTGTACACGCGGCTTAACAGGAAAATGGCTGCCGAGAAAAGAGGATGATTCTGAGCATGCGCAAGGCACGAGGCCCTTTCAAGGGTTTTGTTGTCCGTACGGACTTTATTGTATACGAGGCAGGGATAGCAAATTGCTGCCGCTTATTGCATTAGTGAGCCACGGTATAGTATGTGTAATTAAAAAATCACTTTAATGCAGCTAGCAAAACTAGCGACACATTAGCACAGTAGTACTTACCTTCACAGAGCCCAAATCCATTGGTTTCTTGATGATAGTAAAATAATCAACCAGTCCCAACTCTTTTGTGTTTACTGGCTTCAGGAAAGGCCAAGCGATGGTCTGAAATCAGATTAAAATGGTTCCTTTGCAAGGCAGGGGAATTTTCAAAATCATCCTGTTCCTCTTTTATTGATTATACACTTTGTTCTGAGATTAAAGATATTAAACAGTAGCATACATTTGCCATCTCAAAGAAAATCAAACCTGTTACCAAGCCATGAATCAGTCATCTCTACAACAAGAGAGCTGGGATTAAACTTGGCATTTGCTGTGCCCTCCTTTGATTATGGATCAGCTCACTGTCCCTTCAAAAAGACCAGCTGCCCTTGCCCAGGAGGTAAACTCTCAAGAACACTTGCTCCAATGTAATGCATGTCAAGCACAGTGTACCAGTTTCCTATATATGGGGGGAAAAAGGCTGTTTTTGATGGAGTGATGTCTTTCATCTTTTTTCATTACTTTTATAGAATAGATAAGTTAAAAGCAAATTTCTTATTGAGGTTTCTTTATGGCGAGTATGTGTTGCGGAGTTACCTCCCTTGGCATGGTATTCTCATAGTCATGTAGCACAAAGTCATGCGGTACGCAGAGTTAACACTAAGCCTATCCTGGAGACTCTATTATCTTCTAGAGTTCTTTTTCTAGCTTCTTTTAAGGGTCCATCACCAATATGTTGATCATTCTGGCAACTAAAAAGAAAAGAGAAAAAAAAAGGAAGTACCCACAACATAGATGCCACTGATATTTGTTTTCTCTAGCACCAGTTCTGACACTGGCTGGATGAAAGTTCATGGTACTCTCTGTGTAGTCGGTGGTGGGACCGGTTAGCAAAATTCCTAATACAATCACTGGCCTGACTTATGATTTACCAAAGAATATTTATATATCTGCTGCTAACCATAGTTTTTGAGGAATAAGGCAAATTGTTATATCAGCTGAATCCACCAAAATCTTGTTAAAAAAAAATCAGAGAAATCAACGCACGAGCTGGTAACAGCGAGAGATTTATCATATTCAACCGTCGTGAGCAATGCTCATTTTGTGTACCGCTCATGCATGAATAATCAATTCTGACAAATGAAGTCAAATTTCAAATACTGGTTCTCAATTTTTCTTATCAATTCCAGATCAGAGGATAACCCTGTCATCTGCTATGAAGAGATCTGGAAAATCCATAAATAAGCCGCTACTGGTGTGGTGAAGCTGGTGCAACAGTCGAAGCAGCAGTTTACAGCCTGGAAATAAGATCCTCTTCCTTACAACTATGTTACATATTTGCAAAATATACAAAACAAATCCTACACATATTTTGTTCCAAACCATACACTGCACATTTTCGTGGATTGTGCTGTTCAAGGGAAGTACCGTTACTGTTTTTGATCTCTTCTCTCTCTTGTCCTGTGTTTGTTGAAAAAGGCACTTTCGCTGAAATATCCAGAAGTTTTGTGGTGTCCTTTGTAAATTAAATAACGTCACTTTACACTTGTGTGCTTGCTTGTTTGTTGTACATACACTGCACAATACAGATTCACCTTAATTCCAAACAACCAATTTTATCAAGCCTTGCATAAGTCATCTTTGCTATGCCTTCCTTTGAAAAAGGACTTAGCTTACCATCCTTCATCAAGATGAGCTGTCCTTGCACAACAGTCTGCAACTGTGTTTCCTTACAAGGTCACTTACATCTAATGAATGATTTCAGTTAGAGGGATTAAGTGCCCCCTAATGCACAATTCTGGCTGAAAATCCACCAAAACACCACAGCAGACTTTGTTACTTTGTTGTGCTACATGTGGCAAGCTTAGAGCAAATACTATTTCATTGACATTTAAATTAAAACCAGAGATGAGTAGTTTTTCATTTCTGGTTATCATAAATTGACTGCAAAAAATTGCAGGCAGCAAAAGCAGCGACTTAGTACTATTTCAACAATAATTGCAATGCAATAAAATAAATCTGTTGTATGAGAACATCAACAGAAAAACAACAATAATAAACTCTCTCTTTGCTCCATGGATGAAACCAGAAAAAAGTGAAAAGCAGGAAGGTCCCGGAGCGGGGGGTGCCTTAGGCTCCCTGGCCGGGTCAAGGGGCAGAGATAATCTGGGCATTTGGATTTTGTGCAATCCACAAGACCATCAATACTAACTGTCATTAATGTTACAGACCCGCAATTCACTTAATTCAAGAAGTTGGAGGCTGCAATAATTTTTGCTGACCATAATTTGTGTTTACCACATCTGAAACTAATGAAGACAGTCTGCAGCTGGGAATTCAGCCTGCAACCCTGTATCCCAGGGAAAAAGGTGGGAATGGCATGTGGATAGGGTGGCATTAAGGTTATTGGTGCAAAAGGTAGCTTTTCTTATAGATTTTACTCCCACTTTAAACTTATGCCTTGACCTCCCCCCCCCCCCCCCCCCCCCCCCCCCCCCCCTCCCCAACATGAAATTTTAGAGTCCAAATTTTGATACATTTACCAGGAAAATGAAGATTACATTTTGTGCACAAGTTCTACTTACAGCAAAAATAACTAGTCGTAGACAATGTATAGATTTGTTCACCTTTTATGAAATCGTAATAAATCTTGTATACTAATCACTGGGGTGACAAGCTTCAGAATATGCCAGTCTCATGATCACCATAAATCAGGCATGAAAAGTAAGAGTTGTAGGATCAGTTTGTGCGGCTGCTTTGCCAAAATATAATCAGTTAAAATTCGTCATATGAATAGAATGAAAAAAAAAGAGAACAATAATTGTTTTGCTTCCTAAATTAACCAACAGGTGCTTCGTCACACAATAAAGAACCAGGACTCGCAAATTGCTCATTCAAGGTGTCTTTTCAGCTTGCATAACTGCCAAGATAAAAGTGAAATAAATGTACTTGTATTTGTAATAAGTTAGGATGCTAATTTCATTTCTTTCTTTCTTTATTTTATTTTTATTTTTAATTTAATTACAGACCTGTTCACCCATACAATTCTGTCATTTTTTGTACCATGATTTTTGAAAATGCAATGAACGTGACAAACTTTTAAAAAAAAAAAAAATCAGAAAACAATTCTTGAGATGAAATTCTCAGCGGTTAATTGCACTTGCGGACTGTAACCCCAACAAGGATCTGACTGAAGAGCTTCAAGTCTAGCTAACTTCCACATAAAAATAATATCAGGCTGCATCTAATTTTTGACTACAAGCCCTGAAACAACAAAGAAACTGGCAAGAGAGCACAAGTTTGTGCCAAAGTATGCTGATGAATCAGGTTTGAAAGTAATTTGTATCAGAAAGAACCTATTCTTACTGTAGGTAATGTAGAACTAGGTGGTTACTACCCAGATGCCTCTGCAGTGTGATCGCATGTAAAAACGAAACTTGTTCTGAACAATGGTGTCAATCTCAGACCTATCTTCTTAACCTAAACGAACAGTATCATGATGCACATTCACTCAGCAAAATGAAAAACCAGAATCGGACAAAGTAATCAGGACACAGCATTTACAAATCGCTAGGGGAAAAAAACATTTGGATTTCCAGAATCCCAGAGAAACAGCAAGGTCAAATTCTGGTTTCCAGCCTTTCAGGACTTGTGGTTTCATCCATGCTGCTTATGAACACAAATCTGATGGAATACGAGTGTGCTTGCAAGGACCGCAAGGTCAGAATATGCAGACATATAATAAAACTCAAACTCAATGATACACATAGGCAGTAGCCCATGGATAACATTCAAATGTCATGTGGAACTCCTACAGCTTAGTGGTCTGTCACTAGGACTGATGATTCTGCAACATCTTAATACAAGTTTGTCCACCGTTCAGTGTGAGATCATTTTTTATGAAAAATCCAGACAAGTCTTTGCAACTGACAGGCACAAAAGTTCTGTCAAGCTGCGACACCAACAATGTCAGCATGAATTTAACCTTCTTGACAAGCATGCACCCGCTAGTGCCCGACCGGAAATCACACTGCCAAAAGGCTGAGCGCTTGCCAGCCCCAGTAAAACACGTGGCAACAATGGGCGCCGCCATGCTTCTCGTAGAAAAGGAAGTCTCGCGAGAACATGACTTCTTCTTCCTGTAGCCATGAACATGACTTCCTTCTTCCTGTAGCCATTCACTTCCGTTAGCAAAAAACTGCGAGTCGATATGTCCGTAGTTCTCAAGTTACGAATTTTTTAAGTTTTGCAGTCGAAATGCTGTTTTTCACCATGGCTAACCTTGATTTCTGCCGTTCTATAATGAGATTTAGTAATGAAGATACTGTCATTTGTGAGATTTACGGCATAAGACTTAGTGAAAGTGCTGGTGATGAAGCTTGCAGTGACCTAGATTTCCACTGGGATGAGGTTCCAGATATGATAAATGATTCGGAAGAAAGTTCCGAAGAAGAATTTTTTCTTCCAGAGTAAAATGGCTCATGTGACATTCTTCAGACTTATGATATAGCAACATATATATTCGTAGGAATTTTTTTTTTAATGATTTTCATTTCATTACTTCCTTTTCTCTCTTTTAAATTAATTTTTAAATGGGTAACCATGTTCAAATTACGGAGTTACTTATCTTGCCGATGGTTTTCGGCGTAACTAAGCTCGGGTAAGTGCATACTGAACACGGCTGTTCAGAGCAAGCCACTTAGTTCTGAGAGCAAGGGGAGTTTACAGCTCTCCCACAGCTGCAGAGGCCAAGCCGTGAATGCAGGTCAAGGAAAGGGGTGTTTTCTGCAGGCTGCTCCCCACCAGCCAGCTAACCGTGCTGTACTCGACCAACTGAATGTCATCTGTGTACAGCTGGTCTGGCAGCAATGTGTTCTGCATTGATGAGCGGCCATTACAAATGGGGCTCTTAGTTTGATAATCAGTGGTTGTCATGAAAAATGTAATATATCTGTGCTCTTGAGATGACTGAATAGGCGAATTCCCGACAATTCTTTTAATACCAAACTCGACTAGGTTTATTTTCCTGTAGATAATGTAGATACGGCATGAAAGCTTGTACACAAGAGGTCAGGCGATATTCAAACAATGACAACACACACACACAATTGTGCAAGAATGACGTCATCACTTTCTGGGAACTTAATTTTCCCTAGTTAACTAGTACACAAGTTTGATACATGCCTCTGCTTGGACTACAACAACAAAAATGTTGGGTCAGAAATGTGTAAGGCTTGTTTGTTCGGCCCTATAACTAAGTGTCTCGAATGCGACAGAAAAATAAAGCTGTGTGAAGAGGGTTAAGAAAGAGCAGATTTATTCTGAAATTTAACCAATGTTAAGTTTCCAAATTGCTTCAACATGACTTTCATGCAGAAATGAATTATTCTTGTGAAAAGGTTTAGAGACTTGACATGTGAAAAGGTTTAGACCGACATCGACAAAGCAAGCATGACCAAACTCGTAATCAATCTCACAGATCAGCTGCCACAGTTCAAATCTATGACAACATACATCAATTCAATTGTGAAACTGCAGATTAACAGAGTTTCAAAAATGTTGTCAAAAGGACAGATTATTGTGTTCTAAGTGACAGTTGAAATGGAAATTTAATAGATACCTGTAACTATATTGGAAGAAGAAAACGATTTGAGTTTCAAATCACAGGCCATGGTGCTGATCTTGATCACATGATGATTCCTTTAACTACTGCATCGAATACCTTTGATATTTAGACAGGAAGACATAGATGGTTTCTTTCATTTTCATTTCATTTCAGAAACCGCCTTTTACTGGTTTACACCGTTTGGTTTTTATATTACTCTGAAAAATGTCAACCAAGTATGTGGCTACGTCACTAACGGACCATTTTTGTTCCAACATGATTTTCATTCTCATGTCAATAAAATTCATCTAAATTAACTACTAATAGTAATCCATGAATTTCAAATAACTTTTATAAGCAAAATAAACACCTTGCTATTTAACTTCAAATCTGGTAGCCTGTGAAGATGAAAAATAAGACCATGGTTCACACAAACAAGAGAGACATTTTCTTGTGTCTAATTCCATTCACAAAATCCAGTCTAACTTCCTGCTCTGACATCAGATTAACATGAATTTTCTCTGCTATACAATGAGACTGATTAATCTGATTTTTATCAGCAAATGTTCTGCATTTAATAAAAAAAAAAATGAGGCCTTCAATAAAATGATTTTCAAGAACAGTGTTATCCCTACTCAACTATTTTTACCTTCAAAGTACAAATGTTTTCAATTTCATATCAATGGCTAAAATTGTTGATAAGAGAAATACTTCTCCTTGTAATCAAATGTAATACTACTCGTTAACAACAACGCACTGAAAGAGCATTTTTTTTAAATTGGAACCTGAAATCTTGCAGATTCTTAACGCCTGTCCTCACTTTGAAAATCGGTCTGCCTTGGAACACAAAAGTGATGAAGTTCACAATTACTCAAATACGGGTTAAATCTGATCTTAATTAAACTACAGCATGTCTTGTGCTATGAACATAACAAATGCATAATGCATACAGGTTATTTCTAAAAAAATAAACAAACCATAAATAGTATCTTTCATAAACTAGCTACATTTTATTTCTGTTACCAAGCCATGAATCAGTCTACTCTAGAATGAGAGAGCTGGGATTAAACATGGCGTTTGTTGTGCCCTCCATCGATTATGGATAAGCTCATAGTCCCTTCACAAGGACCAGCTTCCCTTGCCCAGGAGGCATTTTCTTTCGTTTTGTGTTTCATGCAGCATGAAATATTTGTAGCTGAGCACAATATTAGAATTCTTCAGGTGGAGACATCCTTTTCAGTATTACGTGGAGGGTGGGTGGGAAGAGACATCAAAACTTGTACGCTTCCCACATCTATGAAAATTGAAAAGAAATACTCCAAGTGTTGCGAAAGCTCCCAGCAAGGTGCAGATGTGTGAGAAAGGACTATGACATGCCCATCTAAAACATTTTCAACAACACATAATATTCCTACAAATGTAATGCTTTGCAGCAATATGTGCATGTTTGCACTCTCTTCTCATCACAGCCATTATGACATACGGACACTGTGCACTTGCAGATCATGCACAAACTCAAATGTTCACCTTACTGTCCCTACTACTCTGGCTACAATCTGTCACATTACTTCCTGAAGGCCTGGCTACACTGAATTTTTTGTTTAATTGGAACCTGAAAACTTGCAGATTCTTGAAGTCATCTGTCCTCACTTTGAAAATCTGTCTACCTTGAGTGGTGAAGTTCACAATTACTCAAATACGGGTTTAATCTGATGTTAATCAAACTACAGCATTGTGCTATGAACATAACAAATGTATAATACAGGTTATTTAAAGAAAAAAAAACAACATTAATCTTATCTTTCATAAACTAGCTACATTTTATTTCTGTTACCAAGCCATGAATCAGTCTACTCTATAATGAGAGAGATGGGATTAAACATGGCGTTTGTTGTGCCTCCATCGATTATGGATAAGCTCATAGTCCCTTCACAAGGACCAGCTTCCCTTGCCCAGGAGGCATTTTCTTTCGTTTTGTGTTTCATGCAGCATGAAATATTTGTAGCTGAGCACAATATTAGAATTCTTCAGGTGGAGACATCCTTTTCAGTATTACGTGGAGGGTGGGTGGGAAGAGACATCAAAACTTGTACGCTTCCCCACATCTATGAAATTGAAAAGAAATACTCCAAGTGTTGCGAAAGCTCCCAGCAAGGTGCAGATGTGTGAGAAAGGACTATGACATGCCCATCTAAAACATTTTCAACAACACATAATATTCCTACAAATGTAATGCTTTGCAGCAATATGTGCATGTTTGCACTCTCTTCTCATCACAGCCATTATGACATACGGACACTGTGCACTTGCAGATCATGCACAAACCAAATGTCACCTACTGTCCCTACTACTCTGGCTACAATCTGTCACATTACTTCCTGAAGGCCTGGCTACACTGAATTTTTTGTTTAATTGGAACTGAAACTTGCAGATTCTTGAAGTCATCTGTCCTCACTTTGAAAATCTGTCTACCTTGGAACACAAGAGTGGTGAAGTTCACAATTACTCAAATAGGGTTTAATCTGATGTTAATCAAACTACAGCATTGTGCTATGAACATAACAAATGTATAATACAGGTTATTTAAAGAAAAAAAAACAACAATCTTATCTTTCATAAACTAGCTACATTTTATTTCTGTTACCAAGCCATGAATCAGTCTACTCTATAATGAGAGAGATGGGATTAAACATGGCGTTTGTTGTGCCCTCCATCGATTATGGATAAGCTCATAGTCCCTTCACAAGGACCAGCTTCCCTTGCCCAGGAGGCATTTTCTTTCGTTTTGTTTTTTCATGCAGCATGAAATATTTGTAGCTGAGCACAATATTAGAATTCTTCAGGTGGAGACATCCTTTTCAGTATCACATGAAGGGTGGGTGGGAAGAGACATCAAAACTTGTACGTTCCCACATCTATGAAAATGAAAAGAAAAACTCCAAACTGTTGCGCAAGCTCCCAGCAGGGCAGATGTGTGAGAAGGACTCCGACTGCTCATCTAAAACATTTTCAGAACACACAATATTCCTACAAATGTAATGCTTTGCAGCAATATGCGCATGTTTGCACTCTCTTCTGATCACAGCCATTATGACATACGCAGATTGTGCACTTGCAGATCATGCACAAACTCAAGTGTTCACCTTACTTGTCTCTACTACACTGGCTACAATCTGTCACATTATTTCCTGAAGGCCTGGCTACACTGAATTTTTGTTTTAACTGGAACCTGAAAGTTGCAGATTCTTGAAGTCATCTAATCTGTCTACCTTGGAACACAAGAGAGGTGAACTTCACAATTACTCAATACGGGTAAAATCTGATCTTAATTAAATACAGCATGTCTTGTGCTATGAACATAAATGCATAATGCATACAGGTTATCTAAAAAAATAAACAAACCATAAATCTTATCTTTCATAAACTAGCTACATTTTATTTCTGTTACCAAGCCATGAATCAGTCTACTCTAGAATGAGAGAGCTGGGATTAAACATGGCGTTTGTTGTGTCCTCCATCGATTATGGATAAGCTCATAGTCACTTCACAAGGACCAGCTTCCCTTGCCCAGAGGCATTTCTTTCGTTTTGTTTTTCATGCAGCATGAAATATTTGTAGCTGAGCCCAATATTAGAATTCTTCAGGTGGAGACATCCTTTTCAGTATTACATGAAGGGTGGGTGGGAAGAGACATCAAAACTTGTACGCTTCCCACATCTATGAAAATTGAAAAGAAAAACTCCAACTGTTGTTGCAAGCTCCTAGCAAGGTGCAGACGTGTGAGAAAGGACTCTGACATGCCCATCTAAAACATTTTCAACAACACACAATATTCCTACAAATGTAATGCTTTGCAGCAATATGCGCATGTTTGCACACTCTTCTCATCACAGCCATTATGACAAATGGAGATTGTGCACTCGCAGATCACGCACAAACTCAAGTGTTCACCTTCCTTTCCCTACTACTCTGGAAACAATCTATCATATTATTTCATGAAGGCCTGGCCACATTGAATTTTTTGTTTAATTGGAACCAGAAAACTTGGCAAGTTGCAGATTCTTGAAGTCATCTGTCCTCACTTTGAAAATCTGTCTACCTTGGAACACAAGAGAGGTGAACTTCACAATTACTCAAATACAGGTTAAATCTGATCTCAATTAAACTACAGCATTGTCTTGTGCTATGAACATAACAAATGTATAATGCATACAGGTTATTTAAAGGAAAAAAAAAACAACAATCTTATCTTTCATAAACTAGCTACATTTTATTTCTGTTACCAAGCCATGAATCAGTCTACTCTAGAATGAGAGAGCTGGGATTAAACATGGCGTTTGTTGTGCCCTCCATCGATTATGGATAAGCTCATAGTCCCTTCACAAGGACCAGCTTCCCTTGCCCAGGAGGCATTTCTTTCATTTTGTTTTTCATGCAGCATGAAATATTTGTAGCTGAGCACAATATTAGAATTCTTCAGGTGGAGACATCCTTTTCAGTATTACGTGGAGGGTGGGTGGGAAGAGACATCAAAACTTGTACGCTTCCACATCTATGAAAATTGAAAAGAAATACTCCAAGTGTTGTGCAAGCTCCTAGCAAGGTGCAGATGTGTGAGAAAGGACTCTGACATGTCCATCTAAAACATTTTCAAGAACATACAATATTCCTACAAATGTAATGCTTTGCAGCAATATGCGCATGTTTGCACACTCTTCTCATCACAGCCATTATGACAAATGGAGATTGTGCACTTGCAGATCATGCACAAACTCAAGTGTTCACCTTACTTGTCTCTACTACACTGGCTACAATCTGTCACATTATTTCCTGAAGGCCTGGCTACACTGAATTTTTTGTTTAACTGGAACCTGAAAACTTGCAGATTCTTAAAGTCATCTGTCCTCACTTTGAAAATCTGTCTACCTTGGAACATAAGAGAGGTGAAGTTCACAATTACTCAAATACAGGTTAAATCTGATCTCAATTAAACTACAGCATTGTCTTGTGCTATGAACATAACAAATGTACAATGCATACAGGTTATTTAAAGAAAAAACAACAATCATCTTATCTTTCATAAACTAGCTACATTTTATTTCTGTTACCAAGCCATGAATCAGTCTACTCTAGAATGAGAGAGCTGGGATTAAACATGGCGTTTGTTGTGCCCTCCATCGATTATGGATAAGCTCATAGTCCCTTCACAAGGACCAGCTTCCCTTGCCCAGGAGGCATTTTCTTTCGTTTTGTTTTTCATGCAGCATGAAATATTTGTAGCTGAGCACAATATTAGAATTCTTCAGGTGGAGACATCCTTTTCAGTATTACGTGGAGGGTGGGTGGGAAGAGACATCAAAACTTGTACGCTTCCCACATCTATGAAAATTGAAAAGAAATACTGCAAGTGTTGTGCAAGCTCCTAGCAAGGTGCAGATGTGTGAGAAAGGACTCTGACATGTCCATCTAAAACATTTTCAAGAACATACAATATTCCTACAAATGTAATGCTTTGCAGCAATATGCGCATGTTTGCACACTCTTCTCATCACAGCCATTATGACAAATGGAGATTGTGCACTCCCAGATCATGCACAAACTCAAATGTTCACCTTACTGTCCCTACTACTATCATATTTCCTAAGGGCCTGGCCACATTGAATTTTTTGTTTAATTGGAACCTGAAAACTTGCAGATTCTTAAAGTCATCTGTCCTCACTTTGAAAATCTGTCCACCTTGGAACACAAAGAAGGTGAACTTCACAATTACTCAAATACGGGCAGGGCTGCCTACCCCCTTCCGCCTCTTTCAGGGACATACTTTTTCAAAACCAGGGACACTGACTGATTTCCAGGGACACATGCAGCGGTAGCACATATCACAACCACAGTGAAAGCTTACCTTTATTTACACTATGTACAACTTCTACAATGCCACTTTGCTTCTAGTGCACTGAAACTTCTTTGCGATGTCCGAGTCAGGAAACATCAATTTAACGCCTCTGTTTAGCTTGTCCAGCGCAGCCATCGGCAAATTCAGTTCAGCTGCAAGGTCAACCATCATCGTTTCAGCTCGTATGACGTCAAAAGTTCCCTGACTGGTTGACGTCTGAGCGCGCTGAAAGAATCCGCTAATGTTACAAGATTTCTCGCTCTCACGGATTTTTGTGTTCTTCTTGTGCTTTTCATGGCGACATGAGGGGTTATTTCGTCCCTACCTCCAGATCCGATGAGAACTCACACGCACAAATTTCACAAGACGCGTCAGTCTCGATCTTGCCATGCTTGATGAACGGCCAGGTTTCCGTATATTTTGACAGGAATGTCTGCCGACGTTCTTCTTCTTGAGAGAAGCCCCATAGTCGAGATCGCCGTCGCATTTTTAACGCTTTCCCTTTTCGCGTCCATTTTCTCGCTTTCAAAACTCGGGAAGACGGTGTATGCGCATGCGCACTGGTCAGTTCGGCAATGTTCGGGTCTTTCCGACGGATTTGGTCAGGATGGCTACGACCGAAGTCGGTCAGTCGTGATCAGCTGACAACTCGACTTCGTTTTTTTGTTGTTGTTTTTTCTCCCGAATTTTTTTTTTCGCGGGACATAGAATAAAAAAAGTGGATTCCAGGGACAGGCTGCATGATTTCATTATTTCGGGGGACAAATACGGATACTCCCGGACGGTAGGCAGCCCTGTACGGTAAAATCTGATCTTGATTAAGCTACAGCATGTCTTGTGCTATGAACATAACAAAAAGCATAATGCATACAGGTTATCTAAAAAAAACAAAAAAAACAACATATACTTATCTTTCATAAACTAGCTACACTTTATTTCTGTTACCAAGCCATGAATCAGTCTACTCTAGAATGAGAGAGCTGGGATTAAACATGGGGTTTGTTGTGCCCTCCATCGATTATGGATAAGCTCATAGTCCCTTCACAAGGACCAGCTTCCCTTGCCCAGGAGGCATTTTCTTTCGTTTTGTTTTCATGCAGCATGAAATATTTGTAGCTGAGCACAATATAGAATTCTTCAGGTGGAGACATCCTTTTCAGTATTACATGAAGGGTGGGTGGGAAGAGACATCAAAACTTGTAACGCTTCCCACATCTATGAAAATTGAAAAGAAAAACTCCCAACTGTTTGTGCAAGCTCCTAGCAAGGTGCAGATGTGCGAGAAAGGACTCTGACATGCCCATCTAAAACATTTCAAGAACACACAATATTCCTACAAATGTAATGCTTTGCAGTAAGTATTATGTGCATGTTTTCACTCTCTTCTTAAATCACAGCCATCATGACAAATGGAGATTGTGCACTTGCAGATCGTGCACAAACTAAAATGTTGACCTTCCTGTCCCTACTTTTCTGCCTACAAATATCATATTATTTCCTGAAGGTCTGGCCACACTGTATTCTTTGTTTTAACCTCATTCTGGTTACGTTCATTTTTTTCCTTTCTCTCCGTGGGATTCTCTATTTACCTTCACCGTTCTCACACAAATTAATTTGCTTGCTATAGCTAGCAATCTTTTCAGTGCTTTCTCTCAATTTTGGTTCAGTTTAACTCTCTTGACAAGCGCCCGCCCGCTAGCGCCCAACCGGACATCACACAGTCAAAAGGCTGAGCGCCTGCCAGCGCCAGGTAAAACACATGGCAACAATGTGCGCTGCCATGTTTCTCGTAGAAAAGGAAGTCTCCCCGAGAACATGACCTTCTTCTTCTGTCGCCATTCACTTCCGTTTGCAAAAAAATGCGAGTCGATATGTGCCGTAGTTCTCGAGTTATGAATTTTTAAAGTTTTGCAGTCGAAATGCTAAATTTTTCACCGTGGCTAACCTTGATTTCTGCCGTTTTATAAAAGAATTTAGTGATGAAGATACTGTGATTTGTAGGATTTATGGCATAAGACTTAGTGAAAGTGCTGGGTGATGAAGCTTACAGTGACCTAGATTTCCACTGGATGAGGTTACCAGATATGATAAACGACGATTCGGAAGAAAGTTCTGAAGAAATTCCCCCCCGATCCTGTATGAAAAACCTTCCAGGTATGCTAAACCATTGAGACCACCAAACCGGACGTTATCTTTGTAACAGAGACGAGGCTCGATAGCAATATTGCTGACAGCGAAATCCTGCCGCCCTACTATAAAGTGTGGAGGTGTGACAGAAACCGAGAGGGTGGAGGTTGCCTAGTTGCAGTTGCCGATCACTTGACCAGCTACAAGGTTCCTGAACTGATGGTCCATGACTGTGAGCTTGTGTGGGCCAAAATAAAGCTGAAAGGAAAGAAAGACCTCCTGGTTGTTGCCTATTACAAACCGGACGATGGCAACAAGGACAGTCTAAATCGCTTCTCAGCGTCAGTCCAGCGCGTCTCCTCCCTCAACGCCTACGTGGTGATCGGGTGTGACTTCAACCTGCCCTCCCTCGACTGGACAACATGCAGCCTCAAGACTCCCAGTGTCTACCCCAGACTGCACACACAGTTCCTGGACCTCCTCAACGATCAGGGGTTACAGCAGATGGTCACCTTCCCCACCAGAGAGGACAACACCCTCAACCTCTTCGTAACCAACTTCCCCACACTGGTCCCACGCACTGAAGGTGTTCCGGGAATCTCCGACCATTTCGCAGCCTACATGGAGTTCCAGATACAGCCAGAGCGACGCAACAACACCAGGAGGCTTGTCCCCTGCTACAAGCGAGCAAACTGGCCTGCACTACACGCTGCTGCTGTAAAACTCGCGGACTCCATCCTTGCCTCCTTCGACACCAGCAGTGACACTGAAGAGATCTGGACTGCGTTCAGGGATGGGCTGCACCAGATCGTCCACTCCCATATCCCGCATACTACTCCAAAGGCCAAGTACGGGAAGCCCTGGTGGACTACAAGTCAAAAGCACTCATCCATAAGAGAGACAGAGCCTACAAGAGGTGGAAGAAGTCTGGCGACCCAGGACAAATTCAGGAACTTAAACAGCTAAAGCGTCAAGTCCAGCGCCAACTTCGCAGAAACTACTGGATCCATACAGCTCGTCTCGTCAAGGACAGCACAAAAGATGGTGGCAGAGTCTCCAAGGCGTTCTGGGGCTACGTAAAGGCCAAGAAGATGGAATCTTCAAATGTCTCTCCCCTGAAAGTTGATGGCCGCCTTGTAATGGACGCCCAGGGTCAGGCTGAGATCCTAAATTGCCAATTCCAGTCGGCATTCAGCAAGAGGACACCCTGCACTCCTGAAGACTTCGAAACACCGATGGACCAACGTGCAGCACCATCACCAACAGGGAGGAGGGCGTCAAGAAGCTGCTGAGGAACCTGAAATCCAGGAAGGCCCCTGGCCCAGACGGCATCACCCCCAAAATCCTGAAGGAGCTCGCAAGCAAACTCGCACCCGCCCTCATGCTGTTGTTCCAGTCCTCCATCAACTCTGGCACTGTTCCGTTAGACTGGAAGACCGCCCATGTCTC
The DNA here is from genome assembly GCA_018398815.1 of Conus ventricosus. Taxonomy (NCBI): domain Eukaryota; kingdom Metazoa; phylum Mollusca; class Gastropoda; order Neogastropoda; family Conidae; genus Conus; species Conus ventricosus. Next base: position 21,507,243 of record CM031625.1, on the reverse strand, counting down.
GCCCATCTTCAAGAAAGGCAAACGGTACAGACCAGCAAACTACCGCCCCATCTCTCCGACCAGCGTACCTGGAAAGGTGCTGGAGCACATCATCGTCCACAACATCATGGACTTCGCAGAGAGCAATAACATCCTCTGCAGGGAACAGCATGGCTTTAGAAAGCAGCGGTCCTGTGTCAGCCAGCTGATAGGCCTTGTGGATGAGATCACATACTACAGGGAGAAGGGCAAGCAAACAGACATGCTAGTCATGGACTTTGTGAAGGCCTTCGACAAGGTGTCCCACTCACTCCTGACCCACAAGACACAGCACTATGGAATCACCAGCAATATCAACTGGATCCAGAGCTTCCTAAGCAACAGGAGGCAAGCAGTTGTCGTTGACGGTGTCACCTGTACCTTCGTGCCTGCAGAGTCAAGAGTCCCCTAGGGCTCTGTCCTCGGCCCATGCCTCTTCCTGCTTTATATTAACGATCTCCCCAAGGGCCTGACCTCCACCGTACGGCTCTTTGCAGACGACACAGCCTGTCACAAGACAATCACCAAAGCCGCCGACCAGCACAATCTGCAGAGAGACCTGGACAAGCTTGCCGACTGGGAAGAAAAGTGGCTGATGTCCTTCCACCCGGACAAGTGTGAGGCGCTACACTTCGCAAGTGATGGCAGAATACATACCATCTGAGAGACCACCCACTAAAGTCTTCCAGCGATGCCAAGTACCTCGGTGTCACCATCTCCACCGACCTCAGCTGGAAGAACACACAAACAACGTCTCCATGAAAGCCAGCAAGACCCTTGGCTTCCTGCGACGAAACCTAAAGGTCGGCTCCATCTCCATCAAAGACCAAGCCTACAAGACCATGGTGCGCTCCCAGCTGGAATACGCATGCGAAGTTTGGGACCCGCACACTGACAACAACATACAGTCCCTCGAGAAGATCCAGAGGAGGGCTGCCTGCTGGTAGTAAATCGCTACCCGCCAAACATCGAGCGTGGGAGAAATGCATGACCAACTGAAATGGAGATCACTGGAAGATCGGCGAAGAAGAATCCGCCTAACAACACTGTACAAATACCACCATGGTGACATCATGATCGAGACCAACCATGCGCCAAGACTCCTGAAAACTGGATACGCCACTTGGCACTTTCATGAGCACCAGTATGCCTTGGAGTCCAGCTGCAGGAACTATAGAAAAAACTCCTTTCCCCGCACCACCAAGGAGTTTAATAAGCTCCCACCTGAGGCAATTCAATCAGCCTCGGTGGTGGACTTTCAGTCCTACCTCTGATCCACCACCCCCCCACTCCCCATCCACCCCCCACCTCCCACCCGACCCATCCCCTCCCACCCCATGCCTAGAGTACAAACCCTCCCCACCCACTCCAAAGTAGGGCTTGCCAAAGTATGGTTAGAGGTCTGAAATAGTGAGTGTGGTGGCCCCCACTTCCCCTGTCCACTGTCCATGCAGTTCAGTAGTGAGCACTGACTGCATAAATTGAACTTAACTCCCACAGCAAACCGGAACCCCTTTGTAGATGCCAGAATTTTCAACTTGATGAAGGCGGGCAGATAACAAAGAAGACAAAGAAGAATGGCTTATGTGACATTCTTCAACATAGCAACATATATATTCGTATGAATTTTAAAAATCATTTTCATTTCATTATTTCCTTTCCTCTCTTTTAAATTGATTTTTAGATTGGGTAACCATGATCAAATTACGGAGTTACTTATCTTGCCGATGGTTTTCGGCGTAACTAAGCTCAGGTAAATGCATACTGAAGAAGGTTTAGACTCTTTCACAGCCCGTTATACCCCTGCACACATGCCTTCAGTACTGGCATTACAACTTTCATTTATCATCAGTCTGTCACTGTGAAAAAAGGTTCAACATTTTTTTTTTCTGGTAACATACAATCAGTGGCGCAAGGTCCACAATTATTATCAATTTTCATATCTTCAGTGACAGTGTATTCTGTGGTAGTAATTGTGTGAAGGACTCTTCAAAGCAGTAGTTACATTCAGACAGCCTGAGCAAGAGATACTTCTAGATACATTACATTCTAAGAAGCCTTAGTCGGCTTCTTATTTCACACAAAAGAGAAAAAAGCAAATAACAATCCCAACTAATGGATCTGAAACTCAAGTTTTTCACAGGAGCAGTGAAAGTGCAAAGCTTCCCTGTCCGATCGTTAGAAAGATGGATAAGAATCTCTGTTTGTAATGAGGACTGTAGGGCGCAACTCTGCCAACTCTTTTCACATTTGAGTGTTCACACGTTTAAAAATACTCACATGATGTTTCTTGGTATGCAGCTCTTTGATAATCTGTGCACAGTACTTGAGTTGTTCCGACAGCTTGCCTTTCTGTTTTTTGCAGCTGCCCTGGGCCTGTAAACACAAGAGTCAACTTCAAGGTAACCCCTTAGCCAGGCATCATATTAGCAGAGCAAATATTAAGCAAAATTGCTAAGAAGCAAACCAGGTGCAAACTAAATGACCAGAAAGATGCTTGCAAACCAAGCATACCCGATTTCGTTTTTTTTAGTCTCCATCCCCTCCCGTCTCTGTACGTACAAACACACATTCCTTGTCGGAAAATCTAAATAAAAATAAAAGAGAAAAGAAAACACACCTGAATGTTTCATCTGTCTACATCATTTATTACTCACTTTCACAAAACTAACACTGTAAAATGTTTTTCCATTTTATCAATTAGAAATATACACTTCTCACAGAACACAGGAATAGTGTGTTTAAAAAAAAAACATCATTACTTTTTGTTGCTGATCTACAACACTATTGAATATTTCAAAGCAATCTGATGACTCAACTTAATTGAACAGCTTTACAATTCCTAAACCCTTCTGCAAGTAAAGAAACATTTGCACAAAACTTTATACATTTTGACTTCTTAGTCTAGCCTACTGTGCAAAGCTGGCCACCACCCCTTATGTATATACAAGCGCTGTTCACTTCACCCCAAGCCAGTGCTTGTCGAGAACGGGAGGAGGATGAAGGAAGAAAAAGGGGAGCAGAAAAGATGTGATGGACTACATGCAGCAAACATGCAAGTTTCTATAACGTCAATTCAACCTCTGAAGGTGTCAAAAGATGGCTATTTACCATCGTGGAAACTGCAGCTCCCCGTCTTCGGGCAAGTCCCGTTTGGCTTCTTGATCTGACGAACACTCTCCCTCCGAGTCGGTGCCGAATGGATGCCCATTTTCTCTGAGGTGTATGCATCTCCATATTCTGTAGGCTGCATGTCACTGTTGTACGCACGGGTGTAGTTGTGTCTGCTTTCCTTTTCACCCCCTTTCGCAGCTGAAACACAGAAGCAAGAGCAAATAGAACACAATAGGTATGAAACAGTTACTTATTTTAAGCTACATTTCTTAAGCACATTCGCTTTCTTTTCTGTGCTTTAAAACTGCTATACTTCCAAAACTCTTACAGAAAACTCAGACTGCGAATAGAAGAAACAGCAAGGATATAATGCTGTACATTACATAAAGCAAGACTGCAGCTTTCTCCTCCCGGGGGAAAACTTTGGTTTCTATCAGCCGCCGTGGCGAAGTGGTTAGCGTTGCGGACTTCCGGCTGGGGGGTCGTGGGTTCGAATCCAATCAGAAGTCATGTGGGTTTTTCTGCCCCGACTGGCTCCTACCCAGAGTTGAGTTTGCTGCGGACTCAGCTGGGAAGACTGGACCACACAGTCGAGTTTCATCCACTTAATGGATGCGTTTCTGAGAGTGTTGCTCAAATTTCCTGACCAACGCTGCAGGTGCCTGTATCGCTCGGCCTGGTTGACCCCGGGGATATTTATGAAAGGAAACGTTGAGTACAGCCCTGTCATGTACTCTCAGACCAAAATGGAAATCCGTAGCATCATCTTCATCATCCTCATTCTCATCGATCAGCATAAAAAAAAATGTCTCAAGTTCTGTGGCCCTTCATGCCCTGCTCTCATGGTGACCTCAGTTTCGATGTCCTCTCCACGTCTGTGGCCCTGCTTTGGTTCCGTCAGGGTCACCGGTACCGGCGGGTCCATGGGGCCTGTCGTTGGACGGATGTGGTGGCGCCCTCCGGAGGGAGAGCTCACTCACGCCGGCTCCACTAGCAATTATTGTCGTCAGTAGGGGCTTAGTAGGTGGTGTCCTGGGTATGTTAGATCAGAACAGCACCACTGAACACCACAGAGGTGACTTGGCAGCAGTGCAGTGTCCCCCTCCGGTGGGTTGCCTCTTGACGACTTGACACTGACTGCCCCCCTGTGGATTGCCGTGCCGGGCTATGGCGGGGCCGACCGGGCTGTGCTGAGGACAGGGTGTCGGAAAGAGCGGCGTGGGTACACTGACTTTGAGGTGTGCAGAGGTTGCGACAGCAAAAAAAAACAAACCAACACTTTTGGTTTCTGCAAGTTTGCCCCCAAAAAATGGCCCCATGTTATGTATGACTTTCACCTGTAACAAGTAAAAATTATGTTCTGACCACATCAATGTCTTCATACGAAAACAACCCTGTATACTCAAGTCAACACTCAAAAGCGGCTTTTCCTTCTGTCCAAACCATTTCCTCCAGCACTGTCGGGGTTACAAACCCAAGAACAAAACCCTATACACTCAAGTCAACACTCAAAATGGCTTTTCCTTCTTTCCAAACTGTTTTCCTCCAACACGTCAGCGTTACAAACCAAGAACAAAATGCAAAAAATACAAAACATGAACAACCCTGTAAAACTGAGTGAAAATCAGCTAAGTTCCTTCACAAACCCACAAACACATACACAGTGAACCAACAAGATCCTGTACTCCTCACCTGTGCTCTGATGAACTGGATTAAGTCAAATGTACACCCTCATCAACTCTTTTCCTGCCTTTATTTATGTCATCTTCTGACCTTGAATTCTAGGAAGATTGTCCCTCAGACCACAAGTAATCATACAATTTTTTTAAGAGTTAAGCATGACCCAAGGTCCACTGCAGAACTTTCTATGTCATGTCTTCAAGTCCCAAATGTCCTTTCCAAGGCTATTCAGACTTCCTGGCAGAGACTGGGAAACAAGGTAAGATGTGCACTGTTCGTTCAAATGTTTTCAACTGTTGACTAATTACAAGGTCTAACATCTGCTGCAGTCCTGCCCGCTCCACCTAGCGCTCCGAGAGAAAACCTGGCCCGACCCAATAACCTGTGGCCCGGAAGCTCTACGGAGGACTTGAGGACCTGCGACATACTGCCACCTTTGTCGAGGAGACGGGGGAATCCATCAAAAAAAATGACGAACGAGACAACAACATTCTTCAACCAACACCATAATAAACAAAGACAGCTGAAATAACTGAGTCAATTTCTACCCACCTGGAAAACCTTGTTTTTCGCTTCAATTCTTAGGCGCGAGAGAAAAGAAAAGAGAGAGAGAGGGGCAGAGAGAGTTCAACACAGACTCTCACAAAACACCCACACTGTTCAGACACTCCCAAAACTCATCAAAAACAAAAAAGGGTTTTTTCTACACCTTGCTTCACGGATACGAGAAGCGCCATGCCACACACTCAAACCTTGGGTTGTTTGTGTGGGAGGTAAAACCTGGGGCCCGTGTGCTCAGCCACTGCGGGCCCCCACGTGTTCCAGATCGATTGGGGGGTTCATGGACAGTTGTTGGGTTGCAGTAAAGCTACTGCCTCCCACAGATCCAGCGAGAGAGAGGAGGTGGGGAGTAGTTCGTCTGGAATACAAATAACACATGCAATGCAATCACCCCAAAGGCCAATATCTCTGGGCATTTTGTCGTCCCCTCCCATAATGCTGAAAACATCCAAGAACATGATGCCATCATTTTCTATATATGAATAATATATAATATTTTTTTTTTTTTCCTTTTTTTTTCTGAGGGGGGGGGGAAATTTTTTGATCGCATTTATCCTACGCACCCAATTCTGCGCCCCCCCCCCCCCCCCCCCCCCCCCCCGGACCGTTAAATCCAGGCCACCGTCTCTGTCATCAACAGGGACCTGCCAATAAAAGTCTGCCACAAGGCTTTCCAAACCAAAAAGGGACATCCCATCCCACCACAAAGAGACATTTTAGTGCATCCAATCTGCCTTTTCTAATCACCATGAACAAGAAGCCCTTCTACCACCCCCCTCCCCTCGCACAACCCTTCCCCAGCATCCTCCCTTGACAACTGCTTTATTGCAAGTCGGACTAAAAATATTTTTGACATGAAGACGACCACAACCCTATCCTACAACAGCAGCTCACATCAAAGCTTCAAACCTAAAGCAACCACAGGCATGGAAGGAGAAATCAAACAGGCTGACATAAAAGCAGGCATGAGATCGAGGGAAATTTTGTGGTTTGTCGAACAGTGGTTTCTGGGGCTGTAAAAACCCCCATGGGGGCCCGGGGGAATGCCCCTGGGGGGGGTCAGGGGGCAAAGCCCCCGAAAGCTGATGCCCTTTTTCTTAATTTTGAAGCCTTAAAAACATCCATACAAGTGATCTTTTTAGCACATTTTGCCTTCACTTAAAGAGAGAATTTTCTTCTCAAACTGGTCTCTTTCTGTTCTAAACCGTTTAGAAAGCACTTACCTGAGCTTAGTTACGCCGAAAACCCATCGGCAAGGTAAGTAACTCCGTAATTTGAACATGGTTACCCATTTAAAAAAATTTAAATTTAAAAGAGAGGAAAGGAAATAGTTTAAATGAAAATAATTTTAAAAAATTCCTACGAATATATTGTTGCTAAATCATAAGTTTGAAGAATATCATATGAGCCATTTTCTCGAGGGGAAAAAAAAAATTCTTCAGAACGTTCTTCCGAACATACCTGGAACATCATCCCCAGTCGAAATCTAGGTCACTCTAAGCTTCAAATTACCCAGCACTTTCACCAAGTCTTATGCCGTAAAACCTACAAATCACAGTAATCTTCATCACTAAATCTCATATAAACGGCAGAAATCAAGGAAGCGATGGCGAAAAACAGCATTTCGACCACAAAACTTAAAAAATTCGCAACTCGAGAACTACGGCACGTAACACCGCGGTTTTTTGCAAACGGAAGTAAATGGCCACAGGAAGAAGGAAGCACGTTTCTCGCGAGACTCCTTTCTACCCAGAAATATGGCGGGGCCCATTGTTGCCATGTGTTTACCGGGGGCTGGCAGGTGCTAGCGTTTTGGCTGTTGATTTCCGGTTGGGCGCTGGGAGGCTCTCGCCTGTCAAGAGGGTTAATTCTACAGACCTGTCAACAGACCTGCCTACCTCATGTTATGCTCATCAGTAACTAACCACAGAGATTTTCAGTAATTTTGCATTTTCCTTCAGTAATTCCACGACGCGTAATACACGGCGTTTTGAACAAATAATGTGTACAAAACTCCAACTACATTTTTAACTTTTTTAACAAAAATATAAACATTAAAAAAGGAACAAAAAACAACAAAGCAAATTAAAATACCTTTGGGATGATGGCTGATGACGGACTCAGGACAGGAGTTTCAGGTCAATTCAAAGGTGATATACTTGACAGTTTGTAACTTACACAGCAGTCACCACAGATGACACCACTGATGAAGAACCTAATGTACAACCCCCCCCCCCCCCCCCCCCAAAAAAAAATATACAAAAATGTGTGTGTGTGTGTGTGGTGTGTGTGTTGCACTAAGCCTTGTATTGTGCCTGCTGCTTGAGTAGGCACTCTTGAGATGGGACAAGGACAAGTTGTTTTCGCAGATCAGCTCACACAATAGTCTTTCTGCGTTGGTGATCTTCCGTGTGTGGGTCTGACGGCTCCTCTCGCTGGATTTCGTAAACAACGATGTGATCTTCTGACTGAAGGCACTCGCAGCTGTCTCTTTGTGCATTTTCCCCGAGATATGGCGCTTGCAGTCATTTCTCCCCCATGTCCGATGGAGAAGTCTGAATTGCACACCGAGCAGTTATACAAATCCAGTCCATGTTTTTTGATTGCAAAAGACAAGGCCAATCCGCGGTATTTACTTCGGAACACTTGCTTCTTCGCCATCTTCCGTTGGCACAGTGGTTTTCGAACCCTCGTCATGGGTTTCATGCAAACGTTTGGAAGATTTCTCCGCCATTTTCAAATCGCCGGCAAAAAATCGGTTGAAACTTTGTCTTACAATGGCAAACAAAAGGTTTTCGAATGGCGCGCACAGATGGATGGCGCGCGTTTTGGCCCACAGCACCACATTGACCAATCCAATTCCAACCCCCTGTTTGGGTTTGATAAAGGGGAATTTTACTCGGTGGCCGGGAAAGGGCACACGACAATTTTTTCGAGCGGGAAATTTTGCTGTTTTTAAATTTTCTTTTCCTAATTCCGACGGAAAATCGTACCTCCTAAGGGGGTTAATTCCGTAAGTTTAGGGACGTTTACGGAAGGTAGGCGGGTCTTGTCAACCCTTACGTATTTCGATATGTTCTGGTGGGTAGCCTTGAAAAACCCAAAACAAGTGATAAAACATGCATAACACAGGTTCCTTCCGCTCAGATCCACCAATTAAAAATTAATTCTCAGAAAAAACGAAATGAACCCCTTTCATGTAAGTTTTAACACAAGAAACACTCACCTGAAAAACAAGATCATAACAGATCACTCTCTTTCCTGTTTAACAACTGGAATCCCCGGGTGATCTTTCGTTTTAAAGTGTCTACACAAGGATTTCCCTTTAACCATAGTTCAAGATCCCGAACACCTTTCACACTTGGCTTTTCCAGCAATGTGATTTTGTCAAGCATCGCCAAAGTCAAACCCCCCTTTTCTTTTGTCTTCAGAGTCACCTCTGGGTTTTTTTTCCAACCACTTGTTCCTTTTAAATTTCACACCCTGTCCATTTGAGCGATGGAAACTTGCTGATCTTTGCCTAGTTTAGACATTGTTAAATTTTTTTTTTCAACAATATTTGCGGTGCAAAGGTTTTAAAAACGGGAATCCCACAAATCTTGCAACTTTTGACGCACCTTTCATGACCTATTTTGCTTTTGTGCCTTTGGTATAGCCACCCGTATGAAACAAACCTTGTGCGACGCTACAAGTACAATCTTTCTAAAAACGGCTTCAGATTTTGGGGTTAAAAGCTAGCCTATTCAACCCTCGCACGCATACATCAAAGCAGTACGCAGAAATGCCTAACACTTCATTGACCCAATTCGCGTCCTTTTGCCATTTCCGCGGCAACGGCAATTGGGTTTTGGGGCAAACGCCTAACTGCCCATCAGTCTGGGAAGTCGATTACCGAGACCTTTGGGTAAGTCGGACCAAATCTGTTTTCGCTGGGTTGTCACAAATCTAGGTCACACACACCCTTTCCCCCCCCCCATTTTCTCCAACGATTTGAACGAATCAAGAAAAGACCCCTGTGAGCTCTCAGGCGGAAACCGACTACTGTCGGAAGAATTCATGCCTGAATGGGAGGGCATGCAAAATTCAATTAATTTGAGACAGACCTGCCTACCTCATTTTGTGCCTCAGTAATAACCACAGAGATTTTTAGTAATTTTGCATTTTCCCTTTAGTAATTCCACGAGCTAATACACGGGTTTTTGGGAAAAAAAAAGTGTACAAAAATCCAACTAATTTTTAACATTTAAAACAAATAATTGTACAAAACCCAACTACATTTTTAAAATTTAACAAAAATAAAACAGAAAAAAGGGAACAAAAAAAAACAAAGCAGAATTTAAAATACCTTGGATAGGCAATGACGGACTCGACAGGAGTTTCAGGCAATTCAAAAAAATTTTCTTTACGTTTGAACTTACAAGCAGTCACCACAGATGAAACCCCTGAGAAGAACCTAATGTACAAACCCCCCCCCCCCCCCCCCCCCACAAAAAAAAAAAAAATATGTGTTGGTTGGTCCCTGAGCTGTGCGACAAATAGTGCAAAATGAAAAGGGGCCTTTTCTTTTCCCACTATCTTTTCAGCCAGACTGCAACCCCAAAATTTCCCTTTCCCCGTACTATTCCCGCTTTTTACAGTATTTTTCCCACTACAGTATTTTCCGACCGGAATTAAATTCACGCCGTTTGATTCTTTTTAACCAACTTTTTTGTTCCTTTTCTTTTTATAAAATAGTGATTAAAATATTTCATAAAGATTGATCAAACTTTTCTTTGTAAAACACGTTATTTCCCCCAGACTTTTTAACGAATCAAGTCACAGACGGGGCACCCGATACAGTGGGCCTAGTTTTAGGCAACAATGCATGGAAATCCTTGGGAAATGAGGAACAAAGTCTTTTGTCTTGCGGGTTTTTTTTTTTTTTTACCCCCGAGTTAGGGTCTTTCCTTTTTCTTTTAATTGCCCGTTGTCCATTTTATGAGAAAACAGAGAAATTCAAAAACCAATGGGCTTTTTCGGCCCCCATCTTTCACACGCTTAGGGTTTGCGGGGTTTCTTCACTCGACAGCACATGCCATCAACCTAACGTACTGATGACTTTTTTTTTTCCACATTTGGAGAGGGGGGTGGGGGGGGGAGGCTGGCAAGCAGGGGGGGAGGGTGGGCATACTACTTGCCATCCTCCCCCTCCCCGCCCCCCCCCCCCACCTCTCCCCTCCCCTCCCTCCTGCTAGCCACAGCAGTTGCTGCCTCAGCTGCTAAGGGCCAATCCTTAACACATGTCGTCTGCTACAGGGGTGGGGAGAGAGAGGGAGGTTGGCAAGCAGGGGGGTATGATGAGCATACTAAAAATAGCCACAGCAGTTAAGTCGCTGCCTGGGCCATTCCTTATACATGTCGTCTGCTACAGGGAGAGCTTAACAGTAAAAGGACAGATGGAATTTCCTGCCCTGCTAGTGGTCTGCTAAGGCGAGAGCTACACAGTAAAAGGATGGATGGAATTTTTTTTTCAGCTAGGGCCTACCTAGTCTATCAACTATATGTGGCTGGCAGAGGCCTTTTTCTTCTGTCTCCTTGTAGGATCCCTTTTAGCACTACAAATCTGCTGCCTCGGTAAAGCAACAAATGGCCGTACCATTTGCGCAAGTTCGTCACCGTATTATTTTGGCTCGACCGTATCACCGTATTTTTGTAAACCCGCCGTGACAAAATACGGCCGGAACGTACTGGTTGGCAGCTCTGTCAGCACAGCTCAGGACAAGTTGTTTTCGCAGATCAGCTCACACAACAGTCTTTCTGCGTTGGTGATCTTCCGTGTGTGGGTCTGACGGCTGCTCTCGCTGGATTTCGTAAACAACGATGTGATCTTCTGACTGGAGGCACTCGCAGCTGTCTCTTTGTGCATTTTCCCCGAGATATGGCGCTTGCAGTCATTACTCCCCCATGTCCGATGGAGAAGTCTGAATTGCACACCGAGCAGAAATGAGTATACAAATCCAGGTCCATGACAAGGCCAAGTCCGCGTGTATTTACTTCGGAACACTTGCTTCTTCGCCTTCTTCCGTTGTGGCACAGTGGTTTTCGAACCCTCGTCATCGGTTTCATGCAAACGTTTAGAAGATTTTCTCCGCCATTTTCACAATCGCCGGCAAAAAAATCGGTTGAAACTTTGTCTTACAATGGCTGAACAAAAAGCTTCGAATGGCGCGCACAGATGTGATGGCGTGTCGTGTTGGCCCACAGCACCACATTGACCAATCGCAAGTTCCGAACTATCTGTGGTTTCGGCTTGAGTCAAGGGAAGTTACTCTGCGGTCTCGGAAAGGTCTAGCAGTCGACAATTTTTCGAGTCTGAAATTTGCGTAGTTTTTCAATTTTCTTTTCCGTAATTTCGCACGGAAAATCGTACCTCCGTAATGGGGGTTAATTTCCGTAAAATTACGGACGATTACGGAAGGGTAGGCAGGTCTGTTGAGATATTACATGACCAAAGACAATCAAAGCTATGTTACGTTCATTTTAGTTCGAGTAAAGTTCACAAGATATCAGAGCAATCTGACAGAGAGATGCAAGAAGAAAAAACTCAACCGTCTTCCCAGCCAAGCCTTACTAATTAATTAACTTATTCAACAACTGAGCAGGACCCTACAAAGGCCAAAACATCCTACAATGATACAATGTTTTGGAGTGTTTTGAACCCTGACTTTCCTGTTCTTCCCTGTGATACAAACCTGTGCATATGCAATTCTGTTTACTTAATATGCCTTCTTTGTTTTCAAATATCAGGATTGAGACAGCTGACTTAAAAAATCTCTGAAAAAGGTGGGGACGAGGGCTGCCTATGCCCTGATGGGTCTAAGGGCAATGCCCTGTGGGGAGGAAATCCAAATAGTTTTGAAGACCACTTTGAAGTCCCTCATGATAGGCAAAAATCACAATGTGAAAAGCAATGAAACCAGGAGAAAATAACTAACACACACAAAAACAGTCCACACATGTTCACACACATACACACAGAGGCAGGCACACTAAAATTTAATAACTTTCTTGAAAACAAAAACAAACAAATAAAAAAAAAAAGAATTTTTTTTTCCTGATCTGGTGCATGTTTCAACAGTCATGCAAATAAACTGGTAATGAAAGAACCATATCCTTTATTGTGGACACAATCACACCGTCACTTTGTGCATCCCACTTTTTGCTGTTCACCAAATGGGTATGACATACTCCTTATCTGGGCTGTCACACCATCAAAATAAAAAAAATCTATGCATGTTCGTTTAGTTTGGGAGGAAGGGGAGTGGTAAAATAATTCAATTCAAAAATCCAGCCTGCTCTGACTGCAGTCCACAGCCCTTGGAAGCATCAGCATACTTCTTGCAGCACACATGTTCAAAAAGCGCTGTCAAATTTTTAACAAAGTGAAAAAGTAGCAATATGCCATTCCCAGTTTCTAATAAGCTGAAAACCACCAACTGAATTCCCTCACTTTTGTAGAGCCTTCCTAAAACATCTCGCCTTGATTTCTGATTCATGACATGCAAGACATCATACTTTCCCTTCAGAGGGAGCAGCCTCTGTGTGCCCCACCACCACAAAAATGGCTAACGAATTACGTTTGATTAACATTTGCCCATTACCGAAATGCTCTAATTAATGCAAGTACAAGCGCTGTGATACACTTAAATGACCGCAGGTGGCGGAGCACTAAACGTAGAATCGCTAAAATCTGGACTGGAAAAATGGGATACGGTACGAGACTTGGGATACTAGTACCTTTCATTTTTTCTTAAATGGACTTTCCTTTCTTTTTCCCCCTTGAATGTTCGCTCTTCCTGTCTCTGAAAATCAGGTAGTTTTCTTAGAACTCCTTGGATCTGAGGAGAGTTTTCCAGCCTGAAATATTAAGAAAGGTGAACAACCAGCATTAACAATCATTTAAGCCATCCCATTATCAGGTACTTAAAAAAACAGAAACTTGTTTTCTCAAAAAGCTATCAGGCTTAAAATGGTCTATCCAAAAATCAGAGGAAAATTTCTGAAGTGGCGAAGCCACGAATGCGTGCCTGCGAAGCAGGCACGCCCTGCTAGGGGGTCTGGGGGCATGCCCCCCAGAAAATTTTGAAAATCTAGAACAAAATCTGTGCACTCTGGCTCATTCTGAGCCCTATTTTGGGGGAAAAAAATGCACAGAAAAAGTGCAAGATTTAATGCAGAAAAGGTACATCCATACAGATATTCAATCCACTGTCAAAGACAAGACAAAGGTCTTAAACATCTAAATCTAAAATGATATTTATATCAACACATTTCATGTGAAAAGAGCATAAAAAGACCAACAGGTTATCAAGACAAAACAAAATGGTTATTGGTGGAGACACAGTTATCAAAATTCAAAACTCACGTTTGGAATGTGGAACTAAGCAATCTGAGAGGGGCTGGTTCTGTCGCCTCTTACGACAAGCACAGCCAAGCTGCAGAAATATTCTTTCCCTTCCCCTTGTCTGCAGGGAAAGCTGCGATCGCGGTGTCTCTTTGTGACAAGATGCTCTTTCAGTGCGACGATCCCGCGGAAAGTGTAGACGATGTCTGTGGTGCACAGTACACATCTTGCACTGCCTGGCACGTCAACCTTTCAAATATGTTGACCGATCCGCTCGAATTCATCGGGATCTGACCTCACTTCCACGGACTTTAAAGTCCACTCCCACCTCCATTTGTTTTTGATCCCCTTTCGTCAAACTTCTCTCCACGTTCGATGATTCTCACAGTCGCCATCTTGATAGATTAGGCGCCTAAAGCTACCGTGCGAAATGGCTGTTTGCGACTTTGAACCGAATACGAATCAGAACCATATGCGAATGCGGACGCGTTTGGGGCGTTTTAGATCGGGTTTCTTTCCCCCGAGGAAATCGATTTTTTTTCCCGAGGAATTTTTGGCTTCCCGAGGAATTTCTCGGATCCGAGGAGGATTTTAAGCCCTGACTATAATAAAAAATTTTTTAAAAAATAAAAAAATTAACTCATGTGAATTATTCTGAACAACAAAAAATATGACAATTTTCATAAGCGATTAGGTACCGGTCACCTACCTGTGTCTGTGAAGTGCTGTTTGTGGCAGTCTTGCCTGTGGGATGGGCGGTGAGATTAGGCGGTGAATTGTCACCTGCACTCTCCACATTGTTGGCCATGGACTCCAGAGCAGGAGGAGCACCAATGCCTGCAGCAGGGCCCCCTGAACTAAGGATGAAGAACGACGGAACTTGAGGCTGTAGCAGCTCTGGCAGCCGCTGCTCCTTTGCCACCCTTTTTCACACCTTTCTGTTTACCGCTTTGGTCACCTCCAGTTTCCTAGTAACATTCACAATATAGAACTTACCACAAGATGATCTTCATACAATGCCATCCATTTTAGATGGCCAATGCATGACATCATCCATTTTAGATGGCCAATGCATAACTCTTTGAAAGAGCATAATGCTCAAATTGATGACCAACTCCTCTGTCAAATTAACAATCTACCTATGGAAAGTACGAAAAAGGCATGGGATTTAGCGCACCGGCGCACACACTTTTTTCACACAAGTTCTAGAATTCGAGGTCAAATTTTTATGAAAATTATGCACTGAAGGTTTTGTTTTCTTTCTTTTTTTTTCATTTTTTTTTTTTTTCATTCCTTCACTGCATTGCATGTATATACTCAACTGACCAATCTACTGATGTCATACAGATGAAAATGAAGATACTGAAAGAGTACACCTGCAATGCTCGTACTGCTTTTCACCGCAGCTGCTATGGACTTCTACTTGGGGCATGTATGGTGGTAACCATTTAGCAATGAAGCTGGTACACAAAATACAGTATATCCCATATATGGACAACATCTCTAACTCTCCCATCAGTCCTGTCCAACCAATGCCACATCAAAGCATTCTTTACTTTCTCGTCAGAGGTGTGAATCTTATCCCTCCCTGGGCAAAATGCCTCAACACTAAGTCTTCAAGCATACAGCTGTAATAGTACTTACATAAATGTTCAACACCAAACACTGATGTCTAGTTTATTCCAGTTGTTATAAAAAAAAAACTCAAAGGCAGAAAATCCTGATGTTTTAGTACTTCTAACAACTTTGATTTGATCCGTTACACATTACAGAGTCTGCCACTAGAGCAAGGCAAAGAAGTTCAGACATTAAAAAAAAAAAAAATCTGGTCGCATGTCCTTACTTGTCATCTGTGGTACATGTAGTTTGATGTGATGGTATCCCCACCCCACCTCCTCCAAGCTTTGCATAAAAAAAAAAATTGCAGTACATACTTTAATGTGAAATGTTTCATTTGCATGACTAGTCAATGACTTCTCCCCCCTGACTGGAGCCATACTTTGAAGTTTGGCCTAAGGGCAGCAACATTATCTTGCAACAATAGCATACAATCTCTGCACCAGACAAGTACATCTTCACCAGGTTCATCAAATATTTTCAATGATTTTTCATAGTTTTTGCTGAATCACTACAGGCTACCGATATCTTGTTCTGTCAAGTAAATCATCCTAAATTTATGTTTTGCCCCCCCCCCCCCCCCCCCCCCCCCTCTGGACTGTCCATCTTTTCTGTGTCTGTATCGACAAAAGTCACCTTACTGACATGTGACTTTTGTACCTTCATGACTGAAGAGTTTCAGTTATTGTGATTTTACACCTAAAATCAACTAGATGACCAATTATTTTCTTCTACAACATTCTTTTCTCTATCTCAACACCAGACCTGTCTACCTCAAAACTGAATCTTAAGTATTCCATGGAGTAAATTTAGTATTCCATGACAAAAAATAAGTATTTTTCTTACCTTGAACTTATAACCGTCTTTAGTATGCACTTACCTGAGCTTAGTTATGCCGAAAACCCATCGGCAAGGTAAGTAACTCCGTAATTTGAACATGGTTACCCAATTTAAAAATTTAAGAGAGGAAAGGAAATAGTGAAATGAAAATAATTTTAAAAATTCCTACAATATATATGTTGCTATATCATAAGTTTGAAGAATATCATATGAGCCATTTACTCGGGGAAAAAAAAATCTTCTTAGAACGTTCTTCCGAATCATACCTGGAACATCATCCCAGTCGAAATCTAGGTCACTCTAAGCTTCATTACCCAGCACTTTCACTAAGTCTTATGCCGTAAATCCTACAAATCACAGTATCTTCATCACTAAATCTCGTTATAGAACGGCAGAAATCAAGGTTAGCCATGGCGAAAAACAGCATTTCGACCACAAAACTTTGCACTAAAACACTCACACCCACTAGCACAAGTGCACTACACATACACACTGCAGGTATCTAGCTGACCATCTCATTAAAAAAAAAAAATTATAATGCCCTCCTCCCTTTCACTCCCTCCCCGGCGCACGCACGTACAAACACACAGTGACAGACTGTCACACGCATGTATACCCTTCATACAGTTTTCCTTTTCCATCTTTTTCTTTTCTTTGTACTGCCACTCCATCCCCCCCCCCCCCCCCCCCCTCTTTTGGGGTGTGGGGGTGTGGGCAGGGGAAGTGGAGCTAATTAACAGTAGAAGTTAAAGTGACAGACACTCCTCGAGCAATTTTGCTTCACTAGTGTCAGGAAACATCTTGAATAGGGAACAAGACGACCGTGTTGACAGGGACAGATATGCATCAGCCACCAGCCTACACATCATGATCATCATCTCAGCGTTTGTTGCCTGGTGCTCCAGGTCCCCCACTAGACTTCGCCTTGGCCTTTTTCAATGCTTGTACCATTTCAGATTTTTTTTTTTAATGCAATTTTGACGAAACATCGTTTATGCAGTCGTTGCGCCCTCCATGAGCACAACTAAAACCAGTTCTGCACAAAGTGCACCATGCCAAGGTTGGACCTTTTTTGTGCTTGGGACTAAGCATTTCCAAGTTTGCATGGAATGCATTCAGGAAAGCTTGCTCCCTCATTCTGACAATCTTCTTTTCAACATCCAGCTCTTCATCACTCTCATAAACACGTAATTTCGCTGGTGGCGGCATTCTCTTGGTGAATATCTGTATCAGTCACTCACTATGAAAGATGGCCGACCAAAGTGTAAACGAGTACGCTCCAACTGAAACTATGGACAATAACTCGCGTCTTCAAACTGGAAAATAGTCCCCCTTTTTTTTGGGTAGCCAATGTTGCCGATTATTGTATTTCTGTCCTACTTGGCGTATTATTGTATTTTCCATTCAAATTTCGTAAAATACGCTAAAAAATCGTAGGTAGGCAGGTCTGCAACACTAATCATGAAATAAGTATATTTCAGATGATCCAAAGACAATTATATTATTTCACAAAGTATTTAGGCACTGGAGAGAACTCTCAACTCAATCTCACGACCCCAAGACAAAGTTTTCAATTTTTTTCTAATCCATATTTCTGGTTCTATCCAGAAATCTTGCACTCCTGGATGAACGCAAAATAATTTGCATTTTATCAGCACACATTATGCATAAATAATGACTTCTTAGCACAGTGAATGGTCACTAGACAGGATAATGTAATTTCTACAGACCAGGTTCTGCTTTCCAGGTTCTGCTTTCAAGTAATGGTGTTATTTTTACACTGTTTAAATGTCCAAACTATTTGCATCATTTCACAGAAAATTTATTTCAGAGCCTAATCATATACAATCAGAGCTGCCAACCCCCCTGATGACTTGACCTTAAGATTTTGAAATTTGACAGAAGAAATGCATTTTGACAGGAAAATCTGCGCGCGCAAGAAATTCATAAAGAAATCAAATTTCATTCATCATTTATAGAAAAACAAGTAGAAGTGAATGAAGTTGAACTCACCAGTATGTACACTATATACAAGAAGAAAGCTGTCTACAGGGACTTCTTTGTTGCAGACTTGCAGGTCTGCAACAGTTTCTCAGATAAGGCAGTCTGATGGCACGGCACACGTTCACCAGATTTGAGGACCATGAGGGCACTTAAAGTGTCAGAAGTCATGGTCCCCCTGAAATCAGTCTTGTTCTTCCTCACCATAGAGAAGATGCGTTCACATGCGCAGTTTGGAGACAGGAATCAGGAGTATTCCTTGCATGACTGCTGCCAGGTTCTTGAACTTGAGACTTCCATTGTGATCCGTTATTTTGGCCATCATCTGCCACTGGAGCTCAGCACATTCTTGATCCATCACATCAGGTGGCACAGAATCCTCAGACTGGTACTCAAGGTATTCACAGAGGAGATTATCTTGGGTAGCACCATCTTGTAGCAGGCAAGGAAAGCGATGAATGAAGTAATCCAGGGATGCAGACTTTGCTTGGTTCCTCAGCCTGATATCTGCAACCTCTGCATGTCTCCACAGTGGCTGATCTGTGGGGTTCATCTTCTCCACCATGTATGTACAAGTCGCTTGGAAGAAGGCCTTCACATTCTTGAAAAAGATCTCCTTCTCCTTGCTTTGAATGCCCTCCTTCAGATGTTGTCGGGTCTGGTAGCCAATGAAGAGATCATCATCACCTTTGATGTTGTAACTAGATTTGAAGTCCACCTCCATCAGAGCCCCCTGATTCAAAGCACATGGTTTCACGAATGAAAGCAGCAGCTTCTTGAACAGACTTTCCAGATCCCTTTTGATGAGATGGATCCTGGCATGATCCGTCTGGAGCTGTTTGTTGGCTTTGTCAAAGATCTCAATGACTGCTGCATAGAAATGCACATACAGCTTCGCTGTCCGTCGCAGAAGAATTCCTTCAGCTTTTCTTTGATGGACGATGCTTCATCAGATGATCTGTCTGACGTCTTCATGGAGCATTCCTGCTTGAAGAACATCTTCAGGGCCTCCCACTGCTCAAGGACTCTGGACAGAGCGGCGCCAAGGGACAGCCACCTGGTGGGAACGTGTGAAATGACTTGATGCTGGGGAACACTGCACTTTTGTTGACAGTCCTGAAAACGCTGCTGGCTTCCACTGCTCTTGGACATGTACCATGATAGCTGCCTCATGATGTCATCCATGTCAAATTTTCCGCTGGCCTTCATGCCTCTCTTGAGTGCCAAACTGATGAGATGACAAACACATCCAGCCAAGAAAACATCCGAATGTTTCTCGCGCACATACGAGATCACACCTTTGTGGGCCCCTGTCATCACGTATGCGTTGTCACACACTAATGCTAAGCAGTTCTTCCATGGGATGTCCAGAGAACTAAGCTCTTTGTCGAGTATGGCGAAAATGTTCTCCCCTGTTGACGACTCGCTGCAGACTGGATTACACAAAAGCTCCGTCTTGATCATGCCATCACAAACAGTCCGAACGACGATGGGATAACATTTGTCTCCACCCTCCTGGCTGCCGTCTGTTCCGATAACAAAAGGCCCTTTCTTCATACTGGCAGCGAGCTCTAAAGCCTTCCTTCTGCTGCAGGCTTTGACTATCTGAGTTGTTTTCATCCTTCCACTGCTGTACTCCTTAGCAATTTTGCTGTCCGGAAACATGGCTCGGAACAGGGCCCTGCATGGTCAGCAGCACTGATAGCGATGTTGTGCTCCACCAAAAGTGAGAAAACAAGGTCTCAGCCCGAATCGTCGACAGCTCTGAACTCCCCTCTGAAGTGCTGGATGAGAAGAAATTACTCAACTTGACCGTCTTCTTCAGCGCCTTGCTCCTCTCCACGTGGCGATCAGAGCAGGCATGCCTACCCCTAAATTGCTCTTTCAGGGACACACATGTTCAAAATCAGGACAGGACACAATTTTCAGGACACCTAACTAATTCGGCAAATTATTGGTCATCAGACAGAAGCAACACAAAAACAGCAAACTAAAATAAAAAGCATGAAAAACAGCTTACCTTTATTTACACTATGTACAAATACAGTCCTTTCTGTACTAATGAGACAGAGGGCTGAAGAGACCTGTAGTAGGCACTCTTCAGATCAGCCAGGTCAGCCTCTTTGTACTGTCTCTCTAGTGCACCCTCGGACCTGGACTTTGCGAAACTGCTTGGCTATTTCCGAATCGGGAAACATGACTTTCACTGCTTTGCTGAGTTTGTCCAACGTTGCAACCGGCAAATTTTGTTCCAAAACAATGTCCACCATCATCACTTCAGCACGAATGACGGCTGTAGATTCCTTCTTTGTGGCCGAAGTTGACACTCCACTGTTAAAAAATCCAGTGATTTTTTTATTCTGTTGCTGTGCTTCAGAAATTTTTATGTTCGCTTATGCTTGTCAGTTTGTGTGTGCCGCCGACAGTTGTCTTTTTCCACCGGATTGATGGAGAAATCACATGCACAAACTTCGCAGAAAGCGAACGTTTCTCCCTTTCCTCCCTGGCTTGATACAAGGCCAGAACTCTGTATACTCCTGTCGAAACGTCTGGCTGCGTTTGACTGCGCTTAAATTCTTTGGAGATGAATCAGAATCGGTGAAAACTTGTTTTCGCTTGTTCGACGCCATTGTTGAAGCAGGGGGTAGAAATGACCGCGCCGCGCATGCGCGATAGACATTCGCTTCCGTCTTGGCGCCAGCCTGAGACTTTGAACCGGATCCTAGCGAAATAAACGGTCATTTTCGCGAACTTTTAATTTTCCGGGACGCGAACGCAAAACCCGTATTTCCGGGACGCCCTGCTCATTTTCTTTATTTTCAGGGACAAATAGGCCCTACGGCTACAGCGGGACGGTAGGCATGCCTGTCAGAGGAACAATGGCGACTTACATCATCCAGCCCGCCATAGCAGATCTTGAAATCCAGTTCACATGGAACGCAGCGTGCATGATTGGTAGAAACTTTAGAAGCGATGATGCATGGATACTCCTTCGAGTAGTGCGGCAGGAATTTCTGATGGTACGAGGTCTTCTTTTTCGCTGGCCCTTCATCATTCGTGCCTTGCGTTTTGCGACAGCGCTTTTGTCCGCCATAGTCTGATAGAGAGCAGTGAAAATCGCAAAGTCTCGCGATAGGCTAGACACTCCTGCACACACGCAGCTTGTGTCGCCTGCTACAGTAGCAGACGACGCATGTTGAACACAAGTGTTAGAGACTGAGAGACTGTCAGACTGAGCGTTCAGTAGGCCAGTACATCGCTAGCTTTGTCTCAAAGCGAGCGACTTGAGCTACTCGCACTATTATTGTGCAAGCTGAGCGCTTACTTTTGGAAATGGATGGTCGGAAGATTTCAGATTTTTTTTCGCCGGAAGAAATACCGATTGACCAGAAGATCGGAAGAAATTAATTTGACCGAAGAAAATCCGGCGAAACCAGAAGGGTTGGCAGCTCTGTACAATATATGACCATTCATTATAATGGCTAATCGTTAAAAAAAAATAAAAAAAATTTAATGATAGAAACCCTAAACAGGCCAGCACAATGTAAGAGGCTCAGATATTAGGGCTAAATAAACTCAGTAAGAGGGAATACAAAATTTGCTTCAGAGTAAGATGGACATGTGAAACAAATAAAACTTCTGAACCAATCTTCTGCTTCACAAGTAAAACACACAAACAATTCTACAAGACATACACAAAGGGAAAAAAAATATATATATATACATATATCCAACCTCTTGTGGCATTTTTTGTATTCTGGTGAGAAACTGTTGTTCCAGTTCTTTGGCCATCACAGTGATATCGTCGTCTGGAGAATTGTAGACATAGCAATTGGTGAACATGGTGTTGAAGTCCTGAACACATTCTGAAGCACTCCAGTACGCATTCTTCTCCAGTTTGGACTTGATGGTACCCATGTCCATAGGATGTTTGATGATCTTGTGGTAGTCCTACAACAAAAAAAGAAATAAAAGATTATATACAGCAGAGTTTTGTGTATGAGAATGGCAACACCGCCCGACAGTCCCAACATGGAAGGTTGTGCAGGTTGTGAAAGAATATTAAAGCCAGAAAGAGTGAAGGTCTTCTGGCTTGAATTTGAGTTTCCTGAAGAGCCACGACGGACGGTTTTATAGATTGACACAGAAGCTGCAGCTCCTCAAAGTTGGAATTTAGTCCACGGATATTCCAATAAAATACTGTACTATCCATGGTGCAGAGGGCGAAAAGGAGAGAGATCAGGTCATCTCCTCCTCAACATCTGCTTCTAAAGATGCAAATTTATTGTTTAGTTTCACTGGACTGTGTTGGTCTTCAGACCTGCTGGCAGACTTGTCAACAGATGAAGGTCTGGATTTGGGAGACGGTGGAGGTTTCTTCCTCATCTCCACCATCTCCACACTGGATTGAACTCCCTTGCCCGCACGGCACTGGACAGAGGAGTTCGAGGTGGGACTGCTGGTTTTTTAATCTGCCCAGCAGCAGATGTTGTAGACTGCTGGGCAGTCTGAGGGGTGGCGGATTTTTTGCCTCCACCAGGGCATTCACTTTGGGTTGGGAGTGGTGGACCTGCTTCCACCAGAGTTGACAATTCTTCCTTGCAATGTCTTTGAAAACGTGAATTCATCAGTCTGGCAGCAGACTGACCGAGTGGGAACTGTGGGAACTGTTTTTACGGCCGAAGCATATGAAGAAGCTGTTGGCGTCTGACTGCCAACAACCTGTTTCCGGGCTTCAAAAAAGGAGATCTTCTTTTCTGTTTTGATGCGTTGTATAGTGGATTCCTGAATCCAGAGGACAGTTTCTTGAAGAGGAGGATGGTCGCCACCGCAGTTAGCACAATGTGCCGGATCTTTACACGGCCCATCATGGTTGCCTTGCAGCAAACACCGCACACCTCCTGCCCAGAACAGCGTCTCTGACATGGCCAAACCTCTGGCACCTGAAGCACCTCAACGGGACGGGACATACAACTGAACTCGAACGTTCAGGTAACCGACTTTGATGACTGGAGGCAGCACAGGGTTGCAGAATGTCAGAAAGAGGGTGTTGGTGGCCACTCTCTCTGCACCTTTTTTTACCGTCACCCTGTGCACCTCCGTCACAACCCTGGGACGCCAGTTCCGTTTTGATCTCTGCCTCTGAGACACCTGTTAAATCTCGGCAGCGAATCACTCCTTTTGACGAATTCAACTGTTTATGGGAGTCACCTTGATCTCCCTGTCCACGAGCTTAGTTGCCCTCAGCAGCTGTTCAGATTGTTTTTTTTATCTGCATTGAATCAGAAATGAGCCGTTCCGCAATCTCTTGATGGACTGAGGGTCACCTGCTAAACCTTGAAAGCCCTTCTGGATAGCAAAAGGACTCAGAGCTGAAAGGGGTCTTTCCTGCTCCGTCCCTTCCATCACGAGCCAGGAAGCCCAGAAACCTGTCCTCTGTCTTACCTCTGTATCGGAATCACTATCGGAATAAAGATCCTCTGAAATAGGGGATGCTGCCTTTCTCTTCTTTTTGGGGGGGGATATTTTTTGAAAAAGCCATATTTATTGTATCATGTTTCATCTCTCCCTTACCCACCCACCTTGGAGTCCAACTAAGGGGCCAGGGCCAAGAAACCAATGTCTTGACCCCTTCCAGGCTTCAGGAGAGATATACGACAAACAGAAACCACCAACCCTATCCCCCCTGATCATGCTCAACTCCCGGGAACAGAGAGCTGAGCACTGCAGGGGTTCACATGGCCAGCAGGGGAACTGCCTGTCTTGACCCAGCCCCAAGAAGGGCTGGGTCAAGACAGGCAGTTCCCCTGCTGTACTCCCTGTCTAGGAGAGGTCCGAGCCAAAGTGATGTGTTGAGAGCGCTGGCCCTCTCAATCACCAGGATCTCATCCCCCTCCGACACAGGTCGCACTGCACGGCAAACGCGGCGGATCTTAACCTTCATTGTCCTGTATTTCGTATGACAGAATTCGCCTAGACTACTAAGTTTATATTGGAATTTGCTGCCCGAATTGGGTACTGACTTTAAAAAATTGTAAAAAAATAAACTAATGGATAAAAAGATTTCAAATTTTCAGCAAAAATCTATGGAAAGCTGAACTTTGGTTTGCACTTGTTATTTTAGGGGATGTGAAAATATTTTTATGGCTCAACACTCACACACCTGATTTTACCTGGAAAACACACCTACGTCAGTGAAATAGATGATAGACTGGCAATACAACACCCATCAACTTTATAACACCTACCTTTTTGGTGGCAAGTGGTCAGGTTCACCATCTGAAAAGAACTGATGGGTGTTGTGAGGTGTTAGTAGTTACACAGGTAGCTAGGAATATACATGAAATTTTTGTGACGCTTTTAAGTCACATAGCAGTTACATAGCAGGAAAAAAATAAAAATAAAAAAGATAACAGGTCAAAATCATACCATATTTACTGAAAATGTATTGGAGTGCATGCTTTTTTATCTGCATGAGTTAGTTTGTGTTTGTGAGAAAAAGAATTCCTATGACTGATAATATTTCTAACTATATGCAGGTGTTAGTAGGAAGGAAGAAAGGCAGGCATCACAACATAAAACAACACTCAAAATTTTTGTTGTACTCACCATATGGTTCCAGATGTAATGAATTATATAATCCAAATATGATCACACACAAACACAGTCACTGGAAATATTTTTGCGTTTGATCACTTTTGTCACACACGGATCACTGACATGAAATTTTCTGGAAGACCAGCAGCCATGCGCGTTTGTCTTGCATACCGGTTGGTTTCCCTGACCATGAGATGGAATGCGTCCAAAGGAAAAACAAGTGAAAAATAATCAAAAGGTGTTCGAAGATTCACTTGTGGGTGTGGGGGGGCCCCTGTATGCATCAAACACACGAACTTCAGTCCGAAAGTCGTCGTTGACCACTGCGATGACTGTGCACATCCACCGACATCAGTAGCACCTGCGTCACCTGCGTCGCCTATGTCCGAGTCACTGTCACTACTCGCATTCACTCCTTCTGCAACTTCATAGTCACTGTCGCTGTCTACAGAGTCGAGATCAATGTCCGATTCATTCCAGTCGTTATTTTCGGTCGGAAACACATTCATGTTGAACATTTGGTCCACAGTCAAGCTCATGTCACTATCACTGTCAGAGTGCGACATTTTGATCGTAGTCGGAAGTCGATGGGATGACCAAAATAATCGATTAAAAATCAAAAAAGCCACAAACCGCTCTTACAAATGGCGCTGAGAAAGGTATGAAAGGCCCGGATAACGACCGGTTTGTCTTATTACTGTAGTCAACCCAAATAAGGGAGGCACACCGAGACAATCAGCCTACTGAGGAAGGGGCGTATAGGGCGGATCAGGAGCCTGAGGGTCGGCAGAAAAGGGCGGAACGGGATAGAAAGGTTAAGGAGACCACAGAGAGAAAAGGAGTGGGGAAAAGAAGACTTGAAGGGAGACGAAGATAGAAAAGGGCCAAATAAGAAAGGCAGAAAACAAGAAAAGGAGAAAGGCGGTTACTCTTAGTCAGGATCCTCACCCTTAGCCTATCTGACATGGGAAGCCCTACCAGGGGCATCAACTCCTTACCACGTTACGCATAGGCCAGACGGCATCTTCACCTCTCAGGCCTAGAAGCAGTTTGAAAAAACCAGCCTATATCCAAGTATTGATGCCCCCGCCAGCAAAGCCTAAGGATCACTGGACCGCGCAAGCCCTCCGACCACGCAAGGTCGCAACCCCCGAGGGGTTCTCCTACGTTTTACTTATGCTGTTTCTGTAACAGTGGCGTTGCTATTTCACCCAAAATTAATTCTATGCTCATTACAAAGTTTGCGCTTTACCCTTTCTGTTGATATATAACATTGCTTGTTAGGTTTATATTAGGAGACGTAAAATAAAATTCAAAAACGTGAAAATCGTGCGTCTGCAACAGTTGTAAGCACGTGTGGTGCACGCGCATGCCGGGAAATGACGTTGCTCTGCCGCGCCTGTCTGGAAAGTATTAATGACAGTACCCTTGAGTTAATTTTTCATTACAGTGGGCACACCACATTTAACAGTCTTAAAGAGGTTGTGGAGAAGACAACTTTAGACATGAACTCCTCTTAGCAGGAAGTAAGTTAGGATTAGGCATAAAAGGCAACTTATTCATGACCAAGGAGGGCAAGATCCATGTTATCGAGTTTCACTTAATATGAGTTACTATCAAGACATGGCTGCACTCTACATTTCCCTCGTAACACCAAATCAAATCAAATAAACTTTATATCTCAGAAGAGAAATTATGTGGTCACACATAAATCCATCATAATGAAACTGACCCATGTATCTGCCTATCTATAGGTCTATCTACAATGTCCTGGCTTCAACCATGCCCAAGAGAGACATCTGCAATACTAGCAGGGAAACCTTAGCAACACTCAAGCAGGCATGGGAATTGGAAAATTTAAAATCAGCTGAAACTAGGGGGTCCCGGGGCATGCCCCCCCCCCCCCCCCCCCCAGAACAAAATTGAAATTCATGGTAAAATCTGTGCATTCTGTGCACAAATTCCCTTTAATTTTAAACAGCAAAAATGTGTATTTTCTGGACTAAAGACGTGATTACAAAAGTATCAATCTTCTTCATGATTCTTCTCTCATGTAAAGACTGCTCAATACCCTCTTATTAATTAGAAGAATAATGACAATTAATATCTCATGCAAGAATTTTTTTTTTACCTTCATCTGTTGAATTCATAAGCGACTGTGGAATGTGTTGCCTGACAAGTTTGCAGATAAAAAAAACAAACCATTTCATTTCACAAACTTTTTCCCGTAACTTCAATCTGTCTATTGCAAATTACCTGGAAGCGTTGGTTGTTTGCAAAGAGTAGCACTCTTCTCCAAGTGTCGTTTGCCGGAACAGATGGTCCGTCATCGCAAATGTACTGCCTACAAGTAACAACCCCCCCCTTTGTGGCCAGAATGATCATCCTCATGATCGTGGGCACCAAAGGAAAGAAGAAGAAGCGCTACCAATCCATGACTTCCATACTGGACATGCTTGTTGCAAGTGACGCATCGTGCCTCGCCTGGCAAGTCCACTTTACGGAATCGGTGCTGACACGTTCTTTCCTTAACTCTTCTTTTCATTGTACTTCGTGCACAACTGCCACCCACTCCCACCTCCAGGCGTTTGCACACGAAGAGTCGTCGAAATGTATTGCCTCATTCAATGATACGCGTCGCTATTGTTCTCTCTTCTTGAGTGAAAGCGGAAAGCAGAGCAAGCTGAACACACAATGTTCCAGTCGCCTCTGGGCATGCGTGAGACGTGCACAGGATTTCCCCCCCCGCGCGAAAAACTTACTCGGCGGATTTTTTTTTTTCCGCGGACAGATTTTTTTCCCCAGCTGAAATCTGCGAATCCGCGGCCAATTCCCATGCCTGTCAAGACATACAACCAGAAAATAAAATAAAACGTGTTGTTCTAGCCTTCCTACCTGGTCTCAGCGTAGAAGGTGGTCCAAAAAAATCCCACAAATGCTTCAGATAAGAGACATACTTGCAAACGCAAAGCCAGCCTGCTGCAGTAATTCTGCACCACAGTGGCTTGTTATTGACATGAATATTACATACAAATGTTCCAATTTGCACCTGAGCCACAAATCCAAGTCCAGAATATTCGTGCAACCCTCAAATCATGAGACCTTCCCTCACTAAAAGTCCCACAAGCAAAAAAATTATCCTTTCTGCGCCAAACGCATTGCCTTATCGAGCGAAAAGGACAGTAAACCTAGAGCCTTTCACTGTAGCAATGACAAATTCTTAAATGGCATCTCCCAAAATAATCCCTTCAGAAGTATTTCATCTTCATGAAAAGCTAGGAATTCACAGGTGGTCTATTTGCCAACCGACACATCTTAACTGAGCAAAACACACAAATACGTAATGCATTCAATATCTATTAAGGGAAAGTAAAATCACAGGATACTTGCCTTCAGATTCAGTTTTTCAGCATCTACAGGAATGTGAAACGGCCAAGCATAGTGGTGCCTCCACAAAGGACCCAACACTTTTTTCTGTATGTAAAGAAGCTGGTTTGTCTGGCGACCTCGCCGTGGTGACTGGGAGGAGGCACTGGGTCCAGCGGACACTGGCTTGGCCATGGGCTCCTCTTCACTATCGTGATTGTCGAAGTCATACACCTGTCAAGTAAATTATCATTTCATGGTCATCACATATTCCAAAGTAACAGGTAGAAACGTGGAGTTCAATAGTTTGTAATTTTTATTTTTACATGTGTTGTGAAAGTGATTTCTGGAAGAAACAAGATCATCTGCCAGTACCAATTTCTTTGGCTTCTATTAAAAGATCAGGTCATAACAGCTGACATGCCAACATCCTTACCTTGATTTTGGTATGTATTCTCCTCACAACAGATTACCTATCACAGAAACACATCCTAACTCTCCTAGTTCCCCCCCCCCCCCCCCTCCCCCACAACACAAACATGCACATTTACCCTTTCCATATTCTGCATGTCCCATTTCTATTGAATCATTACATATCGATCCATTCATACAAAAACTACAAAGAAAAATATGATACAAGTCTTTATCAACCCCCCCCCCCCCCCCCCCCCCAACATTCCCTTATAATCCAAGTGCATCTAAAATCCTTACACTGTCATGTTTTTCTTGGTGCAGTCAGTTAAAACAGGAGAAAGGTATGGCCTGTAACCAAGCTCCAAAATGTACAAAATCCACCACATGGACCATAAAGGTAAAAAAAAAAAAATTGCACTGCAGCTTGCTATTTCAGTACCTGCCACAACCATGCTTTACCTTTACTTCTAAAAAGTTTGATATTCTAGTCATATCAAACTGTACTGAACCAGCCGAAGATGCAAAATACTTTTTGGGTTTTTTTTGGGGGGGGGTGGGGGGGGGGGGGGGGGGGGGGGGGGGGGGGGAGTAATTCCCGTAAT
Organism: Conus ventricosus; assembly: GCA_018398815.1. Lineage (NCBI taxonomy): Eukaryota > Metazoa > Mollusca > Gastropoda > Neogastropoda > Conidae > Conus > Conus ventricosus. The sequence goes on along the minus strand of CM031625.1, from coordinate 21,478,050 downwards.
TCCAATTTTCCCCGTAAAATTATGACAAAATCGTAAGGGTAACAGTGCTGCAAATGACAAAAGCTTCATACCATGCTCTGATCTTGAGATCATTCACACAACACACACCCTCCTCTTCTGACAGTAATAGCCTGGTGTCCATCATAACTTACAGAATTGTCCATCTTGTTTGCAGTCGTCAATCTCCGTTAAATCTGACACAAAAAAGAAAACAAAAATCAAATGTACCGTAAGGAACTTGCAGATGAAGTTCGATAACACAAACTATAGATCTTTACAAAAGTCTGGTTTCCTCAGAAATTCTGTGTGTGTGTGTCTGGGTCAAAGTATGTACAATGTGTTGTTAAAATGTGTAAGCTTTTGCAGCGCAATACTGAATGAATTCAAGACATTGGAAACACTGAAAATTTATTATTATACAAGATGTATTTTCATTGACTGGCATTAAGGGTTTCATCAAACAATCAATGCTTGTCTAATCAAGTTTTCTTGCCATGTCCTCTGATGGGCAAAACCCTTTTGCTCAAAAAATTTAAAACCCTTTTGGACAGGCGAAAACCCCCGCTAGCGCCTAACCGGAAATCACACCGCCAAAACGCTGAGCAACTGCCACGCCCGGTTAAAACACGTGGCAACAATGGCGCCGCCATATTTCTCGTAGAAAAGGAAGTCTCGCGAGAACGTGACTTCCTTCTTCCTGGGGCCATTTATTTTCCGTTTGCAAAAAAAAAAAAAAACGCGAGTCGATACGTGCCGTATTCTCGATTACGAATTTTTAAAGTTTTGTGGTCGAAATGCTTTTTTCGCCATCGCTAACCTTGATTTCTGCCGTTCTATAACGGATTAGGATTAAAAAATTACTGTGATTTGTAGATTTACGGCATAAGACTTGTGAAAGTGCTGGGTATGAAGCTTAGAGGACCTAGATTTCGACGGGGATGATTTCCAGTTTATATTGGGAAGAACGTTCTGAAGAAGATTTTTTTTTTCCCCCGAGAAAATGGCTCATATGATATTCTTCAAATTTATGATATAGCAACTTATTATTCGTGGGAATTTTTTAAATTATTTTCATTTCACTATTTTCCTTTCCTCTCTTTTAAATTAATTTTAAATTGGTAACCATGTTCAAATTCCGGAGTTACTTACCTTGCCGATGGGTTTCGGCGTAACTAAGCTCAGGTAGTGCATACTAAAGAAAGGTTAACAAGAATTTTTAACTGATGTGAATTTTCATAACACTTTTAAAATTAACCGTTTTCTTCACTTTTTACTATACTGATGGACATAACTTTGGATTCTCTCTTGAGGGGACATAAGACCGTATGGCGAAAGCTTGGCTGTGTCGGAGTGGCACTGTCTTCGCTGTCCGTGGGAGGGGGGGTTGGGTCTGTGGGGTGTGCTCGGCAGCTGGAGGGTGGTGTTTTCGCCGGTGGGCTCTGCCCGTCTGAAAAACGGGCTGGGACACCCATGGGGGATGCTACATAAGGCTGTTATGAGCTGCATCCTGTATCAATTTTCCTCTGTTCAGGGGCAGTTATGTCCCTTGATATCTTAATGGTGTCCTGTGCGTGCCTGTACCCATCGTCAACACCCGCGCAGGCCTCCAAGGTGGTACAGGACTCTCTAAAGGCAGGGAAAGACAGTGGGTTCTCGGGTCCTCCCCAGCACCTTCGGGGGTTTCTTTTTTTTTCTTTGCCTTAACTAGGCTGACCCTGGAGAAAGGTCCAGTTTACGGTAGGAAAGACCCCTGACCCCAGGAAAGTCCTGTTGACAGTGGGAAAGACTACAACTTTGGATTCCCCTCTTGAGGGGACATAAGGGCCGTATGGCGAAAGCTTGGCTGTGTCTGGAGTGGCACTGTCTTCGTCTGTCCGTGGGCAGGGTGGTTGGGTCTGTGGGTTGCTCGCAGCTGGAGGGTGGTTTTTTCGCCGTGGGCTCTGCAGTCATGAAATACGGGCTGGTACACCCATGGGGGATGCTACATTAAGGCTGTTATGAGCTGCATCCTGTAGTCTAATTTACCTCTGTCAGGAGCAGTTATGTCCCTTGATATCTTAATGGAGTGTCCTGTGCGTGCCTGTACCCATCGTCAACACAGCGCAGGCCTCCAAGGGTGGTACAGGACTGCTCTAAAGGCAGGCAAAGACAGTGCTTCTCTGGGTCCTCCCCAGCACCTTCGGGTTTTTTTTTTCTTTTTGCCTTAACTAGGCTGACCCTGGAGAAAGGTCCATGACGGTGGGGAAAGCCCCACGACCCAGGAAAAGCCCCGTTGCAGGGGGAAAGACACAACTTTGGATTCTCTCTTGAGGGCACATAAGACCGTAGGGCAAGCTTGGCTGTGTTGGAGTGGCACTGTTTGCTGCCCCGTGGGCAGGGGGGGGGTCTTGGGGGGCCGGAGGGGGGTGGTGTTTTTCCCCGGGGGCTCTGATCTGAAATACGGGCTGGTACACCCTGGGGGATGCTACATTAAGGGCTGTTATGACGCCCTGTAGTCTAATTTACCTCTGTTCAGGGCAGTTATGCCCCTTGATATCTTAATGGAGTGCCCTGTGCGTGCCGTCCCCAACGTAACACACGGGCCCCCAAAGGGTGGTACGGGACGCTAAAGGCGGGAAAAGACAGTGCTTCTCGGGTCCCCCCCAGCACCTTGGGTTTTGTTTTTTTTTCTTCTTTGCCAAAATAGGCTCCCCCTGGGAAAGGCCGTGACGGTGGGGAAAAGCCCCCACTGACCACGGGGAAAGCCTGTTACAGTGGGAAAGACAAAATTTTGGGATTCTCTTTTGGGGACATAAGACCTATGGCAAAAGCTTGCTGTTCTGGAGGGGCACTGTCTTCGTCTGCCCGGGGGCAGGGGTGGTTGGGTCGTGGGTGTGCTGGGCGCTGGGGGGGTGTTTTTCGCCGGGGGCTCTGCAGTCATGAAATCGGGCGGGTTAAAAAACCCAGGGGGACTACATTAAGGCTTTTATAGCTGCATCCTGTAGTCAATTTTACCTCTTTCAGGGCAGTTATGTCCCTTGATATTTAAGGAGTGTCCTGTGGGGCCCTGTCCCATCGCAACACAGCGGGGGGGGCCTCCAAGGGTGTACAGGATGCTCAAGGGGCGAAGAAGTGTTTTGGTCCTCCCCAGCACCTGGGGGTTTTTCTTTTTTTCTTTCCCTTAACGGGCTGCCCCCGGAGAAAGGTCCAGGAGGGGTGAGGAAAGACCCATGACCACGGGGAAAGTCCGTTGACGGGGGAAAGACTACAACTTTGGATTCTCTCTTGGGGGCAAAAGCCGTATGGCGAAAGTTTGGCGTGTCGGAGGGGAAAATGTCTTCTCTTCCGGGGCAGGGGGGTTGGGTCTGGGGGGTTGCTCGGCAGTGGAGGGTGGTGTTTTTCGCCGGGGGGCTCGCGTCATGAATACGGGCGGGTACACCAGGGGGGGAGCCATTAAGGTGTTAGAGCTGCATCCTGTAGCTAATTTACCTCTTTTCAGGAGAGTTATGTCCCTTGATATCTTAATGGAGTGTCCGTCGTGCTGTACCCACTAACCAGCGAGGCCCCCAAAGGGTGGTACAGGACTGTCTAAAGGCAGGCAAAAAATGCTTCTCTGGTCCTCCCCCAGCCCCTTTGGGGGTTTTTTTTTTTCTTTTTTCCCTTTAACGGGTGACCCTAGAAAGGTCCAGTGACGGTGAGGAAAGACCCACTGACCAGGGGAAAAGTCCTGTTGACAGGGGGAAAGACTACAATTTTGGATTTCCTTGGGGGCACCAAAAAAGGGACCGTAGGCGAAAGCTTGGCTGTGTCGGAGGGGGCACTGTCTTCGCGTCCGGGGGCGGGGGTGGGGGGTCTGTGGGTGTGCTCGGCACTGGAGGGGGGTTTTTTTTCGCCGGTGGGCTCTGCATCAAAAAATCGGGCGGACACCCATGGGGAGCTACTTTAAGGTTTTTGAGCGCACCCTGTAGCTAATTTACCCTTTCAGGAGCGTTATGTCCCTTGATATCTTAAGGGAGTGTCCTGTGCGTGCCTGTACCATCGTAAACACGCGCAGGCCTCCAAGGGGGTACGGGCTGCTCAAAAGGGCAGGAAAAAGACGGCTTCTTGGGTCCCCCCCACCCCCTTGGGGTTTTTTTTTTTCCTTTTTAATGATGTGAATTTTTCATAACCTTTTAAATAACCTCTCTTCACTTTTTAAAAACGGGACAAACGGAAAAAAAAAAACTTGATGAATCGATTTTTTCATACAATATGGACACTTTTTCACTGCTGTTGAAAAGCAAAACCCCGTCTTTCTGAAGAGCAAAATAATATGAGTGAATATAATTTCAATTTTGGTGATTTCACTCTTTAAAAATTTTTGCCCCCGCAATCACCTGGCTGGGGACGGGTTTTTTGCTTGGCACGACACATTTTCCCCCCCAGGTGACGACGATTTACCTGAATTTTTACATGTAGCTTGCGGCTAAGGGAAACATCTTGGAAACCCACAAAAGCCCAGGGTTTCCTCTATGATGGTACTTCCCTTTGGGGTGTACTCGCAAAATTTACCTTTTTTGCTCATAATGGGGTAGCTGGGAAAAACTCTGGGGCCCTTTCATCATGTTTCAGCACCGAAGCGCACGGTGGTAGCGAAAAGAAAAAATCTTATTTCCAAAAGAAGTAATGAAGAATAAGGGGGAAAACGATCAAAGAAGAACTAACTGGAAAACCCTTTTCCCGAAATTGTCGAACTTTTCCGAACTTTGGAACTTTTTTCCCAACTTTTTCCCCAACTTGCCAATTGGCGAGGGATACGAAAGATGATGGGGAGTTGCAAATACCAAAAGATGAAGAAATTTTTTGGGTTTTTTCTCAAATACTATATGCGACAGAGCACTTTGTTCGGGGTTTGGCCATGCACACGCTAGGGAAGATAGGAAAATAATGTTGCTTATAGCCCAGCCACCGCAAGGGGCCCCATCAGGGCTTCACCCTTAAAAAACAACTCACCCTCATTTGAAAAAAAAAAAAAAAAAAACAACTTTCCACAAACTCTTAAATGACTCGTCAGAAACGCACCAGAACTTCTTAAAAAAATCTTTCTTCCGTAAAATCTTTCATCAGATGAAAAAAATTTTTCCTCTCAAAAACCCAAAGGACACGCCGGGGGGCACATCCCTGAAAAGGACTTCTGGATCCGCGAAAATGTTTTTCTCTCACAACGTGCAAGTCCCCAAAACTCTAAAAAACATGTTTTTTGTGATGGCGCATGACAGGAATGCACCACGGGGTTCTCACTCTTTTAAAAGGTACAAGGGTAAAAAACGAATGGCCGGTTGCGCCGGGAAGAAACCCTTTCCCTTTTACGGCCCCCCGAGTAGATGGGAAAGCCTTAAGGTTTGGAAGGACTAAAAGAGTTTTTTTATCTCGTGTGTTCCAATCCCCTGCCCGAGGGCCTCACATAATCGTTAATTTTGGGTTTCCATTGGCAGGGGGTATAAATGTTGGACGGTCCTCTTGTGGGGTTCTGGTAAACGACAACCATTTGGTTCCCCCGATGCAACATGACCAGGAACCCAAGCCAGACTAATGTTGTAACCGCCGCCTTCAACTTTCTAAAAAATTCAAAGAAATGTAAAAGTTCTGGATGCTGAAGGTTGCGGCCAGCTATGGCCTCCAAAGCTGACAGCGAATCCGACAGAACCAGAAAGTCCCCCTTCGAAGAATGTGAGATTATCTTCAAAGCCAGAACCAGAGCAGTAAGTTCAGCAGAATAGACAGAAGCATCTGAATGTATATGTTCCAACAGTATCTGAGAAGGAGCCCCAGGGCAGTAGGCTGCACAGGCCACTCCATCTTCAGAGTTGGAACCGTCAGTGAAAACTTTTTGATAGGATGGGAATTTCGAACAGAGGTCAGCATACAATGCCTTGTACGCCAGAGAGCTGGTAGACTCTCTGCGAAAAGCTGCAAGATCGAAACGAATCTCTGGTGTGAAAAAGGTCCACGGAGGTTGATCCGGAAACTTGGAAAAATCGGACACAACTCCTAGGTCTAGACCTGCATTCCGCACGTGAGGCCGCATACGAAGACCAAACGGCGGAATACATTTCGGGTTGTTTTCAAACTTACTTTGGAACGGAGGGTCAAAGACACAGTCATAGGCAGGATTCTGCGGTTCTGAGAACAGTCGGATATAATAATTCAAAGACAGTTTCAGCCTGCGGTTGGACAGTGAAGGTTCACCCGCCTTGCTACACACCAGAGGTGAGAATAAGAGAAAGTGAAAAAGGATGAAAATTAGGCGGGGGTCCGGGGGCCGCCGCAGCCCCCCGGTGGGGTCCAGGGCAAAGCTGAGCATTTTTTCATATTTCAGTATCTAAAAATCACCCCAGAAATGCATGAACTGGCAAGAAAAAAAGAAATAAAATAACAAGCTTTTTATTCTATTTTCCCACACGGATCTTCACCTCGTGGCTAACGGCCTCTTTACCACGCGATAAAGTCACTGTTGTACGCATATCTTCCTCCAGCCACTTCCAGTTCCACTTTTTTTCACAGAGGAATCGATCTCCGTGGCCAAAACTTTCTCATTCTCGGTGATTTGTCGAAACATGTTGACGACTTCGGAGCTTTGGACGTGCAACTTGTAAGACAATATGGCGCCGGAATCCGCAAATGGCACTTTTCACAGCTAAGGGATTACTTCCCTTCTTTGTAGTTTCGGTAGGCCGAATACCATTATTCACTGTAATCTGTCCTGGGTGCCCAAACGAGCCGGAAGTTTTCCATTTGAGAACAAACCGATCGAGAACAAAATCGCGATCCAAGCTTTTGCTTACGAAAAACAAACCTCACTATACATATTACCCCCCCCCCCCCCCCCCCCCCCCCCCCCGTTTTCTCAACGGATTTACATCGATCTCAAAAACAGCCTCTGGAGCCTCCAAATCGGCGGAAATCCGCCTTTTGGCGGAAAATTCCCATACCTGACACACTGTGTTGACTACAGTTATGATCATATTGATTTTTTAACCATACCTACGTAGAGAGAAAGTTTTTGCCAATAGCCGTTTGCCTACACTTTTCAAACCAGTGGCGAGTGAAGTGTGTACTGAGCACAGGACTGTAGTATTTTTTTTCTAAAAGAACATGATTTGAAGTTTTCACAAACATAATATTTATTGTTGTATTCAGTTTGGTTCTGTTGTTTTTTGTAAAAATACCCCAAATAGTGCGTCTCAGCGTGTCACGGTTATGGCAGAAAGCTGCGTCTGCACCGAGTTAATAAATTTTCAGCTGAGAGGCTGTGAACTGCATCTATTGAAGAACAGTCATATTCTTCAGATGAGAAGACTTTCTAGAGTTTCACTGGAAAGTGTTCACCTTTGGGGGATTTTGGAGTTGTTTGTCCTCTGCATGAGTAGTTCAATGTTCCAGTCTCTCATCAGAAGAAGTGCCAGCAGAACTCGACTTCACAAAAAACCTTTGAACGTTCCTAGCCTACTGTTTTCCGGAATCACAGTTTCCCTTGTGACTTTTGCCATAGATGTGCCGCTGAATGTCAAAATGATCACTGCCATCAATCGGGTTTCACAATTACAAGTGGTGCACTGTGCGAACGCATCGCCCTTCTTTGACGCAGAAATGAACTTGAAAATTGTATGATACACTGGTTTGTACTTCTGTTCACAGTTCTTTCTCTTTTTGACAATAGCTTCCACCAATGAATCTGAATTTTCGTTGTGTTTCATGGCACGAGTTGAAGCTAAACGAGAAGCCATGTTTATATGCATTCATAGAATTTCAAAATGGAGTGACTGACGGCGGCGAACGAAGCAAGATTAGGAATAGAGTTTGTTTAGAACTTACCGCCAATGACATTGACAAACAAAGCACAAGACAAGACACGATGCATTTCAACCACTGGGTCTTCTTCAGGCGAAAAAATAAATCACATTTAACATGTGGACAGTACAAACAACGAAAAACGAAAAAGAATGAAAAATGACTTATCCGTTCTTGTCCATGCAGGGTTCCATTTATTGCAAAATTTTGCGTAATTATTGCGTTTTTCTGCCTTCCTACGCATTTTTTTTCGCGGCCGTGCGTTTAGCGACGCAATTTTCCCAGGACCCCTGTTCTCAACCGCAAGCCTATGTCAGAGGGCAAAACACGGCACAGACCTACAGCAGACTGCTTGACACCGCCAATTAGTGATAGTGCGTGAACATTTTACTCTGTGGCACTCGCTGACTTTTTGCTAGATCAAGAATGTTCCAAAACGCCTCATCCTTTCTCCCCTCGAAATAAAATGGAATCTTTCCCGCGTCTGCGATGGTGCCATCTTCCAATCGGAATACGTTATGACTTCCCACGCACACACGATCATCCCACGTGTTAAAGGCGCGTGATTCAGAGCTGTTTTGACGGAGTGAGTACAGTTTACTTTGTTACGCATTTTTTTCAGCGCTGACGCAATTTTTGCGGAGGCGTGCGTTTCTTGACGCAAAAACTAAAAAGTCAGTGGAACCCCTGCCATGTGTTTGGTGGGCGGAAATGACATGCAGCCAGGGGATTATGGGAGAGGAAACGGAGGGGGGGGGCATTCATAGAGAAAGGAAGCACGCGCCATGGGAACTTTTGAAAGTTGGACCAGACCCCTGGACTCGTCCGGATTACGTGTTAAGCGCATTTTCGTGAGCTCGGTGATCAAAATTTTGTACAATTAGGTTTTTAAACGTACAATCGTATAGCTGTATTGAATTTCGTGAGATTTATACACAAAAATCATACAGTGTACAGGTCAGTTAATATCATGTCTGCACCAGGTTTTTTATCCCTTTCAATTTCTCTTTTTTTTCCCCTTACAATATTTACTTAATTTTGTGATACTTTAAGAAAACACACTTGTGCTTGCTCACATTCTTAACTGCATTAAACCGTCTTTAGTATGCACTTACCTGAGCTTAGTTACGCCGAAAACCCATCGGCAATGTAAGTAACTCCGTAATTTGAACATGGTTACCCAATTTAAAAATTAATTTAAAAGAGAGGAAAGGAAATAGTGAAATGAAAATAATTTTAAAAATTCCTACGAATAATATATGTTGCTATGTCATAAGTTTGAAGAATATCATATGAGCCATTTACTCGGGAAAAAAAAAAAAATCTTCTTCAGAACGTTCTTCCGAATCATACCTGGATCATCCCAGTCGAATCTAGGCACTCTAAGTCTTATGCCGTAAATCCTACAAATCACAGTATCTTCATCACTAAATCTCGTTATAGAACGGCAGAAATCAAGGTTAGCGATGGCGAAAAACAGCATTTCGACCACAAAACTTTAAAAAATTCGTAATTCGAAAACTACGGCACGTATCGACTCGCGGTTTTTTGCAAACGGAAGTAAATGGCCACAGGAAGAAGGAAGTCACGTTCTCGCGAGACTTCCTTTTCTACGAGAAATATGGCGGCGCCCATTGTTGCCACGTGTTTTAACCGGGCGCTGGCAGTTGCTCAGTGTTTTGGCCGTGTGATTTCCGGTTGGGCGCTAGCAGGGTTCTCGCCTGTCAAGAGGGTTAAGTCCTGAAAGGATTCAAGCAGCACAAACACTCATTTCTAATCTGAATTCATAACATACAAAAGAAAAAAGTTCTCACTTGATTTGGATACTGCCAGGTGGGTGCTTCAGGAATGAAATCCTTTGCTTGTTCTTGACCAATTATAGTGGTGCCTTGAAGATGGAAGCGAGCACCCTCAAGGAGTAACTCTTTTTGATCTTTATCTGAAAAACACATACAAAAATAGGAAAAACTGTATATTTTCTACTTTCATTCTTTGGTCTAGATTAACTAAACGAAATAATAGGAACGTAGGAAATCTGGTGTGAACCACAACACAAGACTTTCATTTTACTGCTGAAGGTCAGGATACACTGCAACCTGTACAGTGTGCAGAAAAGGAGCTACAGCTGCTTGGCCAAATTATTCATAACTGAAGAAAAACCACTTGATTAGTCAGAGTCAAAAAGGCATACAGCTTTCTTACATAAAAACATGTCTGCTTTAACACCAATTCAAACTGTCGCACACACACACACTTTTTTTTATACCCGCCTCCATCCCCCCCCCCCCCCCCCCCCCCCCCCCCCCCCCCCCCCCCCCCCCCCCCCCCCCCCCCTTTTATTCAATATGCTAAGCAGCAAAAGCAAAACCTTGCTGTAAATCAATCTGGAAAGGCTGTATAATTAAAATTCAGCTGTGATGTGTGAATTACTAAAATTTCATGGTGCACCTGCAGTTATTTGCTTCGGAGTTGATGAAAATGCAACTGTGATATACGAATATTTTTATGCTGCACCCGCAAATTTGTTGCTTCAGAGTTCATAGCAGCTTGTTTTATAAATAAAAGTGTCAATGGCATAAGCTGCACTTGTGCCAAGTGCTTTCTTTTCAAAGTAGTCCTGACTCGCATTTTCCTCTCCTTCTTTAGTGCCATTAACATATCACTTGTTTTCTATCCTCTTTCGCTGTCTTCCAGAGCTGGCTTGGACCTTTACTGTATCGCTCCCCTCTTCACATACCGCTTCCTAATTTCTTTCCTAAGCCTCTGCCCCCCCCCCCCCCCTTTTTTTTTTTTCTTTTCCAGAATTTCTGCCAGCCCCTTTTTCCTTGGAGCTCCCTTTCAAATATGCTGCCTACCCTTCCTGTATAGCTGCCTCCAATCTTTCTGTATTGCTGCCTTCAACTCTTCTTATTTTGTTGCCTCTCTTTTGTATTGCCTGCCTGGTCAATCATAGTATAATTTCTGTCTGCCTTTTCTGTATGCTGCCTGCTTATTTTCTGTATGGCTGTGTTTTCTCACTTCTTCCTGTACGGCTGTCTACCTCCCTATCTTGCAGCCTGCCTCTCTTCATGCATTGCTGCCCACCTTCCCATATATGCTCAGCTGCCCGTCACTCTTTCTGCAGTACAGTCTTCTTAACACCCTGTGTTGCTGCCTGCCTCTCTTCCTGCACAGCGGCCAGCTGATCTTTCTACTGAACTATTGGTACTGCTGCCTGCCTGTCTCTTCATTCTGATATAGTTGCTGTCTGTCTTTATGGTCAATCTCAAATTCTTACCCAGGAGCTAACATTACCTTCTGCATGATACACAGCTCTAGATTCTTCAAATCATAATCTTCGAACATGTCTTCATTAATTTTCCTTGCCACTGTCAGTTGTTGTTGTAGATCATGAAAAATCACACAAATGCTCTTTGCCTTTCAGGTTCCATAGCTATAAAATTATGTGCTAAAGGCTACGGGTTTTCACCCAAAAGTGCACAATTACATTAACGCTAGTGCATCATTCTCTTCCCATTTATTCATAACACAAAACGAGAATTGACACTAGACAGTTTGATTCACAACATGAAGATAAGGAAAAATAAAAAGTACATCTATATATATGTACAGAGCATTTTGTAAACAAAACGCAAAACAAAACAGAGCTTATGCAATCTACATCATTACAATCCTTTCTTAAAGTTCAGATCTGTGAAATCCACATAAAGTATCAATGTCTTTCTCTTTCACCAAGTGTGGGTATGCGAGATCTGCAATGCATGAATACTGAAACAAGGGTTGAAAGCGCTGATTGTTCATTTCCTTACTAATAAACAAAAACAAATTTATATGCATGTCCAAGTTTTATATGCATGTGAGAGTTCAAACTGCTAGCAATATAAAGTAAAAGATAAAGTTTGAAGGACTTTCCAAGCACTTTTACTACAAACAGAAAATATTCTGCATTTGTGCACGCTTAAGTGCTTGATACAGTCACTTCAGCAGAATCAAGTAGCACATGATGGGCAAGTAGACATATTGTGCATGACAGGTGAGACACTTTCATCAGATACAAAAAGCACTGAATTTCCAATTTCAAGCACATTTTTTTAGTCCTTAACAAGAAGTCCCCAGAATTCAATGATTTTAATGACATTAAAGGACTTGTATGAACTAGGAAAAACTATGCTGTAACCATCACATTTCAAGAAAATGTACAGATAAAAAACTAGGGAACAGAGTGTGTTTGAGGTTAAACAGCCAGCAATGGTCTCCTAAGCAGACATGGGGACCCAAGATGATGAGAAATCTGTTCCGTTTTGATTTAGAGATTATCTTGAGTGTACTACTTCTATGGAAAGCGCAGCTGCCAAGGTCTCAAAAGCCCAAAGTGTTGCATTCCAAATTCAAGCACAGCACTCATACGCCATTAAACAAGTCAGACTCGACAGCACTTTCAGTCGCACTTTGTTCACACACATGATGGTGGCCTACTAAGAAATCCTGTCACTATGGTTTCTGACCTGATCTACAAACAAACAAACAAAATGGCCATCATCAAAAGCAATGGACAACTCACAAAGTGGCAAGATTGTGGTCATTTAAAAAGATTTTTCTTCCATTTTTCATACCTTCCTTACAGAACTTGGCCACTTTTTCATCAAAACAGTCTACCACTGAAAGATCAACATCGTCTTACTTCTGTTGAAGCCACCTGAACTCCATCAAGCGTCATGGGGTTTTGAAGTCGTTCCATTTTAAATGACGATTTTATTTTGGGTGTAGCATTTTGTTGGAAAGTATAGCAGCATTTCGTTGTTACTGAAATAGGCGCACGCTACGCCAAAAGTGTAGCAATTGGCAGCTCTGGGAAAGAGTCGAAGCGTCCCCAACTTGGCAATAAAGCAGCACCAGTAAGTGGTAAGAGAGGGAGATATGGAAAAGGCAGGGTGGAGAAGTGGGGAAATGGATGAGGGGCATTTCACCCCAATCTCAAAAGATGTAGCTTGAAATGTCCAATGTCCATTTACTCTTAAAGCAACTCAACATATCATCTCTCAAGAAGTAGCATTTTCAGCACAGTCCTCTTTAAGGACACCCCCCCCCCCCCCCCCCCCCCCCCCCCCCACCCCCCCAAATCATCGACGCTCTTGCAGAAAGCATGGCTTCTCTCCATGGAAGTACTAATTCATAGAGATGGAATTTCTGGAGAACACTCATCTTTTTTTATCTTTTATTTGAAAGTAGCTGTGGTTACAATGCAGTGATAATCATTCCCTTGAAATTGAAGGTCCAGTCTCATGCAAATCTGAATTTTCTGGGGATCACAGAAATATGGGGGGGGGGGGGGGGGGGGGGGTTCACATCCTACAACTAGAAAATGTATGAGAACACACGCACACACCCATAATAGAGCACTCTGGCTCACACGCATTAACACACAAAAAGAATGAGTCCGAAATAGGCAGGAAGAAAGGTGCTAATGACAAAGTTCCTAAAATATTCCATTATACCCATATTATGCTCAACTTTATTCACTAAATCCATGTTCCAATCTAGAAAAACGCTAATCAAAGCAATCAAATGTGAACACATATTTAGGATTTCAACACTGAAACTTGATATGTGGGATGTCCTCTTCGATTATCATTGCAGCTGTATCCATCAATATTTCCACTGCACAAGACATTTCCGTCAGTGCTGCAGTATTATTTTTGCTCGACCATTTTCCAGTCATTATGCTATGATCATTGAAAGCCTGGTGACCATTTTCCAGTCATTATGCTATGATCATTGAAAGCCCGTTGACAAATGAAAGGCGAGAGATGAAAATTTGTGGAGCCTTTGACAAAACTATACACATGTCCATGTAAGAGCCATTTAGTTGTCTAAGCTCGTCATGTTGCATCTATAGATCGCTCGACTCTTGTTATATACGCTGAATAATCACCTGCAAGCCACACCTGAACAATCTACCTGCAAGCCACACCTGAACAATCTACTTTATTTCTAAAAAGCAGAATTTCAAAGGACTGCCATAATTTTCGCATTTGAATGATATGATCTTGAGGTTTAATCACAGATCGTGTAGTCTATTTGTAAGTATGAAGACTTGGTTTTCCTTACAGAGGAATCTAAAGCACAAATGTTCACCAACTTCAAACTCTGCAGATCAGGCCAACGTGTTTTTATATGACATGCTGCTTGAAGTTGTAATGTGTACAGGAGAAAATCACTACTTCACATTAAATTTTGGTAATTTTAGTGACACACTGGTCTGAATGCAAGTGTGTCAACTGGAAATTTCATGTGTTAGGCCCACATTTGTGCATAAGAACTATCACTGCGATAACACGGCAAAAAAGTTGAGATTGATGATAGCCTCAAAAATGTTTTGTGACAAGCCAATATGCAATAGTCAGGGTTCGCGCTAGGATTTTTGAAAACCGGTACCGTGAGTTGCCATTTCAGAGATATCTTGACCAACCCCCAAACATCGGTCCCCAGAAAATCAAAACCGGTACGCACTGTGACAGAACGAAACTATTGAGGGGGGGGGGGGGAGATTGTTTGGCAACAAAACTAAATCTAAATTGAACAAAAGACCTATATGAGCGCTAAGCGTAGGAACAAGAAAGAAGAATAGCATGAATTTACGTCACACGAATGACGGTCCTGCAGAACAACAAACTGACAGTGACATTTTTTCGACTCCTCTCTCTCAAAGCAACGCGCAAATTCATAGTCATAGACCCTCTAGGCCCCGATTAATCATTGTGAAATGAAGCCACTGTAGTGCTGAGAAGAGCGCAACGCTCTATTCTTTGACAGTAAAGCTTGCTGTTCTGCACGCTAAAGAGGTTGGCGCCAAAGAGGTGTCGGGCGATTGCAATGAGTTCGTCGGAAGGGATGCGAAGGGGTGGGTGCGTGGGTACAGGCGCATGACTTTTAGTGCCTTTCCGAAATTGTCACGTCAGACTTCTTTTTTTTCAGACGGAAATCTAATCGGTCACTGGCAAACAGAATCGGTCCGTGGTACCGGCAGCTTCGAAAATTTTCGGTATTTCCTGTTTACAACCGGTAAAATACCGGCAATTACCGGTTATCGCGAACCCTGATAGTTGATGATGATTCTAGATTCCGGGAAATTTTCACTAATTTCAATCGTGGCAATTCAGACCAATGTGCTCAGGGGTTCCATTTATTGCAAAATTTTGCGTAATTATTGCGTTTTTCTGCCTTCCTACGCATTTTTTTTCGCGGCCGTGCGTTTAGCGACGCAATTTTCCCAGGACCCTGTTCTCAACCGCAAGCTATGTCAGAGGGGCAAAACATGGCACAGACCTACAGCAGACTGCTTGACACCGCTGACAAACGAGCCTCCCCGCCCGTACGGTTGAGACGAAACGTTTGAACCTGTGCGCTCCGACCAGTCAGTGTCGAACGGACGGAGTGCTTCACGAAACGTTTGAAGCTGTGCGGTCCGACCTATATGCGAGTTTTAAACCTTTCGAGTTTGATCCCACATGCCGCTTCAAAGGACTGTACAATTGAATACGAAGCTTTTTCTCGAATATTTAGATTCTTATAATTTTTTGAGTTGACATTCCAAAGCACATCATGGCCTTGGTACGATTCAATCAAATGTTTGGTCTCCGAATCGGACAGTCTGATCGCCTTGCTGGACGACGCCATTTTTCCGTTGTCATGGGTGTTCGCTCAATGCTGAGCGTTGATTGGTTGGAGGATACTAGCTGTCCGTTTCGAATAGATCACGGTGTATCTCGAACGGTCGGGTCGAACTGGATGCCGAAGTCCGTTTGAGACGTACGTTTACTATGACAGACGCTCCGTTTGGGATCGGGTTCGACCGGTACGGTACGTCCGAAGCGTACGGGCGGGGAGGCTCGTGTGTCAGCACATTTTACTCTGTGGCACTGGCTGACTTTTTGCTAGATCAAGAATGTTCCAAAACGCCTCATCCTTTCTCCCCTCGAAATAAATGGAATCTTTCCGCGTCTGCGATGGTGCCATCTTCCAATCGGAATACGTTATGACTTCCCACGCACACACGATCATCCCGGACTCGTGTGGCACAGAAAACGATTCAGAGCTGTTTTGACGGGAGTGAGTACAGTTTACTTTGTTACGCATTTTTTTCAGCGCTGACGCAATTTTTGCGGAGGCGTGCGTTTCTTGACGCAAAACTAAAAAGTCAGTGGAACCCCTGGTGCTTTTACACAACATGCTGCTTTAAGTTGTAATGCATACTGGAGAAAATCACTGCTTCACATTAAATTTTGGTAATTTTCGTGACGCACTGGTCTGAATGCAAGTGCGTCAACTGGGAATTTCATGTGTTAGGCGCACATTTGTGCCTAAGAACTATTGCTGCGGTAACATGGTAAAAAAAGTTTGGAGCCGATATACAATAATTGACGATGATTCTTTAACTCTCTGTGAGCATGATGCACAGTGGTCTGTACCTTTTTTTTCCGCTTTTTTACATATTCTGTGATCAGCTGATATGTGACAGCTGATGATACTTTGAATCAGCTGATGATACTTTGACAATCTATGAGCAAGACAACATGGGTTTTTTTCTGTTTTTTTTTTTTTTTTCTCTGGATCTTTATCTTTAAGAGACCAAGGCTCCAACTGACAAAAGATTGCATCCTCTGTAATTTTACAGGGATGAAGGAGGGGTGGGAGGGGGGCAGAGGCATGCTCACTCACACACCCCTCCCTGTCCTTTAAAAAATTATCTAGCTTGTGCACAATAATACTGGCAATACCAACACTCTATTATAGGGTCCTCAGATGCAGCTTCTGTTAGTGTTCTTTGCAAAATGAATATGATTTCAGAACTTACAACTTGGTCCAAGTACTGTAATGGAATAAATGAGTGAAGGCGCTATGTAATATACATACCCTTTAATGACTGTTTTTCTTATTTCAATGTGTTTGATGATGATTGCAAACTAAAGCACCGTTCATCTCACTAAATAATACATTTCCCAATTTTTTATTCTTTTTTTTTATGTAATTTAAGAACGTGGGACATGGCTTGGATTAAAACCTGTACAATAATTTAAGTTAGAAAAAGCGCATTATGAGAAGTTTTTCAAAACGCCTTGGCTGAAGAAATTTGCTTCACTAGAAAAACAAGATGGCTAGTCAATCTGTCGAAACTGTGAAGCAGCCAGTACAAATGAACTGCAAGTTCCGAACTGTGGAACATGCTTTAATCATCAGGATATCAAACAACATGTTTTAATCACCAGGATATCAAACGAACTTCTAACACGGCAAAATTTTTGCTTGTCTTTATACTACTGTTTAAAACACTAGTTGGGGCACAATATCCTTAAAAAATAAATAAGTAAAATATTTTGGGGGCATGATACAAAAGTTTGTGGAGCATTAAAATTAATTCTTATCTGAATATGCGCATTTCAAATGCTGAAACTTGCATCTGATGTGTATATGAACATCTGTGTGCGTGTGGGGGGAGGTGGGGGTGGAAGGAAGGGGGGGTGGAGATGGTGGAGATGCAGAAGTGATGTGGAGGGATTGGGGGAGTGGGGTGGAGTGAGGGTGAACATGAAGATGGGCTTTCTCGTTTCCAAATCCAGTCAAAAATTTCTGTATGAAGATTTTACGCTCGTGGTCATACATTAAACAATCTGAAAAATGTCTTAGAATGCCTACTGTCCATTCCATTTTGATCAGTAAAATGATGCTGCGGTGCAAAAAAGTTGTGGTGATTACAGTTAAATACACTGTTTGACAGCAATATGCACAACCTTGCATGCTATGCCCAGTAAATTTTCTATCTGAAGAACTTAAAGCCCGTAAAGAAGCACAGCCTTGTCATGGAAATCAATTGAGGCCACAACATTCACATTTTCCCAAGCTGGCAACCTAAGTTTTCAGACGCAAACAAAAACGCACACAAAAATCCCAACACTAAAATTCAGTGAAGTAAATGATGAAAACTAAAACCTATTGAACTATCATTTAAACAGCTTCGTTTGGACCATATCCACACACACCCTCGCTCCCTCCCCTCCCATTTGTCTGGGACAGTCCCTATCCATAAACACTGCAAAAGATTATACTCGGTGATAATTGTATTAATTCTTATCCACACACATCTCCAACGCATGAAATTCCATCTGATGCACTGAAATTCTGGCTTCACGTAAAAAAAACCTTCATCTGATACGCCACGATCAAAGTCAATAAAGACTATCTTAAGGAAGTTCTGAATCGATAGCAACTTCCACTTGAGGAATTTTACTCTCCTGAAAACCAAGAGCCGTCAAAAGACTATCCAGTCTGTGATTGGACCGCAAGATCACATGATTCGGCAAAGTGTGAAAAGCATGGACAACCATATGAAATTCGGCTTCTCAGAACCAAAACTGATGGCTCAGCTGCGACATGCGAGATATGTCCAGCAAATGGAGCTGTGGTTTAGCGATCTATGCAACAAGACCAGTTCGTACAAATAAAACAGCTCCGTTACGGACATATGAATCTGTTGCGCAGAGCGCAAGAGAGGTCAATATACATAGTTTCATCTAAGATTCCAGGAATATTCATCACTCGCCTCAAGTTTTGTCACTGGGCTTATGATTATTGCATGGCAACTGGAATATAGTCAGGTAACACAATTTTTCAACACTAATGAAAGTGGCTCACACAGAGGAAAATCAGTGATAATGGATGTGGAGATCCCAAATATCAAAGTTTATTAAAATCCCAATAGTGAAAGCACTCAACTTCACTTTATTTGATAATATACTAACATTGGAACACGAATCTGGATAATGTTTAGCATTACTTGGAGTGTTTTATTAAATTGGGTCATTTGTAACTTTTTTCTCACCCATTTGTCTCCTTTCTGTGTGTTTCTCATGTGGTGTGTATGAGCCAGGGCGTGCCTGTGTGCGTGTTTCCAGCACCTATAAATTTTAATGTGACACCCGAAATACTTTTGTGACCTTATGAAAACTGTGAAACTTTTTTGCACCACGTCTGACCCTTTAATTTTTTAAGAAATAATCATGACGATCAGAGCAAAGGAACTGGGGAACAAGCAGGGTAGGTTTACGTGACCACAGAATGATCTAAAAAGCAGGTTCCCAGAATCCCACATACTTCAGTGATAAAATCAAGGACTTTAATGGACCTTCCTTGCTGGAACAAGAAACCCTCTTTTTCAAGTCTTGAGCTCACAAAGAATGTACAAGTACACATGCACCTATGTGCAACACAGAGAAATACTGGATGACAAACTATGAGAGAACAACATCCTGTTGGTCAAGAAACACTCTTTACCCCTTATCATAACCTAAATAAATAATGAAAGGAAAAAAGATTGTTTTACTTAAATAATGTAAATTAATGATGAAATAAAAGGGGAAAAAAAAGATAAGAGTACACAAATTATTTAATCATACGTAGGTTTAATGTGGCAGGTTCTTTCAAGGTATTAACGTCTTGTCTCTGTTTTTCCTACATTGTTACAAGCCACAGATTAAAAAATCACTGGCCACATGCAATGTTCAAAACATCAACATGCAGTGTCCACAGTGTCTATCACTTCATGCATGCAGCTTTCTTTTGACAATGATGTGTTTTTGAGTAGCTTTGCACGCCGTTTCTCACAGATGCAAAAGAATTTGTTCACAGCATACCTCGTGAACTGCAAGAAAACCCTTTTTCTTTAAATCATATTTCAACCAACAACCTGGAAAGGAACGTTTCTCAGGCATCTTTGTGATATCTTTTATCGACTTGCTGCATCTGGCATGTTTGGGACCAACCAATGAATGGTAGGCGTCTGAAGAAGTACAACCGTCACTTTCAACTACAATTAATCCTAAATTCATTGACAACCAATCGTAAACGACTGTTAGATCATAAAAAATGTGAAATCATGAAGTAACTGCACAGTGCAGGAATGCACAGACTGACCAACACACAATCATCTATGGTCTTCTTCTTCTTTCTTTCTTTTAGCGTCCACAATCATGTCGATTACTCGTAACACTTTGTGTGTATGACCATTTTTTATCCCGCAATTAAGGCAGCCATACTCCAACTTCCGGTATGGTGCATGCTCTGTGTAACGTGTCATCCATACCAACGGCCAAACTGGCCTTCTCTTCTGAAAGTTGGTGATTGGATTTTACGTGTGTGCAAGATGTGCGTGCGTTCACACACGGCACCTCCATTTATAGTCTCATTCGAAGGACTGTGTGGGGGAGTGGTGTCAGAACCACTGTTAACTCCGAGGGAAAAATCCCCCTGTACCAAAATTCGAACCAGTAACCTCAGGATCACAAGTCCAGTGCTTCTACCAACTGAGCTATTCCAGCCCCACCAACTGAGCTATTCCGGCCCCACCAACAGAGCTATTCCTGCCCCTAGTAGCCCAGTAGTTCACCCCGTTTAGAGAGGCCCATTATTACGCCTATTTGAAGTCTTCATGCTCAAAAAGGCTGGAAAATGGCCTTAACAAGGAACAAAAAATTAGGGTTTTTTTTAACTGCGCACAGATGTGGACACCCAGTTATCACACCAATCTTCCACACTTTAACACTACTAGCAAGGTCAGCATATATTACAATGCAGCTGGCACCCAACAGTTTAAATATTTAATAAAACAGAGCTGTAAATGACTTCTTCTTCTTCTTCCTAAAACACTGGTTCACTCAAAAACGAGTTAGGTCACAACTGACAAAAAAGCTTTGTTTTGGGTTAAGCTTACCTTACAAATGTTATCATGCAATCTCTTGCTAGTGGCACAATATCCGAATGATGCAGTTCAACATCAATCCAAGCCATGCACTAATTAGGCCTACCTCTTTTCTCCTGCACCTAATGCTGTTAGCATTTATAAACAATAGGCCTACATCTTTGCAAATCAAACAAGCACCGAACAAGAATTTAAACGTTTTCTCTTATATTTCGGCTACAGCCCCAGTCTTTGTCTTAATCGTTCAGCCGTTCCCACTGGACAGCTCCCCCCTTGAAGTTGAATAGCAATGCGTGGTCATTTGAAACATCCCTTAAAGATCACAAATTCAAGGCTATGCTTAAACAATTCTTTCAGTACTATCTCGGTCTACGTTTCCTTATACTCAAATGATACTCACAACACGTTTTAACGAATATACTGATGTAGCACGTCTAATATCGTGGCGGTCAGTGACTCATTTTGCATGTGACCAAGAACAAAATGGCGGACACAAAGACCCAATACTGGTACGCGGAACACTTAGGACATACGCAGAACATATAGCACACGCACTGCTAAGGTTCCCAACCATGCATTTAGAAATAAAACGATACATACATGCCACATATTAAAACAAAAACACAAAAGCATGCCAATTTTACAGGAAAATAAGACAAGCAGGACACAACGACTTCGACCTGAAGGACTGACGGCGAGGGTGTTTATTGTCTGAAAGCGTCTTACATTCGTCCGGTCTATCCTCGACACTCATTTTTTATAGGCCCAATACATAGCACAAAACATTCCTCGTAATCCATTGAATATTACTGTGCACTTTTCGTATTAAATTTCATCCTAACAACACACAATACAACGCTACCGTTTCCTAGATAATGCTGCAATGGTTTCGCTGTCCAGACATGGCGGCACTCTGAAATTTCTGCGACATCAGTGCACAAGTCGCGAGGGAATGAGTAAAGAGAAATAAAGTTCATTAACAAAAATCACACAGTATACCCTGAAGTGGTGGTCGGGGTTTTCATCTGGTACCCTGTCAGCGCCGGATGGCTCTTCGGGTCCATTGAACGGTTGCGATTTTTTCGCTCAGCATTGGATTCTTCAGACTCGGCCCAAGCCCACCGCATACAATTTTTGCCTATTTATACCGACACTTTAAAAACGCCGCTTTTGATTGGTCAGTTTCCGTCACATGATAGGAAGGTGTGCATTCAAAACAGAATATTGCAAGTTTCTTCCATTTTAACAACTAAAAATGCTGAGTTCCTTCAATTACGAACACCTTTGAGCACTTTTATTTCATTAGAAGTCCCGAGGAAAAGGTACTGTGCTATGTGTTGGGTAACAGGGTTTCAACAACAACTGTGTAAGACAACCGGGACCGTGGTCGTGTTATGTACCCTCTGAGACGATTGGTATTTTCGTGTCACGTGACATTGAAAATGTTAAAATGTTCCTGCGCTAGTTTGACCTCGAATCGGAAACCCAATATTTTGATTGAAGTTAAACCGTTGCGAGTCAGAAGTTGAAGGGTCTCCCCATTTTCACAATTTTAAACGCAAACACCACAAAGCCACATCGGGCGCGAAGGAACTATTTGACACTTCCGACATAAATATTACGCATGCGCAGTAAAGACACATGTGTTTCCGCAAGTAACTTGATCAAAAATCGGTAAGAGAAAACTGCAAGTTTTATTTCACAATTAACTGTTCATAATGCAGTATCAGTTGAGTACATACCTGTGAATATTTTCATCAGTGTATCGGTCTACATGTCAAATGTGATCACGCTGATTTAACATTTGTGCTTGTGTACTCGCTAAACTAGTCTAAAACAAGCCTCGACCATTCTGTGGTTTCACTCAGTTTTCAGGGTTTTTTTGGCTTAACTCCCTCAGATAATTTCAACCACCCCTTACCTTTGAATCCATTCAGCTTGTCCCATTCTATCAGTAGCAAAAATAAAATAAAATAAAATGAAAGCCAACAGCACCAAGGATTTCTATGCCGTAGTCATAGACGCAGTCCCGCGTATACAAATCAAATGTAAAGCATTAGTTGTTGTAGTGGTGGGGGCTGACTTCAGTCGAGGCTGCACAGCCTGTGTATGCCCCATCCTTTTATATTATAGTTTTAACTGGTTATTTTGTTGCAAAGCCAGACGACTGCAGGCGGAAATCTAAACAAATCTTAAATAAATGTTAGCGAATCGCCCAGAGAACGTGGACAAACGAGTCACGAGACAAAACACAACGCGTTTCGACCTCTTAGGTCTTCATCTGGTGATAAATAAACGAATAAAACAACGAAAATTCACTTAGCTTTGATCGCTTCAGATCGCTCTGGCAGGGTTCAGCGCAAGGAAGGCCTTCCTTGCGCTGAACCCTGCCAGAGCGATCTGAAGCGATCAAAGCTAAGTGAATTTTCGTTGTTTTATTCGTTTATTTATCACCAGACGAAACCTAAGAGGTCGAAACGCGTTGTGTTTTGTCTCGTGACTCGTTTGTCCACTTTTCTCGGGCGGTTCGCTAACATCTATTTAAGATTTGGTATATTTTGGATTGTACATTTTTTTTCATCGTAACGTAAATTTTTTCACCAAATTTACAGACAGTGGGTGTCAATAAGACCTTTGAAGGAGTTCACACTTCTTCTTCATCCATGATTTTCAGGCCTCCAAGGGGAGAGTGGGGGGGGGGGGGGGCAGAATGGGCCTTACACTGGAGTGGGTGGGACGACTAAGGTGAGGGTTGGGGGGGGGGGGGAGAGAGGGGAGGGGGAGAAGGAGGAGGTTAAATCCAGGATTGAAGTCCTCCAGCGAGGCCCAGGGTTCGTACAGAGTCCTGGAAGTCTGGAAAAAGTATGGAAAAATGAAAAAATCATTTCCAGGGCTGCAAAAGTCTTGGAATTTTGTTATTTGTGGCCATGGGTCTGGAAAAGTCCTGGAATTTTGTGCTGTGCAAAATTTTTCATGATGACAAATTTCACTTTAAGTTTCTTTACAAAAACATTGAAATAGGAATAAAAACAGAAATTAAATCACACACAATGATCGCGGTTTTCAGATTTCCTCTGGCCGGAGGTTTAGCAGACTACATTTTTTTTCTGCAGAGTAGCTCCCCTTTACTGTGAAAAGTATTGCGCATGCACAGTTGGTACCATTGCTTAACTTCCTTTCGAGTCAGCAGCGCTGCGAGGGAAAATAGCGTCAAAGTATTAAAGAAAACATGGGAAAATGTGTGTTTAGCCTAGCCTGGCTGGACAATACAAATTATCGCAAATGGATTGCTCCTGCTTCTGATGGATGCAAGACAAAAGCACTGTGCCTGCTGTGCAAGAAAGACTTTGACATCGGGAACATGGGCGAAGCTGCTCTAAAAAGCCACGCGGCAGGCAAGAAACATCAAGAAATGATGCAGCTTTCAGACAAAATGACTCGCACTGCAACAATGACCATGACTGATTATTTTCGGCCGGAGGATTGTGAAAGATGAGTTCTACATTGAAGAAACGGTTGATTATTTTTTTTACTTCAGTATGGGATGCGATCATGCATTGAATGGGGTGTGGGTGGGGGGTAGAGAAAATCATCAGTATGGGATGCGATCATGCATTGAATGGGGTGGGGTGGGGGTAGAAAAAATCAAAGGGCCCAAGGGCGATACACTGGCCTATTTTTAGACACATACATACACACACACACACACACACATGTCTCTAACGCACTCTCTCCCTCTCTCTCTTGTCCAAAAATTTCAAAATTGTTGTTTGAAAAGTTTATCCTCTGGATATTCTTGTGTTGTTATACCCAGAAGAAACTTGGAATAGTTTGTCCTTACCTACTTCTTCTATACTGTGAAAAATCTTGTAATACATTTCAATTAAATCCCCTCTTATTCTTCTCCGTTTCACTGAATATAGTCTTAAATATTTAAGCCTTTCTTTATACTCCATCTTCGAACATCCTTTAATCAACTTTGTTGCACATCCTTGGACTCCTTCCAGCACTAGGGACTGTCGCTTTAAGAATGGGAACCAAATCGTATTTCCATACTCCAGGTGGGGCCTCACCAAGGCCTTGTACAATTAAGAAAATGTTTCTTTGGTTAAGTATCTAATTGTTCTCTTGATTATTCCAACCATCTTGTTTGCTTTGTTCACAGCTCTGTGTGGGTCAAATGATAAATCGGTCATCGAAAACAACTCCTAGGTCCTTTTTTGGGGTGCATGTGTGAATATTTTGTGATTTATTATCCAATTTCATTGAATATATACCATTTTAGAATTTTTATTTCCTAAGTGCATAGACTTTGCACTTTTCAACATTGAAATATCAGTTCCATGTGTCTGTCCAGGTTTGTAGTTCATGTAGGTCATTTTGTATTTTAGTACGATTTTGTACACTATTGTATATTTTAGTGTCATCAGCAAATATTTTGCAAGTTGATTTGATACAGTTTGGGAGATCATTTATGAAAATTGTAAAGAGTATCAGGCCGAGGATGCTTCCTTGGGGGATCCCACTTAATACCTCAGCTACAGATGACTTTCCTTCCCCAATACG
Organism: Conus ventricosus; assembly: GCA_018398815.1. NCBI lineage: Eukaryota > Metazoa > Mollusca > Gastropoda > Neogastropoda > Conidae > Conus > Conus ventricosus. The sequence continues at coordinate 21,452,924 of CM031625.1, read as the reverse complement.
TACCCACTGAGTTCGGTAGTGTAGAAAGTGTTGTATCCTGAGGAGTACATTGCCTGTGATCCCATGCCCTTTCATTTTTGTCTATAGCCTTCTATGCAATACAGAGTCGAAAACCTTTCGGAAATCAAGATATATGACGTCAAAAGGACTTTATCATCCAATAACTGTGTAAAATCCTCAATAACTTCTAGTAGTTGAGTAATACAAGAATGTTTATGTCTAAAACTATGCTGGCACAGGGTATAAATGTTATTAGTCGTTAGATGTGTAACAACAAGGTCCGTTATAAAGCTGTCAATAACCTTGCAAGCTATACGGGTAAGACTAACTGGTCTATAGTTACCAGGATTAGATTTGGATCCTTTCTTAAATATGGCTGTAACTTCTGCCATATTGAATATGGCTGTAACTTCTACCATATGTAACATCTGAATTCATAACCTCAGTAAGTTATCAGGAATCATAGGGACAGCATATCTATAGCTAGTCTTCAGCTGTTAGAGGTCCAGTCTTTACTACATGACTAATAATGAAAGGTCTTTGGTAATAAGCTCAATGTTTAGTAATGCATATTCATAATATTCATACCAGTTAATTCATAAACCAATAGCATAAACTAGATAAAGTACCAGTGTACTTTTCTACCCATATTGTATTATTTGCAGCTTCATCCTTATTAAGGATCATTTTCATTTACTCTAAAACATGATAACTTACATGTAATTTTATCATGTATTCATATGTTGCGGAGAACAGTGTTTCCAATCATGATGGCCAGAACTACTACATGAAGCTGCCATTTCCGCTTCTGAATGCACTCTTTAAGGTGTATGCAATTTGTTTTTTACCCCGTCCCATTCCCCCCAATAGAATATCCATCATAGTTAATGCTTATAATGTAAAAAGTGATTTAACATACCTCCTGTGTGACTGCATACCTCTGCACGCATACACATGCAATCTCATTTCACTCTCTCTCTCTCTCTCTTTCTCTCTCTCCTCTCTCTCTCTCTCTCTCTTTCTCTCTCTATACACAAACACATTTTAAGGGGTGAGGGGACGAGGGGTCGGGTGGGGGTGAGAGCTAGGACGGTTAGTGAGCGGGAAAGGGTAGGGGACGAGAGCTCTATCTCACACACACACTATTTACACAGTATTAGATTTGTTGCCAACTCCCCACTCCCCACCCCCACCCAGCATTCCGATTGCATCAGATGTCCCAGGAGTCTGGTGAAGTCACCTTCCCAATTTGGCAGGATAAATAAGGATTGGGCATCGCCTTACTTCTTCATAGAGGGACAGGCATTACGCCAGTTAATGACATCCCACCACTTCCCTCCCTCTTTCCTACGTCGGCTCTTGTTTTCTCTCACTTTAATTTTAAGAATCTTCAACCTGAAGAAGTTGACTGCCTCACATTAGTACAAGTACTAGTAGTACTACACAAAACCAAACAGTGGAAACAAAAGCAATTTTGAGAGCACTGTTACAGTCATAGTTTGAGAGAGAGAATGGGAGCATGTGTGTGCGTTTGTCACTTTGTGTTTTCTGAGCAGATTTGCATAACATGTGAGTTAACATATTTTGGAGAAAATGAAAATAGACTACAATAAAGTTGAAGCCAGAAACACTGCAAAATTTGGGTGAAAAAACACACTAGAGGTTTACTCCATTGTTCTAGGAACTTCTGTCAGAAAAGTAGTTTGACCTCAGTGTTTACTAATATTACTGTTTTCATACGTAATATCTTACATATAATATCATTTGAGGATTGAATTCTAGATCAGTGTGATAAACCTCAATTGTAGAAGCTGAGATAACTTTGCTGACAAGAAGGCATGCAATCTATTCCATGGAGAAGATTTATGCCACTGATCTAGGAAGTAACCCATCTGGGACCATAGCATGGCAGATACTGAGATAGCATTCTGCAGACAGCAGTCTTGCTCATAGCCCAAGGCAGCTATAAATGCCGTAAATGTTGTTATAGCCCAGCTGACCGCAAAGAATCATGTCAGGGCTGTCACCTCATTGAAGTGCAGGGGGAGAACAGTTTTAGGCCTTCTGATCTTGCTGGCTTGTAAGTTGTATGGGCTGATCTTCATGAACAGAAGTGGTACTTCACCCAAACTGATATCTCAACAACAACAACAACAACAACAACAAAGGTTTACCTACAGGCTAAAGTTTACTGCAGTTTTTGTAAAATGATTGTTTTTCAACATATGAAAATTTCATAAGAGACACTTCTTGACTTGTGATGCTATGCCCCCAAACTCTTTTATGTGCGTGACTTTGTGAATGAAAGCGTAAAAGAAAACACACTTAATCAAGTTAATGTTGAAAATATTTGATGAATATAATAGTCACCTGTGAGGGAGGAAATTCTGTGTTACTGTTACCTCCTTTTCGTAGCAGTTTAGTGCATATTTATGAGCCGACAAAACAGTTTGAGTAAGCAGGCTGCTTTGTCCAAATGCTGTTAAAGCACATGCTGATATTGAGAAAAGCGTTCAGTGGCTTCTGAGCAGCTTTTGAACATATATATGTTAGAACAAGTGAAGGGCTAGTGCCAGCATTCCATCCTGATCAGTTCCTGAAGCCCCAGAGGGTTTGTTGATTCATTCATACCAGAGCATTGATTGCTGATTACCAGACCAACAGCCCAGTTGTACCCAAAAATAATTAGAGCTGATACACAGTGCCATGGTGCAATATAATCTAACACATTATTACAGTCAGTCAGTCTGCCCGCAAACTATTGTGACTGAGAACACACAACAGAACAGTTTACAGCAGCAACAACAACAACAACAAACTGTTGAATCATTCCAGATCGGTCCACACAGTGGCAGGACACCGACAAAGGACTAAAATGAATGCTGTGACACCCCATACCATTGCAGTTAAACATGTGGATAGGAACACCACCCATTATCAGATTCGGATTCACCATATTCTATTTGAGAATGTGATAATGCACTGATTCCCACCCATAAAGGGCAGTTGTATCACTGTACATGCTGCTGATTTATACATTTTGACTGTATCCCTCTATATTATACCCTCTCTCTCTCTCTCTCTCTCTCTCTCCCTCTCTCTATATATATATTATATATATATATATATATATATATATGTATATAATATATATATATAATGCTGAACAATTACGTAGTGGGGGAAAACAAGTGCAGGCTAACAATTCTTCAGTCGTTATAGTAATGACTTGGCAAAGAAGAAAATGGGGAATATATTATAAATATGACAAACCCTTCACTAGCTGCCTGAGGGAACCATCATAATCCCTCTCAAAGGCACATTTATTTGTATTTCCTGCTCCTAGGCCTTTCGTCCGCTGGATCAGACTCATCAGGGAGACACGGCTGGTTGTGCCTGTGCTCTTGGTGTCAAATAGAGACACACCACAGTCCATAATTCTGTGGTGTTCTCACCACCAAGGGTTCAAAAAAAATCCAACAGCACCCTCAAAGCAGCCAGCGAAGGGTAGTAAAATGGAACAAAACTAAAGTGTGGAGAGGAAAACAGTCGCTGAAAAACTAAAAGCATTATTCAAACAGTATAAAATATAGGGGACAATCTTTGAGCCTATGCTTGAGGCCATTCAAGGATTCAAGGGAGATCAAAAAGATATGGGACAGTCTGAGTGGTCAGCTCTGCTGTTCAATAACCCAAGCATTGTGAGTAGCTAAGAATTGTACAGAACAACCTTTACTTGGATCTCCAAAGAGATGCAATTTCCCACTGATTGACCAAACAGTATAATGCTGAACAATTAAGTAGTGGGGGAAAACAAGTGCAGGCTAACAATTCTTCAGTCGTTGTAGTAATAACTTGGCAAAGAAGAAAATGGGGAATATATTATAAATATGACAAACCCTTCACTAGCTGCCTGAGGGAACCATCGTAATCCCTCTCAAAGGCACATTTATTTGTATTTCCTGCTCCTAGGCCTTTCATCCGCTGGATTGGACTCATCAGGGAGACATGGCTATATATATGTAATATATATATTTGAATTATAAACAAAGCTTGTTCTTATGTCTTAGATTGAAGAAATAAGGGGAGATAAGCATTCATATCTGCAGTGGTAGATAATTCTGCTTAACTAACAGTATGTGCTTCAGTGGGTGAATGGGGAAAAATAAAATAGACTAAATGCTTTCTCAAAATGAGCCTTCAGCAAGCTTATAGTCTCCAAAGGGGAGACAATCTCCAATAGGGAAGGAAACTCCACTAACATATAACTCCTGGTCAGATACCGATATTTCGAAACCTGATTGTTTCTCCTCAGTGACCGCGGAAAAGTGGTAATTTGACTCCTCTGCCTTTTCGGTTTTAAGAAGAATGCTATCCCAGAAAAGGCTGGTGTGCAATAACCGTAGTATGTTTGTTGAGTTTTCAAAAAACCAACCAAAGGTGCCACCTAAGAAGCAAAAGAAAATCATGAAAAGAGCAAAACAAGCTACATTTTCTTGTGAAAAGTAGAAAATATAAAAAGATAACCTCTTAAGACACAAGTGCTGAGGGCCCAGTTCTTGGAATGAATCCGCAAGGGGACTAAATTACAACAAACTAATAAATTCCAAGGAATTGGAATGGTGGCTGGAATGGTGCTCGGTACTTATGCTTGGAATTTATTAGTTTGTTGTAATATATATATCTATGCAGGGTGCATGACATGAGATTTGTGTGTCACAACGGTTTGATAAAGATTTAACTCGCCAGTTGTTTTATGGAGTATGAGAACTAACTGACCCTTTCCAGATAGGAAGAAGGTATGAAAACCCTCTGAAATAATCACTTGGAGTTTGAAAGGTTGAAAAAAGCCTTTTGAAGAAAAACTTCTGCAACACTGGTAGTTGCGGTGGTCGCAGTACGGTGTAAATATAACAATGAAAGCGTGAGCAGAACTTGCACTACAGCTAAGTGATTTTATATGATCAGGAGCAATGCTTTGTTACAGTCATAGGCAGTGTTTGTTGAGCTCGCCATGTCAGCGGAAGAAAGCCGTGGGGCAGGGGGAGACAACCCTGAGGGCAAGCATCCGCCCGCGTCGGCCACCTCCGGCACCAAGTCTTCCACAGCTCAGGTAACCTGTCCGTCCTCTGTCCGCTGTTCTCTGTTTTGTAAAAGGTAGTTCTTTGCAAATGCACCCAGACCTGCTTCACTTTCTCACACTAGTGTGCCAAGCTGATGTCATGGGAAAGCGACTGTTCCCATGGGTCTTGCCGGCGCATTGTGCTGGCAGTCTTAAAAAGAAATTCTTTTTTATTTTCTCTCTTTTGTTTAATGGATTTAGTCACGTTTCTTATTTAGTTTTTACATCCTACTATTCCTAGCAAATGGGAAAAGGTGATGGCGGTTTTGTAGGAGTTTTTTTTTTAATTTCTTCCCCATGACACAAAGAGCTCTGAACAACAGATGTTGAACATTTTCATGTCCAGCAGTCAAGACGGTTTTTTTTTGAAAACTTTTTTTTACTTTTTTTTTTTTTTTTCAAAAGACGGTTTAAGGCTATCTGAAAGTACTGAGTGCCAAGTTCATGTTTTCTTCCTATCCATTGATATATAACACTAGGCTTGTTAGATTTGTTTTTAAAAGTCCCATTCAGAGGTTTTTTTTTTAAAAATTAAGACCTTTAAAGAAGCTGTGTGGTGTATTCTGTGTGATGTACCACTCACTATGAAATATGTTCTTGTATACTAATATTGTGTTGGGACTTCAGTAATGACAGACATAAACCCTTTACAGTAAACTTCATGCTGACCATGTTCACAGACGTTGCGGATTTTAGTTCCTGAAGGAGATTGATAGTGTTCACATTGATCTAAGGTTCTTATGGAAGAAACATTTTTAATGTTCTTTTTGTTTTGTGTGTTTATGATGCTGTGGTGTGTGTGTGTGAGAGAGAGAGAGAGAGAGAGAGAGAGAAATTGACTTTAGATGAGATGACAGCCCTGATACACCCCTCACTCATTGTCAGCTGGCCTAGAAACAACCCAGCCTGAATGGAATGTTCTCCCCCCCCCCCTCTCTCTCTCTTCTCTCTCTCTCTGTACACACACACACAAACACACAACACACACACACACACACACACACACACACAACACACACACCAAAGCATCACAACACACGAACACACACACACACACACACACACACACACACCACACACACACACACACACACACACACACACACACACCACTGCATCACATCACATCACACGAACACACACACATGCGCACGCATGCTCACACCCACCCACTGAGGCAGCACATAAAAATATTATGCGCCAAGGCCTGAATCATTTGAATAAGAATTCATGGACAGCACAGTTAAATTGTTGAAAATGCTTGTTGTGTCTGAAAGTTAGCTCCCCTTCTTTTCATTCATATGCCCACTAAGAGCATTGCTGGGTGGTTCCTAGTACTCAGGTTCAAATGAAAGAAATGTGACTTTTCAGGGAAGGCCTTGAGACACAAAGGTAGGGTGATAGGTAAATTCTAAGGACCAGAGTGTGACATCAGCTAAGTTTAGTTCATGTACTTCAAGATGGGTAATCTCATTGGAGGAAATCCCTAAAAGCATGCGAGATGATCTGGGTGAAGTTGTTAATTTGATCTACATTTACAGCTCAGATTTAAGCTTTGCCGCAGAATTTTGGCACGGATTACAATAGTGCCTTGGAGCATATGTATGTGGTACACACACACACACACACACACACACACACACACACACACACACACACACACCACACACACACACACACACACACACACACTTTAAACACTGCAGAACAATACCAATAGTCCACTGTGCCACTGTTGCAGAAACCAACCTACACACTGAAGTTCACCTTGGCAGGTCACACGAAAGCTCTCTCTGCTGTGAAGTTCAGCCCCAACGGTGAATGGCTTGCCAGCTCCTGTGAGTAATTGCTTTTTGCTTTCTGCCGGTGTACTCTCCCACTAGTTCGTCATGGGACCATGGTGGAGATCTTTCTCTCCTTGGGATAATGGTGGAGATTTCTTCACCCACTTCAATGTATATTCCCATTCACATTGTAACGAGTCCATGTCAAAATTTTGTTATTTGTTTTGCCCAGATTTAGATGTAGGGTATTCTTTTCAGGTAAATTTTATCTTGCTATTTGGAAACTCTGCACTGGTGATTTCCTTCTGCCCCCTGCCCTTTGCACCCCTCCCCAAGTCCCCTTGTCACCCCCCTCTCCCCCGAGCCCCTCCTCTTACCCCTTCCCCCTTTCTTCCCCTCCCTTCCCCACTACGTCCATCCAACGACTGACCCCATGAACTCACCAATAGCGGTGACCCCGACAGAATCAAACCAAGGCCACAGACGCGGAGAGGACATCTAAACTGACATCACCTAGAGAGTAGGGCATGAATTGCCACAGAATTTGACTTTCTTTTTTATACTGATCAGTGATAATGAGGATGATGAAGATGATGCTATGGATTTCAATTCCAGTCTGGGACTGCATGACAGGCTGTAATCTATGCTTCCTTTCATAACATATCCCGGCATCAACCAGGCCTTAGAGATACAGGCACCTGCAGTGTTGCTCAGGAAATTCGAGCAACACTCACAGAGACGCTTCCATTAAATGGATGAAACTTAACTGTGTGGTCCCAGTCTTCCCAGCTTAGCCCATAGCAAACTCACTTTGGGTAGGAATCAGTCGGGGCAGAAAAATCCCACATGACCTGATGGGAATCGAACCCATAACCTCCCTCCGCGACACCAACCACTTATTGCACAGAGGCTGGTTATTTTAAATCTTTGTTGATCGTCCACTGTTTTTCCACCTTTGTGGCCCATTCCCCTATTTTTCCTTTTGACAGCCTTGATTTTTTTTCTGTTGTTACAATTATTACGACCTGATTTCTTGTGGTGGAGAAAAAAAAGTAGGAAGTGCACTAAACGCGAATTACAGACAGTGCGCAGTTTGAGCCAGCAAAACAGAAAAAAAGCTTCAATAAATGGAACTGAAATAAGTCTAGTGATGGTTTGCCAGTTTCCAAGCTTGCATAGAAACTAGCTTTTAGGAATCAGCGGCAGAAAAATCACATGATGATGGAATCGAACCCATAATCCTCCTCGGACACCAACCACTTATTGCACAGAGGTGTGTTTTATTTAAATCTTTGTTGATCGCACTTGTTTTTCCACCTTTGGGCTATTCCCTATTTTTCTTTTGACAGCCTTGATTTTTTCTGTTACAATTTTTACGTACCTGTTTTTGTGGTGGAGAAAAAAATGTAAGTGACACTATAAACGAATTATCAGACAGTTGCGGAGTTTTGCCAGAAAAGAAAAGAATGAGAAAAACTGAACTGAATGCAGTGTTTCTAGTGAGTTGTGCTGTATTTTCCAAAGTACAGTGTGAATTAGCTTTTTTAATGCAGCAGAATTTTTTCCCCCCAAAACTGCAGAAAATGTCAAACACTTGAGAAGAATTTGTTTTCTGACACTTGAAGAATGATGATTCAAGAGATACTACTTGAGTAGAATTGCCAGTAACACTGGGCAGGTAACCAGGTACTTAAAGCAGCGCGAATGTTTCCAGTTCTTACTGGTTTATAGGCGTTGGCAGAGAATTGTCCCGGAACACTTGAGCAGAGAATTGTTCCAGGAACACTTGAGCAGAATGGGAATTGAGTCAGGAACACTTGAGCAGGGAATTGTTCCAGGAACACTTGAGCAGGGAATTGTTCCAGGAACACTTGAGCAGGGAATTGTTCCAGGAACACTTGAGCAGAGAATTGTTCCAGGAACACTTGAGCAGGGAATTGTTCCAGGAACACTTGAGCAGGGAATTGTTCCCGGAACACTTGAGCAGGGAATTGTTCCAGGAACACTTGAGCAGGGAATTGTTCCAGGAACACTTGAGCAGGGGAACACTTGAGCAGGGAATTGTTCCAGGAACACTTGAGCAGGGAATTGTTCCAGGAACACTTGGCAGCAGGCAATTGTTCCAGGAACACTTGAGCAGGGAATTGTTCAAGGAACACTTGAGCAGGGAATTGTTCCAGGAACACTTGAGCAGGGAATTGTTCCAGGAACACTTGAGCAGAGAATTGTTCAGGAACACTTTAGCAGGGAATTGTTCCAGGAACACTTGAGCAGGAAATTGTTCCAGGAACACTTTAGCAGGGAATTGTTCCAGGAACACTTGAGCAGGGAATTGTTCCAGGAACACTTGAGCAGGGAATTGATTGTCCACATTTGGGAAGTTCATTTACTCTTGGCTGTACATTTTTTGTGTGAAGATGTTTGATGATTGCAGCAGACAACAACCTATAGTACACACACAGCCTACACTAAGCATTTGCTCTTGGACTTGTGCATCATCAAGCGACTGAGCAACAGTCTAGATCTAAACTAGAATAGGCACATGTGGCGCATATGAATCCTACGTTGTACAACAAAAAAGAAAGAAACTTTGGAAACGGTGCAGAAATGAAGTGCAAGGCAATAAACTGTGGGACAGTATGATCAGAAAACAGTGAAGAAATGAATTTTGAGGCAATCAAAATGTGGACAGAATGATACACAGTTTAGTACCAAGTTTCGCTACAAGCAAAGTGAAGAAAATCAACGCCTGTGTTTAGCGCCAAAGAGGAAAGACTCTGTACTGATGTAGCCCAACAACTGAGCAACAGTTCATACTCTGTCCGTTCAGACATGGATTTAGAAGGTCAGATACACAGATCTCGATACCCTTTGGACAAACTGGAGTATGAAAGAATTGTGATTTGTGGAATGTTTGTTACTTTGTGTTCAGACGTTGTGCTCAGTTCTTGTGTGACATTACTTGATGAATGAACATACAGTAACAAACTCTGGTTTTCCTTTGTGTTCAGCGGCAGACAAGCTGATCAAAATCTGGGGAGCCTATGATGGCAAGTTTGAAAAGACTATCAGTGGACACAAGCTGGTAAGAATATCAGTGACGCTAGGTGGGTGTTGTTTTTTTACCACACCAATCATGTTAACAAAGTGACATGTTATGGCAGTTGAAAAACATTGGAATGCTGGATAATCATAATTGAGGCATGGAACAGTAAACAGCTTTTTAACTCCAACATTGTCAAACAGAGTTCACAGTAGAACAGAAACAGGCATAGGTAGCCTTTCATTATTTAATGTTTGTTATTGACTGTTTACAGTTCCCTACCTCATGCATAGCTGCCAACTGCTACGAGATCGCCGTAGTTTGCTACGCCAAGAGAATGCTTGCTACGACGCTACTACGATCATTAAATTGCTACGGCGAAACAAAAAAATTCGAAGATACTTTCGTTTTGTTTGGACAGCGCTAAGTAACGTCTCTATCGGTCTGTCGGAACTGCATTTCCGCTTTCGGTTTTACTGTAGCACGTAGATTTTTTTTTACAATTTGCCCTCTTCCTCTGCTTCATCTCTGTATAATAACATTTATAGATATACTAAGAGTACTGTAGCTTTAATGTGGTCTGTAAAACTGGTTATAGGCCTGATTTCTTTTTAGAACGCGCGCAAAATTAAGTTGCTACTGTCAAATTGGAAATGCTGCTGTGAAAATTGTGAAATGCTACTGTAAGCCGCATGAGCAGGTTGGCAGCTCTGCTCATGCAAGATTTGCTTTCATATTGAATAACTGGGGTTACTATGTTCTACTGTGTGTTCTGTTTGACAGTGTTCAAGATAAACAGACTGGGCCGTTATAATGTGTCTTACAGCTATTGCTGCTGTGTGAATGTGTATGGCACAGGATTCGGGGGCAAGCCTGGAACATTCTTTTCAGATGATGTCTTGTTTGTTCTGTGTGCTTTGTGTTTGTCCTAGGCATATTGGTGCCATAAGCAGTATTAGTTTGATGTCATGGGCGTGTAATTGTCTCACGGTCATCATGAGAGCAAGAGTTACACTTATTGTTTTTTAACTTCTAGAATTCTGTGTGGGTGTGTTGGATTGGTGTGGAGGCCACATTGTCTTGGTAGACAGAGTATTGTTCTCTTAGTCGAAAAATGATTCTGGCTGGAAACTGCCAATTTTGAAGCTTACTTTTTGGAGTCAGTCTCAAACCCCATCCGTGGTCATCCGATTAAAATCTATACCCAAGCTTTGTGTGCATAGGCAAGCATGAAAATAAACAGGAAAAAAGTTGTTTGAACAAATTCCTGTTCAGTTCATCACAAATTTGTTGGCCATCTTACATGGGATAGTTTCAGTTACATCAAGCATAAGCCCGACAGATGGAAGGGAGGGTGTGAAGGGAAGAAGGCACTGAGAAGGGGGGGGGGGGGAGTTGGGGGGGGGGGGGGGGGTCAAGCAGTGTGGGGAGAGTTGACATAGATTGGCAATCTTGATCGCCATTTGTGAGACAAGGGGAGAGAGAAACATAGAAGAAGGGGGAGGGGGGGGGGTGTAGCAGATGGTGTGGCTGTCAGTTGTCATGTCACACCTTGAAACTACCAACCTGTTTTCAAATTTTGAGCAAAGATTTCCAAAAACTACCAAACTAATTCTCTAGAGCAGATGTAAACAAGGGTTATTTGTTCCTCTTTTTTACTCCCCTCCCTTGCTCCTCCCTCCCTCCCTCCTCTCTCTCTCTCTCTCTCTCTCTCTTTCTTGTAAGAGAAGCAAAACAATTTTGCAAATCCTACCTGCCCCCAGTTTTGTATGATAATCTAGTTGATATGCATTTGTGTTGATGTGTAGCCGATGTTTTGAGACTAGCCATTGTAGTGGCTTCCCTGTGCTGCAGTAATTCAGCTTGGCTTGGTCTGTGTCACTGGAGTCGCTGTCGTCGAAGTTTGAATGGATGTAATTCACAGTCAGCCTCCACTGTTGCCTGATTCGGTGCTGTAATTAAATAGTGCCTATGTTGTTTGATCATCCACAGTCAAGCAGTTTGTTCTGTTACCGTGACTTGTTAATCACACTTGAGTCACGGTAAAAAGAAAAAAAAAGGGTGTAGTGGCTCATATTGGTTGCCATGCAGATGGATTCACACTGGAATGATTACTGAAGGTAGGCGGATCACTGAAGGTTTGGATCAGTAGGTTGGCAGATTGGGATGGATCAGTAGTTGTTGAAAGTGAATGTATACAGTAATCGAACAGAGATGATACAGATGGTGAAGAAAAACACTGATGTTTGACAGGGCCTGTCGGACGTGGCGTGGTCAACAGACAGTAAACTCCTATGCAGTGCTTCTGATGACAAAACACTCAAAATATGGGAATTCTCCACTGTAAGTCTTTGTGTTTCGTCTTACTGCATTCTGTTCACTATTTTTTTTTTTTTTTTCTCAATCCGCAATGTGGTGAAGTTCATAGTTACAACTGAGAACCAAGGAAGAAATGTACAAATGTGTGTACAAATGTGTGTATATGGTGTTTCTTTTTCCATGTCACCGCTCCAATGTATTTTGGGGGGGGGGTTTGTGTAGTTTTTGTCTTTTTCACTGATAGCACAGATATAACTTGTGTGGTCAGTTGGGCTCTGAACACTTACTTGCAAAAGAAGCGAGATACATGCAGATGTTCAGCTTCCTGTTCCTTTTCTTTTTCTTTTCTTTTTTTCTTTTTTTTTTAAGCAGCAAAAGGTCATGTCAGCACAATTTTTTTTCAATAGTTCATTCATTGTTTTGCTGAATTGCCCTTCTTTGGCATCAAGGAAAGGAATATTATTCTTACGAAGAACTTTGTTCATCTTCCCTGCATGATGCGAACATCATTATTATGAATTGTTTCTTTCCTGGTGCACTGTAACCTGGTGACCGTCATGATTTTTCTGTATGAACTGCATCTTATTTGTTGATGAATGGCTTGAATACTTGGAATGTTTGCTATTCCTCAGTTCTGAGGTATGCACAATGAGCAGATATTCCAACTGTCCACATTTCAGTAGAATTCATTTGTTTTGTTTTATATTTATGTTTTGAAAAGAAAGGCCTTTCTACTTATTTTTCCCAATGAAAGACAAACTGTCAACATCCTCATAAATGCTTGTTCATAGTAGTTAGGTTTTTCATTTGACCTAAAGGGGGAAATTGAATGGGTCCGATTGAACGTTCAACAAAGTTTTTGTGTCTTTGAACAGCCGACAGCTGGAAATCAACATTGCTAGGGAAAATCAGGGAAGGATTTGGTCCATAATTTCAGCTGTTCATGATGATTTTAATGGAGAGGGGTGTTTTGTTTTTTTGTTTTTTTGTATCATAATTGTGTGTTTTCCAGTGACTTTACTGTGTTGATTTCCCAGGGCAAGTGCATGAAGACATTGAAAGGGCACAGCAACTATGTGTTCTGCTGCAACTTCAATCCACAGTCCAATCTCATCGTGTCTGGCTCTGTAAGTTTCTGCGGCCCGCCTGTGCTAAGTTTTTTTTTTGTTTTTTTTTTTTAATGTTCAGTATCATGTTGGCTGCTGTATATGGTTCTGTCACCAGAGTCAGTGTTTGGGTTTGTAACATGGATTCCATGCAAGGGTGCATATGGGTATAATGATCATGATAATAATCAACAAAATGTGTGGAGTGTGTCTTGTGCAAGAGTCGTCTTGTGCAAGAGTCGTATGCACTGAGTATCAGCATGATGCAGACCTGCCTACCCTTCCGTAATCGTCCGTAATCTTACGGAAATTAACTCCCCATTACGGAGGTACGATTTTCCGTGCGAAATTACGGAAAAGAAAATTGAAAAACTACGCAAATTCCAGACTCGAAAAATTGTCGACTGCTGGACGTTTCCGAGACCACAGAGTAACTTCCCTTGACTCAAGCCGAAACCACAGATGGTTCGGAACTTGCGATTGGTCAATGTGGTGCTGTGGGCCAACACGACGCGCCATCACATCTGTGCGCGCCATTCGAAGCCTTTTGTTCAGCCATTGTAAGACAAAGTTTCAACCGATTTTTTGCCGGCGATTGTGAAAATGGCGGAGAAATCTTCTAAACGTTTGCATGAAACCGACGACGAGGGTTCGAAAACCACTGTGCCACAACGGAAGAAGGCGAAGAAGCAAGTGTTCCGAAGTAAATACACGTGGACTTGGCCTTGTCTTTTGCAATCCAAAAAACATGGACCTGGATTTGTATACTGCATACCTCCTGAAGAAACTGCCACTCCAAGATCCGTTGCTGCAACATGCCCGCATAGTGGATCCAGAGCTGCAGATGACGGCAAGTCTGGATGACTTGAGGTTCTTCCTCCAGAAATACCCTTGCCTTCTTCCCCATGGCACTCCCACCAGAAACAGTGGAGGAAGAGTTTCCCACTTACCAGCTGACAGACGTGGCAACTCTGAAAACCAGCTGTGATAGGGTGGATGTGTTTGGGCAGGGGTGAAAGCAGCAGCACCAAGACCTTGGGAACCTTGCCCAGGTCATGATGGGGATCTGCACCATCCCACACAGCAGTGCAGCATGTGAGCGTGTCTTCAGCTGTGTGAAGAAGAACCTCACTGACCAAAGGTCTACCCTGCACCGGGGACACCATTGAGGCACTCCTTGTTCTCAAATCCGGCCTGCAGAGAACACAGATCTTGAGCCAGAGGAACTGGACCATCTCAAGAGTGCCTACTCCAAGCAGCAGGCACAATACAAGGCTTAGTGAAAACACACACACCGCACACACACACACACACACACACACACACACACCATTTTTTTTTTTTTTTTTTTTGGGGGGGGGGGGGGGTTGTACATTAGGTTCTTCATCAGTGGTGTCATCTGTGGTGACTGCTGTGTAAGTTACAAACTGTCAAGTATATCCTTTGAATTGACCTGAAACTCCTGTCCGGGAGTCCGTCATCAGCCATCATCCCAAGGTATTTTAATTCTGCTTTGTTGTTTTTGTTCCTTTTTTACTGTTTATATTTTTTGTTAAAAATGTAGTTGGAGTTTTGTACACATTATTTGTTCAAAAACGCCGTGTATTACGCATCGTGGAATTACTGAAGGAAAATGCAAAATTACTGAAAATCTCTGTGGTTAGTATGATGAGCATAACATGAGGTAGGAGGTCTGATGATGCAACAGTACTATACAGAATCAAGATAGTCAAAAGTACTTGTGTCTGCAACAGGGGTAGAATATGTTCATAATACACAGCTAATGAACTGGCTTAAGTTTTGGCTTGGTTTTTACTGTTTTGTGGAATGCAATCACTGAACCCTTCATCTGTTCAAATATACACACAGTCTTTATGTACAACAAATCTACATCTACCATCTTCTTACAAACAGATCTGTACGTACACTCACACACGCACACGCACGCACGCACGTACATATTAGCATGAGGCAGCTGAAACTCTTAACTCACAAAAGCCAAAGATACTTACCCTCCTATCTCTGGGTCGAATTAGGTTTCAGAAGGAAAAGCAACCCCATGTATAGGAGCCTAATATGAAAACAAACGCTTTGCATCAAATTTATGGAAAGGGGGGAATGTGTGTGTGTGATTTGACGGAAATATTCCTCTGTGGTATGTCTGGTATGAAGACTTTTGCCCCTTTTTCCACAGTTTGACGAAAGTGTGCGTATCTGGGACGTGAAAACGGGGAAAATGTTTAAAACGTTGCCTGCCCATTCAGATCCTGTCACAGCGGTAAGTTCACCTGTTATTGCATCTTGTCTGTCTGGCCCGGGTGGGGCTCTGAATAATTGATACAATCCTTTTTTGTTGTTGTTGTTTTGAGGGTTCTCGGGTTTTTGGGGTTTTTCTTTCTTCTTCCTCTTGGTTGTCCGCATGGGGTTCTTTTTTCCTTCTCTTTCTTCTTCTTCTTCTTTCTGTCTTATCTTCTGTGCTTCTCTGTGGCATTATTTTCTTGTCACAGCCTTAAGTACTGGCAGTCCACAGAGAGTAATCCATATCAGGTTGTCAAGAACAACTAGACACTACACTACACTACTGTCTGCTTAACTTCTAACATTTGGTGCTGATCAGTTGGGGTCTGTTCTGATCCCAAATTTACAAGATTCTACTTGCTAACCCGTTTTGACTGCAATAATTTCTCCATCACAGAGCAGTTGTAAATGGAATCCCGCGGTAGTGGGCGCTACCACAAACTGTCCAACGACAGCCCCATGAACTAGCGGATACCAACAGTTTGACACAAATACAGCATGTCTTCATTGCTTCGTTCTTATGGGAGGGGGAGGTAATATCTACAACCTTACAGTGGTGTGAATAGTTATGATATTGACTTGGGGGGGGGGGTGGTAGTGGTTTATCTGTATCAGTTTGTGGTCAGTGCTACTATACTGTTGATGTCATGCCCGCTCTGATGGATGGACAGGAGGTGGTGGGGCTTGTGACCCTGACCACTTCATTATGTGTGAAACCAGAATGAAGGATGACGATATACTCGTAGATAAAACCTTGTCATGCAGCAAGAGCTGCTGTTTGGGGACAAAGTGTTCTGATGAGAAAAGCAGTGGCCTGTTACGGAGGCTGGCTAGTAAGAATAGGTGAATGTGGTGGAGATTCTAGTCATGGCCTGTTGAGGCTGGATGATAAATAAACGGCCATAAAAATCATTCCCTTTCAGCCAGAATTCACACACACACACACACACACACACACACACACACACACACACACACACACACACACACACACACTTCCATCTTTTTTTTTGTTTAACTTTGTAAAGGTGGAGAGATCAGCCCTGCTGTATTCAGTTAAGAGTTCATCACCATTTTCGGGTCCGGAATAGCTCAGTTGGTAGAGTGCCGGACTCGTGATCCTGGGGTTGTGAGTTTCAATTTCAGTACACAGGGAGTTTTCCCTCGGAGTTAACATTGGTTCTGACTCCATTCCCTATACAGTCCTTCGAATGAGACTATAAACGGAGGTTCCATGTGTGAACGCACACACATCTTGCACGCACGTAAAATCCCATCACAACTTTCGGAAGAGAAGGCCAGTTTGGCCGTTGGTATGGAAGACACGTTACACATAGCATGCACCTTCCCGAAAATGGAGTATGGCTGCCTTAATTTGGGGGGATGAAAAAAAACGGTCATACACACAAAACTCGACTGCCTGTCTATACAGGCAGTGTCCGCAGGAGTATCAGCCTGCGTACGCAGAAAGAAAGAAGAAAAAAAAAATCACCATTTTCAGTTCCCTTGGGGTCATCCGACGTTCTGTCATTGTTTGGTAGTAGCTGATGGTTATCTTTTTTTCAGTGCCATCACCAGACACACAGGCTCCAGGTTTTTAGTCATTGAAAAATGTACTTGATTTATTTGGTTTTGAAATGTATGTTTTGTTTAGGTCAGGGTCCTTCCTGATGGTGGTTTGTGGTTTGGGTGACTAATGGTGATAATGTTCTGTATGCTGTGGATGAGGGAGGTGGTGATGGACATTGGAATCTTGGACAGCTGGAGGTAACGATGGGACTAATAATTAAGATGATGCCAGCTTTAATGTACTTTTGATCAGTGCAGAAGATGGATGAATGGTTTTATCAGTTCAGTTGATTTTTTTATGTCATACTCTGTACTGCATCAAACTGTTGCTTGCTGTGTTCAGTTTAAGTAGTTCAGTTTGGTCCAAAAAAAATTTTTTTTTTTTTTTTTTTGCTAAGGCAGTGCTGAGGTGCTGTGCAAAATTGTTTTATACTTTCGGTCCAAGCGTGGAGCTGTATGATGTTTTTGCTTCGTCTCATCTTCATATTGAATGGAAAGAGAGGGAGCTCAGGAATGGTCCTGCGCTCCGTCCTTGTAGGTGTGCAGCGCACACTGGTGGGTAGGATTGCTGTCAGGTTTTGAAGTTTTTACCTGACCTTTGCCTCCGTAATCAGTTACTGTGTGAGTGCACCAAGATAGCGGTATAGTTGCTGAAGCTGGAGAAAAAGGACAGAGAGGCCATTCTGTCCCAAGGACAGGGTAGCTTGCCCTTCGTTCCTCTGTAGATCAGTGTCGGTATTCTCATATCATAGCACTATTCCAATGTCGTTTACTCTTAAACAGATTGAATGTTTAGTTGAACTAGATACAGACAGCTGAAGCATGTTTAGTTGAACTAGATACAGACAGCTGAAGCATGAATATGCTGCTTTGTCCGGCCAGTTGAATCTGCTTTAATTGATTTTCACTTTGAGCTTTTGGAATAATGCCGTTGTCATCAGCACACCATGAAATGAAAACATAAGAGCTCACTTGGCTGTTTATGAATTTTGATTGCAGAAATGAAAGTAAAACGGAGGTAGCTTTACCAACAAAAACAACAGCGAAGACTTCAGATCTCAGAAAGTGCATGCACATTTTAGTTTGTTCCAGTGTTATGTTGTTTTTTCAAAAAGTATAAATGATTAGTGGAAAAAATATCTTATATCTCAGGCTATAGGGGGTTCAGCTGTTAGTCTGCTCTAAAAATATATTAAAAAGTACTCCTAGAAATAATAGTAATTATGATTATTTATGGCACTTGATCTTACATCATAAGCCCTAAGTGCTTACAAATACATAAAAGGTTAAAGAAAACATAAATCAAACCAACAAGAAGATGAACATTGCAGTAAGTACCATGCATCTACAAACAAGGGTGCATATTGACACACACCCACGCATGTGTACCCACGCATGCTCACCCACACCCACACCCACATCCACACACACCCATCCCCACACACTCCCCCACCCCCCACCTCACACACACACAGACAGACACACACACACACACACACAGCACACACAACACACACACACACACACACACACACACACCACACACACACACAATTTGATGGGCAAGCGAGGGGGAAGAAAGAACTGCTATTGACAGGTGAAGAGGGTTGTTTTAAGAGATACCTTGAAGGAAGACGTTTGATCTACGTGAAGATATTGGAAGTTTATTCCAAGAAACCAGACCCTGAAAAGAAAAAGGACGATTGCCATAGGTTTTAGTTTGAAATCGAGGGATTTTGAGTAGAGTGTTGTTGGTAGAAGAACGCAACTGCCTAGAAGGAACATAGAGATGAAGGAGATCAGAAAGAGTTAAAAATATTTTGGTGTGTCATCTGGTATTTACAGTTGGCAGCAACTTGCAATCTCAAAACCTCCCAAACCCTTTAGCATTTCGCGTTAATTTATTACGCCAAAGTGAAAAATTCTTACGCATTTAGCCAAAAAAATTACGCTGAAAGTTTTCAACAACAACAACAAAAAACGGACGGAAAAAATCGGCTTATGTACAGACACGCCGGCGCCGTGCGTTTTAACCCGTAATCTTAAAGAAGCGTTTCGGTCATGCGCAGTTCGTTTCCCCATCTTTACCATTCAGCAAAGTTGGCATCTTTTTGAAGTTTTACCTACGAAAATGTCGAAACGTGGAGTAGAAGTTTTGGACAAGTGCGAAAAAGAAAAAACTTGGTCAAAAGTTCCAAAAGAATACTCGGAAAGTTCCCTGCATACGACTTCGGCTAAAGGTGCAAATTGTGCACACGGTGTACCATTTGCGAGTCGGACTTTACAATTTCCAATCGCGGGATGGTGGATGTGAAGCGTCACCTTGAGTCACGCAAGCACATGGGAGTCCTCTAAGCCCCGAATTCTTCCAGCATCACACTTTTTTCAGACTGTAGACCCTCAAAGAGGATGAATTAGGAAAAGGGGTAATTGGGGCTGAAGCATTGGTGGCCGGATTTTTCGTCGAGCACAACATCGTCTTAGTGCAGCCGACCAGCATCCCCGCTTTTTAAAGAAGCGTTCTCAGATTCGGGAGATCGCCAAACAGTTCAAGAGCGGTTTTGAACAAAGAAACACACATTGTAAGGACCTTCTCATGGAAGGCTTAACTGCTGCTGCTCTCGACTGCAGAATGGACCGTTTGTGTTGGTGTGTTGGGGATTGATGGAAGTCAGGAAGGGGGAGGGGGGGGACAAATTCTTTCCTGGGGTGGTGCGATACTTAAAAAATGCCACAATCACCACTGAGCTGATAGCCAACCCCACATGCACAGAATCATCAACAGGGGAGAACATTTTTTAGGTTATGTATTTTCTTAATTTCATGTTCCCAGTTTCTCCATCTTCAAACTCCTCCCTCCCTCCCCCCCCCCCCCCCTCAAGTTCAAATCTTTGCCAAGTCATTACTATCAAGACAGTTGAGTTGTTGGCCTGCGCTTGTTTTTTTCCCCCACTATAGATAAGAATGTTCGTCTATGTGTATTTGTCTGACCTTATTCAAGTTTAAAAGGTTGTGCCAGTCTTGAATAAAAGTTACTTTGTGTTAGGTTTCCTTGTAAAATGGGAGCAAACGTTACCCACTTGTTTACTGTTTATTGTTTACTGTTCCCTGCCTCATTTTATTTCCAATTTTTTAGGTTGTTTCTGGCGCACTATCAAGCCTTGGTGTGCCATGCCATGATGGTTTAGGGGATTTGTGTGTGTTTCCAGTGTATTCTACATTTTCATAATTTGTAGAGATTTCTTGTGACACTTAAAAGAAAAGCTTGTTTTTGAAGAAAAGTAAAGTTCACAAAAATTGTGTGAACAATTTCATCACATCGTGTTTGTTTGAAAAAGGTAAATGTCGCGCTCGATTACTCTTAGCTCTCAGAAATGACACATTTCTGCCTCACTGAGCTTCAATTCTTACTCATTGGTCTCTTAGGGGGTTGGCAGGTCTGAATACTGATGCAGAGAATTTGTAGTCCACATGTGGTTGTTTGTTGTTAAGTAAGGAGAAGGAAACAGACTGCAGCATTTCCAGAAAGCAAAGTAATGCTTACAAAATATACATTAAGACACCACAGATAACAGAAAGCAAAGTAATGCTTACAAAATATACATTAAGACACCACAGATAACAGAAAGCAAAGTAATGCTTACAAAAATATACATTAAGACACCACAGATAACAGACCTTTAAAAAAATGCACTCACAAAAGCTCTTCCCAGATTATTGTTTTTAAAATCTGTTATTTGTGACATCAGAAAAGACTTGTCACAAAATTCACTTGTCTGTTTTGTATTGTGTGTTATAGAAGTATTGTTTTGCTCTGTTTTGTATTGTGTGTTATAGAAGTATTGTTTTGCTCTGTTTTGTATTGTGTGTTATAGAAGTATTGTTTTGCTCTCTGTTTTGTATTGTGTGTTATAGAAGTATTGTTTTGCTCTCTGTTTTGTATTGTGTGTTATAGAAGTATTGTTTTGCTCTCTGTTTTGCAGGTTTATTTGTATCAGGGATGGTTGTGAAGTCGAAAGGACTGATGCTTTTCATCACTCTGTTGGTGATGCTTATTGTTAGAAGTGTACAGAGTGAAAATGTCCACAAGAAAGAGAGAGAGATAAGAGTGTGTGTGTGTATGTGTGTGTGTTTGTGTCATGCAGGTTCATTTCAACAGAGACGGGTCTTTGATAGTATCCAGCAGTTACGATGGATTATGGTATGTCTGGGTTTTCTGTTCCTTTTGAGTTTAACATTGCTGTTAATTCAGAATCTTTCAGGAAATTTTTTTTTTTGAATTTTAAGAGCATTTCCAACATCATGAATTAAAGAGGATTAAAAAAACATCCTGAATTTCAAGTTATAGTTCAGGGTCTTGATGTTAAAAGAGGAACAATTTGCAGGATATAGCCAACATGTTCTTCAAGTCCCATCAAGTGTATGTAGTGGAAAATACATTATGCAAGATCTTTTTGTTCATCTGTAGCTCCAAGGAGTGATTTTCTTGGCTGCTGCTGACACTTGTAGGACATATTAAATATGGCTGATAATAAGTAAATATCCATGAAAGATATCTTTTTTACAATCCACAAATTGATGAAGCTTTGGGAAAATCATTGTTTGTTAGAGCTGAATTCTGTCATGTTGCTACGATCAGGGCTTAAAACGTTCCGCGTCTGGGCGGAATTCCGCGATTTAGGTTTGTAAAAAAAAAAAGAAAAAAAAAAAAAAGAACCGACAGGAGCAAGGTATCTGTGATCGGCTTGCAAGCGTTCATAGCAACTGCGCGCAAGTTATGGCCCCTGATTATTCTTGGAAGAAGTTTCCGGTCGGACTTCCGGAAAAAACAAAATGGCGGAGCGCGCAGACATTGTTCATGCGGGTCGATCTTTTGACGAATCTGCAATTAAAAACAAGTGGAAATGGGAGTGGACGCTTCAGAAAGTTGACGAAGAAGTCATTGGAGACTTTCTTCGCAAAGTTATTGCACCAGGTTTAGCTTGGTGCAAACTGTGCTTAAGGGAAGTGTTACGGTGGTCGCGGGAATAAAGCTCTTGAGGATCACATTCGTTCAGCGAAGCACGTGTCAAACGTCAAGGCGCTGAGTGGAACTACAAGAAAGGTCACTGAAGACACTTTAGCAGCAGTAAAACGTGCCAGGATAGAACATTGCAATCCTGTGGGGAAAAAAGAGGGTGATATAGAAAATGTCAACAAACAAACAAAATGAAAGGAGCAAGGCATCCGTGATCGGCTTGCAAGCGTTCATAGCAACGGTGCGCAAGTTATGGCCCCTGATTTTTCTTGGAAGAAGTTTCCGGTCGGACTTCTTGGAAAAAACAAAATGGCGGAGCGCACAGACATTGTTCAAGGGGGTCAGGCTTTTGACAACTCTTCAGTTAAAAACAAGTGGAAATGGGAGTGGACACTTCAGAAAGTTGACGAAGAAGTCGGTGGAGATTTTCTTCGAAAAGTCACTGCGCCAGGTTTAGCTTGCTGCAAACTGTGCTCAAGGGAAGTGTTTTACGGTGGTCACGGGAAGAAAGTTCTTGAGGATCACATTCGTTCTTATGTATGTTTTTAACCCCTTCTCCCGTTTCCCAAATATGTCTTCCTGTAATAATTTAACACATAAACGAATACTTACTTGTAAGTTGATGTTTGTGTGTAGTTTCCTGAGTGTAGGTTTCCGTAAACGGAGGGATATTTGAGATGCGCATGCGCAGTTCCGCCATATTTCAACGCTCAGATCATTATTGATACTTCAAATAATGATCTAGATCCAAGTCGACTGTCAATAGATGTTTGTGCAACCAAAGTTTTGTAATTCAGTTGACAAAAGCTTGATCTCTTAAAACACTTTCAGCAAACCCCTTTTTTGGGTGGGCAATTTTATAAAGAAACTGGGAGGGCAAATATCCCTCCGTTTACGGAAACCTACACTCAGGAAACTACACACAAACATCAACTTACAAGTAAGTATTCGTTTATGTGTTAAATTTCCTTTCGTGTAGTTTCCGGTAAAACTACGGAATATTTGAGACTTCAACGTTTGGTGTGCACAAACATCCATTTCATAAAATACATACTCTAGTCGACTAGTTTTCACATTGCAACTTTAGCAGTAACATTATAACATAACTCGGTCAAGTCAATATACACAATTTATTTCACAGTATTTGAATCTCTACACATTGATCTTCAAGTGGTAAATTGTGATGAATATATATTGGTGCAGGCAGTTGAGCCTCATATGTAATTCCACCAAATATACTTTGTGTAGTAAAAAACAAAGAAACATCTTGTAAAAGGACATCAAAGAAAAAATTGTCCTTAAGAACTTTGTAAAAACTCCATGTTGTGAATTAAAGCAAATAATACTAGCACCTTTGCTTTAAAAACACATTAATTTGTGTCACCCCACAACAAGGTCAAAATATTTCCCAATAATACTGGAACACAAGAACAAAACCGACACACAGTTTTGCAAAAAATGTGATAATACTGAAACACAATAAATTTGATCACTGTCTGTATTATACATTGAAAGGAAGTGCTATTGCTTTGGTTGCAACACACACTAATGTGTCTTTGGCAAAGTACTTCAGAATTGATGAACCTTGTGCACACTGTACAGCAGAGTGTGCTTCCAATGGTCTGTTGTAGAACTTGTGAAATGTGGTGGCATTTGACCACCAGCACTTTTCAGAATGTCAGCCACTGGTATCTCCTCCTTGAGCATGGCAGATGATGCTGCTCCACGAAAACTGTGTGATGCAAGTTGTAAATTCCTGCATCCCACAAAATATTCTTCAACCAACGTGACACAGAGTCCTTTGTGGCAGGTCCATGAGGGCGTACATAACACAAAAGAAGCTGATTTGTTTTACTGTCTTTTCTAATCTCTTTTGTCCTGGAAATGTATTCTTTCAAACATCTTACAACACACATCTTTTCATCCTGAAATTCCTGTAAATGCAGAACACATCTGTTATTTCCTGGTCTTGATTTTTGAGTTTTTCAATAATGTGGACAGTGCATGCATTTCTTGTAAATGTAATGCAGCTGAGCTTTATCAAATGAATGGTTTGTACTCTCTGAGCTGTGGACAACAAAGCAATGCACATAATTTCATTGTTAACTGCTTTAGAGATAAATCAGGGTTTTCAGCTTGTTTCCTTATATGCTCTAACAGTACAGACACATCCCAAGTATGTGAGTATCTGGGCATAGTAGGCCTAAGTTCAAAAACACCTTTCAGAAATCTGACTATCTTAGGATGGGAACCGATCGACTTATCTGTGTCTGTAATGATTATGGCGAGAGGGCACTCCTGGCCGTGTTGATCGCACTGTAGCTTAACCCATCTTCAAACAAAACTGTCAAAAATTCAATCACAAGGTGGACAGGTGGACGAAAGGGATCACAATCCCGTTCAACACAGAAAATTTCCATTTCTTAATGTAGTGTGTATACTGCTTTTGGGTAGAGTCACGCCATGATGCACAGACAATGTTACAAGCTGTTCCAGAAAAGCCTTGTGCCTGCATTGCTTCCCAGATAACACGACTGCAAGAAGTTGAAGTTTTCTGTGTAGAGGATGAACCTCGTCTGAATGACCCAGCTGCAAAACACGTTTTCCTTTTGGAAGTAAAATGGGATGTTGAATGAGAAGCCTTAGCATTTGGGGATACCACACTGCTGTTGGCCAGTGTGGTACGATGACTAGTCCTTCTGCTTGATCCTCTTCCATCTTGCGCAGAGTCCGTTGGATCAGACTGAAAGGTGGAAAAGCATAGACTATCCATCTGTTCCAATCCACTGTGAAAGCATTTATTGCCATAGCTTCTGGATCTGGTTCCCAAGACAAGAAAGGTTTGATTTGATAATTTAGTCTAGAAGCAAACAAATCAATCTGTGGGAACAGCACTTTCTGTGACAGTTTCTGAAAAATAGTTGGATTAAGCCTCCACTCTGTTCTATCATTAAACTGTCTTGACTTTCTGTCTGCTTCACATTTTGTTTTCCAGGCAAAAAACTTATCGTTAACTCAACTCCATTGTCCTTACACCAGATCCAGATTCTTTTGGCAATCACATTACAAACTGCTGAATGTGATCCACCCATTTTCCTGATATAGGCAACAGCACATGTGTTGTCACATAGCAATTTTACATGTTGACCTTCTACTTCTTTACTGAAGCTTTTAAGTCCATACTCTATGGCCAACATTTCAAGGGCATTAATGTGAAAAGATTTTTCACTTCTTGACCATCTTCCTCCTGTTTCTCTTCCATTACAAACTGCCCCCCAACCCCCTAACTTTGAGGCATCAGTTGTTATTTCAACAGAGGAAGCTTTAATCTCAAGTGGGTAAAAGCTAGCATTAACATTGTTTATCCACCAGTTTAACTCTCCTTCTGCTTCTGGTGAAAGAGAAATAACTGCATCAAAATTTCCTTTGTTCCTCTTGAGTGCTACAGTTTTCAAACTTTCAGCTCTCTGTAATACAATGGTCCCCATTTCACTGCAGGAAAGGCAGCTACCAATTTTCCTATGACCTGTGCTAACTCCCGGATTGAAAATGAAACCCTGCTCATCAAGTTCTGACATGCTGTTACAATCTTTTTCCTTTTTTCTCCAGACAAAATCACAGTCATTAGACTCGAATTTAAAAGAAATCCAAGGTATTTTAACTCCTTTGTTGGTGTAAGTACAGACTTTTCCTCGTGTATGGTAAACCCAGTCTTTGAATATCTCAACTGTTGCTTCAACATTTTGCTTACACTCCTCTTGACTTTGACCTTGCAAATAACAATCATCAATGAATGAAGCTGACAAGAAACCTTGTGATCTTAAATGAGCATAGACTGGTTTCATCAATTTTGTGAAGTAACGAGGACAATTTGCAA
Organism: Conus ventricosus; assembly: GCA_018398815.1. Taxonomy (NCBI): domain Eukaryota; kingdom Metazoa; phylum Mollusca; class Gastropoda; order Neogastropoda; family Conidae; genus Conus; species Conus ventricosus. Next base: position 21,426,789 of record CM031625.1, on the reverse strand, counting down.
GACCATTTGCAAAACAAGTGTATGCATATAGCTGCCCTCTCCATTTAAATTTCAGGTATTTTCTGTGTTCTGGATGAATGGGCACTGAATAATATGCATGTCTCAAATCAACTGAAGCCATAAAACACCCTTTTTTCATCATATTTGTGGCAGATGATAGATTTTCCATTTTAAAATGCTCATACTGAACTGCCTCATTGAACCTTTTTAAATTGAGTATGAGTCTGTAACTGCCATCTGTCTTGGGGATCAGAAATATTGGAGAAATGATTTCTCCTTCTTCATGGTTTGATTTTTCAATCACCTTTAAACTCAGTAATTTTGGATTTCATTATCTGCTTCTTGCCATAAATTTCCTTGGACTTGATTTGGGGTTGAATTATGACATTCTATTTCTGAAATTTCATCAATAGGAATTTTTGATCCAGTTACCATTGCAATATAAATTCATCAGATGTCAATTGCTGCCATTCCTTGACAAATTGTTTCAACCTTCCAGCTTGAAAATCCCTGTCTTGTGATTTTTAATACTCACTGACGGGCCAGGTTCAGGATTATTTAGACTGGTTTGAACTGGTTCATTCGGCCACGTGGTCTCTGGCCTCGACCCTGGTCCCTCTTGGATGGCTGTTGGGAAACTGTACGTGGAACGGGGTTGGGTTCCATCCCCAGTTCCTCCCTCTGCCTCGACTGGGGCGAGGGAAGATCCATGATCCGTTTTTTGACCCTGTTTGGGGAAAAAACTTTCTGCCTCTGGCAGACATCGACAAGGTCATATTTGTTCTCAGTTTGGAGGTGGAGTCTATCTGAGAGAGAGCCAATTTCAAATCATCCCCGAACAACTGATCTGTAATGGGATCTCATCTGATGTTAATTTTTTGTACTTCTTGTTGATGTTTTGAGATGAGAAAATTTTTGCCCTTCTTTCCATTGAAATATCATGGGCCATCTTCAAATTCAAGCCCATTGCATCTGAAATCTGCTGGACAGTTTGACTATGCTTTTTCCCTCTGCTGCCAAGGTGTCACAGGCTTTTGCAAGGGCAAATGTAGCTCTCAGTAAACTTTTCTGGATCTTTTGAAAAGTTAGGTCAGCTGTTTTGCTGTTGTAGTCCATGATGGACCACATCTCACTGTTGACTCTTGGGACAACAAGTGACTGGCAGTTTTCTGGCCGTTTGTGGGCTTCCAACTTTTTGATCATCTTGCTCTCATTCATTTTCCTTTTATCATTGTGGTCAAAATACCTGCCATTTGATCTGAAATTGCGGGGCCAACATCTGATTCTTGCTCATACTCTTGTTTTATCTGCTCCAGAGCAGATTCTTCCTCACTGTCAGACTGAGAAATGAGGCCATCATCATCATCAACTGCATTTTTTGCCAGCAGTTTTTCCATTTGTATGTCTGGATCATCATCATCATCAACATTTTCGTCATTCCTCTTTTGCCTTTTGTGTGTTTTGGCTATGTTTTTGTTCTTTTTCTTCTTTGTTAATTGTTGATTCTTTTTCCCCCTTTGTCCGCGTCAGACTGCGGGGTTTTTTCCTCTGAGTGCGACCGTTTTCGTTTTCGTTTTCGATCTTCACTCATGGACTTCAAATGTTGAAGTAGCTGTTCATTTTGCTCCTTCAGTCGTTTCCATTCTTCCCTTGGAAACGTAACTGTGCCAGTTTGTTTACTTTGTTTGTCTTCAACACTGGGAGCGTCCCCCAATAGCTGGCATTCGTCTGGTTCCGAGTCAGAACCCACTGACGAACATCGGGATTCGCGGTCCAACTCCACCTCCATTATTTATTTGATAATTTTCGCCTGTGGGCGCTTTTTCATCAAATACGAGTAGTCTGCAATATATTGTGATTTAAGCCAAAAAACTTCTAAAATAAAAGGAAAAATATCACCTGATTTAAGAAAACTTTTCGATTTTTGTGCTTGGGCTTGTATCTTCTGCGTGTTCGTATGGCGGTCAGCAAACGCGTTATGGCGGAACTGCGCATGCGCATCTCAAATATTCCGTAGTTTTACCGGAAACTACACGAAAGGAAATTATGTGTTTACAGCAATTTTTATGCACTAAATATCTCTTGAAATTATGTCCAGAAAGCACGAAATGGCATAGATTTACACTTGGTTTCTAAAGAACTTAGAATTTTCCCGGGGGGAGCATGCCCCCAGACACAACACACACACACACCACACACCACACACACCCCCACCCCCCCCCCCCCCCCCCCCCTAGTTTCAGTGGAGTTTTTTCATCCTTCTGTTTTAAGCCCTGAAAAGTGGACAATGATGCCATCAGTGCTCAGATTAGCATCAGACTGCACCATTTTGAATAGAAGTTTCAAATTTTCTTTCTGGGGGAGGAGAGGAGCATGCCCACCAGACCCCATGGGATTTCAGTGATTTGGGGGTTTTCTCAGTGGGAGCCCAAAAAGTGCCTCTGTAAAGCTCCAAGCTTGTCCAGATCCCCTGAGGTGACGCTTACATACACTAACAATGACTGAACAAAGAAGCATGCAAATTTACGTTAATTTACGACTTTCTTAATGCCTGATCTTGACCATTGTCACATAGAACACACAGGCGACCATAAACAAATACAGGTCATCTCGGTAATGATTGATGTAAAAGAAATGCTAAATGAGGCAGAGAGTTGAAGTGATAAATGATAAACAAGGAAGGCAACTTTCACTCTTATTGTAGGATAGTCATGTTTTTAAAGTCCTGTTGGAGTCACTGATTCGCCTAGCACATATTCAGTACCTAAAGCTCGGAACTTCTTTTTTTATGGTAGTATTCCTGTTTGTTCTGTGTGCCTAGTATCTGCGCGTGTGCTGGGGAATGGATGTGGCAAGCGGCATGAGATGGTAGTTATGGGCATGTCTTTATTTTTGCCATGAGAGCTTAACTTTGTGCTTGTTACCCAGGTTTTCAACAGTTTGGTTTGAGGTATGTAAGATGTGTAGTCCTCCATTAGCCTTAAGTGTATGTGGAAAGCTGTGTTTGAGGTGTGTAAGATGTAGAGCCTGCCATTAGGCTAAAGTAAATGCGAAAAGCTGTATTTGATGTGTGTAAGATGTATAGCCTGCCATTAGGCTAAAGTATATGCCGAAAGCTGTGTTTGAGGTGTGTAAGATGTATCGCCTTCCATTAGCTAAAGTGCATGCGGAAAGCTTGCTCACTGTGGTGCTAGCTGTGTGCTAATCCTTTATGGTGATCGTTGTTCCAGTCGCATCTGGGACACTGCCTCTGGCCAGTGTTTGAAAACATTGATAGGTGAGTGGAATTCAGTGTTGAGAGCTTTGTGTCATTGTGGGCTTGTTTAGTGTGTAACAGCATCAGTGTGTGTATTAAGAAGTTGAATGTGACTGTTGTCTGTGTGTATGTGGCGTGAATGCAAGACTTGTGTGCTTTTAGATGTAAGTCGTCCATGGTGTTTTTTTTTTGTGAAGCATCACTTTGGGATTTATAGTTTTAGGTTAATAGAACTTGTCTATATTGTAGTCATTGCCACACCTGTTGGGACTGCACTGTAGGTTTGTCCTGCAGGAAGTTGTGATATTGAATTGTCTGCTTTACACTGTCCTTGGGTGGGATCACAGGGAAAGGACCATCTGTTGTCAACAACGTCAGATCTCGTCTAGCCAAGCTGGAATCTGGGGTTCCACAGGGCTCCGTCCTTGGACCTGTACTCTTTGTAATGTACACGCATCCTCTTTCTCAGATCCTTGAAACTCACTCCTGTCCTCACCAGATGTTTGCCGACGACACCCAGCTGAGACGCTCGGGGAATGCCTCTGATCTCGACCAGATGAAGGGCGAATTGTCTGAATGTGTGTTCGTCGTTCGGGACTGGATGGCTGAAAACAAACTTCAGCTAAACCATGACAAAACTGAAGCCTTACTGTTCAGCTTACCAGGAGCAAAAACACCCGCTCTTTCTGTAAATTCTTCACTTCTGATCTGCAGTACTGTTATTCCCTTCTCAGTAAAGGTTAAAAACCTTGGTGTCTTTATCGACAGCGGTCTTGATATGAAGACACAGGTGAACCATGTCTGTAAAATATGCTTTCTGGAAATTAGACGTATAGGTGCTGTCCGACATCTCCTTACCACTGAAGCAACCAAAACTCTCACCACTTCTCTCGTGCTTTCGCGTCTCGATTATTGTAATTCTCTACTAACAGGCCTTCCCGACTACCTCACAAAAAAACTTCAGCACGTTCAAAACTGTTCAGCTAGACTAATCCTAAAGCTCCCTTCAAAGAGCACCCTCAACTATTATTACGCAGACTTCACTGTTTGCCGGTCAAAGCCAGGTGACATATAAAATCGCATGCCTCTGTTTCAATGCTGTTAAATCTGGAACTCCACCTATCTGTCTGACCTTCTAAACTCATACTGCCCGCTAGAACCCTTCGCTCGTCTTCTGACTCGTTGCTCCTGGTTCCTCCCAGATTCAAATGCAAAAGAAGGGGATGTTCCTTCCCTTCCTGGCTCCAAAAAACTTGAATTCTCTTCCACACGACATCAGGCACGTGACTCTTTTCCAGTCTTTTAAAACAAAAACTAAAAACTCATTTTTTTTACCCGTCATACACAATTCATTTTATGTTAGTGCGTGTGCGAAGCTGAGCGTGAGTGGTTGTGCGTGTCTGCTTTCCCGTGTGTGCGTACGTATCTGTTTCCCCCCGGCCTGAGTAGGCGGTTTGTGTTGTGTGTGCGTGTGTGCGCACGCGCGCGCGCGCACGGTGGGGGTGTGTGTGTGTGTGTGTGTGTGGTGTGTGTGCGTGCTGCGTGTTTTCGTTATCCTTGTATTGTAAAGCGCTTAGAGCTAATCTAGGATTTGTGCTATAGAAATAGTCATTATTATTATTTATTAACTGTTGGACTGAAATGAAAGGGGACGGGAAAATTAGCTTGTGGCTGATAATTGAAATGAAATGGCTAAGCAAACAGTGTTCCTTAGGGGACATATTCTGTTTTATTTTTTGTGTGGAACATAGGCTTTCTTGGTCCTGTAACAGTGATCTTTAAAAATGCAGTGTATACAAAACCAGGGTTCTTTTGCTCCTCCAGAAGTAAATTATCCACTAGGCCTCTTTTCTTGCAAGCTGATGATCGTGGCTGTCTAGTGGACAAAGTTGATGTGGTGATTTTCGCTTTGGTTCGCAGATGATGACAACCCTCAGTGTCCTTCGTCAAGTTCTCTCCCAATGGAAAATATATCCTGGCTGCAACCTAGACAAGTGAGGGGCTTAGGAGATATTTTTCACATGTGTGGTATGTGTATGTATGCTAAAGTTAAAGGCTGAATTTTATTTTCGGGTCGTGCATTTACATTAAACAAGCCTTCATGTTAGGTTATATGTATGGGTGTTTGGCGGGTGGAGGAGGTGTTTGTTTGTTTTTTTGTCATGTATTTATGACCGTTTTGTTAATGTGTCTTGAAGATAAGTCAGTTAAATTTTTTTTTTGTAGACATGAGTGCCCTGAAGATCAATGATGTACCAATTTATTTCTCTTGTTTTTCTTTGCTCTGAATAACTCTAGCTTTGATTTTCACTCTCTCTCATTTTTTTGGGGGCTTTGTGAAAGCTTTGTCTGTACTTATCAATTGTATGTGGTTATACTCTCTCTCGCTCTCCTTGGCAACTTGACAACTGACCATATGTTACAGCACCTTGAGCTGTGGATTACTCAAAAGGAAAGGTGGGTGTCCTTGGCCCTCTGTTCTTCTCCTCTGTTCATCATGTCTCTGCTTCTTGGGCATGTGGACCCAGCCCATGCTTCCCCTCGGTTCTGATTGAGTGTTTTTTTTTTGTTTGTTTGTTTGATTTTTATTACCATATTTTATACAACGTCTGTGAAAGGAAATTTTTATAGATGAAGCGGGGAGTATAAATAATGAACGAATAAGGTAACACTTCTCCCACGATAAATTGGTTTACAAGCCCATGACTCCAAACAGATGCTGTTTACCAGCAACTGAAAGAAACATTTTTCTTCTATACCCCAGTTTAAAAAATATCTTTTCAGTCTAGGAGCTTGAAATTAACTTTTTTTTTTTTTTGCTTTTTTTTTTTTCCTTTATATGTAAAAGAAATGTGTGGTTACAGTAGAGTTTCTTTGAAAAGTTTTGTCTTGAAGCTGATGGAGACATCTCTTCATTTTCTATGACAGCTGATGAAAAATTGTTAATTCAGACTAGAGACTCTTACCATTTTTTTAAACTGTTGACGGAGGTGAGGAACTGGAAGTAATGTTTTTTCCTACCATGTCGGTAATAGCAAAAAGGCCAAGTCCAGTCACTCTGGAGACGTAACTTTTTTCTGTCGTAGATTATTAGAAACTCGATTTTGTTAGGACTCTGAAAGTATTCTGTTCTCTACAGTACCAAGCAAAAATCTGTTCTCTCTAGATAGTGAAACTAACATTTTCATTATAGATGTTAGAAAAGTGTGTTTTTGGCAAACAGCGAACATTTTATTCCTTTTACAGTTTGGAGAAGTGGGTCTGTGCAAATAGCTTGAACATAGCATTATGCAGTTGCAGTTCATGCAAAAAGCATGAACATAACCCATTATTATTTTACAGATGTAGCCGGGTGCTAAGAGTTATATTCCTTGGGGCACCCATTTTAGAGGGAATATTTGTTCATGAGTTATCTTCCCCTTACCTCCCTTGATCGATTGACTCGTTTTTTTTGTGAAAATTTCCCTTTAAAATCATGAATACCTCAAACCTAAAATGGGTTTTTATACGCCCGCTGAAGTCACAAAAATTAGGGTATTCTATTCATTACAATCGTGTTGGACTGAAACCCATATCTTTCCTAATAACTGGTATTTCGCCCAAAATTTAATCTTGGCGCCATTTTGAATTGTCCGACGAACAAACCGTAAATCATTCTTGATTTCACAAAAATATAAGAATCCATCATGCACATTAAAAAGTAAAGTCCATAAGCTTTCATTTCGTATATCGCGTGCCTATGACCTTTTCTGTACAAGCTTCGACTTTTACGAAATGACTGAGGGCACCGTCCCTTGAACGAGTCGCCTTCTTTGTTTACTATCGGAGTTTTGATCTAAATTGTCGTTTCATGAAATTCGGACTTCCCAATCGAAATATTTTAATAACTCCATTTCTATGATAGAACACCAAAATTAATAAAAATTATCATCCGATGGACCATTTCAACGGAATAACGTTTTATACGAAGATCGGTTTGAAGCACATGGCGACGGCCATGGGGGTGATAAGGCAAGTTGTGTTTCTATCAAACTTTAAACCAAAGTTTCTCCGCCTTGGACGCATCTTGGATAATAAAAATTTATATGTATAGAAAGAGGAAATTCAAGCTTTTTATTCATTACAAATTATTTCATGCTGTTCAGTTTTTTTTCATGGAAATAGAGGGAATATGATGTAAGCTCGTTAAAAGTGGGTTCATTCTCAGACTTTAATCGCCAATAACTTTACACAGCCACAGAATTGTCAAAAAATGACTTATTTCATTTTTTCCTTGGGTTCTGAGGTTTTCATCGATATGAAATATGTTTGGATACTTTGAACGGGTGGCGAGCTAGAAAAACGCAGAAGCTGCGGCAATAGCACAAATTTTGTTATTTGCCGTCTCGCGAGGCTTTCCCTACACCTGCAGCCCCTGGATGACAGGACATCCGCCCTCTGGCTGATTGCCGCCCAATGGGCCCAGCTCGCCAGGAGGTGATCAGGCTGTCACGACAGAGGGGAGACTCCCCCAGCCAAGATCTTGACCATCTTGGGGGGAACTGGGGAGAACAACGCGATGGGCGTCACCCTGGCTACGGCATTTTCCCAAAAGGCAGCAGGGCCAGGACGAGACCATCTGGGAGTATGGCTTCCATCTCCAGTACCTCTGGCGGAAAGTCAACCCGGCTGGGGGTGGACTGCTGCCAGCAACCATACTACGGGACGCCTTCACCCATAGCCTAACGACAGCAGCACTTCGCAAGGATGTCCGGTATTTCGTCCAAACCATCCTACCACCACCTTGAAGAGGCTAGGAAGGGAAACCCAAAGGTGGATGCAGGACTGCAGGGGCCGACGGCGACATCCTCCACATGGCTGACACTGCGAATGTTGCCTTGCTGCAAACCCAGCTAGAGGCACTCACGGCCACAGTTGCCAGCTTGAGGCAGGAATTGCAACAGCCACCACCTGCACGGCCACCACTACAGATCCGCACTTGGGGACGGGCCCCAAAGCGCAAAAGGACGATGGCCCAGACGAAGCGACGGAAGACTGCAAACTGCAATGAAAACTGGCGACAAACCCCAGTCCTCTGCCACTGTCGCACCCCCAAAAGCTGACAACAACATGGTTCAGCAGCACCCAGGCGACGGGCAAAGTCCATTTGCCTCACTGTCACCAGGAGGGGTTGCCGACTCCAGCAGGAGGACCAATCCATTGGGGCCCAAATTCTGTCCTCCTGGCCAAGGGAAACCGCAGCTGACAAGAACGGGGGGCTACAGGCCCTCATTCAGCAGCACAGGGCCCAAATCACCTTGCCGACAGGGGTGCTGTATCGGCGAAAGGTGAACCCGAAACTTGGGCTGTGAGCAGCTGCTCCTTCCCAGATCGCTCCTCCCCAAGGGTTTTTTCATCGGGCCACAACGACCAGGTCACCGGGGCTACCAGAATGCTGCGGAGATGTTACGCCCCCGGTCTACTGGCCCGGTAAATTTTCCGGACCTGGAGCAGCACCTAGCCAAGTGTCGACCCTGCATCAAGGTCAACCAACTGCCGTGCCTCCATGCCATCGGGCTGTGCGCCAGAACCCAGGCCACCACAGGCTGCGGGGGCCTCCAGACAACAGGGCCTGGCCCTGTCAGGCCCAACTCCACTGCCTGACAGCAGAACCGACAAACCCTGGGCCGTCATTGGAAACCGCTGATGGAGGGGAAATGAAGCAACGGAAGATGGAACCACCATCAACCAACTGACCGGGAAAATGTTCCCGCAGCCCAAGCCAAGGACACTAGCCCCCTGTGCCAACTCCAGTTCCGCCTCTGGACGTATGTTGAACCGCCCACGCCAAAACCCCCCGACGAACTACTTTTTCTGGTGATAAAACCAGTAAAGAGGTATGTTTTGTGACTGCCTGGATGACCAGGAACTCTTTCACAAATAACTGACTTGGTCAGATGTCGCAAGAGACAGTAAATAATTCCAGGTTTATTTACGGGTTTAAAAGTCTCTTTTGAGAAGATGATGGAGACAGTTTTGTTAAACAATACCTGTTATATTCTGATGTTGTCTTTTTTTTTTGGTACAACCTAGTACATGGGCCCATTGTTCTTTACGGTGGATAAAGATGTGTGCCCCTGTTTTTCAAAAGCCGCAGAACTGGCTAAGGATTTTATAGCAAATTCCATTTTTTGCCATTTTGTATTCGACTTTATGGATTTTTGTTTTAAATAGTCAGTCCCCTTTTAGTCATTTTTGTGTACCCAAAGTCCCCGGGTTTTTTTCAAATCCTTGCAAAGTCATTTTTGGTATCTGACATTTTGGAATTTATTCAAACAAGTCCATTGTTGTCACTTGGTACCTAACCCAATGTTTTGGATTTTCAAAATACCTTGTATCTTCTTGTATTTGACCTTTTGGAATTTTGTTTAAAATACATGTCCATTCTAGTCAATATGCTCATTTCAGTCAATGAAATCTGCCGACTTTTTAGACCCTTTTTAAAAAAAGCAAGCCCCTTTGGGAGTGAGAATAATGTGAATGCAGAGAATGAGAGAGAGACAAGATGTTTAATACTTTGTTTTGCTACTTTGATGTAAAGGTTTTGTTTTAGGAGTAAGCATGTCAGGACTTGGAACTGAAGCTTCATATTTTCATTGATTCATTTGTTGTACTCCAACTCTGTCCATTTTGGTCAGCGAGGACGCTGGTTGTAACAGAGTAGGGGGGATGTAGCCGGTGCTAAGAGTTAATATTCCTTGGGCACCCGTCTTAGAAAGAATATTTTTTTCATGAGTTATCTTCCCCCGTACCTCCCTTGATCGATTGATCTCGTTTTTATTGTGTAAATTCTTTAATCATGAATACCTCAGAACCACATATTGTGTATACGTCACTGAAGTCACAAAAATTATGTATTCTATTCATTACAATCGTGTTGGACTGAGAAGCCCATTCTTTCCTAAAACTGGTATTTCGAAAACCCAAAATTTAAACTTGGCGCCATTTTGAATTGTCCGACGAACAAACCGTAAATCATTTTTGATTTCACAAAAACTATGAGAGAATCCAAAAAATCCATCAATGCACATTGAAAGTAAAGTTTCCCTAAGCTTTCATTTCGTATATCGCGTGCCTATACCTTTTCTGTACAAGTTTTAAGCACATGGTGACGGGCCCTGTGGTGATAAGGCAAGTTGTGTTTTCTATCAAACTTTAAAAAGCAAAGTTCTCCGCTTGGACGGCATCTTGGATAAAGAAATTTATATGTATAGAAAGAGGGAAATTCAAGCTTTTTATTCATTACAAAATTATTTCATGCTGTTCAGTATTTTTCATAGAAATAGAGGGAAATATGACGTAAGCTCGGTTAAAAGTGGGGTTCTTCTCGGACTTTAATCGCCAAAAACTTACACAAACCACAGAATTGTCATAAAGGGCTTATTGCATTTTATTCCTTGGGGTTTAGAAGCTGCGCAGATAGCACAAATTTTGTTATTTGCCGTCTCGCGAGGCACATTTTTGCGTGCGGGGCTGCGTTGCCTTCTTTGCGGTCCGGTCAAGGTGTATATATTTGGGCCGCGGGGGAGTGGTGACCATGTCATATCAGTGTTGCCCCGACAGTGTTGCCCCGAACAGTGTTGCCTAAGAGTGCTCAGTGCGCTGAGTGCTGAGAGAGAGAGAGAGTTCCCAGGCAGTGTTCAGACCTGACAACCATTTTCGCATTTCGCGTAATTTATTACGCCCCAAGTGATTTAAATTTTTAAAGCATTTAGCCAAAAAATTACGCATTGAAAGTTTCACAAAAAAAAAAAAAAAAAAAAAAAAAAAAAAGGACAAAAAAATCGCTTATGTACAGACACACACGGCGCCGTGCATATAAACCCGTAATCTTTAAAAAGCGTTTCCGTCATCGCAGTTCGTTTCACCATCTTTACCATTCAGCGAAGTTGCGTCTTTTTGAAGTTTAGCTACGAAAATGTTGAAACGTGGAGTAGAAAGTTTGGACAAATGCGAAAAAGAAAAACTTGGTCAAAAGTTCCGAAAAGAATACTCGGAAAAGTTCCCCTGCATACGACCTTCGGGTAAAGGTGTAAATTGTGCACGGTGTAAACCCCTTGGGAGTCGGGACTTCACAATTTCCAATCGCGGGGTGGTGGATGTGAAGCGTCACCTTGAGTCACACAAGCACATCGATTCCTCTAACGCGCCGAATTCTTCCAGCATCAACACTTTTTTCAGACTGTAGACACCTCAAAAGAGGATGAAATTAGGAAAAGGGTAATTGGGGCTGAAGCATTGGTGGCCGGATTTTTCGTCGAGCAGAACATCGCTCTTAACGCAGCCGACCATGCATCCCAGCTTTTTACAGAAACGTTCTCAGATTCGGAGATCGCCAAACAGTTCAAGAGCGGTCGAACAAAGACAACACACATTGTAAGGACCCTTCTCATGGAAGGCTTAACTGCTGCTGCATCTCGACTGCAGAATGGACCGTTTGTGTTGGGGATTGATGGAAGTCAGGAAGGGGGGGGGGGGGGGGGGGGGGGGGACAAATTCTTTCCTGGGGTGGTGCGATACTTAAAAAATGACACAATCACCACTGAGCTGATAGCCAACCCCACATGCACAGAATCATCAACAGGGGAGAACATTTTTTAGGTTATGTATTTTCTTAATTTCATATTCCCAGTTTCTCCATCTTCAAACTCCCCCCCCCCCTCCTCAAGTCCAAATCTTTGCCAAGTCATTACTATCAAGACAGTTGAGTTGTTGGCCTGCGCTTGTTTTTTTCCCCCACTATTAGATAAGTTTGTTCGTCTATGTGTATTTGTCTGACCTTATTCAAGTTTAAAAGGTTGTGCCAGTCTTGAATAAAAGTTACTTTGTGTTAGGTTTCCTTATAAAATGGGAGCAAACGTTACCCCACTTGTTTACTGTTTATTGTTTACTGTTCCCTGCCTCATTTCATTTCCAATTTTTTAGGTTGTTTCTGGCGCACTATCAAGCCTTGGTGTGCCATGCCATGATGGTTTAGCAGGCCTGCCTACCGTCCCGGAATTCGCGGGATTGTCCCGCCATAAAAAAAAAAAGGCAATAAATCCCGCATGTCCCTCGAGTTTAGTTTGCGTCCCGGAAAAAAAATCTCAGTTTTAAAAAAAAAAAAATATATATCGAGCGCCTGTACATAGAAACTCCATACAATCTGATGCGGCGATTTTCGGGTAGGCTACCACCCTTGCGGCCCTAAAGCCTTGGTTATGTGATCGAGTTTGGGCCACCGAGGGCACCAGCATTTGAACACTTCGGCACGCTTCGCTTCGACTGTCTTCATAGTAGAGGTGCGCTGTGCGCATGCGCAACACAGTTCAACCCCCCCTTTCAAAAAAATCAAAGATGGCGTCCAAGCGACAGCAAAGTTTCGGTGGTGAAAAAGAAAAAAACCGCGAAGCATCGAAGAAAGCTAAACGTGCGACTAGCTTCAATGAAAAATATACTGAAAAGTATTCTTTCATGAAAGCTGGAAATGGGGAGCATAAAGTTTTTTGTGAGATCTGTGGCACACATTTTCTGTGTAAATACGGAGGGATGAACGATGTCGATCGGCACGTGGTGGGGCCAATACATGTGAAAAAAGCAAAGGAAAAAGACAGGCAGAAAGGAATCGAGAAAGCCAACATGAAGATAACGGGGTTTTTTTCAAGTGGAGGGGACAAGGTCACGAATCACGACATGCAAGTGATGAGGGCAGAGACCTATTTCGTCGATGCTGTTGTTGAAACGAACATTCCAATCGCGACATTAGACATTTTTAGTAAGATCGTGAAAAAGGCATTCCCGATTCGAAGATCGCACAGAGTTTCCAGTGTGCGCGGAGCAAGGCAACTGCTGTTGCAAAAGAGTTGGCTGCAAAAACAACACTTTTTGTTTTTGAACTTTGACAATTTATCATTTTCACAAAGACTTTTCTATTTTTACACAATGGAGACTGACAGTGGCACCGCTTGTTCATCCTGTCTGGAGCATGCAAGTAAGTGTGCATGTCAAATTGATTGCATGAAACGATAGCTTGGTTTTCTTACATATATGAATAATAACTAGTTATGGCACTACAGCAGCAAACATGTCATTTTCTGTGTTGCTATATGCGTCCCTGACATTCAGTCTGTGTCCCTGAAATTTGACAATTCTGCCCCTGAAATCTGGAAATCGGGGTAGGCAGGCCTGGTTTAGGGGATTTGTGTGTGTTTCCAGTGTATTCTACATTTTCATAATTTGTAGAGATTTCTTGTGACACTTAAAAGAAAAGCTTGTTTTTGAAGAAAAGTAAAGTTCACAAAAATTGTGTGAACAATTTCATCACATCGTGTTTGTTTGAAAAAAGGTAAATGTCGCGCTCGATTACACTTAGCTCTCAGAAATTACACATTTCTGCCTCACTGAGCTTCAATTCTTACTCATTGGTCTCTTAGGGGTTGGCAGGTCTGAGTGTTCCTGGTTTGAGCTCCTTGCCGAGGGAGAGAAATAAAGAAGAGAAAAACTCCACTTCGTCCTCTTGTGTCTTGACTGGCTGCTGTCCCTTGGTTCCTTCGCATATCACCATCTGCCTGTCTTCACCTGCACACCCCTTACCCCTCCACACCATCACACAGTCGTAGGAAAGTAAGTCCTCAGTAGAATAGTGAAACTCTTTTCATTGTAAGTTACGGAAAAGTCAGTTCCTGACAGGAGAAAGAATGATTGATTGTATTCTCCTGTGGTAAGGGCATGCTTCGGTTTAGTTATTTTGTGTCTTAGCTGCTTTATGGGGTCGCTGCTTGTGTTGTTTCAGTGCCTGAAGACTTACGTTGGACACAGGAATGAAAAATACTGCATCTTCGCCAACTTCTCTGTCACAGGAGGCAAGGTGAGGACATTTTTGGGTGTTTGAAATTCTGTTTTCCCATACTTTCACAGTGGCTGACACCATTCCTTCTGACTATGCCATATACACCACATCCAGGCTATTTTCATTGCTAGCAGTCCACAGGGGGCTGTCGATGTGAAATTCTTAAAAGGCCACGGTATTGAATGCCTGTTCTAATCCAGCATATACTGGACACCACCTACAGCATCCGGTAATGACAGCATTTGCGTAGTCACAGAGGGAGACTGAATGTGTCCTTGTACGAAGGGAGGCAGCCATGATATCCATCAAACGGCCGCCCATGAGAGTCTGCAAAGATGAAGACTATGATGTGAACTCAACATAGGTATGGATGGTGACAACAAATTAAAGCGAAGGTCACCGGGAGAGCACAGTATTATCAGGGGTGGGATTTTTCCGCGGATCCGCGGATTTCCGCGGTTCGTTCCGCGTAACAGCGTGTCAGTTCCGCGGAAGCGATCTGTGATTCATGTCTTCAAAAACATCGGGTGTCATTTATCCACAAACTGTTCGACATTCTTAAACGGCTCGGATTCGCAGTTAACTTGGTAACTTTCTCCTTCCGGTTTTACGATCTTCAAAATGGCGACATGTCGAAGAGACGTCGTTTCACGCGGAGAAAATGTTTCCTGCGACAGTTCTTTGAACAACAAGTGGAAGTGGGACTGGTTGGAGAGTAAGGTGGATGATGATAAAGTGATAGGCCAGTTCATAGCCAAATTTAATGCCTGTGGCCTTGCTTACTGCAATCTTTGCCGAGTGCAAGTAAATTCCAGTTCACGCGGAAAAGTTGCTTTGGTGGATCACATTAAAAGCAACAAGCACAAGACAGCTCTGGATCAGCGGACAAAATTAATGCAAGATGTCCAGCTCCACACTTGGGAGTTGGACATCTTGCATTAACAGACCTGCCTACCCTTCCGTAATCGTCCGTAATTTTACGGAAAATTAACCCCCCATTACGGAGGTACGATTTTCCGTGCGAAATTACGGAAAAGAAAATTGAAAAACTACGCAAATTTCAGACTCGAAAAATTGTCGACTGCTAGACCTTTCCGAGACCGCAGAGTAACTTCCTTGACTCAAGCCGAAACCACAGATAGTTCGGAACTTGCGATTGGTCAATGTGGTGCTGTGGGCCAACACGACACGCCATCACATCTGTGCGCCCCATTCGAAGCTTTTTGTTCAGCCATTGTAAGACAAAGTTTCAACCGATTTTTTGCCGGCGATTGTGAAAATGGCGGAGAAATCTTCTAAACGTTTGCATGAAACCGATGACGAGGGTTCGAAAACCACTGTGCCACAACGGAAGAAGGCGAAGAAGCAAGTGTTCCGAAGTAAATACACGCGGACTTGGCCTTGTCATGGACCTGGATTTGTATACTCATTTCTGCTCGGTGTGCAATTCAGACTTCTCCATCGGACATGGGGAGCAAATGACTGCAAGCGCCATATCTCGGGGAAAATGCACAAAGAGACAGCTGCGAGTGCCTCCAGTCAGAAGATCACATCGTTGTTTACGAAATCCAGCGAGAGCAGCCGTCAGACCCACACACGGAAGATCACCAACGCAGAAAGACTGTTGTGTGAGCTGATCTGCGAAAACAACTTGTCCCTGAGCTGTGCTGACAAGATAGTGGCGAAAATGAAAAGGTCCTTTTCATTTTCGCCACTATCTTGTCAGCACAGCTCAGGGACACACACACACACACATATTTTTTTTTTTTTTTTTTTTGGGGGGGGGGGGGGGGGGGTTGTACATTAGGTTCTTCATCAGTGGTGTCATCTGTGGTGACTGCTGTGTAAGTTACAAACTGTCAAGTATAACCTTTGAATTGACCTGAAACTCCTGTCCTGAGTCCGTCATCTGCCATCATCCCAAGGTATTTTAATTCTGCTTTGTTGTTTTTGTTCCTTTTTTACTGTTTATATTTTTTGTTAAAATGTTAAAAATGTAGTTGGAGTTTTGTACACATTATTTGTTCAATGTTAAAAATGTAGTTGGAGTTTTGTACACATTATTTGTTCAAAAACGCCGTGTATTACGCGTCCGTGGAATTACTGAAGGAAATGCAAAATTACTGAAAATCTCTGTGGTTATTACTGATGAGCACAACATGAGGTAGGCAGGTCTGCATTAATTTTGTGTGCCATTAGGTTGAAAAGGAACTCCTCATCTACACTTGGTCCAAGTTGTGAAAGATAGTATTAGTATAGTTCATTTTTATAGCTTTTTGTGTAAAAAACAAACACACAAAAAAAAAAACAATATTGGCTTTTTCCTTTAAAGTTTGTTAATTTCAGTCTCAAAATGTACCAGATTGCACAGAATTGAATGTAGCAACCCAAAATTTTCCGGGGGGGGGGGGGGGCATGCCCCGGACCCCCCTAGACTGTTTCCTCTTTTTTCCTTTATGGAGAGTCCCACCCCTGATTATTAATGGCATAACCTGGTTTTGTTTTGGGTGATTTGTGCTCATGTTTTATGAGGAGGAGGATGCTATTGTACATAAACACTATTGTCCTTTGAAAATCTTTTATGCATGTGGCAGTTTGTTCTTGCTGCAAAGAAGACTGCTTGACATTGGAAAGTATCCTCACTGCCCGAACATTGGTTGTGTCAGTTCTACAGCACTTTCAGCGGGACTGTCTTTCACTGTAACCGCTTTAGGCAGACAGACCCCTGGCTTTAACCATTACAGCACATGTGTGGCAATGATCGGAGCAGATGTTGCTTTTCCTGCACAAACTCAAGCAGAGCTAGTTCTGTAAAAAAAAAAAAAAGGTAGCTCTTTGGGGAAGAAATAAAATCACTACTATTAAGACTGGTGTGATTTGCATAGTATTACACAAAAGAGTAAGAGGATTGTTTAAGAAACGATGAGATTACAACGGGGGGGGGGGGGGGGGGGGGGGGGTCAGTCCAGGGATTGATGACTTTTTTCCCTGACAGGTCAACAATAAAAAATAATAAGATGTTTCCCCATTGGCTTCAGACGTTTGTTTTGTTTGTTGTTGTTTTTCTCAAGAAATCAGAAATAAACAAGTGAAAAAGAAAGATTATAATTACCTACATTTTGCCACTCAAATTGCAACTTCCCATTCAAGTCATTCTGGTGCACTGTTCACCATTATGTGAATGTCGTTTGAAGGAGTGCACACCTTTATACAGATGAAAAGTTCAGTGACAATGATTCCATGAGGAGGAAATGCAAGTGGGAGCAGGCGAATGTCAAGTTCGTTAGCAATCAAGGCTGCACCATCGGAATGCAAATGAGTTGGTCTCTTTCTATTTTCATTCGGAAAAAGAAGTATATATGGTCTTTTCATGCGGCAAATCGGACTTGACTTCCGCTCAGCAAAACAAACATTTCCGTGTTGCCATTAAGATTTTTAGGGCAGTCTGTAACTCGGTTCAACGTTCATGTCATCATCTATTTCATACATGTATATGACATTACTTTTAGCATTCTTGAGGAAGGATTTGTGCTTTTTTGTTTTTCTTCATTATGAAGATGCCTGAAATTGCAAGAGGGGAGACCCCTCCTGGGTTTGTGATTGTTTACTTTAATCAGTTCCCGTGCCTTTTTCAAGTATTTCAAGAGAGTGATGAATTCATCTGCTGGTGCTAAGAATTGGATTCAGGAACAGTTGTCAGAGTGGGTCAACTCAGGACATTTTTTTCATTTTTTCATTCCCCGTGATGATTGTTCTGTAAGTTTATTTTTTCCCCTTTCAGGGTTTTGCTGTATTCAGTTTTGGTTTCGTTTTGTTTTCTTTTTGGTGAGCAATGGTGTGTTTGAGGTTCAGTTTGTGTGACATGAACATATATGGTTTCAGTGGATCGTGTCGGGGTCGGAAGACAATATGGTGTACATTTGGAACCTTCAGACAAAGGAGATTGTACAGAAACTGCAAGGACATACAGGTCTGTACGTGTAACGCATTTATGCACACATATGCTGACACTCTCACATTCAGACACATATCTACAAGTATGCTAAAAAGTTCACTCAACACGACCAGCTCCACGGTCGAATGTGGCACCCAGCCTCAGACTCCTGGGTCGACCTTGGTCTCCCATCTCGGGCGCTGTCCGATCGGCAGGACGGGCTCCCCCAACCTAGCCTGGCCACCGAGCATAGAGCCACAAGGGACCCGCCCTCGCATTCTCCCACTACCCAGCTAGGGCGGGACCCTCACGCACACTCAAGTTGCCTCCTGACGAAGGCTCCACCCAGCCCTTCCAGGAACAAGACTTCCCCGAGGCTGAGGATGAGGATGAACTAGTGTTCTCCTCACTGTACGATGTGCGCACCCTGGAACGGTGGCGCCCTGACCTGGTTAGAAGGGAGGCCCCTCCCTCGGACAAGTCCTGTCTCTCGCCTCTATCGCCGGGCCCCACCCCCTGCCCAACGATCTAAACCCAGGGTCATCGCCCCTCATAGTCTCTCACCTCCATCTGGGAAGGTCCGGCAACTCGCGCCAGTGGTGCGCAAGCTGTTCCTCCGCCTAGGACAAGGGTCCATCTCGGCCCTTAGTGCAGCCCAAGTCGGAACCCTTCTTGGGGACTGCAAGAAGTCAGCAGTTGCCTCCTTGTTCACCGACAATCCTGTAACCAGGAATGGATGGGCGTACCGGCACCATCTCCTTTAAGAACTTAAAGGAGTGAGACCGAGCAGCCAGAATGGGCATCTTACACACCACGGCAGGGCATGCCTATTTGGGCATGCTCTTGCAGCGGGCAGAGGCACTCTGGCTGGAGTAGGACGGCGCCGTCCCAGTGCCTTCAGACTCTGGCTCTGAGGCACACCAGGAGACGGACTCTCGCTTGTTCGGCGACCCCTTCATGCGACACCTGGTCAACAGGATTTCGCATCACCTTTCGGCTGTGGCGGACAGTGCAGCCAGGAGCCATTTCAACTGCCTGCTGGTAGCCAGAGATGCCATGCTGGCACGGTCCTCTCTCTCCTCCATGGGGGCGATAGATCGGGAGGGGGTTCTGGCTGAACAGTTTCCCCCTGGTCCAAGTCCCCCTTGGGCCACTCCCCCAGTCAGCTCCGGGAGCGTGACTGTTGGCCGAACCAAAAATTCTGCTGGGGAGGTTTCGGTCTCGGCCTGGGGGGAATATAAGGCGCTTGGCTGGCCGTGCGGTGCGGGAAGGTGACTGCCTGGGGTAGGGTCTGGGCCTGGAGAAGGCGGGGGAGGAAGCATCGGGGGTCTAGCAGGGCGTGGAGGTGGCTTGGCTTACCATGTCAGACTCTAATGCCCTCCCTACCTTCCCCTCTAGCGCCAGGGTTCTCGGGGTTACCTTGCGCACAGGCCTCGCTGAATGAGGTACAGGAAGCGGACACCGGCTTCTTCCGGGGGCAGAAGTGGGGTGGGTGTCACATGACTGTCTTATGACTGCTTTGGCCACAAAAAACTTTGGCCTGGCAGAGCTGGCTAACTGCCGTTGAATGCTATGGTCTGACATGGTAAGTATATTAGCCAAACAGGGAGTATAACACAAACTCCCCACACCAGCTCTGTTTCTTTCTCTACAGACGTGGCATAGTGCTATATAAAGTCTATTGCAGTTCTGTTGCTTTTTCTAAGGGTTATAGTATAGTGTTTATGTTTAAGTCGGTTCTGTTACAATTTCTACAGACATGCTATCATGTTCATAATTTTCTGTACCAGTTCTGTGTAGTGTTTATGATACAGTGATAATTCTTACGCACAAATGTGCATCTCTGATGCATAAACTTCCCATCTGACGCACTGGAATTCAGACCAGTGCGTCACCAAAATGTATCAAAATTTACCGTGATGCACTGATTTTCTCCTGTATGCATTACAACTCTGAGCAGCACATCAGGCAAAAGAGCTTTTGTCCTATCCGCCACAAACAAAGTTAAAATCGTAAATTTCCTCGACGTTTTAAAATGTTTTGAATCGATGAACAACTTCTGTTTAAGAACTCTTCTTTACTGAAAACCATCAAGAGTCGTCAGAAAGGACCAGGCCTATCCAGTTAATGATTGGACCAAGATCACGTGATTCAGCTAAGAGGGGGGAAAGCATGGAAAACCGTAGGAATTTCAGCTTTTCAGAATCAAAATCTGACAGTTCAGCTGTGGCTCGTGGGTGATAATCCAGCGAATGGAACAAAAGCCGAATGATCTTTGCAACATGACCATTTCGGATAATTTAAATGGCTCTGTTCTGGACGTACGAATGTGTTGCTCACAGAGCAAGAATGGCCAATCTGCAGTTTCGCCATAGGTTCCACTGGGTTTCCGATGATCATTGCATGGCGCTTGGAATTTGGTCATACAATAAAATATTTGAACATTGAAGGAAATGGCTCACGTAGTGGAAATTCTGTGATGATAATCAAAGAGGGCATCCCACAAAGTTTCACTGTTAAAATCCAGATAGTATAGGTGCTCACATTTACTCATGATAGTTGATAACACTTTAAACATAGGAACACGAATACGAGTAAATAATGTTTAGATTAGTCTGGAATGTTGTATTAACTTTATCATTAAAAACCTCTTCTAATGTATTTCTGTCTTTCTCTGTGCATTTATGTGTGTGAGCCACAGTAAGAGCACGTTCATGCGTGTTTGTGTGTGTGTGTGTGTTCACTACATTTTCTAGCAGTTATTGATAGTGATCCCAAAAATGTTTGCTTGACACCCTGAAAATTTGGAAGCGAGTTTTTTGCACCTAGTCTGACCCCCTAATTTTTAGGAAATAATTATCACTGTGATCTGTGTAACAGATCAGTTCATCTTTCTACAGACATGGTATAGTGTGTGTAGTGTCTGTGCCAGCTCTGGGACTCTAGTACCTATTCAGTTACTCTAACTATAAACAGAATACAGAGTGTGTAATGTCAGATACCTGCTCTTTTTTAGTTTATTCTTCCTGTAGACATGGCATAGTGCTATCATTTTTATTTTGTTATTAGTAGAAGTATAATTATTATGATAGTTATTAATATTTGTTATTATCATTAAGAGTATATATCTATAATATAGCACTTATCCTTGGTTATAGACCTAGCTGTAAGTGCTTTGCTTTCCATGCTCCCATTTACACAGTAGGTTGCATATCTGGTAGACCTGACTGAAGAGCTTCTGGTTAGCACTGCATTGAGTATTTACCATGTCATTCAGTCTGGCAGTCTCTCAGTTTTTTGTTTGTTGTTTTTCATTGTTTCAGTGCATGCTGTGTTTATGTATTGCATCCATGCCAACAGCCAGACTGACATTCTCTTTCAGAAGTTGGTGATGGGATTTTACGAGTGTGTGAGATGTTACACATGTATTCAAACACAACCTCGGCTTCTCGTTTCATTCAAAGGACTTTTTGGGAAGTGGAGTCAGAACCAGTGTTAACTCCAAGGAAAAGATCCCCATGTACCGAAATGCCTGTGCAGTGATTTGAACCCGCAACCCCAGGATCATGCGTCCAGTGCCCTACCAACTGGGCTGTTCCGGTTTATATTGTCTACACCAGCTCTGTTACTGTTTCTGTAGACATGGTTCAGTAGTTATAATGTCTGTACCAGCCCTTTGACTATTTACAGACATGGTATAGTGTTTGTGTCTACGCCAGCTGTGTTATTGTTTCCTCATCAGAAATGGTGCAGTGTTTTTTACGTCTATACTAACTCAGTGATCGTTTCTATTTCAGAGAAGGTGTAGCGTTTATAATGTTTGTTCCAGCTATGTTACTTTTTTTTTTCTACCGACATGGAATTGTGTTGAGGTGTTGGTTTAAATGCCAGCCTTTTGCTATTTTCCCTGCAGATGTTGTACTATGCTGCGCCTGCCATCCCACAGAAAACATCATTGCCTCTGCCGCTTTGGAAAACGACAAAACCATCAAACTGTGGCGCAGTGACATCTAGCTGACGCTGCTCCGCCCTGTCCACCCTATCTCTTTATCATCGTCACCCTCAAGAGCCTCCAGTCAGCAGTGCCAGGTGCCTCCATGTTGACCACAAACATTATGGCTGCCTGCATGGTGCTGCTACAGACCAGAGGCCCGTCAGCGATGAATGAGAATGCCAGAACGTGGGAAAGATGAGGAAGGCTGTGTGAATGTCCAGTGTGTTAGCTCAGTGATCCCATGGTGAGGGGATTATCTCAAGTCTCCTCCAGTGTCTCATCTCCATGATGAGGGCCACCTCTACGGTGCTGGAGGAAGCTGGATTCACAGTGAAATAGTGGAATCTTGTGTTTGGTCTGCATGATGAGTGTACGAGTTATTGACATTTCCCAGCCTTTGCCATGGACTAGATTGTTTAAGAGGTTTTACTGATTGTTTTGGGGGCTTTTTATTTTGTCGGGCCTAGAAGGTTTTGAGCAGAAAGTGAGTTGGAAAATAAAAAGTCTGAAAGTATTGGATTCTGGACGTTGATGCATGTGTTCCCTGTCCATCGGCGAGTCAGTCTCACAGCACTCTTGGTTTGAACATCTGCATAACGGTGGACAAACTAGTGGAGGGCAGAAAAATGTTTCCACTTCGTGGTAAATCTGCATTTTAGAGAGTCGGGTTGATGCATATAATGTGTGAGTCGATTTTTTAAAAGTGTAAGATAACTTCTTGAACATTGATGGTAGGATGGAAATAAGTATTTTTCAATTTTTATTTTCAGACACAAAATTCTTCTGCTTTAAGCAGGAAATCCACTTTTTCTCTCCCTCTCTGTTGTTTTTAAGAAAACAGTAAAAAAAGAAAACAAGTTCCAGAAACACCATGTTATGGTATGGTCTCTCTCTCTCTCTACACACACACACACACACACACACCACACACACACACCACACAGCCTTTTACAAAATCTATGCCATTTTTGACCTGTTGTAATTTCACACAGTATGTTCAAGCTTTCTTATGTTTGGGAGTTTAGGTTGGACCTGGAGATAACGTTGTGTGTGGGAGGGAATGCAAAATTTCCAAGTAGAATTTCTATCGGTCGCATTGAAGTTACTGTATCTCTTAGGACACTAGAGAACAACAACAAAATATGAGCAGTACAAAAATTGGAAAATATATAGTTTCTAACTTCTGGCCATTGAAGACGCTCACCTGTCTACAGCCAACTTTCAATTGGTGTTGACCAGTTCAGAACTGACGGTGATCTAAATCATTCAGGCCCCACTTGCAACGGCATTTCTCTGAGGTTTTGCAGGACATGTGCTTAAAACCCATTGACCTGTCTGTTTGTTTGGGGGGGGGGGGGGGGGGGGGGGGGTCTTTTTTTTTCTTTTAACGCCTGAATCTGAATTAAACTGTGACAGCCTATTGCGTGATAAACAAAAAGGGGGAAAAACATAACTTCCCTCAGTGTTTTTTTAAAAACATTTCAAAAATATATAATTTTTAGACAGCACAACTGGTACGAGTAAAATTGATGGTTAAATTGCGTGTTTAAAAGTAGAAGAGGGGGTTAAAAATGTCGGTCTGCCCTTGAAACGGTGGGTTAAAGGGGGGAGTTTTAAAACCAAGCAAAACCCCAAAAAAAAAAAACAATGAAACAAAATTTTGCCAAGTTTCTTACAACCTTGCTTTGCGTTGTTACAAGAAACAATGTAAAAACCCAAAAAATGTTTTATGGGAAGTTCAATAAATGAATGTAAAAAGGGTTTGATTGGGATTTTTTTGTTGCTTTTGCACCTTTTTCTTTTCCCTCTTATTAACAATTTTGTTCCCAACTGTCCAACACATGTGCAATGGCTTTTCTCGCCACCAACATTTTGGAAAGGCAGGAAAGCCACACTGCCAAGGCGGGAATTCCATTTTTGCAGGCCAGGGTCTTTGTTTTTAAAGCTGTATGTTTTAATATGTTTTTTTCCCATGTGTGCATTTCAGTGTTGGCTTGGACCTGAGAACTTTAGTTGGCATCAAAATGAGGCTGGAACATTTCTACGTGCATGCACAAGATGTCAGGAATACAAATTTTCGTTGTTGAACGGACACAATTCAGTGTGCTGAAAATCCTGCACTGTTCAGTGAAGTCCCAAAAATTTAAAGGATATGGGATGAAAACGTGGAAAAATAAGGGGGAGGGGAAATGTGAAAGAGGAGACAAGGGTTTGCAAGACGTGGACATTTTATTCCCAGGTATCCAGATACTCATTTTTTGCTCAAGGGAAAAGGGCCCCGTAAGGGGAAAAGGGGGGGGGGGGGGGGGGGGGGGGGGGGGGATTTTAAAAAAATGGGTTTCCACTAAAAAGGGGGGGTTGTGGGAAATAATTTGTCTTCGTTTTTTTTTTGTTGTTTTTTCTTTTCCCCCCCCCCCCTATTTTTGTCGGTTTGAGGGGGAGAATTTTTATTTTGAGCTGGAGAAGGAAGAGCAGATTTTGTTTTTTCAGATTAACTGCAGAAAAGGCACTTTCTTTTCCACAACAGGTGTGCTCTGTTTGAACGCTGAGTCTGTTTTTAATAGAAATTCAAAGCACACATCACTCACATTTTAGCCCCTTTGCCTTGCTGTTCCCACTACTTGACTGGGAAACTTTTTCTCTCTCTGGTTAGGAGTGTTAAATCCGTTCCATTGTCTTTTATAGTTGATCCCCACATCCCTTAAAATTTCTAAAAAAGCATATATGTCTTTTATAAAAAACAAGATTGTCAACTCGTATACTCTTCCAGAATTGTTAAAAGACATCTTGTTAAAAGTTCATAGACCACAAAGCATTTTAACTCTTTATCCTCAACCAGTTTTCGGTTTGCAGAAAAACTGCCACCCTTTCCCGCGCCCCGGAAAACCGGGCAGCACAAAATCCCCCTTTCTTCCTGCAGCCGGAAAATGGTTCTCTGGTAAGCGCTTTGAATTCGTGCGGTGTTCTCGGTACACGTCATGACGGGTATCGCGCGGGAGTGTTTATGAATGGAAGGATGCCGATGGCCCCCACGAGTGGGAATTGTTGCCGCTCTATTTGGCCGGTTTGCTTCTGCCACGTGGCAGTTTACAATTTTTTTTTTTTCTAAAACAGGAAAGAAAGGGAAAACTGCATTATAAGAAATTTGGAACAAGGGAGGAATCATGGTTTTAGAAAGTAGGAAAAAAAAGTTTAAAAAATGCATGAAAATCAGCACTGTGCTGACTAGTGAAGTAGAAAGAAAAAAAGTTTACTTTGACTAACTCAGCCCGGTACTAGAAATCATTCACTGTTAATGAGTTCAGGGCTAGAAGTTGACCCTGGACGCGTGTCTGTTTGTCTTGAAAACGAAGTCAAATAGTTTGAATGAATGAAAAATGGGTCGTGTTTTTTTTAGTTCTCTGTTTTAGTTTGCCGTTGCACGAAAAAATTAACAATACATTTTTGGGGTTCAATTTGACGTGGCCAGTAAATTAGCACTTTTGCACGCTTGGTTTGGTGTTCTAGCGTGAATGCTGTTTGGTCCCAAAGGGTTTGGGGTTTGGTGAGTGTTTGGCCCCCTGTTTCCCCTGTTGCACAAAGGGCATTGCTCATTTTCAGTCGTCTTGCCTACACTGGCGTCCTCTGCCTCCCCTGGCCTCCCCCATTTTTTTTTTTTTTCCCCCCCCCCCCCCCCCCCCCCCCCCTCCCCCCCAGCCCTTCCCTTGTTTTATTTCACGGTACGTTTTGCGTGTATCCGTTTTTATTCGTTTTTTACAGCCTTGCAGAAAGAGTTTACAAAATTTGAAGGTCTGTTTACCCCTTTGCTGCAAATGCTATGCATCGCATTGACACCGTATTTCCCATTTAAAATTTTTTTTCCCGATGTCTTTTAAAAGGGCATGTTGCTAACAACGAGAAAATAGTACCGATACGTCTCTTTTATCCCAACTTTTCCCGTTTTCATGTATGTGGTGTAAAGGGGGAAAAAAGTGAGAAAATGCAAAATTTGCAGGTGCCCAAGGGTTCCAACAACCACAACTGAACCCCTTGCCCACATGCACAAGTAAGTTTTCCCAAACAACAAGGGAATCTGCAGGGGCAAATAGCGTAGAGAAGGGAGGGGGCAGGAGGAGTGGTGACATTCAAAAAAATCTTCAAAATGCTCTGGTAAAGTCACAAAGGGAGGGGGATGGAGGTGTGGGGAGGGGGTCTTTTTTGGTGGCCGAACTTTTTATCGTTTTTGTTCAGTGGCTTTTTAGCAATGTGGAGTTATCCCTCACCATGGGTTAAACACCATCAGTAATAACTAATTGTTCTCAGGATACTGTAGACCTGTGGGCCCCGCCCCGAGGCAAAAGACACCCGTGGTGATTTTTCCACTGATTTTGTAGACAAAGTGCAGGTTCTTCCCCAAGAAAGAAGGCATTTCTCCATCCACCCCCCTAATTTACCCCCTTTTAACAGGGGTTCTAAGGATCCTCCCCCCTCTTGGACAAAAAAAATTTTCCCCCGATTAGGTTTCTGACCTAGTGCAAATGTAAAAAGATGTTAAAGTGTAAAATGTTTGTTAAACATTACGCATTTACAGGTCTTTGGATCGCTGGTGGTCAGGGGTCCCCCCTTTGCCCTTGACACTCCCCGTCACGTAAAAATTTTTGGGTTTGCTTTGTCCCGATTCTGTCTTTCCATAAAATTTTAGGGAAATTAGTTTTGTGAAATTTCCCAACAGATAGACCTAAGGGGAAAAGGATAACTTTTTTGACTGGGTTTGGTGTGCTTGATTCGTGGCGAGAAAAAAACCCCTGATTGTCCAAAAAACCCTTTGTTAATGAAGGCCAGGGGCTCGCTTTGTATCTTGCTATTAACGAAAAAGCTCTGAAAAACGAACTGGGCTTCTGAGAAAGTTTACGGTGTTTTGAGACTGTCCCATGTCGCTTTTTCCCTTTGTTTGAGGTTCAATCCCAAACTAAAAAAATCTAGGACAAAGTGTTTTCCATACTCCGATGTTCCCTGTGTATGTGTGTGCAACTGGTGTTTTTTCTTCATGGGGTCTTGTAATGGTAAGTAATTTTTAACGTCTAGCAATGTTCCAAATGTAAACCCAAAACAAAATCTTCACTTTGCTTAAAAAAGTCCATTTTTAATCAGTTTTTTTAATAAATTAGTCAAAAGGAAAAAATCCCTTTTTGTTTACTGTGAAAATAAACCTGTGTTCCCCTTTGTCCTATTTTTTTTCTGGGGCCCAAAAATAGGGTGAGAACTTGAATTTTCAAAACTGTCTTTGTGCTTTTCTTCAAAGTCGCTGGTGGTTTGGTGGTTTACTGTTCCCTTTTGTTTTTTTTTTTCCCTAACCCCTGACATGGTCTTTTAACGGGTTTTTAATTTTCAAACTTGTGTTTTTCTATTCTTTTAAAAATGCCAGACGAATATGAGTTTCCCAGAAATACATAGATGTTCAGAGATTTTAATAAATTGACATTCATTTGAACAAAATGGATATTTTTTATTAAATTAATTGCCCTATTTCTGTGTCAAAGAAAATGTATTAAAAGAAATGGGCACAAAAATGATGAGAAGTCGAGTACTGCATTTGGAAAAAAAAATTCAAAAACAAATTTTGAAAAACCATCCCCAAATTTCAAATCCCTCACTTTCGAGTTCTTAGGTGAACGTTTTTTTTGGTATTGTAGAGTTATCATAAAGGTACTTAAGGTTTTGTAAAAGAAGTTTCTGAAAAATTAATTTTTTGGGTGGTTTTTTTTTTTGGTTTTGCACCTCATATACATGGTTCACCTAGTTTTGAAATTGAAAAGCATTTTAATTGAGAATTCCCTGTCTTTTTTTTTAAATGAACAGGGAAAAAAAAAGGGGATTGGGTCCCCATTAGAATTTTGAAATTTAAATTTAAACCATAAAATTGTTTTCATTTACATAAAGATGCAAATTTTTTTCTGAAAATTGGAAAAATGGAACTGGAATTTGTTTTTTCCCGGCTACATGTGAAGAATGCTGTGGAAAGGTAGTTTTTCTGAATTTTCCTACTGGGGGGCGTTTTTCTGGGGGTCAGTGCTGCGTGGAGAAAAATGTGGATGGTTAGGAAAAAGTGTTCATTCAGATGAGAGGATAAAAAAGTTGATGCAAAACTGATAATGAAGAATGGGTGAAAAGATAGTAAGTTGCTTATACCCAGCCCCACCGCAAAGGGCCAAATCGGGCGTACCCCGGTTTAAATTTAACTCACAATTCTTTAAAAAAAAAAAAAAAATTTTTTTCTTTCACCATCTCTTTAAAATTCATCTTTGCAGATGCACCGTTAAAAATCTTTCTTCCTAAAAAATTTTAAAACGTGAAAAAAGTTAATCTCTTCAAAAACTCAAAAGATCAGTCAGGTGGGAATTCTGAAAAGAATGGCCATGAAATTTGGCTTAGGTTTCTTTGCATTTTAAAGGAATGCAGCAAACATTTCCATCCCCGTCATATCTTGAACAGATGTGCACGTTTAAAGGGGAGGGGATAAGAGCTTCAGTGGGAAAAATTCCTTTTCATGCCCCCCCCCCCCTTTTTTTTTTCCCCTTTAAAGCGCCTATTATTAAAGCGAATGTTGTCCCCGGGGGGTTCTGCCCTTTTCCTTACCTTGTATGTTATGAATAAATCACTGACACACTAGAAAACACACACCAGTGACTACTTGTTTCTTTTATTTTTTTTAATAAAAATAATGGGATGAATCACTTGAGTGATGAGACTGTATCGAATTAAAACTGGTTTAAAAAAACATTAAGAAAAAACAGAACAAGAAACAGAGAGTGTCCTCCCTTTTTCATTCCTTGTTACACTCTATCAGAACTAAAAGGGTACCGTCTTGTTGAGTGGTTAGAACTGCAGGGGGAAGTCTGGGTTTAATTCCCCCAATGGCTTTTTGTGAGGGTTTTCTTAAGCCTCTAATGGCTCCCATCCAGAGAAAAAGTCCTATGGCCCCATAAAATAAGGTGGGAAAACACGTGAAGTTCCATCCCTTGAGAGCCCTGAAAGCAAAAAATTTCTGGCAAATTTTTGCACCCTTTTTACTGTTTGTGGGCTGGTTTAGCGGGATCTTTTTTTTAAGAAAGTCAAAAACCCCGTATTTGTCTTGCCGAAAAGGAATCAAAGGGATTACCTTATTTTTTTATATCCTGCAATCTTAATTTTTAAAAATAGGGGGGAAAAACGATGTTGGGATTCATCAGCCCCCTTTCCTCTTATCCTCGAATTCCTGTCCCCCGAAGAATCGAAACTTAGATGGTCAGTTTTCCCCGAAATTTTATTTTCAAAGGGGGATGGAATGCACAAATGTAATGCAAAAACACAAAGTGGAGCAAAAATTTTACGCTTGATGTAATTCTAAATATCCTTTTACCTCGCGTGGCCCTGAAAACCGCCCGCATCCTTGTACTGTTAAACATTTAATCTCCCTTTTACACATCCCCTGGCACTGTAAGCCCCAAAAACTCCTTGTACCTGGGTTTAAAATTCTAACTTCCTTTTTACACAGCAATAACAACATTATCCCTCCCCCAACACATGCTGCAATTGTGAACCCCGTGTGCCATTTTACCCGTTGGTGTCATCGTGCTCAAAAGCCCTACACTAAAAATCGTCCCTTTTTATCCCCTGTATCACCAGAGCACTGTGGTCTTCAGTTCCCGCCTGACCATTTGCATAGGGCTTGCATGCAGTCCAGCAAGTACAGCAGTAGTCTGCTTCAATTTTTGTCGAAAGGATTCCCCTCCATACCCTCTCTCTTTTTCGTACTAGAAGCTTTGCAATTTCTACATAGTCTGGCAATTCCCAAAGGAAAAACTTCATATTTCCCTTTGGAACAAATAAGCAGGGGGAACATGCATGTGAACAATTCCTCCGTTACTACAGCAATGATCTAGCAAAGTTTCAGGCTAGGAAAAAAAAATATGAAGCAAGGAAAACAACAGAGGAAGCTTACGGGGATGAAGAAAAGGATGTTGAACTGTAAATTTATGAAATCCTTCACTCATATGTGGTCCATCAAATTCAGTCTTGCTAATGGCACCATTTATGCGCCTGTCTGAAGTTGACTTTCGTCTTGTGGTGAAAACTTCGCAATTTAACTCGGCCTGACTGGGCACACTGCACATGAATATCTAACAGAGACATACCACCATTAGTTCTTGGTGTTCTCACCACTGTAGGGAGCAAATCGCATGCTAATGACTCTCCAAGGCAGACAGAGACAAGCCGAATTTAAAATGTTCGTCATAAAAAGAGTATATGATTGCTATGGAGAAAGTATCAAATAATTTTGATAAACATCAGTTCTTACAGTCACATGCAGGGCTCAGAGCTGGAATAATCTTAATTCAAGTTTTCAAGTGCAGTTTCACTTCATGGATTGCTAAATGCAAAAACCCTGTACTTAAATGGTAGTTGAAATTCTCTCAGCTATTTTATCAAATCTTTCAAATTCAGTTATTTTCTCTGTTGTTGTTTTTATTGAGAGGTTCTTCACACTCAACTATCAAATATATTGACTGGCAAGTAATTATGTCTGTATATGTGTGTTGGGTTGTTGTTTGTTTGTTGTTGTTTTTTGGGGGGACCTGCCTCATCTTCTGTGCCACTGCAAGGCACCATCAACTTCATCTAACAGTACCCAGGAACTCTGTGGTACTGATGGCTTCAACATGATCTTACCAAGAGCACAAATACGGAGAGGACATCAAAGCTGAAATCACCACAAAAGCATGGCATGAAAGCAGCAGAATTCGAGTCTCTCTCTTTTCTTTTCTTTTTTCTTTTATAATGCTGATCAGTGAAGATGAGGGTAATGCAGTTGATGCTAGAAAGTTCCACTGTGGTCAGATAATTCATGGCAAGATTGTACTCTGCCTATTTTCATAACATATCCCAGGCCAAAGGGATACAAACACCTGCAGTCTTGGTCAGGAAATCTGAGCAAACATTCTCAGAAAGGCACATGATTAATAGATGAAACTCACCTGTACGGTTCCATTCTTACCATTTAAGCCCACAACAGGCTGTGCTCTGGATGGGAGTGGTACTTGCTGGATGCGGCTCAAAATTCCAACTAATTCATGGTTCTGGAGCGAATCGAACCCATGACCCGAGTCCCCGCCCATAATCTGCCACGCAAACCACAGTGCTATGGCCACTGGTAACACATTGTCTATTTACTGTACATTTGTTTTTCTTAATCATTAACAACTTAAAAAGCATAGAAAATGCTGATACTATCCACAGTTGATTTAATTCACTTTCTAACAGAACTTAAAAGTTCTGTTAATTCTCTTACGTTAAACATTCATTCTTATGAATCAAACAGTACTGCTCATTTTGTGAGAAAAAAAATTCTAGTATTACGTGTATGATATAGTTACCACATGAACAAATATCCTGAAATATTCCAGAGCCCAACAAAAACAAAATCCTGGAGCATTGTTGAAATGGTAGCTCCTGCAAATTCAAGAAACTAAAACTTGGAAAAGATTTGTTCTAGTGGTAGCATGTTACACCCACCTGTGGCTCACATGCCCAAATTCCACTAATAAATCTACCGGTTAGGAGAAAACTACACAATACAACAATACACACCATATTGTTCAACCAGAATGGATAAAACTGAGCTAAAACCAACAAGTGTTGAACTTTTGTCATCTGAGGTCTTTCATACAAAACCGTATCAGGGTCATTCTCTCGAAACGTATACCATTTCTGTGACTTATCAAGTCAAAAATGAAAATGATTTTTCTGATGAAAAAAGCATTCTGCTATAAAGGCATACATTTCCTGTATACATTATCATAAAAATAAAAACAGTCAAAACTCTCGTTTGTGTGAAATTGATGATAAAGTAACATGGGTCAGCACACGTCCCGCGTGTATCAAGGACACCATATGGTGTAATTATTAAGTCATTATTTAAAGATTTTTGCATTATTTTTTATTATTTTTGAGCTAAAGATGTACTGATACAACCAATATACAGGAATCAGTGTTATGTTTTCATTTTTATGCATTGTTACTGTATTCTTCATTTTGGACGTTTGGAGATGACTGGAATCTGTTCTTAATTTATTTGTTTTCACACAGGATGGCAGAGCTTGTAAATACTGGTTGTATGTGATCAGTTGCTTTATTGCAAGGTTTGAAATGAAGGGATATTTATTCATTCCAACTGATATTGTGTTTGAATATTACAGTTACTAAATCGTGGTCTCGCGTGTAACATGGACACCATCCCGCATGTAACAAGGACACCACCACTCATTCAAGCAATACTTCAAGAAAAAAAGCACCACAGCAATACAGTTCCAACAATGTTTTATTTCCTCCATGTTTCAGCAGTTTTCAGAATTCACTGAACCCTTCGACTTTCCAGTCTCTGAAAGAATTCGAACATGGAACAAGTTCAATTCCTGTCTTGATGATCATGTTTGTAGTCACTGTTTGAACATCAGCTGGATCCGGATAGTAGAAGATCTTTTGTCTTCCAGGACGAGGCCACAAGAAATTGACAGTCAGTGGATCTGTGCTTGTGACCACACCTGAGGAGAGAGGAAAAACTTAGACTTGCTGAGCAATTGGAGTTCTTTTCTTTCTTTTTTTTGTGTGTTAAAGTCATCAATACTGTCATGTATTATCTACAAAGCATGTATTTCATTTTTATATGCTATACAAAACTGGATAGAACTTTCTCTTTGAAAAGCTGGTATTTTAGCTAATACAGTCACAACTGATTGCTGCACTACAAAAATTTGCCTACATAGAACTTATCATGGTTACATCTGTCATAACAATAACGTGCAATGTCAAAAGAAAGCGCAAAATTTCAAAGCACTAATTACCACTGAACGTCACTTTTATATTTTTAAGCACATAACAGAAAATTTAACATTACTTATGTACCGCACTATATAAATAATTCATTTCATCCAAGTCTTTGAAACTATGTAGACAATCTCATGTGTAACGGAGACGCCATCTCACATGGTGTCTCGGTTTCGTGTGGGATGTAGAAACACTTTCACATCATTTCTGAACAATCACACAGAATGAAATAACATTTTACGTCATTTTTTACGTAAACACCGCTAGACGCTTTATATAAATAAGTTATTTAGAGTTTTTTTGTTTTCAAAGTAAGACACTGATCATCAACTTTTCACGAACGTATCGATGACGTCGCCCAAAATGGTGTCTGCAATACGCGCAGTGCCCATTCACAGGTTTCTTTCAAATCTATCATAATCAAAACAACATTCGGGCAAACATTGAATGACTTTATCAAAGACATTACTATATTAGTGCTACAAACAGTTATTGTATGGTAAACATCAATTAAATCGAACATAATATGGTAGAATGCCGAACAAAAACGTAATGCCGTGTGTGAAAGCGTTCCATGTTCGCATGTGTCAGGCACATTTAGCTGGACAAAGCAGCAAAATTTGCGACAAATCCACACAATTCAGATCTATTAATATATGCAAAACAATACCCACTGATTAAAACTATGGTAATCGAGTGCAAAATAAAGAAACTTACCTTCAGATCTTTGGAATGGCACTGTCGATCACGAACGTAAAAATGACGACTCGTCGGACACCCACACACTTTTTCGGATTCTCGCGCCGTGCTCGTCCGAATGGGGTCACGAGTGGGAACACAGTACGCATTTAACCCTCCGCTATCATAGTTACTCTCCTAAAAACGGTTTCTGCGTGAAAGTAGTCCCCCATACAAGTATTTGCGGGATCTCATACGTATCGCGAAAGTGGACACCATGTCACCGATCGGTAAATAATACGTTTTTGTGTAATTATCAGATAAATGGCGATACACAAACAAGAGAATATTCGCTGCAAAAGAATTAAACTCTCTAAACCATTTTGGTTTGGTAGCTAAAGACATTTGCATATATCGCTCCGCCAGTTTTGTTTTGCCTGAATGGAATCGGACACCATGCGATACGCTCTCGAGCCGGTTCACATTTTTGTCGTTTTCTCCTAAGTACAAAGGTGATGAGGCCCGATATCTTTTCAAATGCAAAATATACTATGCTTTTATCCATTAACATAGTTTATACCGTCTTACTTTCGCTGGCCAGATTGATATTATGTTGTTTGTGAGATCGGGTTTTTCGATGTCACAAAAATGGCTGCTTACGAACCCCCAAATTTGACACAAAATGATCGGGAAAAAATAAACGAGGACAGATAAGAAGCCAACACTGCTCATGCAGGTTATACAATGCAGTTGCTAATTGGAATGCATTAGGTGCAATTTAAACATTGTTTAATTAAATTTGTACGAGGCTTTGACATCGGCCACCCCCGCGTGGTATACGTTTCGAGAGAATGACCCATCAACTATATATTTTATCATAAATTTATGTTAAAATTTTACAGAGACAATCTTAATTCTTCAAAACTAAATTAGATGTTTAAAGGAGAGCTGATCCAAATATTCCGAAGTTATACATAAAAACTTCACAAAGCCAGGATCTGAAAAAAAAAATAGATATTTGCTATCTCTGCTAAGTGCACAATGAAGTACCCATGGGCACAAAATGAGAAGACTGGACAAATCCAGTTCACTGATGCCTCTCTGACACTGCTGCTCATCTTTCCTGACCAACACTGCAGGGGTCTGTATCTACCAAGACTGGCCGATGCCTGTTTGTGCCATGAAAAGACATATAGACTACAGCCCTGTTGTGTAGAGTTAGACCTGAACAGAACTCTGTTAGATCAGTTTCGTAATCTTCACATCATAAAAAGGCCTTCAATTCTGAGCTTGTAATGTCCTGTTCTCACAATTCCTCCACTTCTGTGCCTATGGCGAGTTGATGTCAAATGAGTTAATTTAGCAGTTTCATGTGGACCATCTTTGGATGTGACAGCAACCTTCTGGAGAAAGTCGCTCATGCAAGCCAGCCCTGCAACAATGCTACTGTTGTCGACAGGAGACACCACTGACACCATCAAAGTGACTTGGCTACAGTGCAGTGTCTCCGCTGCTGGGGTGCTTCACGACAGCATGATAAAGCACTGCTCCATGTGCACTGTGATGCTGGTCCCGAGACAACAAACTATGCATGTAGCTGCAGGTGGAGGAGATGGAATTAGAACCATGGGAGTAATAAAACTCAGGGGCACAGAAAATGAAATAAGCAAACAAATATATACATATTAAAGTCCCTTGAGGAAGACCGAAAGTGGTCGAAATATTGGGAAAGATTTTACGTGATTGTTGTTATCTTCTTTGTTTGGATGTTTTTATATATATATATACTTAGCGCCATTAAAAACGCACGGGTCAGAAGAACAAAATAACTCGACAGAGGTAAATCAGTTAGGGGTATCAGCACATGTTGTCCATTGCGCACTTCTTTTCTGTTCATGACTTTGTCATTCAACATTAAAGTTTTCATACCCCTAACTGATTTACCTCTGTCGAGTTATTTTATTTTCATACCCCTAACTGATTTACCTCTGTCGAGTTATTTTGTTCTTCTGACCCGTGCGTTTTTAATGGTGCTAAGTATATATATATATATATATAAATCAGAGTTAAAAAGCCACTCAGAATTTTAAAAGTGCTCGACCATGTAGGGAGCGACATACCAGTTTAAAATAGGATTTTAAAATGGAAGAGATAAAAACCAACAAAATTGTTTCGAGCCGGCGCTCTCGTCAGGGTGTACAATCTGGGCACGCCACCGGTTTTAAATGGTGTGGCGTGTGGGCGCCTGAGCTCTGCGCGTGCGGCACGTGGCCTGCAGATTTTTTCATCCTTTTGGGGACACGCTCAGGGGGGGGGGGGGGGGGGGGGGGGGTCGGGGGGCGTGCTAGGAATGGTGCATTGACAAGGATTTCCATTTATGCCTGCAATTGTTTATCATTTCTACTTTAGAGTTCAGAGATGCTAGATGGGGTTTACATAATATCAGCCACTTTTCTGTAGTACACAAGTTGCATTTTTTAGAAATGTTGTTGTATGGTGTTGCTCTTTTTATAATTTTCCATAATATGTTGTAATCTATTTTCTTATCTTTAAGCTTCCAAATATATTTGCGCCCACACGCCACACCATATAAAACCGGTGGCGTGCCCAGATTGTACACCCTGACGAGAGCGCCGGCTCGAAACAATTTTGTTGGTTTTTATCTCTTCCATTTTAAAATCCTATTTTAAACTGGTATATATATATATATATATATATATATATATGTGTGTGTGTGTGTGTGTGTGTGTGTGTGTGTGTAAAATCCTCCTTTTCTTTCTTTATCCAAGTCCTCATTTTCATGGCAATTGCATGTTTGTTTCTGGCTAAACTTCCAACTGGCTCACTCTCCAAACACAAAAGGCACAAATGGTCTAATCTTCTGCAATTTCAAAGTTTGGAATGCTCTGGGTTAGCATCCTCTCTAGTTGCAAGACATATTCTGAACAGACGTATGCATACTTACATATTAAAATGCAGAAATACAACACAACCAATACAGCATGTGTGCATGCATGCATTTTGTATGTATATATACATGTTGGGCATGCTTTAAGTTTTTGTACGTTTTGTTTAATAAATACTTAAATGTGTGTTTGTGTTTGTGTGTGTGTGTGTGTGTTTACGCAACTGTGTGAGCATTTTCTATGGAATGTACCAGTTTCAGCACGGGCTTTTTTTTATTTTTTTTTTTATTAAACATCATTCTTTGTTTAGCTCTTCCATACAACACTCTAAAACCATCTGAGAGATTTTCAGCTTCAACAGCTGTCTCTTTTTCTTGCTGGGAATTTCACTGATCTGGTGCACAAGATATCTTGCCCACAATTTATCTCCGGATCGACCGTTCTCCATTCCAGCACATGTTTGCTTACGAACCTCCTTCTCAGACCTTCTTTTCTCCTGCCTTTGCATGTGCTCCACCAAATAACCCATAAGCTTGTGGATAACATGCCCATGACTCTGAATTCCCTCCTCTTCCTCTTCTTGTCTGTGTGTTTTAGGAAAGGTCACGTCCATGTCCTCCGAATCTGCGTCTTCGTCAGCATCATGCCGTCGCTTTGTGCCTCGCTGGTTCGAGTGTTGCCTTGTGGCATGCCGCTGCTGCTGACGCCCATTTTTGTTCATGCTCTGTGCGCGGAACAGCGGTGAAAACACCTCCTGATCTGCACCTGCGGCCTACATTCTGTTGACGGTTGCATGTTGCGATTAAGACCGTGAAATGATGATGACCCATCGTCCCGAGCAACCTCATCGTGATTCTGTTCCACAGTGTCTGTAGACGGCTTTACTGGCCCTGGCGTCACTGCCCCATTCTGTTCCAACAGACCCCTTAACACCGTTTTGTCATCAGGCATGCTGTCGCAGGACAGATCACAAGACAGGCTATCGTCGATGTCGTGATCGTCATCGTTGTCCTGGCCTGGAGGGCTGTTGTAGACCTGAAAGTCCTGGAGTGGTTCCAAGTCCTGCAAACTTGGTGCACCGTCCGTGTCTTCTCTGTTTACAGCAGCATTCAACCCATCCTGAAAATTTTCTTTTTAAGTTAGAAATTGAACTGATTTTCTTTCATTGCAATTTTCTGTCTAATTTTTCTTTGGGCAGAACAAAAAACAAAACCTACTACTACACGAGAAGCACATTTTTATACCGTCGCGCTGATTTATTTGATCTCAACACTAATCTCATCCTGGACAAACAGTTTAGTCCTGTGTTCCCAAAAGGAAAACTGAATTCACCACTTGATTTTAACAATCGATACCAACTGTAACCAACTACCAAAAAAAAAACCACAAAAAAAAACCCTTTTGTCTTCGCCTCTTTCCCACTCCAACTTTCTAGAGTTTTTCCCCTAGAGATAAATACAGCACATTAAAACAATATGTCAATGAGCATGAATTTAGGCTGAGAGGTGAGAAAACGTATTTCACTCCATTTTAAAAATTATTCTGGCATCTTTCCATTAAATACTAAATTACTACACAAGAGAACAAACAAGAATGACATAAATCACTTCCATACAAGCTTTATAAATGGGTCAAAACACACAGCTTTCTCACCATATACACCAGCACAGATACACCACACATGCATGTCATGCATATAAACATTCTTCACAACATAAAAGCCAGACCATCCATCTTTCAAATATTCTAATGTTCATCAAGGACATCACACGTTCTATAGATTGAATGAATCATGAACACAGTTTCCTCTTTTTTGTAAGCCGAGTTCGATTGTCATTCAATAGCCATTTACTGTCGGATTAAAAATTTAATGCTGTGTAATGAAATCTCCACCCCCCCCCCCCCCCCCAAAAAAAAGCCTTCTAAATGAAGGATCTCATTTTAATAATTTTACACATTTTCGTATTTTTAAACAATGTTTTTTTTATCTTTACCGACTCTGGGTTTATCTCTCAATGATGTCTGCCTCCTTCACTGTTCTGGAACATTGTTCTCTTTGTCTATCTCATATTTACCTCCCAATTAAGACGACGCCTCCTCCTTTTTCCAGAACAAACTTTTTGGAATTTCTGGAGTCTTAATGTTAAAGCCCTACTGTAATGATCATATAATGATCTGACATACACAGGCTCTGCTCTCTGATTTACATATCATCAATCTCTGAGAGAGCACACACAGTGTGTGTGTGTGTGTGTGTGTGTGTGTGTGTGTGTGTGTGTGTGTGTGTGTGTGTGTGTGTGTGTGTGTGTGTTATAACAAAAAACACTTTCCACAGACATCAATACCAAAAAAAAAAAAAAGGCTTTCCTGATGAACCAGGTGTATAATTTTTCACCAGCTGTCAACGACAATCTCAGAATCTTAGCTGCCATCCTGCATCTCCAATGTTGGAGAACTTTCCATGAAATACATCACCTAGAGAGTTATAATAATAATTTCTTTTTATTTCACATTTCCCAGAGTTTTCAATAAAAGAAAACCAAAAAAAAAACCCAACAAATCTTTTCTTTCCAGTGTTATTCCTGAACCAGTGCTGACAACCAGGACATGGAGATGAAGTCAACAGCTGGTGAAACACAGGGCTCCTGCTGGCTAGTATTTTCAAGCAGTCACATGACCCCCCCAACAGAATTCTAATAGATCATCATTTACTGATTTTGCATCTTATTTGTTTCGTTTACATTTCAGCCATGTATCAGGTGTCACCATTTCTCTATCTTTGTAAAGGTGGTGCATCCCCTGGCTTGTATCTTCTTTTTTTTAGCTTGTCTTGTATGGTATACATTGCATTGCGCACCATGCTATCTTCTTTTGGCCGTGTCAAGAAATAAACAGCATCTCTGTCAATTTCATGCTGCTTGGGAAAATACCTGTAATGAATTGTCAGCTCACACAGCAAACTTCAATCTGCTGAAACTACATCCACCAAAGAATTTTGAAGGGTCGGTTCAAGTGACTGCAATTTTCGAGTTTTAAAGGGCTGATGCCTGTGCCATATTTTCAATGGAAATGTCGCGTGTCATGACACGTTGACTGCTTTTGAAAGGGGGGGCCCTGGAATCATGTACTGGACTGTAAAGAATAATTTCATCATCACAGATGTCAGAGAAGGAATGCATCTTTGCTTAAAAATTACGACTTTCCATATCAGTTTCAGGTGCTCTGGCCTTAACCCTCTCTCCAGATCTATTTGTCATGGGCGTAAAAGCATGGCTTGTCAGCACACGTAAGTAAACAAACATAAACATTATATATCATCATCAGATTAGAGATGGAAGACGTTTCAAAGAAAGATACTACTCCCTGTTGGAAAACAACAGATGGAAGGGTGAGCTTCGTAACAAAAAGCCTTCGGGGAAGAATGCACGCACCTCCTCCCCACCTCAGGAAAGTGTTTCAGCCCTGAACTCCCAAGACTCAAAGGGAGTCAGCCCACATCCAGGTCATGACTCTTAGATGCCTTTCTTCCGTTAGAAAATTCAGGACATAGTGGACCTGGCAAAGGAGAACCTCAAGATCAGGGAAATAAGTAGACATGTGCAAACCAACAGACAGGGATTGGGGTTAGCAGAAACGAAGTTATGGCCAAACAAATAAGAGCTAGACCAAAGAAGGACATGGTAATGGTGGAGGAGTTGAAGAAAGAGGAGGATGCCACGAGAATCTGGAAGGCAGTCCAGCAATGCCAACACAGACAAAGCACAATATGGAAAATTACACTTCAAAGAAGTCTCTGTTGGAATAATATATGGCATATGGCTCTTTGGATCAGCATCATCCTCAGTTCTATATGTATGATATGACCTCCTCTGCTCACAGTCAAACCTCATCCTCAGTTCTATGTATGATATGACCTCCTCTGCTCACAATCAAACCTCATCCTCTGACCTATGTATGATATGACCACCTCCGCTCACAGTCAAACCTCATCCTCTGACCTATGTATGATAGATATGACCTCCTCCGCTCACAGTCAAACCTCATCCTCTGACCTATGTATGATATGACCTCCTCTGCTCACAGTCAAACATCATCCTGACCTATGTATGATATGACCTCCTCTGCTCACAGTCAAACATCATCCTGATCTATGTATGATATGACCTCCTCTGCTCACAGTCAAACATCATCCTGACCTATGTATGATATGACCTCCTCTGCTCACAGTCAAACATCATCCTGACCTATGTATGATATGACCTCCTCTGCTCACAGTCAAACATCATCCTGACCTATGTATGATATGACCTCCTCTGCTCACAGTCAAACATCATCCTGATCTATGTATGATATGACCTCGCTCAAAGTCAAACCTCATCCTGATCTATGTATGATATGACCACCTCCGCTCAAAGTCAAACCTCATCCTCTGACCTATGTATGATATGACCACCTCCGCTCAAAGTCAAACCTCATCCTCTGACCTATGTATGATATGACCTCCTCTGCTCACAGTCAAACATCATCCTGATCTATGTATGATATGACCTCCTCCGCTCAAAGTCAAACCTCATCCTCTGACCTATGTATGATAGATATGACCTCCTCCGCTCAAAGTCAAACCTCATATTCTATTGGTTTCCAACAACACGTCTTTTCAGCAACAAAAAAGAAAATTTAATACAGGAAAAATACATTCAAAAACAAGTCTAAAATTAGTAATAGTCTTTTTACCTCTTTAGCCTTTATGACAGTCTTGAGAAAGCTCAGCCGTTCATAGTGTTCGTACTTTGGTTTGTACACTTTCCTCCCGGCTTGAATCGACTTCAACACTAGGGCGTGCTCCCTCTTATACACCGTCCGGAAACTCGACAGTTTGGTCTTCAGGATGGAAACTGCAAGGTCAAACATACAGTTGGCCATTTGGGTATTGAAAAAAAAAAAAATCTTTACGGCCTACCTCAAACAAATAGCAAGTTTTATCTCTTTTCCAGGTGGGGATGTTTAAACTGCCCCGTGCTCGCAGTCTTCAAGTAGACTATTATGGCACACAGGTTGCATGCATTGTGTATTTTCGTGTAGCCGGTACTCGCCCGTCTTAGGACATGAGCATCGGGATCTTTAGAGTCCGTGTATGATCTTTAGTGCATGTGACACAGACTAGACCTCGGTTTATAGTCCATCCGAACGACTATATGGGGGA
This sequence comes from Conus ventricosus, assembly GCA_018398815.1. Lineage (NCBI taxonomy): Eukaryota > Metazoa > Mollusca > Gastropoda > Neogastropoda > Conidae > Conus > Conus ventricosus. Next base: position 21,385,109 of record CM031625.1, on the reverse strand, counting down.
TACAGAACCAATGTTAACTCGAGGGAAAAATCCCCCTATACCGAAATTCGAACCCGCAACCCTAGGATCACGAGTCCGGCGCTCTACCAACTGAGCTATCGGCCCCCTATCTTTCCAAATTCCAATGGGACCAGGGTTTCACGTCAGTGGCACAAATTTTATAGCTCCAAAGAAAGGCTTGGAGAGTCTTTGCATCCTAATTCTTGTTTGTCTGTCATTTGTATTTTGTTGTTGTTGTTCTTCTCTTTGTTGTTTTGTTGTTGTTGTAACTAATGTAAGGAAGAATGTAATCATTTCATTATCAAAAAGTGACAATTTAATTTAAGGCACAAACTTACATCAGAAATCAACATTCCAATTCCTGAACAAAGCTTAACTGGAAGGCCCTTGAAGAATTAAGTGGTGAATGAAATACACCAGCTGTTCCAGCTCCCTATATACACAGCCACATCCTGGTTAGTGGGTTTTTTCCTCCCTTTTTCCCCTTGTTACAGCCCCATTACCAACAGTCCACAGAAAGCGAGGAATGTCAAGTCATCATAAGGAAACCACTAGAAGAGACACTGCACTGCTGCCCAGTCACTTCAATGATGTTCAGTTGTGCCTGTTCTGGTCGAATATATATAGGACATTACCTACTACATCCCTTACTGATGACAATAACTTAGTCATGGAGCTAGATGAGTGAAATTCCCTCAGGAGGGCGTCAACCATGACCATCCAACAACAGTCCCCGTGAACGTTTTGATACCAACAGCTGGACACACAAAAAATCAGAGGACATCAAAACTGAGGTCACAAAGGGAGCAGGGCATGAAGGGGCACAGAATTTGACACAACAATTCAAGGCTGGTCAGTGAGGATGAGAACTGAATAATGAAGATGCTACGGGCTCCTTTTTGCTCAGTGACTACATGACAGGCCTGTACTTTATGCGTCATTACATAACACACCCTGGTTTCAACCAAGCATGAGAGATTGTTGGGTACAAATACCTATATTGTTAGTCAAGACATTTGATCAGCACTCTCAGAGAGAACGAATCCACTGCGTGGATGAAATGGACTGTTTGGTTCTGGTCTTCCATGCTGAATCCACAGCATGCTCAACTCCGGGTTAAAGTCAGACAATGCCTCTAATGGGAATCAAATCCATGACTTGAAAGACAAACATCCCCAATAACAACCACTTCATTACATCCGCTGGCACACTAGCAGTTTTGTTGTAAACTCCTGTAACATCAGTTAGCTTCCTATTTTCTTTCTCTTTTCTTTTGTTTTTTTTCTTCTTTTCTTCTTTCTGTCTTGTCTTCTGCACGCCCCTCAGCAGCATTATTCCAATGTCAGTCATTCCAGTCTCCCATGATAAATAATCATACCCAAGTTTACCCGCAGCGTCAAGTCAATACGGGCGCCAAATGTCAGAAGATATATTAAACTGCTCTGTGGTGCTTGTTCCCATTCAACACAGTGAAGACAGCACAAAATCACACACTGTGATGACAATACTTATTCAGTCATGGAGCAACATGAGCAGTTTAAAAATCTCCTTCTGTAGAGTGACCCCCATCCAGTGACATCCCCATGGATCTGCTGACACAACAACTTTTCACTCTGGATCGCCGCAAGAATAGGACATTCAAAGCAACAAAACTTCAGAGTTGGTATCGATGTCTGTTATCATTGACCGCATGACTGGACCCTAATTTATTCTTCTTCTGTGGTTGATTTTAACTGGCGGCGTCAGATTTTCAATGCTGTCGCAGAATGAATCCAACAGTCTTCTTGGGTCTTAATGGCTGCCCCAAAGCTGCATCTGCAGCTCTGCGCCCTCTGGCCAGGTTTGATGCTGCAAAACATCATCTGTTGGACACATGGAAGTTCATCTGTGTGGGCCAATCTTAATTCGGCTGAGGTGGCTCAGCAGTCGCCAGAGGCCAGTTCTCAGTCTAAAGTCTGCTGTTATCCCTGGAGCTGACGGACTGGATCAACACCACTGTCTGCACCGTCTTCTTTTCCACTGGTTTTGGTATACTGGTTGTGGGTGATAGCTTTCACCCTCTGTGAGTCACTGGGTGCTAAACTGCTCAATATCGCTGCCTGCCTTGGACAGAGTGTCAGCCTTCTCATTCCCAGTGATCCACGGTGGGATGGAATCACTGGAATATAATGGTGGATCGTCTTGGCAGTTCATGGATGAACTTTCTTGATGTTTTCAAGTTGCTGTTCACTTCTGTTGCTCTGCAGTCCTTGCAGCAGAGATCTGCTGTCAGTGAAGAAAGCAATCTTGGGTGGTGGATTGTTAGAGTGTTCTGAACCCCTGTGCAGCATGAAGCAGAGCTGCTGATTCTGCTCTGCAGCTGGAGGAAATTCTTCCAGTCGGAAAAGCTCTGGGGGTCAGTTTCCCATCAGTGTGTTTGATAAAGATGCCTCTCTCCCATTCTTCACTGCTCCCTTTAAGGATCCCTCCATGAACATGTTTACTCACTGAGGTTGAACTGGTCATCAATCACTCTTACTGTCCAGTACTGGAGAAAGTCGCAAATCCAGCGGAATATCTTTCCTTCCACGTTCTTGTTGAGAAGCTTCAGGAGCAGTCCTGCCTTCCATACTTTGTTGAAGGCCTTTGTCAGGTCTATAAAGACAGCAAGAGCCTTCTTTTTCCTTGAAAGGCATTTCTATTTCCTGGGCAAGATACATGAGCTGATCCTCTGTACCATGGTTCTTCTGGTAGGTCCACTGTGTGTTGTTGAGCAGGTGGTTTGCTTCCAAGTGCTTCAGTAGTCTTGTGTTCACCATTCTTTCCATTACCTTGTCTAGACAATTGAGGTGGCTGATGGGTCTGTAGCTGGATTTCTTGGTTTTGTCCTTGTGTTTCTTTCAGATGTGGATGAGGACTCCTTCTCTCCATCGGTCTGGAAATTTCCCAATGTTCCAACACTGGTTATGATCAGAAGAAGTTTCTGTCTGGCTGTGGATCCAAGGTTGTATTCTTAACCATGTCATTTGGGATGCTATCTTTCCCTCGGGCTTTCTTGCACTTGACATTCTTGATGGCTGCGTTCTGCCATGGAGAAGGCTGTATACAGAATGGCAAGGGTCCTGATTTTTCAGCTTGTCTTTTATCTCCTTGCAGACTTCCGCACACAGGGATCAGGTGTGCCTTTCACTTTCCTCTGTATAGAAATTTACCAGGATGTTTTCTGCTTTCTTGCCACAATGACAGGTGGCGCTAACTATCTTCCTCAATGACAGTTCTGCTGCATCTCATACTGTGTCTTCACTCAGGGTTCCCTGTCAGATTCCACAGTTTACTCCTGTCTTTCTCCATGTTCAGACAGCTGATCTTCTCAGTCCAGCTCTTCTGGATCTCTGTTTCTTTTGTTGGTTGAAGATCTCTTGAGCTGTTGTGACTGTGGCTGTTCTCTAAAGCGGGGCTCTGCTCCATGGCTTCTCTGGTGGAGTTTAGTTTTGGAACCTTAAGTTATCTATATATCTTCTTTCATAATTCTGGTGCAAAAACAGGCCCAAGAGAGACAGACACCTGCAGAGCTGGTTACACATATTTTTTTTTTCAACTGATATATGTAGTGAGACGCCTACCATGGTGTGAATTCAATGTGCAGCCATATCCTTTCATACTCTTCCTGCATAAAATTATATATGCCCCTATATGTGTGAAACCCTGGAGATATTACATGAATTCTGCACAAATGCTGCAAACCAGATGGGGTGCGGAGAGGAGTTCAACACAGGTGGCCAGAGTCGGAAGACTGAAACTGATATGGATAAGCCTCGCAAACAAATTATCATTTCACTATTGTCCAAAATTACCTGTGATTTTATAAGAGTGTATCCCTCAAAGACCAAAGCCCCCATTTTTATTCATTTAGGGATTTAAAAAAACTTTTTTAAATCACAAGACATGTTGACCCCACATTTGCACGCAACAATGCTCTACAACAGCCAGGACCATGAAAAAAAAACAAGCTCTCAGCCTAACCCTCCGCGATGCCTTAGACTTAGAGCACAAAGGCCTATCGCTCATGGCTCTGTTACCGCAGATAGTTCTTTGTTGCTCTCCAAGGCATCGCATTCTAGGTACAAAAGCCATTCTGGTCGACAGTACAGCACCCATGATCTTACCAGGCCAGGACGTGAGCGGCAGTGGACTACAGTCGACAGAAACTTCAGATTTTCATACAGTTCATATCTGGGCCTGTACTCCTCCTCCGCCCCACCTCCGTTTCTTTTGGCCTGCAAAACCAGGCTATGCTCTTTGCCGAACTGGGTCCGGAAACTTTTCAGTTTGGTCCTGATAATGTGGACTGTGGGCAGAACACACCAGGAGGAGGAAAAATCAGAAAGCAGTCATCACAATGAAATGTTATTGTATTATCATCATAAATAGTAATCACTCTGCAAAGCTTTCACAGTCACAAAACAGTCATCGCACTAAAAGTCACTGTCAAAACTCAGTCAACACATTCAAGTGTCATCATCAGCAATGGCAAAATGAGAACAACTCTGAGACACAAAATGGTAAGCATTGACAATTATTTGTTGCATTTCCTTTTCCATATATATGCCACCTTTCATACCATTTCAGTGGTAATGGCAATACTCCCACACCCTTTCCTGTTTAAGGCCATACTCTGGCTTGTTCGATCAGAGTCTGAGTCTGGCAATCCACAGAAAAAGTCAATTGCAAGTCATCATGAGGCAATCCACCAGATGAGACCCTGTACCTGCACCAGCCCCCATAGCAAGTGGTTAAGGCTGCAGACTCACGGCTGGAAGGTAGTGGGTTCAATTCCCAGAGACATTTCTTTAGGGGATTTTTCTGCCCCGACCAGCTCCTATCCAGAGTTGAGTTTGCTACGAGCTCAGCTGGAAAGACTGGGACCACACAGTCAAGTTTCATCCACCTAATGGACACATCTCTGAGAGCACTGCTTAATTTCTTGACCAACACTGCAAGTGCCTGTATCCTGGGCCTAGTTGACACGTGATATATTATGAAAGCAAGCTTCGAGTACAGCCCTGCCACACAGTTTCAGACCTAAATCGTAAATGGAAATCAGGAGCATTCATCTTATCATCCCCATCCTCATCAAGCAGCAATTAAAAAAAAAATTTCAAATTCTGTGGCCCTTCAAGTCATGCTCTAATGGTGACTGCAGTTCTGATTACCTCTCCATGTCTTATGGCCTTACTCCGATTCTGTTGGGGCCACTGGTATCAGCAATTTCATGGGAACTGTCGATGGACGGACATGGTGGTGCCTTCCAGAGGGACAGCTCGCTCATGCCAGCCCATGGCTAAACAATTATTGTCATCAGTAGGGGGCTTAGAATGCGGTGTCCAGTGTAGATTAGATCAAAACAAGCACCACTGAACACCACCAAAGTGACTGACAGGCAGGCAGTGTCTCCCCTGGTGGGTTGCCTCATAATGTCTTGCACTGACTGCTCCTTGTGGATTACCGGTGCTGTGGCAGGCTGGCCTGGGCTGTGTGGATGAGGAGTCAGACAGAAGCAGCATGGGTGCAATGCCTATGAAGTGGCACAGAAGATGGGACAGCGAAAAAAAAAAAAAAAAAAAAACCCTGCCCTACCGCCAGGTCATTTCAATGCTGTTCAGTGGCGCCTTTTTGATGCAACATGCTATCCACTAAACCCTCTCATGGCAACAATACATAATTGATTCAGTCATGGAGCCAACACAACTAGCATTCCCTTCAAAGGGCATCACCACATTCATGCAATGACAGTCCCCACTCACTCACTAAATACCAGAGTCCTTGACATAAATTCACAATGACATAGATGTGGAGAAGAAATCGCAACTGAGGTCACCATGACAGCCGGGCATGAAGGGCCACAGAACATGAGACCATTTTTTAATTTATGCAGGCAATTTATGAAGACGAGGGTGATGAAAATGATGCTATAGTTAATTCACAGTGTTCCATAATGCATTGAATTGTATACAGTGTAAGCCTAATGATGTTGAATTTGTTTTTATCTTGTGCCATTATAATCTGCTACCCACTGACTTTATAATTTACAGACTGATAGTTCAGTTTCTTCAAATTCATGAAACTCTACAGTCTGGCTCTAGGTTTCCTTTATGATGACCAACAACTATAAAGACATTCAAACAATCAAAGATTCAGTAATTAACGAAATCAAAGTGCTCATGGCCTAACATGTGTCATGTATTATACACAATTACTGCACCAACAAAAACAAAACAATACATCTATCAACACATTAACTATAAACTAGGTAACAGCACAATGATCAAATTGATAAGGGACCTGGGACACCACGTTTTCATTTACTCGGTTTTTGATGGGGGGAAAAGATTATTTAAGATTTATGTTTCGATTTAATTTAGTTAACATATAATTGCTTACTTTAGCTAGATGACTAACTTATGCCATATACAGCTGTAACAATCCTGCTGAAATAAGAAAATATGAATGCACAAATAATCATCTGAGAATGAAGAAAGATGTTACATTCTGTCTGTTATAAATTCATGCAGGGTTTTCGTTTATTGCATATAATAATGTAAAAAACATGCACACACACATGCGCGCACACACACCGCATGCACACACACACACACGGCGCGCACACACATACACACACACACAAATCACAATCTTATGCATATATCGCTTACAGTACATAACTAAATGAAGCAAATGAGTAAAACAAAAAAATGAGTTCTACCCAAAGGTAATCCCAGAAAGAGGAACTTAAAAACTATAGATTGGATTCTGAGGAAGACAAATAGTTGGCACTTGATCTATAGGTATGGGTTCATGAAATAACATTACATTATCTATCAGTCAAATTTCAAGATGGTACAGTGTTTTTTCAAGGAATGTCAGAAAAAGGTGTGTGTGTTTGGGAGACGGGGGGGGGGGGGGGGGGGGGGGGAAACTAAAGCTAAACAAAAAAAACATGAAAAAACTGTTGGAAACACTAGTTTTCATGAATCTGTGACTAAACACACACACACACACACACACACACACACACTCACTCACTCACTCACTCACACACACTATAGTAACAGTATACAAAGCCTTCTAAAACATGTCACTAGACTGGCAAGTAGGCAACAGAATGATAACTATAAGTTTATAAACATACTTGATTGCTATATCATCGGCATATTGCACTACATGCATACTTTTAGACAGTATTTTAGGAAGATCGTGAATGAGAATTGTAATAGAATAGGTGCAATAATGGAGCCTTGGGGGATGCCAATGTCAATTATCTTTAACGAAGAGTAACATTTACCAACCCTAGTACAAACTGATCTCTCAGATAAGAAAGATTTTATGAACTGATACATTGCGCCATTAATCCCAATATTTTTCAACTTAAAAAGTAAACGAGAATGCCAGACACTATCGTATGCTTTTCTAATGTCAAAGAAAGTAGCAAGAGTACTTTTTTTACGAGCAATTGTTTTTAAACATGACTTGCAAGTTTTACAGGTGATCGATTGTACTTCTACCTTTTCTGAAACCTGCTTGATTGTTGGGAATTTGTCATTCTTTTCACATAATGTAAATGCGTTTTTCAACTATTTTTTCTAGTATTTTTCCCAACTTGAGATGTTAATGCTATTGGTCGATAACTATCAATTGCAGACCTAGGTTTACCTTGTTTTGGAACTGGTATTACCACTATCCTCTTCCAGAAAGTAGGAAGAGTTCCATTTAACCAACATTTTTGGTAAAACGAGTGAAGTAATTGCTTCCAGCACAAAGGTAAGTGGCATAACAATTGATACGAAATTCATCTAATCCAACAGCTGTCTTATTCGAGGAGAATGAAATTAGTGCTTCTTTAAATTCTTCAAATGTTATAAGATGCATTTAAGTAATGGTTTGGATCCGGTGTGGGTCACAATAAGGATCCTTTTCTCCTCTAGTTCTCTGTAACTTTTGGTAGATCTGTAAGTAGTCTAGTTGATGAGTTATTTTTTGAAAAAGCTTGTACAAATGCTTCAGCTTTCTCTGATGATGTTGGAATATTATTTTTTTCTAATTTAATAGGATATGAAGGTAGATAATACTTGTTTTTTATCAAATTGAAATTGACAAACTGAATAAATATATGAACGAAAATGGACTAGAACTATCAGGAGAAAGACACAATTAATGTTATTCAACAATGGTAAAAATCCAAAAGTTTTGCCTCAACTTGTGCTAGAAAATAAAACTCTTCAATATTCCAATAATGTTAAATTTTTAGGTGTTCATTTCACTCCCAAATTAAACTGGAGATTCCATATTGAATATCTTATAAACAATGCCAGACAAAGGCTATCTTTACTAAAAATAATCAGTGCACAATCGTGGGGTCAAGATTCCCAAACTCTTGTACATCTTTCTATTAGTCTGGTTCGTTCAAAATTGACTTACGGACAGGAAGTATATTTTTCAGCTTCTCAAACATTACTTAAGCGGTTACAAAGTTTAGACAGTAAAGCTATTAAAATAGCCCTTGGTGTTCCAGTACATTCTAATACTTTTAAAACGTATAAAGAAGCTAATCTCTTGTCACTTGATGATCAACGCAAACTAGCAACACCCAAATATGTAACCAGAAGTCTTTCTATATCAAATTCTGTAACAATGAAATCTTTCTTGATTCCAAATCGGATTTTCCTAAAAGGGCACAGAATATTTCTTACCTGCAGCCCATTCGAAATTATACTGATGATTTATTTAAAAAATGTGACATTGATATTGCATCCATTTCAAAACCTCCAACTATGCCACAGTTCCTCAATGGGAGCATATCTCTCCAAATTTTGATGTAGATTATACTACTCTAAAAAAAGAAGACAATATTAATTTGATATCAGTAGAAGCAAAAGAACATCTTGAAAACACATATCCACATCATCTTAAAATCTACACGGATGGTTCAGTTTTAGAATCTTATACAGGAGCTGGATTTGTAATTCCCGATTTAAAAGCAAAGAAATCATTTTGTTTAGGAAAGAACTTTTCAGTTTTCACTGCTGAACTATATGCAATCCTTATGGCCTTATCTTGGATATCTGATCTTGATGTGGCAATTTACAGCATTCTAATCTGTGTTGACTCAAAATCTGTTCTTTATAGCTTACGAAATTGGGATGCAAATGTAAGGAAAGACTTAATTTTTTGATATAAAATTTATGATACATTCCGTTATGGCGAAAGGAACTTTTGTAGAGTTTTGCTGGATCCCATCTCATTGTGGTATCTATGGAAATGAAATAGCTGATAAATTAGCAAAAGAGGGTGCTCTTAGAAAAAATCCAGAAAGTAGATTAAACTGGATAAACATGAAATCATTTCTCTATTAGAAAATTGTATGAACAATGAAAAAATTCCTGCAAAAACGAAAGTGTTATTATGTCAAAGATCATTGTCCAGTATAATTTATAAGATGCGTTTAAACTCGTGGAAAACCAAATTTTCTAAGGATGTAGATTGCGCTTGTGGTCTCCCATTATTTTATTCAACATATTCTTTTGAATGTCCAATTCTAACATCTTTATATAATATCCAAAGGATAGACATTGGTTCCTTAGGGGCTTTACAAGAAATTCTTTACAGCCCAAATGTTTGATATAGCAAAGGCTATATCGAGTTCTGTTATCATTCATTTATTGTAATTGATTTATCAGTTTAAAATTATTGTTTGGTCGTTATAGGCAAACTTTCATGCATTTGTGTCCGTGCGCGCGTGCGCGCGCACTCACGCACGCACACACACACACACTCACACAAAACACACACACACACACACACACACACACACAACATATATACGCTCACACTCACACGGGCGCGCGCATGCATGCGTGCATTTCACGCACTCGCAAACACACCCACACACACACACACAACACACACACACACACACACACACTCACTCATATAAGCACTTACACACATACACCTTTTTATTTTTTATTTATTTTATTTTTATTTTTTTTTTTTTTTAGTCTATTATCACCACTGTTGTGAAGAGACTCTAAATTAAATCAATCAAAATCAATACTTGATTGCTATCATGATTTTCATTGTCTAAATTGACTCTTCTCATTACTTCTTTCTGCTTCTTGCTTCCTTATGTTCACCTTTGTTGTGTTTCATTAGGCTACCTTTTTACCAGAATTTTTGGGATGATGACACAATGTAAAACAAACCATATTCCCTGGCACAAACTTAATACTTTGAAAGCAATTGCAATGAATATAGATAAAGACAGTGGACCAAATGTCAAGGTTGTTTTTCCCAGTAGCCTAGTGTTTAAGATACAGTTAAGTAAACATCGCAAGTGAATGTATTGCTCAAAAAAGCAATCTATTCCCACTTGCACTCGGCTGTGAAGAGGTTAATTTGGACGAAATCTTAAATGGTTGGCTAAATGCTCTACATTTACAAATACACCACACACACACACACACACATTTCTACGAGTCTGACCAACTTAAATGACTGAAAGGTCTCTTTCAAAGGGAAAATATGGATCAACAGTGGTGCTGCCAAGCGTGACTGATCAACGAAACCAAACACTGAAACTGTGAACAAGCAGAACTGAATAACAAAACGAGTAGGCAATCACATTGAGATGAGAGCTAACTTGGAAGTGCTATTCCGGTGGCCGTTCTAAAACTGTCGTGCATCGACTGCATCGCAATCGTCTAGACGGGTAGTCGCTGTACAAAGGGCACGCTTTATTCCACAATGCCTCATGGTCTCTGTACAGTCTGATCAACAATTTTGTCTGCTTCCTCGACAACATTCGAGACGAACGAGATGCCATTTTTTTCCTCACTTTTGAAAACATTCTTTCGTTGGCTTCGCGAACCGAAGACGTTTGTCTAATCAATTGTGATTGGTGCTGCACAGAGCGACACACTCGGCCGACTAGGCGAAGCAGCGACTGAGCGAGGAAGCGTACGACTAGGCCTACATTCAACTGATTAAAAAATGTACTTACTTGGAAGAAACGTTCCTGTGGCAGCTGAAAGCTAGTTGCATGGACTTGTAGGCTGCAAGTTTCGCGCTCCTATTTTTATAAAACTTGTGCGAATAATTCCATAAGGCCTCATGACTACGATACAAGTCAATAAATATTTGTGTTTCTGGAATCGACAGACGGTAGTTGGAATATCCTCCGCGTCCGCCATTTTAAGTTAAGTCTTTTCCGAGTCAGACAACTGAACGTTCTGTGCCCTGATTGGACCGTCTGAAAGTGCACCGATCCAATCGCTCGACTCGTCGGGGGGACAAAAAAAATATTTCATTCGGTTTTGTGTGTCACTGCCGCTCACTTGTTCCACCTCAGCCCTCCTTCGTTCCCCTCCCCTTCTCTCACCACCTTCTCCCATCCCTTCCCCTCTCCACCCTTTTCCCGCCCCTTCCCGTCCCTCGTCTGGGTTCTCCTTTTTTTTTTTTTCAAGTTTTGTATTGTATTGTTTCCAAAAATTGAGAACTTATTCATTTACAACTGACCCTTACCCAGCCAAAACTTTTACCTGTCCACGATCGCATAGTGTGATTAAATAATGGGGGATGTAAAGAGAACCCGCAAGGGAAGAGGGCGAGGGATTGGGGGGGGGGGGGGGAGGGGGGGCGTTGGTGGGAGGAGGAGGGGCATGATGGGGAAAACTAAGAGAACGACAGAAAAGAAGTTCACAGGGCAGAGAAGAGAGAGAGAGTGAGAGAGAGATCCCTATTTTAATCTACAACTCACTAAAGACACTAGCAAAAATAATGCTAAAATATGATATTTCCAAAGGTTACTATAACATCCTTCTTCTCAGTCTGTTCACTTTATTAATCTCTTATTCAAAATACATGCATACGCTGCTTATTGGAGCTTTCTACGATAACCAGCGGGGTTGGTTAGATCACATTTCTCATGTAATGATAGATTAATAGATTTTACCACTCAAAAGTTTATGAAATAGAGGAACGAGATAACACTGATGCCAGGACGGCATGTATTGTATCTTTCCAATTGTTTTATCATGGAATTGCATTTTTCCAGATTTTAATGTCTTAATACCTATATGATATCCTCCTGTCTGAATCTTTCACACCTTTGAACTGAAGCCTCAACATTGTCATCACCATCACTGTCGTTATCAATATCAGAGTGATTTAGAGAAAACCTCTCATCTTCGTTAGAACAGATAAAAAAAAACAACAAACAACGTTATCAGTCATACCCTTGCTGCAGTTACATTTCCTGGCACACAGTTTTATTCCTGTTTACTTCTCCAATCAACGACCAAAAGAACTTCGGGTCATTTACCTATCCATTTGTAAACCTTTTTTTTTTAAGTACTATATGCCATTTCTCTCTTGAACGTAAATGTCTGGTTTCTGATTGTTTATTTTCGCATGTTTGAAAGCGTTTTGATAATATTTTTACTTCATCATTCTGTTCTTTTGATCATATCGCTGTGTGTGGTGTGTGTGTGTGTGTGTTTTGTGTGTGTGTGTGTGTGTGTGTGGTTGTGTGTGTGTGTGTGTTGTGTGTGTGTGTGTGTGTGAGTCGCGTGTCGTGTGTGTGTGTGTGTGTGGAGTGTGTGTGTGTTGTGTGTGTTTAAAGCCCGAATCTTTGATTGTGACAGTACATCACTATCAAAACAAAAGAGAAAAGAAAAGAAAGAAAAGCCTCGCATATATTTGTTTAAATGGCTGTTGATAAAAAATAACATTCAAAAAGTGTTGGGTTGTCATTTTTACGATTGTTAAAATTATTCTTTACAGTTCTAATTCACACCATCCAGAAGAAGGAGGGGGGGAGGGGGGGGGAATCAATTCGATTTAATCGGGCGACCTACATATCTTTTCCTGATCTGGGGATCATATCTCCATTACTTCACACCAAAGACAAAGAGAGCGAGGAGATCAGTATCCTCCCTCGTTCTCCCTCCATTCGTCTTTGTTGGAGACGGATACAGAGAGAGAGAGAGAGAGAGGAGAGAGAGAGAGAGAGAGAGAGAGAGAGAGAGAGGGGAGAGGAGAGAGAGAGAGAGCAACCGCCAATGAAACTTCTTGTTGTTTGCTGTACAGAGGTCACGTCTAGCGCCTGTGCATAGATATTATTCGCACGTGAACTACTCTGTGTGTGTGTTGTGTGTGTGTGTGTGTGTGTGTGTTGTGTGTGTGTGTGTGTGTGTGAGAGTCGTGCGTGCGTGCGTGTGTGTGTGTGTGTGCGTGGTGTGTGGCTGTTGGTGTTTTGTGTGTGTGTGTGTGTGTGTGTGTGGTGGGTGTGTGTGGTGTGTTGTGTGTGTGTGTGTGTGTGTGTGTGTGTGTGTGTGTGTGTGTGTGAGTACGTGCGTGCGTGCGTGCGTGTGTAGTGTGGGTGTGCGTGCGTGGTGCGTGTGTGTGGCTGTGTGTGTGTGTGTGTGTTGTGTGTGTGTGTGTGCTGTTGTGTGTGTGGGTCTGTGTGGCTCTGTGTGTGTGTGTGTGTGTGTGTGGTGGTGGTGTGGTGTGTGTGTGTGTGTGGTGTGTGTGTGTGTGTCCGCGCTTCAAACTTGGCAGCTTCACCATTGGTAACACGTAAATAGAAGGCAGACGCAGAGCCGGTCAGACCAACAGGAAGTGTTGAATGCCTTAATGTGGGCAAGGAACTCCCCCTAGCGACAAGCGAACATACGGGTCCTGTCTGCTCTTTGTGTTCAAACTCGTCCCTTAGGGGCGTGCATCAACATGTTGCTTGTTGGTATTGAATATTGAGTGTTTGCGTTTCCGTTTGTGTGTTTATTTGTTTGTTTGTTTGATTGTTTGTTTCGTGGGTTGTTTTAACTTTTTTTTCTTTCTTTTTTAAACACTCGCCTCTTGTTTGTTTGCACGAACATCAATATATGAGTTGGGCTATGCTGTTCGTTGAATTCTGTAAACTTCATTGCGATTGGTACTTACTGCTGTCTCAATTCGCTGATGAATACGTGGTGATGGCACTCGTTGATCTCCCCACTTCAGTCAATATATCGTTCCTTCCCATACTGTGATAATGACTACGCTGGTCGATCCGAGGGCGACCGGCTCCACCATAAACCCCCCCCCCCCCCCCCCCCCCCCCCCCCCCCCCCCTATTCCACTATCTATCCCACCACACCCTCTTCCTCCCTGTTGTGTGTGTGTGTGTGTGTGTGTGTGCCGTACCTTCTTCTCTCCTGCCGGGATAATGAGTCTTGAAATCGAAAGAAACTTCCGAAGCAGAGCAGATGGCCCTCTCTCCTCCTCTCCTCTCCTCTCCTCTCTCTCTCTCTCTCTTCTCTCCTCTCTCTCTCTCAGTGAATACTGGTTGTGAGCCACGGTGTACTTGAACCGTTTCTATGTCCACGATGTTTAACGAGGTGACTTTTCTTTCCTCGCCTGCTACACCTGCTACATCGCTCGCCGTCCACAGCCACAGATTGACCTTCCCCCTCTGCAGCAATCCACAGACAGCAGTCAACGCTCAATGTTAGCTGTCATGAGACAACCCTCTCGAGCATACCCTGCACTGCTTCCGAGCCACTTTGCTGGTGCTTTCTGGTGCCTGTTCTGATCCAACATACACGGCACACCACCTACTAAGCCCCCGTTCGTTCAAGCCACTGGAGCAAAGGCCATCAACAACAATCCGCCAGCGCGCCCTGTCCTGGGCTGCCCTTTCTAATTCTCCAGGTGTATCCCGATCTCTTCCTCTCTGTGTGGTCGTCAAGAGAGTTCCGGGTGTAAGCACTGCAGCTTCCAGCTGGCTTTCACTGCAGTCCCTCATAGGTCCTCCCGTAGAAGGCTCCCTCGCTCCAAGAAGAGTTTGCTGGTGTTGTTGTTGTTGTTGACGTTTCTGTAGCTACATAGATTTAAGGACAGGTGAGGAAGCTAACTCATGCTTGCCTGGCTCCCCATTTATCCGGGCTTGCCACCGGCCAACCGGCATGCTATGCATACCAGAC
>CM031625.1:21341584-21369113 GCA_018398815.1 Conus ventricosus | reverse complement strand
TACGTGCATCAGCATACATAAGGAAAGCAAAGTTCTTTTTGGTATACAGGAACTGGTGGGCGCAACTGATAATGAAAAAAATATGAGTTTGTCGAAAATCTTTGCCACACAGAGCTAGCAAACTGGCTATAGCTTGCGATCAGCGTGATACTGTACAATGTATGGTGCTGTACACTGCATTTTAAAGATCACTGGTCACAGGAGCAAGGAAAGCCTATGTTCCACACAAAACATAAAACAGAATATGTCCACTAAGGAACACTGTTTGCTTAGCCATTTCATTTCAATTATCAGCCACAAGCTGAATTCCTGTCCCCTTTCATTTCAGTCCAACAGTTACAACAGATGGTCCTTTCCCTGTGATCCCATCCAAGGACAGTGTAAGGCAGACAATTCAATATCACAACTTCCTGCAGGACAAACCTACAGTGCAGTCCCCATCAGAATCATAGAACAGTTGTGGCAATGACTACAATATAGACAAGTTCTATTAATCTATAACTATAAATCCTAGAGTGATGCTTCACAAAAAAACCACCATGGATGACTTACATCTAAAAGCACACAAGTCTTGCATTCACGCGACACACACACAGACAACAGTCACATACAACTTCTTAATACACACACTGATGCTGTTACACACCAGAGACACAAAGCTCTCAACACTGAAGTCCACTCACCTATCAATGTTTTCAAACACTGGCCAGAGGCAGTGTCCCAGATGCGACTGGAACAACGATCACCATAAGGATTAGCACACAGCTAGCACCACAGTGAGCAAGCTTTCCGCATACACTTTAGCCTAATGGCAGGCTATACATCTTACACACATCAAATACAGCTTTTCGCATATACTTTAGCCTAATGGCAGGCTCTATATCTTACACACCTCAAACACAGCTTTCCACATACACTTAAGGCTAATGGAGGGCTACACATCTTACACACCTCAAACCAAACTGTTGAAAACTGGGTAACAAGCACAAAAGTTAAGCTCTCATGGCAAAAATAAAGACATGGGTCATTCTCTCGAAACGTATACCATTTCTGTGACTTATCAAGTCAAAAATGAAAATGATTTTTCTGATGAAAAAAGCATTCTGCTATAAAGGCATACATTTCCTGTATACATTATCATAAAAATAAAAACAGTCAAAACTCTCGTTTGTGTGAAATTGATGATAAAGTAACATGGGTCAGCACCGTCCCGCGTGTATCAAGGACACCATATGGTGTAATTATTAAGTCATTATTTAAAGATTTTTGCATTATTTTTTAGTATTTTTGAGCTAAAGATGTACTGATACAACCAATATACAGGAATCAGTGTTATGTTTTCATTTTATGCATTGTTACTGTATTCTTCATTTGGACGTTTGGAGATGACTGGAATCTGTTCTTAATTTATTTGTTTTCACACAGGATGGCAGAGCTTGTAAATACTGGTTGTATGTGATCAGTTGCTTTATTGCAAGGTTTGAAATGAAGGGATATTTATTCATTCCAACTGATATTGTGTTTGAATATTACAGTTACTAAATCGTGGTCTCGCGTGTAACATGGACACCATCCCGCATGTAACAAGGACACCACCACTCATTCAAGCAATACTTCAAGAAAAAAGCACCACAGCAATACAGTTCCAACAATGTTTTATTTCCTCCATGTTTCAGCAGTTTTCAGAATTCACTGAACCCTTCGACTTTCCAGTCTCTGAAAGAATTCGAACATGGAACAAGTTCAATTCCTGTCTTGATGATCATGTTTGTAGTCACTGTTTGAACATCAGCTGGATCCGGATAGTAGAAGATCTTTTGTCTTCCAGGACGAGGCCACAAGAAATTGACAGTCAGTGGATCTGTGCTTGTGACCACACCTGAGGAGAGAGGAAAACTTAGACTTGCTGAGCAATTGGAGTTCTTTTCTTTCTTTTTTTTGTGTGTTAAAGTCATCAATACTGTCATGTATTATCTACAAAGCATGTATTTCATTTTTATATGCTATACAAAACTGGATAGAACTTTCTCTTTGAAAAGCTGGTATTTTAGCTAATACAGTCACAACTGATTGCTGCACTACAAAAATTTGCCTACATAGAACTTATCATGGTTACACCTGTCATAACAATAACGTGCAATGTCAAAAGAAAGCGCAAAATTTCAAAGCACTAATTACCACTGAACGTCACTTTTATATTTTTAAGCACATAACAGAAAATTTAACATTACTTATGTACCGCACTATATAAATAATTCATTTCATCCAAGTCTTTGAAACTATGTAGACAATCTCATGTGTAACGGAGACGCCATCTCACATGGTGTCTCGGTTTCGTGTGGGATGTAGAAACACTTTCACATCATTTCTGAACAATCACACAGAATGAAATAACATTTTACGTCATTTTTTTACGTAAACACCGCTAACGCTTTATATAAATAAGTTATTTAGAGTTTTTTTGTTTTCAAAGTAAGACACTGATCATCAACTTTTCACGAACGTATCGATGACGTCGCCCAAAATGGTGTCTGCAATACGCGCAGTGCTCATTCACAGGTTTCTTTCAAATCTATCATAATCAAAACAACATTCGGGCAAACATTGAATGACTTTATCAAAGACATTACTATATTAGTGCTACAAACAGTTATTGTATGGTAAACATCAATTAAATCGAACATAATATGGTAAGAATGCCGAACAAAAACGTAATGCCGTGTGTGAAAGCGTTCCATGTTCGCATGTGTCAGGCACATTTAGCTGGACAAAGCAGCAAAATTTGCGACAAATCCACACAATTCAGATCTATTAATATATGCAAAACAATACCCACTGATTAAAACTATGGTAATCGAGTGCAAAATAATGAAACTTACCTTCAGATCTTTGGAATGGCACTGTCGATCACGAACGTAAAAATGACGACTCGTCGGACACCACACACACTTTTTCGGATTCTCGCGCCGTGCTCGTCCGAATGGGGTCACGAGTGGGAACACAGTACGCATTTAACCCTCCGCTATCATAGTTACTCTCCTAAAAACGGTTTCTGCGTGAAAGTAGTCCCCCATACAAGTATTTGCGGGATCTCATACGTATCGCGAAAGTGGACACCATGTCACCGATCGGTAAATAATACGTTTTTGTGTAATTATCAGATAAATGGCGATACACAAACAAGAGAATATTCGCTGCAAAAGAATTAAACTCTCTAAACAATTTTGGTTTGGTAGCTAAAGACATTTGCATATATCGCTCCGCCAGTTTGTTTTGCCTGAATGGAATCGGACACCATGCGATACGCTCGAGACCGGTTCACATTTTTGTCGTTTTCCTCCTAAGTACAAAGGTGACGAGGCCCGATATCTTTTCAAATGCAAAATATACTATGCTTTTATCCATTAACATAGTTTATACCGTCTTACTTTCGCTGGCCAGATTGATATTATGTTGTTTGTGAGATCGGGTTTTCGATGTCACAAAATGGCTGCTTACGAACCCCCCAAATTTGACACAAAATGATCGGGAAAAAATAAACGAGGACAGATAAGAAGCCAACACTGCTCATGCAGGTTATACATGCAGTTGCTAATTGGAATGCATTAGGTGCAATTTAAACATTGTTTAATTAAATTTGTACGAGGCTTTGACATCGGCCACCCCCGCGTGGTATACGTTTCGAGAGAATGACCCACATGCCCGTAACTACCATCTCATGCCGCTTGCCACATCCATTCCCCCAGCACACGCGCAGATACTAGGCACACAGAACAAACAGGAATACTACCCATAAAAAAAGAAGTTCCGAGCTTTAAGTACCTGAATATGTGCTAGGCGAATCGGTGACTCCAACAGGACTTTAAAAATGTGACTATCCTACAATATGAGTGAAAGTTGCCTTCCTTGTTTATCATTTATCACTTCAACTCTCTGCCTCATTTAGCATTTCTTTTACATCAATCATACCGAGATGACCTGTATTTGTTTATGGTCGCCTGTGCGTTCTATGTGACAATGGTCAAGATCAGGCATTAAGAAAGTCGTAAATTAACATAAATTTGCATGCTTCTTTGTTCAGTCATTGTTAGTGTATGCAAGCATCACCTCAGGGATATGGGCAAGCTTGGAGCTTTACAGAGGCACTTTTTTGGGCTCCCACTGAGAAAACCCCCCAAATCACTGAAATCCCATGGGAGTCTGGTGGGCATGCTCCTCTCCTCCCCCAGAAAGAAAATTTGAAACTTCTTTTCAAAATGGTGCAGTCTGATGCTAATCTGAGCACTGAGTGGCATCATCGTCCACTTTTCAGGGCTTAAAACAGAAGGAGGAAAAAACCCCACTGAAACTAGGGGGGGGCGGCATGCTCCCCTGGGAAAATTCTTTAGAAACCAAGTGTAAATCTATGCCATTTCGTGCTTTCTGGATATAATTTCAAGAAATATTTAGTGCATAAAAACTGCTGTAAACACAGGATTATTACAGGAAGATATATTCGGGAAAAGGGGAGAAGGGGTTAAAAACATACATAAGAACGAATGTGATCCTCAAGAGCTTTCTTCCCGTGACCACCGTAAACACTTCCCTTGAGCACCGTTTGCACCAAGCTAAACCTGGCGCAGTGACTTTTCGAAGAAAATCTCCACTGACTTCTTCGTCAACTTTCTGAAGTGTCCACTCCCATTTCACTTGTTTTTAACTGAAGAGTTGTCAAAAGCCTGACCCCCTTGAACAATGTCTGTGCACTCCGCCATTTTGTTTTTTCCAAGAAGTCCGACCGGAAACTTCTTCCAAGAAAAATCAGGGGCCATAACTTGCGCACCGTTGCTATGAACGCTTGCAAGCCGATCACGGATGCCTTGCTCCTTTCATTTTGTTTGTTGACAAACTGAAATCGCGGAATTTCCGCCCAGACGTGGAACGTTTTAAGCCCTGACTTTTAGACTCGGTCACAACCAGGATGATTTGTTTGTACAGCTTTAGTCAGTATCTTTCACTTTCACAACATGCTGCTGACTAACACCTCAGAAAATGACATCATTTTGACTTCAAATGGCAGGTGCTGATAAACGGTGACTGACCCCTCTCTCGTCACCATTGACCAGTATCTACAATTTGAAGTCAAAATAATCTTTAAAGTTACCTGGTCAATTACAACACAATGGTAAATAAAAAGCATGCTTTCTATTTTGATGAACTTTATACGTTACTGTGATCCTTTGTAAAGTACCTCCACTGAAAGTTGTTTTATTCAATTATTTTATTTTGCTTACTTTATGTTGGATAACAAAAATCAAAAAAAATTACTTGTTGCATAACAATAATCAGAAAAAAAATATCGTAGCAACATGACAGAATTCAGCTCTAGAGTAGTGGCACCGCATTCGCGCTACCCTAAGTACTCATGAGGCCGTTAGACAGCCGTGAATAAGGCGACAATCACCTCTCAGTGACTGGCGTGTATAGAAATCCATCTGCTTTTGTTGCATCACACAGCGCGCTACCCTTCCCCTTTTCGATTACACCCTCAGCAGTGACTTTAGTGTGGCGAGTTGACGGCAGTGTGCTTGCGCCTATCGGCAGGTCAGCACGCTAACCCCACTGGAAGGTGTTGCGCGCTAGTCTGTGGCAGGTCTTGCGCTATGTCTCAATAACTGCTATCTATTTACTTGCACGAGAAAACAATTACATTCTACATGTACAGACAGCATTTATCTTACATTATACACAGAGACGAGATGATTTGATTTGAATGATTTAATTCAAAGTCTGTTCACAACAATGGTGATATTAGACTTAAGAAGAAATAAAATAAAATAAGACCGTACCTATAATCAATAGTAATTTAAATTTGTTTTTTTTTAAACAGGATAGGGCTGCTGGTGTGGTGTGTGTGTGTGTGTGTGTGTGTGTGTGTGGGTGTGTGTGTGTGTGTGCACACGCGCATGCGTGCCTGTGTGCATGTGTGTGCTCACGCATGTGTGTGTGTTTCACGCATGTGTGTGGGGGAGGTGGGGGGGGGGGGGGGAAGAGCATGACTCATGTGTGAAGGGTTACTTATGATCGTTAAAAAAACAACAACAACAAAAGCAAACAAACAAGAGACGAGATGAGAAGAGACCCAATGTTTATCTTACACGTACAAAAGAATAAACAAAATGTGGAAAAAGCACCAGAAATTTTAACACCGATTCCAGGTGATTGATACAGGTGCACACAAATGGAATGTTCATTGCATCCAAGTCCTCTTGTGACTTGTTTGTGAGGTCCATTCCAGTGACGCAGTTGGCATGCCACCATTTGTCACAAACAGTGCACTGGATGCGCACTTCCTGCCTGGTGGTGAGGCCGCACTGGTGACAGTTGTCCGTGATGTCCTCCACTTCATCGTCGGAATGTCGTCGTAGACAGGCTCCAAGTCACTGTCAGACGACTCCTCGCTGTCTTTCTCAGCGTCTGGGAGCCTGCTAGAGGGCTTTAAACACTTTCTCCTCCTGTTTCTTTCTTTTTTCATTTCTTCTTTCTTGCCTTGGCAAGTTCTCTTTCCTTCTTCTTCTCTCTTGTCTGATCTTTTTTTGTTCACCTTGGGCAAGTCTTTCCTTTTTTTTCTCCTCCCTTTCTCGCTTCCTCTCTTCCTTCAGTCGCTGTTCTTCATCTGCTTTCTCCTTTTCTCCAGCAGCATCTCGCGGTACTCATGGCCGGTGATGGAGTAAGGTAGTGGTGGTTGAGACCCTTGACGCCTTTCTTCTTGGGGCAGGAGGGCATGGTGAGGAGGTCGTCGATGGACCTGCTAGTGGATGGTCGTGGCTCTGCTGGTGTGGTGGGGGTGGAGGAAGAGGCTGAAGAGATGGGTTGAGACATGGCCCATGAGAGACGAGCTAGTGGATGGTCGTGGCTCTGCTGGTGGTGGTGGGTGTGGAGAAGAGGCTGCAGAGATGGGTTGATGACATGGCCCATGAGAGACGAGCTAGTGGATGGTCTTGGCTCTGCTGGTGGTGGTGGGGGTGGAGGAAGAGGCTGAAGAGATAGGTTGTGACATGGCCCGTGAGAGTCGACCATGTGTTGTAGTCATCGTCTTTCTTGGGGTCTTATCCCTCCTCATACCTCTTGAGGTACAATCGCGTCTTGTCCTCCCCCAAAGCGAAATTCAAGCTGAACAACTCTTTCAGGCTTTCCAGCTTAGACCGAGAGGATGCAGGGTGGGGGCAGACTTTGAAGTGGATGGTTGGGGGTTGACTGATGATGAGTGGAGATGGAGGGAAGGGGGTCATCAAATGAGGCTGAATATGTGGAGGGAAGGGGATCGCCAAAGAGGCTGAAGATGTGGAGGGTAGGGTTGTCAATTGATAGGAAGAGGTGGATGAATGGGTTGTCAGAGGTAGAGGGAGTGTCCTGACACAAATGTGCAGCTTGGCTTCAGCTTGTCACTTTGAAGGACAGTGTCGGGTTGTACGGGAAGAGCCCTGACTTGCTGAAGCCCTTTATGGCGTCTCTCCGGACGGGCGGGCTGTGTCCCAGCCTTCTTGAGACACCAGCAAAACTCCTCAGAGTGACAGATTCCGTGTTTTGATATTGGAATGTCCTCACCTGCTCAGTCCATGCTGGCTTGATGGCCCGAAGAAGGCCTGATCCAGGGCTGGGTGAGGTGGCTGCTGTGGGCTTTCAGGCAGTACAGGACCACATCCTCTTCCTGCACAAATCGCAGACCTGCAGGCTGAGATGGCTCGAGTGGCCGTCAACAAAGAGGATGACGGGCCTCTTTGTGCCTTCCTGTCTAAATGAGGGATGAAAATATCCCTCAGAAAGCTCAAAAACACAGCCTCCGTTATCCAGCCGTGACGGACTTGTTAAAATAAGCCTCCTCAAATCCCTCTAGGGCGTTGTATGTGGATCTCTCTTGTAGGGAAAGATGAGGAGGGGCTTCAAGTATCGGCCGTTGGCCGAGATCAGCCAAGACTGTAACTGCTGTCGCGACCCACTCGTCACAGCATAAATGTGCTTTGCCCCTGTCTGGCTGATCACCTTCTTTGTCTCGGGCACACAGAGAACCCCGACTCATCTGCATTGAATATGCGTTGAGGTGAGATCATGAGTGTAGGGTCGATGCTGTCCACGTAGGCCTTCATGTCCCTGTACCAGGCCTGCAGGCTGTCCCTGGACACCATGGACCTCTCCCTCCCCAAAGCTGGGATGTCCTCACAGATAGTCAGGATGCCGAGCAAAGAAGGCCTGCACCCACACTTTCCCTGGCCTGTGTCCTTAAAGATGGTTTTGGCCTTTCTCTCGTCGAGGATCTGCTTCACTATGTCCTTCAAGTCCTCTCTAGTTCTGCCAAAACCCCTTTGCGCCAGATTCAGCAGCCAGTTCACCAGCTTCTTTTCATCCTCAGGAGACAAGACGGTTCTGGGTGGAGCTATGACAGGCCTCCGTCCTCTAACCTTGTCACCCAAGGTAGCATATGGAATTCCATAGGCCTTGGAGGCGCCATTCAGGACATCTTGTTGTTCTTGACCAGTTCAATGGCTCTCAAGTGTCTCCTGTGTATAGGCCTTCAGCTTCTGCGGCTTCTGTGCATTGCCATCTCAGAAATTCTGAAAATAAACAGATTATGACTTACTATTTACAAACAGACACTAGACAATGCTTTCAAACACTCAGTTATTTTGGGTATCTTTCACATAATAATACAACAACTTTCATTTGCAGTACAATAAAACAATCTTATATATGTAAAATGCAATCATTCATAACCATTCTGCTTCTAGTGATGCACACACACACACACACCCACACACACACACAACACACACACACACACACACACACACACCACACACGTACACACACACACTAACGTGCCTTGTCTAATATCACTCTTAAATGAAAAGACGTTAAACTTAAGAACAACACACACACACACAAACACACACACACACACACACACACACACACACACACACACACACCCGCCATTCACACAGTACTGCTTGAGAAAACGTGTCAAGAAAACTATGCCGTCACAGTAGCGCGCTTACATGACTTTACTTCTAGACGGCTGGTAGCGCGCCACCTCCCTAGCGCGGAGACATGACCCTTCTATTTTTCAGGCTGTGCATGCGCTACCCCTCAGAAACTGGGTCAGGCACGCGAGGCGTGCTTTGCTTTGTTCAGCAATGCTGGCGCCATCCCTACGTTGTGTTGTGTTTCATACTACGAATGCATGGTCGTCATTCAACGTTACAGTAGCTTTCAACCGCGGGCGGATCCACTATCGAACATGCAGTGAGCAAGCATGAAAACAACTTACCTGTGTGTAATCTTGAAAACAAGTCGGAGTGACCAGGAACGATCATTGATGAGACAGCAATGGCAGGTGACGTCAGTGAAGCCAACATGTGACTGCACCTCTAGTTCATTGTTTCTAAATCGAGCATCTAGCGCACAGACAACCCTAGCGCACAACCCTTCCACTACTCTAACAAACAATGATTTTCCCAAAGCTTCATCAATTTGTGGATTGTAAAAAAGATATCTTTCATGGATATTTACTTATTATCAGCCATATTTAATATTTCCTACAAGTGTCAGCAGCAGCCAAGAAAATCACTCCTTGGAGCTACAGATGAACAAAAAGATCTTGCATAATGTATTTTCCACTACATACACTTGCTGGGACTTGAAGAACATGTTGGCTATATCCTGGAAATTGTTCCTCTTTTAACATCAAGACCCTGAACTATAACTTGAAATTCAGGATGTTTTTTTAATCCTCTTTAATTCATGATGTTGGAAATGCTCTTAAAATTAAAAAAAAAAAAATTTCTGAAAGATTCTGAATTAACAGCAATGTTAAACTCAAAAGGAACAGAAAACCCAGACATACCATAATCCATCGTAACTGCTGGATACTATCAAAGACCCGTCTCTGTTGAAATGAACCTGCATGACACAAACACACACACATACACACACACTCTTATCTTTCTCTCTTTCTTGTGGACATTTTCACTCTGTACACTTCTAACAATAAGCATCACCAACAGAGTGATGAAAAGCATCAGTCCTTTCGACTTCACAACCATCCCTGAGTGATACAAATAAACCTGCAAAAACAGAGAGCAAAATAATACTTCTATAACACACAATACAAAACAGACAAGTGAATTTTGTGACAAGTCTTTTTCAGATGTCACAAATAACAGATTTTAAAAACAATAATCTGGGAAGAGCTTTTGTGAGTGCATTTTTTTTTAAGGTCTGTTATCTGTGGTGTCTTAATGTATATTTTGTAAGCATTACTTTGCTTTCTGGAAATGCTGCAGTCTGTTTCCTTCTCCTTACTTAACAACAAACAACCACATGTGGACTACAAATTCTCTGCATCAGTATTGCAAGTTGCTGCCACTGTAAATATCCAGATGACACACCAAAATATTTTAACTCTTTCTGATCTCCTTCATCTCTATGTTCCTTCCAGGCAGTTGCGTTCTTCTACCAACAACACTCTACTCAAAATCCCTCGATTTCAAACTAAAACCTATGGCAATCGTCCTTTTTCTTTTCAGGGTCTGGTTTCTTGGAATAAACTTCCAATATCTTCGCGTAGATCAAACGTCTTCCTTCAAGGTATCTCTTAAAACAACCCTCTTCACCTGTCAATAGCAGTTCTTTCTTCCCCCTCGCTTGCCCATCAAATTGTGTGTGTGTGTGTGTGTGTGTGTGTGTGTGTTGTGTGCGCTGTGTTTGTGTGTGTGTGTGTGTGTGTCTGTCTGTGTCCGTCTGTGTGTGTGTGGGTGGGGGGGGTGGGGAGTGTGTGGGGATGGGGTGTGTGTGGATGTGGGTGTGGGTGAGCATGCGTGGGTACGCATGCGTGGGTGTGTGTGTCAATATGCACCCTTGTTTGTAGATGCATGGTACTTACTGCAATGTTCATCTTCTTGTTGGTTTGATTTATGTTTTCTTTAACCTTTTATGTATTTGTAAGCACTTAGGGCTTATGATGTAAGATCAAGTGCCATAAATAATCATAATTACTATTATTTCTAGGAGTACTTTTTAATATATTTTTTAGAGCAGACTAACAGCTGAAACCCCTATAGCCTGAGATATAAGATATTTTTTCCACTTATCATTTATACTTTTTGAAAAGAATAACATAACACTGGAACAAACTAAAATGTGCATGCACTTTCTGAGATCTGAAGTCTTCGCTGTTGTTTTTGTTGGTAAAGCTACCTCCGTTTTACTTTCATTTCTGCAATCAAAATTCATAAACAGCCAAGTGAGCTCTTATGTTTTCATTTCATGGTGTGCTGATGACAACGGCATTATTCCAAAAGCTCAAAGTGAAAATCAATTAAAGCAGATTCAACTGGCCGGACAAAGCAGCATATTCATGCTTCAGCTGTCTGTATCTAGTTCAACTAAACATGCTTCAGCTGTCTGTATCTAGTTCAACTAAACATTCAATCTGTTTAAGAGTAAACGACATTGGAATAGTGCTATGATATGAGAATACCGACACTGATCTACAGAGGAACGAAGGGCAAGCTACCCTGTCCTTGGGACAGAATGGTCTCTCTGTCCTTTTTCTCCAGCTTCAGCAACCATACCGCTATCTTGGTGCACTCGCACAGTAACAGATTACGGAGGCAAAGGTCAGGTAAAAACTTCAAAACCTGACAGCAATCCTACACACCAGTGTGCGCTGCACACCTACAAGGACGGAGCGCAGGACCCTTCCTGAGCTCCCTCTCTTTCCATTCAATATGAAGATGAGATGGAGCAAAAACATCATACAGCTCCATGCTTGGACCGAAAGTATAAAACAATTTTTGCACAGCACCTCAGCACTGCCTTAGCAAAAAAAAAAAAAAAAAAAAAAAATTTTTTTGGGACTAAACTGAACTACTTAAACTGAACATAGCAAGCAACAGTTTGATGCAGTACAGAGTATGACATAAAAAATCAACTGAACTGATAAAATCATTCATCCATCTTCTGCACTGATCAAAAGTACATTAAAGCTGGCATCATCCTAATTATTAGTCCCATCGTTACCTCCAGCTGTCCAAGATTCCAATGTCCATCACCACCTCCCTCATCCACAGCATACAGAACATTATCACCATTAGTCACCCAAACCACAAACCACCATCAGGAAGGACCCTGACCTAAACAAAACATACATTTTCAAAACCAAATAAATCAAGTACATTTTTCGATGACTAAAAACCTGGATCCTGTGTGTCTGGTGATAGGCACTGAAAAAAAGATAAACCATCAGCTACTACCAAACAATGACAGAACGTCGGATGACCCCAAGGGAACTGAAAATGGTGATTTTTTTTTTCTTCTTTCTTTCTGCGTCCGCAGGCTGATACTCCTGCGGACACTGCCTGTATAGACAGGCAGTCGAGTTTTGTGTGTATGACCCTTTTTCATCCCGCCATTAAGGCAGCCATACTCCATCTTCGGGGAAGGTGCATGCTATGTGTAACGTGTCTTCCATACCAACGGCCAAACTGGCCTTCTCTTCCGAAAGTTGGTGATGGGATTTTACGTGCGTGCAAGATGTTGTGTGTGCGTTCACACACGGAACCTCGGTTTATAGTCTCATTCGAAGGACTGTATGGGGAATGGAGTCAGAACCAATGTTAACTCCGAGGGAAAAATCCCTGTGTACTGAAATTCAAACTCACAACCCCAGGATCACGAGTCCTGCGCTCTACCAACTGAGCTATTCCGGACCCGAAAATGGTGATGAACTCTTTAACTGAATACAGCAGGGCTGATCTCTCCACCTTTACAAAGTTAAACAAAAAAAGATGGGAAGTGGTGTGTGTGTGTGTGTGTGTGTGTGTGTGTGTGTGTGTGTGTGAATTCTGGCTGAAAGGGAATGATTTTTATGGCCGTTTATTTATCATCCAGCCTCAACAGGCCATGACTAGAATCTCCACCACATTCACCTATTCTTACTAGCCAGCCTCCGTAACAGGCCACTGCTTTTCTCATCAGAACTCTTTGTCCCCAAACAGCAGCTCTTGCTGCATGACAAGGTTTTATCAACATGGGTGCTAGGACGGTGACATCCCATTTGGTCTACTCCCATTTCGTCTACTACTCCCATTTCGTCTATTTCCATACTGACCATACTGCAAGGCTCCCCCCTGGCGTAACCAGTGTCCCAGTCTACTCCAAAGCAGAATCGATGGTCTTTAGATTAGAGTAGGGCAAAGCCCGAGAGAGGACGAAGGACGAATGAACGAAGGCCGTTAGGCCAAGTCGTGCTCACACATTTCTGAGTAGGCGAAATGGGAGTAGACCAAATGGAAGTAACCGCTAGGACTACCCTGTTGCCAAACCTGAAACTAAAAATCCTTGAGAGCCGTAAACCTGAAATCCCATATATAAGAAAATGTTGAAACAAAACAGCTGTGCCTAGTCAGTAATACTGCAATGCTAAAACAGGTCAGGCATAGACAGCCGCTTTGGAGGTGTGGGGGATGAGAGGACAATGTTGGTGAAGTGGGCCCATTGGCTTATGGTAGGTATACAGGGATAGGGGATAGTGCCCTAATAGGTGGGGGGGGGGGGGGGGTAATGGAGCAATCCCCCTTTTCCCACAAAATGTTTTCTTGTTTACAAACGTGTTTGATGCTCTCTCTTTGTAGAAGCTTTAAAAATTCAACATTAAAGTCCTTTCACAATAATATTGTCTACCTTTGTCAATCAGTTCCTTACTCTCTCTCTCTTTCTCTCTCCCTCTCTCTCTCTCTCACACACACACACACACACACACACACACACAAAGAGACAGATCTAATCAGGTAGGAACGAAATAGTATTTCACATGAAAAATTCAGACAGCTGCATGCAGTGGCACAAATATGAATAGCATTTCTTTTATATCAGATTTATATAAGTGTTTCCCTTCAGGTGTAATACATGAACAAAACAACTTTGAATTGTGACTTGGCAAACCATAACTTTAGGAGCCCATTTTTGTTAATGGGCATTGCTGCCAAAAACTGTACAAACATAAACCACTTGTATATTACAGACAAGATTTGTACGTGTTATACATATTAGCTGTTTCTTATAATTCGTATGAATGTATTTAAGAAAAGAAAGTGAACAGGAAATAATTTCCGACTGTTTCCTAAATCAAAACAAAACAAAAAAAACCAGCACAATTTCTTTAGATGAACTTAAGCCCAAATACGACTTGCCTTGCTAAAGTCAAAGTAAAGAAGACACACTGTTACACTAACAGTATAAATTACATACACAGAATATGTTATTCCATTGTATGATGAATTTTTTTCATCACTGTTCAAGTGCAACAGCATTACAATACTGACTAGAAAATATCCAAAACTATACAAAGAACCTGAGCTTATTTCTCAAGGCATTGGTATACATTTAAATAAGGAAACATTTTAACTAGTTAGTTAAACATTTTTCATAGGGTCCAGTGGATTTTAAAAGCATTTGAACTGATATAATATATATATATAATATGGAGAATATAAGCTTGCTGAAGGCTCATTTTGAGAAGCATTTATTTTATTTTCCCCATTCACCCACTCAAGCACATACTGTTAGTTAGGCAGAATCATCTACCACTGCAGATACGAATGCGTATCCCCCCCTATTTCTTCAATCTAAGACATAAGAGCAAGCTTTGTTTATAATTCAATATATATACACATATATATATATATATATATATATATATATATAAATATAATATATATAGATCAATATGGTTGAACAGCCTAAAATGATTCTAAAAGCGCTCGACCCCTTGGGGAGCAACATTTGTTAAAACAAGTATTAAAAAGGAATACTAAAACTCTCTACAAATTTGTTTCAAGCGTGTTGCGCTGTCATCATTATATATATATAACTGCAAAAGAAAAACAGATGAATTCAGTTATTTCATAAAGTGATTTATGGGAGATTCAACTTGCTAACCATTAGATGGGATGTGAGTGATGTTCCATTAAAAGATAGTGAAGAAAACATAAAAAAATCAAATTGATTTTTAATTAAAAAAAAATTAAGAATGTAAAACACAACCAAACGAAGGTCAGAAGTCCAGCTTGTAAGACTGAGTCCCAGCAAGTGAAGAAAATGCTGAATCAGACATTTAACATAATGCACTACGAGTCTGTAATTCTTCGGTGACGGAGATTCACTTCCAAAATCTCAATGTAAATAGAGAACACATTTTTGAAGAAAGTTTTAAAATCAGTGGCATGTATGATTTTAAACATCAATATAACCATTGTTAAAATCATTAATAGATTGATGGTACTGTGAAGGAGAGCCCGGTTTGCTGAGTGGTTAGAGTGCTTGCCTGCCGCGCATGGAGACCTGTGATCAAGACAACTCTCAGAAGAAGACAATTTTCCATATGCTCTCCAGTCCATCCAGCTGAAAATGGGTACCTGGCCCTATTCAGGGTTGGGGAAGGTGAATGCAGCGAGGGAGAGTATTGGGCCCTACCTTTATTATGATGACCCCAGAGTAGTGGAAACTAGCGTTATGCTCCCTACGGCCGAAACGGCTACTTGCCTACCTTTCCCTTACCTTTTAGTATTGTGGAGAAGTAACCTGTATTACATTAGACACTAGAATATAAAAACCTGCCAAATATAAAGTATCTAATATTAAACTTGTGTATTAGTTTTGTTCTGACACAAACAACATGCAGATAACTTTATTGACCTGAAATTGTTTACTCCCCATGTGACAAAGTCTTTCTAGTTAATTTACATCAATTTGATCAGAAACAACCAGCATCTGTGTGACATTGCACACGTTTCAGTTCATCACATAAATAATAAAATAATCATCATTCCCTAGTTCCTTTTTTTTTTTTTTTTTTAACAGAAGTTTCATTACTGATGTTTGAAACAATAAGGTCAAAGATGTGTCAGTGCTGGAAGTGTTCAAAGTTGGCGTGTAATTTTCAAAAAATATTTTGTAAGCTTCTTTTCTCTCAATTTTTAAAGTCAAGTCAACAGACTTTATTTTAATTATTTGTTTCAATCACACACATCTCAATGCCTAACAAAAATAAACATACAAAGAAAGAAATATTGATTATGTCATCTTGTGGAGATTACCCTTACAAAGTCAAAATTGCAGAAGAATGACTACTGAGCAAGTAATTAATATACTGATGTAGCCACCAAGGCAAGACATGAATGCCACTTGGCATCTGCATCCCATCCATCTAACAGCAAAACATGATTCCTAATCTGTTTTGGGTATTTTTGAGAAAAAAGCACGTATGTCATTTTTGACTGGCCTTTTACGCTTGGCAACTTTGTCAGATTTTCTTGTTGGAAGACAGGCAACGAAGTGGTTCGGTCGCCACGCAACCTCAGGAAAGTCCTTCCCATTTATCCGTGACCACACTATACCGACTCTTGCTCCTGGTACATCTGTTTCCTGAGAAGCAAGTTTTCTCGGAAGAAGTGGTTGATGAAGGTAGCAGCGGACGTTGTTACCCCCAAATGTAGGGTATATGGAGAAGACCACAGTCTGGAAGACACTGGCAACAGTATGCACTTGCCAAATGCCCAAGTACGAGTTCATCACAGTTGCAGCCTTTACCTCCTCTTGAAAAACACGCTTAATTTCTTCAGTGGTCAGATCATCCATGTTATAAAAGTCAGAGTACTGAGCATACACGTTTGTGACTTCAGGAATGTCCTGATGACAGTTTAGAATTGGATAGATAGTGATCTTCATTCAGTGCCAGTTCCATAACAAATCTGGCACACATTTCTAAGTACAAATCTTCATTGCCACAGGCTAATACTGAGGCTCTTCTTGTGAGACAGTTACCGCCTCCATAAATGCATACGGGTGTAAGTGCGGGACCATCTTCTGGATACAGATCTGATGCATGCTGATCTTGCTGAAAGTTATCAGCAAAATTGTCCCTTTTAATTGTCAAAGGATAACTTTCAAACTGCTTTCCCAGTTCAACGAAATCTAATCCAATTAAAAAAACGGCAAACAATGTTCAGCTATGAACGCACACAGAACAGTGTTCAACTCGGCAGTTCGATCACCAATTCCATCTCGGGTCACAGTAGTTTTAGCAGCCCCATCAAGCTTAGCAGTCTGTTGCAACGTGCCTAGAATGCGCTTGTGCTCAGTATCAATTGCATGAGCCGACAAGGCTTTTTTTTTCCCACTAGAACCGTAAGTTACCGTCCGGTTTGCAAGGAACACAAAAGCAAACACTGGGCGAGTCAATCTTCCTGCACCAACTTTCGAAGTACACACCATCGTTGTTTTTTTTCCTGGCAGCCACACCCACCCCCATCTGTTTTTTTTTACACCTTTTTCAAGGAAAGAAACGTCACTGTCCAAAGTCACTTCTTTCATTTTTCACTTCCTTTGGCCTTAAAATGGCGATTTCGACCATGCGCTTGATAACAAGGGACGTTACTCTCAGCGAACAATGTACATCTCTTTCGAGGCTCACGAAGCAGACCACTTCTCTTCACTGCCGATGCGATGTTTCTTCGGAAACAATGTTGAAAACCGGTGAAATTCTCCGAAATTATTTCTACCGCAAAATATACTTTGAACGAAATCGGAAACCGGAAAACATTCTCCCGAAATTATTTCAAAACCGGAAAATATTATTTTGAACGAAATCGGAAACCGGAATTCCGGCTCACACCGGAAAATTAGCACCCCTATATCTATATCGTCATCCTTCATTCTGGTTTCACACATAATGAAGTGGTCAGGGTCACAAGCACACCACCTCCTGTCCATCCATCAGAGCGGACATGACATGAACAGTATAGTAGCACTGACCACAAA
This sequence comes from Conus ventricosus, assembly GCA_018398815.1. Classification (NCBI taxonomy): domain Eukaryota; kingdom Metazoa; phylum Mollusca; class Gastropoda; order Neogastropoda; family Conidae; genus Conus; species Conus ventricosus. The sequence goes on along the minus strand of CM031625.1, from coordinate 21,351,254 downwards.
CTGATAGAGATAAAACCACTACCACCCCCCCCAAGTCAATATCATAACTATTCACACCACTGTAAGGTTGCAGATATTACCCTCCCCCTCCCATAAGAACGAAGCAATGAAGACATGCTGTATTTGTGTCAAACTGTTGGTATCCGCTAGTTCATGGGACTGTCGTTGGACAGTTTTTTGGTAGCGCCCACTACCGCGGGATTACCATTTACAACTGCTCTGTGATGGAGAAATTATTGCAGTCAATACGGGTTAGCAAGTAGAATCTTGTAAATTTGGGATCAGAACAGACACAACTGATCAGCACCAAATGTTAGAAGTTAAGCAACAGTAGTGTAGTGTAGTGTCTAGTTGTTCTTGACAACCTGATATGGATTACTCTCTGTGGACTGCCAGTACTTAAGGCTGTGACAAGAAAAAAAATGCCACAAGAAGCACAAAGAAAACGACAGAAAAGAAAAGAAGAAGAAAAAAAAAGGGGGAAAAAAAAAAACCCCATGCGGAAAACCGGGAGGAAGAAGAAAAAAAATTTCCCAAACCCGAGAACCCCAAAACAAAAACAAAAAAAAAGGGTTTGTATCAATTATTCAGAGCCCCGGGTCGGCCAGACAGACAGACGGGACAGACAAGTTTGCAATGACAGGTGAATTTCCCGCTGTGACAGGATTTTGAATGGGCAGCAACTTTTTTTTAAACATTTTTCCCCCTTTTCCACGCCCCAGATACGCACATTTTTCGTAAAACTGGGGAAAAAAAGGGGGGCAAAAGTTTTCATACCAACATACCACAAGGAATATTTCCGCAAATCAAAACAACAACTTTCCCCCAAACGGCGCGCCCGCACATTTCACACAAACTGCATTTATCCCCCAAACCCGCTTTCCCTTTGTGCCCTGGGGCTGGGCCCCTTTAAAGAGTCACCCCCCAAAAACCCCAAGGCCGGGAACGCTTTTGTGTGTTTTTGGACGTTTTCCAGACGGGGGCAACATTTTAAGTTATTTTTTACTGTCAGAGATTTTTTAACTATAATTTCTGTATGAAAGCAAGGGCAGTGAGTATTTTGAGAGTTTGAAAAAAAGCCATATCATCTTCTCTTTGAGAAAAAAATTTTAATTTCCGTGTTTAAAACTTTCTGACAGAACTTTGCGCCCCGGCGCAACTGTGCTGCGCGCGCCGTGCGTCGTTGGCCGCTGAACAAAACAGGGGTTGGGGGGCGAACTACCCTTTGCCGAAGAAAGGCCGGGCTTTTGTCAAAAACTTTTGGAAATAAAAAAGTTATTTAAAAGCATTTGTAAAGGGGCCCGTATTTAAAAAAACCCGTTGTTATAAACATATTTCTTCATTGTTCCCTTACATTTTATATGTACTAGGGTTTAAAATGAAGACAACGTGGGCCAAATTAAAGGAAACGAGAGGAAAAAATTTCCCTAAAGAAAAATAATACTACTGAAAACAAAAGGGTATAGGCATAACAATAATAAGTAAAAATTTTTTATTATAATTAAAATAATCCCTTCATTTCCCCAAACACTATCTATTTCTATCGGAAATTTCCCAAATTAAGTGTATTGGGGAAAGTACCCCTACCATTGGGGTGTTTGTGTGGGGGTGGTGTGGGGGGGTGTGTGTGTGTGTGTGGTGCGGGGCGGGCGTGCGTGCGGCGTGCGTTGTTGGGTGTTTGTGTGTGTGTGGAGAGAGAGGGGAGAGAGAGAGAAAAGAAAAGGGGGGGGGGGGGGGGGGCCGAAAGGTTTAATGGAACAAACGGTCACTCTCTCACGAACATTTTGAATTTTTAAAAGGGTTTTTGTGTAACTTTGTGGGAAAAGGTCAAAGGGAATCAAAGAAAGATAAAAAAAAAATCAGTAGAAACCGTCCCTAAATTTTTGCTTCTGAAAAAAACTTAATCTTAAATTGAATTTCTGGAAGATAGGGGGGGAAGAAACATTCAAAAATTTTTTGTGTGTTTTGGCAAACACTTTAAAAAATCTGACAAACCCCCAAACATTAAACTACGCAAAAGACCGTGCTTTGCAAAAATTTAAAAAAGCCTAAAAATTTAGGGCCCCCGGGTTTGACCCCATTTTATCGGTCACAGTGGGGCGCTATGCCCCTAAACTTTCAACACAAGAAAAGGTGGGAACCAGAGAAAAGATAAAGAAATCTGCCGTTCTCAAACAGTTTTCCCAACCGAAAAAAACCGAAAGTGCCAGTCAAACTCTAAATTTTTTCTTTTTTTTTTAAAAAATTTCCCCCCAAATTTTTTTTTATTGGGGGGAAATAAATTTTAAAATTGGGAAAAGTCCCTAAAAACTGAAATCATGCAGCCCTCCCCCAGTTTGGCATAAATGAAGCATTATCTCCAGTAAAAAAAACAATTTTTCCTTTTGTTCACTCTATGCCACATCAATCCACCCAAAAAATTCAAGGGGCCGCATCGTGCAGCCCCGTTTCCAACGGGCATTGACAAAGCATTGTCTCCGTTAGAAAAAGAACCCCGGGCCTTTAAAGTCAGCGAAGGCCCACTGACAAACACAGAAAAAGCTTATTTTCACAAAACTTGCCCCCATTAAGCTCTCACAGTCCAGGGGATAAAATGACTGTCACATCCCAAAACTGGGGGACCCCCGATTGTGCGAAAAAAATTAAAAAACCTCAAAAAGAATAAATTGAAGCCCGAACACCACTCAGGAAAAGCGAGCAAAAAAAATGAAAAAAATTTTTCGTTTGAATGTATCAGGAGACACAAAAACAAATGGGGCCCAAACGGGGGGGCCCACAAAACTAAGAGGGCAAGCAAAGTACGAAAAACAGCGGTTTCTTAAATGAAGCGAAATGGGGGGTAAAAAGGATAACTGAAAACTGCAAAAAAAAGGGTCCTCCCCTTTCGTGCGGCACTTGGCCCAGTTTGCCCAAAGTACAGACGGGCACAAACATTTTCAAATAGGATTTTGGGGGTACATTTTTTGCCAGTGAACAGAAAAAAAGGGAAAGAACAATCAAAGCACTTGTGCAGAAGTGGGAAATGTAAAGATAAAAGGGGTGGAGGTCTGGAAATGAGATCAAATGGATTATGGAACGGGTTTCCCAAAACCCCCCGCGGGCATTAAGGAGTCCCAGCTTTTTTCCCCCCAAACAGCGGGATGTTTATGACAATCAAGGCCCCGATTAACAGGGCAAAATGAGAGAAATTCCAGAGAACGAAATCGGGAATCAAAAAATTGGCGGTAAACCATGGGGGCGGTTCTTTTAAAAGGGATGCTTCAAATGGGCAAACCGGGGAACGCTAATTCAAAGCATAACACATGCTTTTTACCTTTGCTAAATGAAAGGGAAAACCCTGAAAACCAAGAAGACTGTTGGCCCCTTTACAAAGAGCAAATTGAAGCCCTTTGGGAAAGCATGGAATGGGGGGCCCAAACAAACCCCTTTTTTCTTTTTTGGAACTTTTGATTTTTTAAAAACTAAAATGTATGGACGTCAGGTGACGGGGGATCCCCCCGCCCTGTACTGCACAACAACGAAGACACAGATGCAGCGCCCCCCGGAGAAAATAAAGGGAAACACAGAAAAGAAAAACCTTTCATTTCAAAACAAAGGGACTATCAGAAGTATAACGTGCGGGAAAAAAATAAAAACAAAACCCAAACAAATTCAACAATTTTCATCAAAAAAACCAAGTTTTGAACATAGAACTGAAGCAGGTAAACCCCTCCCAAACCTTCACTCTTGCTGGGTGTTGTAAAAAAACACCATGCCCCTGCTTGAAGTTTAGTGCCATCCCTTTTGATGAACGGCGGGCAAGACTTTTGCTTAAATTTGGATACATCACTCTTGACAATTGGAGTATTTCCGTACATTTTCAGCAGCATGTAAAGAGAAATAGAGCCATTGGAAAAAAAAAAAAGAAACTGCTGAGACAACTCCACGCCAAGGCCAGAATTTAAAAACTACAAAGGAATTTAAAAGAAACCTAAAAAGAACCAAGGAAAATGGAGAAAATAAAAACTACAGCCATTTTCATTGCTATTCCGTTCGGGCCCAAAATCACAGCAAATCTAAAGATGTTTTTCTCGGGCAAACAGATCTTCCCACAGGTTTTAATCTTTCCCCGGGGGCCTTTTTTGGGGAACCATTGCAACAAGTACGGAAAAAACCCGGTGTACAAAAACATCGGCCGAGTTTTCCCAAAAAAGACAGGAAAATTCCCCAACTCGCTGGTCCCATACTAAATACATCCAAAACATTCGTGACTTTTTTCACTGAGCTAAATTTCCCCTTCTCGATGTTCATCGGCGCATATCCATAAAAGAGCCATCTGGGGATGATGAGTTTGGGAAGATATTGAAACTTTCCTTTAAAGGGCGTACAGGGCCTTTTACAGAGAAAGTTTCCCAAAACTGCCATCCCTTCCAAAACAAAATCTTTTGGGAAAATAAATGTGTTCCCTGGATCAAAAAACTGGGGACAGGAAATGGCACTGCCCGGGGGGAGCAAGGAGGGGAGGAAAAACAAAACGCCACAATCAAAGCACTGTTGAGAAGAGGGCGGGGGTGAAAAAAAAACAGCAACAGCTCCAAAACCCGCTCACAGGCATCTGACCCCGGTGGGACCACAGTTTTCCCTGGGCTGATTCTGCCACCCCTGGAGAAAAAAACACAGCACTGAATTTACGGGGAAACGTTTTGTAATTGCCCCCTTTTTAATTCCCTTTTCCCCAAGCATTTTTTATATTTTTTCAAATTTTAACAAAATTTTAATATATTTTTTCCCGGCAAAACTTTTCAGACATCCATTTTAGAGCGAGAGAGAGACAGTATGAAAAATTTATAAAACTAAGATTTGTTTTAAAAGAAAAACATACATAAGAAAATCCCAAATTGACAAAAAAATAATTGTGTACAAATCAACCCCATGAACGGGAAGAGCAATTTTAATGTTACTTTTAAGTTGACATATGTTCACGGGTACAAGTTTGAAAATTTCATGTTTTTTTAAAGGGGGTAAATAATAGCCAAAAAAAAAAAAATTTTTCCTTTATTTCCAAATTATGCATATATTGATAAATATGGTTTTTAAAAATTTTTACAGAATGAAAATAAATACTGAACAAACAACAAGTTTTTGTTTTAAATTTTTTTTTTAAACGGGGGAAGTGTACTTCATGTTAAAGTGTGGGGTGGGGACCGGGGCGGGGGGGGGGTTTTAGAGAGAGAGGGGCAACAGCAAAAAACCCTTTCAGGGTCACACTATTCGTAACCCCAAGCCGCTGACTGAGAGTGTAGGACACCCACGGACATGTGCCAAAAAAGACAGTTGGGGTCTGTTAAAAATTTATAGTGAACAGTTATGTATGAAAGTGGATATTTACACAGAACCATGGCTTTTCCTACAAGGGTTTGTGAGTACACATGTGGTGTGGGGCGGTTTCGTGCGTGCCCTGCGGGGTGCGTGCGTGGTGTGGTGTTGGGGGGCGTTTTTTTGGTGGGGTGTTGTTGTGTTTTGTGTGTGGGGTGTGTGTTTTTTGGTGTGTTGTGTGATCAGTGTTTTGGGGGTTTTGTGTGTGTGTGGGGTGTGTGTTGTGGTTTTGTATCTGTTTTGGGGGGGGGGTTTTGGGGCTTCACACGTCAGTTTTCAATCAGCTTCTCTTCCTCTCCCCTCTCTTCCCCCCCCCCTCTCTCTCTCTGGGCCTCCTCTCTCCCTCCCTCCCCCCCCCGACCCACCTCATTTTCCCCATTTCCCTTTTGCCCCGGGTTAAAATGTTGTGGTGTGTGTGTGTGTGTGTGTGTGTGTGTGGGTGAAAATCTGTTTTGGGGGTGTGAAGTCAGCATCACGTAGTTTTAGTTTTAGTTTTTCCTCTCTCTTCTCTCTCTCCTTTCCCCCTCCCGACCGTATGCCGTGTTTCCTGTATAAGTAATTTTTTTGTGTGTGGGTGTGTGTGTGTGTGGGGTGGGTGTGGGGTGTGGTGTGTGGGAGAGAAGAGTGTGGGGTGGGGTGTGGGTGGAGAGAGAGAAGGAGAGAGAGAGAGAGAAAGAGAGAGAGAGAGAGAGAGAGAGAGAAGAAGGGGAGAGAGGAGAGAGAGAGAGATTGTTCATTTTTGAGTGCAAGCCATTGTCATTGAAACCTTTTTTCCCCTATCATGCTTTTATTGAATTTTTTATACATGTACAAAGCTTTTTGTGCATTTCAAGTTCTTCCCCAAAAATTTTATTAAATTTAAACAGGGGCCCTCCCCCCCCACCTCCACCTCCTCCCTCCCGGGATCTTTTTTTGATTTTGGTGACAAAGGGAACCGGCAAAACTGTTTTTTTTATGTAAAGGTTAATTTTTCAATCAGTCCCCTCCTCCCCAACCCCCCAAACTCCCCCTCCCCTCCTCTATTTGACTCTCCCCTCTCTCTCTCCGAACCTCTCTCTCTCTCTCTCCAGTTTTTTCATGCGCCCGGTGTACACTGTGCATGTTTCTTTTTTTCCCTAATTTATTTTTTTAAGTTGGGGAAATTTTCGTGCGGCTTGTGTTGTCATGTTTTTTCCCAAACCCTTCCTCCTCACCCCTTTTTTTCTCGTTCTCTCTCTCCCCTCCCTCACAACACACACGCACACACACACACACACACACACACAAAACACACACACACACCCCACTCGACTTTGGGGGTTTCAGCAGTTTTTCTTTAAGCGCTGGGCTTGTTTTTTTTTTTTTTTTTCCATTAGCAGGCCCGTTAAAAGTTCATACCTAAACCCACATCTGTAAAGTTAATAATCCCCTAAAAAGAGGGTAAAATTGGGCGGTAAGTTTTTTTCTTTTAGTACATAAATTTTTGGGGTGCCCCCGCGCATTGTGCATGTGTGCGCAAGGTTTTGTGTGTGGTGTGGGGGTGTGTGGGTGTGTGTGTGGTGTGTGTGTGTGGTGGTGTGTTTTTTGTGCGCGCTCGGGGCCCGCGCCCCACGGGGGAAATGCTTTCGTTCGTGAAGTGTAAGAAATTTGTGAAAGGAAAAAATAAACCTTTGCAGAAAAGGGGGTTTAAGGGGTTGTGGACCCAAAAACAAAATTTCCCCCAGTTTTTCGGTGTACACCGCCTCCCGTGGCAGCCGTTGTGTAAACATTGGCCCGCTATAGGCCGCGATACCCACACCAAAGCAGTGGGTGTTCGCTATTCTCCACCTTTCAGTACAAGCGCCCGAAGGGGCCTTGGGCCCCTTTTCTCCCGACACTCTAGGGGTTTTAATACCAGACCGCTAGGCCTAAAAAAGTAACAGACCCCCGGGTGGTTTTGGGTGCGCCCCGGGAAAAATTTGTTACTTCTGTTTTCCGCTAAAAGCTTTTGAAGAATTTTAAAACCCAAACGACTTAAAAGCAGCGTCAAACTGCCGGTCCCCCCCCTTTCCCCTAAATTTTATGCAAAACGTTTGTTTTCAAATTTGGCCCCCTATACATGGGGTTTTTCTTTTCCCTTCGGGAAACCCAATTCCCACCCTAGAAGGGGGGGGGAAAATACTTTGGGTTTTGGAGTTAAGAGTTTCAATGCACATACTGAAGGAAAAAACCACTTTTCCCGTTTAAACCCAGCTGGCTTTTTAAAAAAACCTCCTCTTTCAGCAATTAGCTGTCTGTTTTTCTACAGTTCGCTGCTGAGAGTGTACAATGACATCTGAAGCATAAAACGCAGTCGTTTTGGCCCTGAAGTTGAAAAGGGTTTCAAACAGGCAGTAGAACTGGCTTTGGGCCCAACAGTGAACAATTAAAAACTTTTGGCCCTAAGTATTAGCTGAAAGGTCAACTTAGCCACCGTGTAAATTTTCCCTTTTTCATGTGGGACCCAAGGAAAGGGGCAGTGAACCCGTGGGCAAGGGGAACGGGGGTTTTGTCATAGGCCCCAAAATGGAAAGGGGAGGCGAGATGCCGCCGTCCCCTCGCATTTGGCTCCACCCTAAATGTTTCAGAACCACCAGAAAAACATTCCCCCTCTTTTTCCCCCCCAATTGGGGGCTGAGCATTTGTCACGGGGCCCCGATCTCTGTGCAGCTGCCTCATGCTAATAATTTCGTGCGTGCGTGGTGCGTGTGTGAGTGAGTGTAAATACAATTTTGTTTGAAGAAAAATGGAAAATGTAGATTTTTTTGTCATAAAGACCCCGGTGTATATTTAACAGATGAAGGGTTTAGTGATTGCTTTTCCAAAAAAACCCGTAAAAAACCCAAACCAAAACTTAAGCCAGTTCATTAGCCTTTTGTAAGTATGAAAAAATATTTTTAAAACCCCTTTTTCAGACACAAGTAAATTTTACTTCTTGAAACTGTATAGTACTGTTGCATCATGCCCGAAAACTCCGTGCATACGACTCTTTCACAAGACACACTCCACACATTTTGTTGATTATTATCATGATCATTATACCCATAAGGGACCCTTTCATGGAATCCATGTTTCAAACCCAAACACTGACTCTGGTGACAGAACCATATACAGCAGCCAACATGATACTGAACATTAAAAAAACAACAACAAAAAAACAAAAACAAAACAAACTTAGCACAGGCGGGCCGCAGAAACTTACAGAGCCAGACACGAGAGATTGGACTGTGGATTGAAGTTGCAGCAGAACACATAGTTGCTGTCCCCTTTCAATGTCTTCATGCACTTGCCCTGGGAAATTCAACACACAGTGAAGTCACTGGAAAACACACAATTATGATACAAAAAAACAAAAAACAAAAACACCTCTCTCCATTAAAATCATCATGAACAGCTGAAATTATGGACCAAATCCTTCACTGATTTTCCCTAGCAATGTTGATTTCTAGCGGTTCTTGCCTTAAAAGAATGCTGTTGGCTGTTCAAAGACACAAACACTTTGTTGAACGTTCAATCGGACCCATTCAATTTCCCCCTTTAGGTCAAATGAAAAACCTAACTACTCTGAACAAGCATTTATGAGGATGTTGACAGTTTGTCTTTCATTGGGAAAAATAAGTTAGAAAGGCCTTTTTTTTTTTCAAAACATAAATAAAACAAAACAAATGAATTCTACTGAAATGTGGACAGTTGGAATATCTGCTCATTGTGCATACCTCAGAACTGAGGAATAGCAAACATTCCAAGTATTCAAGCCATTCATCAACAAATAAGAAGATGCAGTTCATACAGAAAAATCGTGACGGTCACCAGGTTACAGTGCACCAGGAAAGAAACAATTCATAATACAGCCGGGGCCCGCTTAGAAGGAGCTCGGTTATACGATACCTCGCTTACTGGGAGTGAAGAATTAGGCCCTAAACCGCACCGAGTCCGGTTATAAGGAGTGCCGATAGCACCGGCTTCAAACCGAAAGTAGGTCGAGTTATTTCATCTTTCCTGTAAGGGAGAATTATCGGTACTTGCTTCCGTGGAAACTTCCGCCCATCACAACCACATGCCGCGCTACCCTTCAAAGCGAACATGTCTGAACGCGCGAAAAAGAGAAAATCTCTTTCTTTTATGTTCGTTCTGTTTGTTATGTGGGCATGTTGGAATTTACCCATTGGGGATGAATAAAGTGTATCTTATCTTACCTTCTCTTCTCTTCTCATCTCTCTCTCTCTTATCTTTTCTCTCTCTCTCTTTTCTCTCTCTCCTCCTTTCTTTCTCTCTCTCTCTTCTTTCTCTGGTGTGTGGGGTTGTTTTGTGTGTGTGT
>CM031625.1:21311166-21336166 GCA_018398815.1 Conus ventricosus | reverse complement strand
AAACACGGTTGACATGTTGGTGCCACAGACAGGTTGATTGGCTCTCGTCACACCATCTACAAAAAAAAATGTCCAAATATTGATCGATCTCTGCGCGATCAAAAGAGCAAACAAATGCACTGGAAGATCGATCGACTGTACCGACTGTCAGACTGCGCACGGCGATTTCATGGTTTGTGAGTGATGTCATCAGTAGATGTCCGTAAAACAAACAAACAAACAAAAACAAACAAACAAAAAAGTAATGAAATGATTAGTTACGATGAGGGGACGGGGCAACGGGGATAGGGATGGTGTGGGTGGGAGGAAGCTAGGCCTATTCTTCGAGAGCGAATACTTGATTTAAAAAGATCATGCCAAATCTCACAACGCTGACAAGAATTCCATGGCGTTTCAGCCAGTGCATAGTCGTTCTAATTACGCGTTGACCTACCTACACGCGTCGCTATGTTGCGGTCTTTTCCATGTGGGCTTTACGTGTAGTTGTTCAACTCTGTTCTGTACATGCAGTGCACCGCTGTCTGTCCAAGGTTTTGTTGTCACGTTTCACATGCTATGACCGAGGATCATTCATTCCTAAGGATTCAGACCAGCATCAACGACGGAGAGGACTTCTTGGTGACTGACAAACAAACAGTGCGACCGGTGGGCGATGTCGGATTGTTTGTCGTAGTTATAAAAAAAAAAAGAAGTCTATTGATCTTTATTTCGTTTATAGTCGTTTTTGTACTCCCAGTTCTTATAGAACAGGAAGTACTTTACAATGGGAACGAAGAAATGCTGTCTGCGTGCGTGCGTGCGGTGTGTGTGGTCAAAATGTGTTCCACTCGCTCCAGACAAAACTACAGAGCCGATCTTTCTGAAAAATTGTAGGTATGTTCATTATGGGTCACGGATGATGCCCTGCTATAACGGCCCATAACGGTTTTTCTTTTTTATGGAATATCTCAGAAAGTATTTTTGACTAATTTTTCTGAAAATTTGTGGCATGGTTATTATGGATCACGGATGATGCCCCGGCGGTCGTTTTCTTTTACCGTTGTAGCCGTTACTAACGGCTTATATCGGCCCATCCCCAAAAACAGTTTTCGTCTTTATGGAATTATCTCAGAAAGTACTTGGCGAGATCTTTCTGAGACATTTGTCGGTTTGTATTTATGGGTCACAATGATGGCCGATGTTTACCCATGATGCCGTTACTAACGGCTAATTAACGGCCCAAAACGGTTTTTTTTTTTCCTCTTTAGGAATATCTCACGCGGTATTCTAGTAATCTGGGGAGTACGTTTATATGGTTTCGCTTCTTGTTTCTTCATCTTATGCTCTTGTCTGGAAAAGTACTTTTTTAAACGATGTTCAGTTGTTACAGGGATAAGGAAAAAGTTAATTGCCCGATGTGTGTGATACAAAAGAATCAGTCTCTGATACCACTGTTCATATTCAAGTAAACTCGACCGTCCTCTAAATATGTATATGTTTTAATAATCAGATTTCCAAAGATGTGTGGAAAAACGCCATTTCAGGAAACAAATGTAATTTTGTGTAATTTTTTTTAATTCCCGATTGGCGGTTATCGAAAGGGAGAAGGAGGGGGGACGCAGGGTTGGGGAAAGTGAAGAAAATCAGGCCGTCGGGAATGGGGGGGGGGGGGGGGGGGGGGGGGGGGGGGGGGGGTGGGGGGGGGGGGGGGTGGGGGACAGAGAGAGAGAGAGGGGGGGGGGGGGGGGGGAAGAGAGAGAGAGAGAGAGAGGCGGAAGAGGATGAGGGGGGGGGGGGGGGGGGGGGGGGGGGGAAGGGGGGGGGGAGGAGGAGAGATGAGAGGGGAGCGGAGAAGAGGAGGAGGAGAGTAGGAGAGAGAGGATGAGAGAGAGAGAGTGGGGGGGGAGGAGGATGAGGTAGAGGGAGATAGGAGAGTGAAGATGAAGAGAGAGGAGGGACAGAGAAGAGGGGGGGGGGGGGGGGGGGGGGGGAGAGTGGGGGGGGGGGGGGCAGAGGGGGAGGGGAGGGGGGGGGGGGGGAGATGAGAGGAGGGAGAGGAGGAGAAGGGGAGAGGATGAGCGAAGATGAGGGGAATATGAGAGAGAGAAGGAGAGATGAGAGAGGATGGAGATGGTGAGATGGACGAGCGGAGAGGGAGAAGGAGGGGAGTTGGAGGGGGTGGGGGGGGGGGGGGTGGGGGGGGGGTAGGGGGGGGGGGGAGAGAGGAGGGGTTATTAATAGTAAGGTTTAGAAGTAAAATTTTAACAGATTTTGCCTTCAAACAAAACACTAATCACTCAAATCATGAGCATCTTTCCATCTACTACACCTCGTTGTTGGGTTAATTGGTTGCTTGACGTATCGGTCTGCTAGCCTAGGCGTTTTTCAAGTTGGATTGTGGGGGTAGGTGGAGGGCCCCTAACTTACGTCCATCCGACGAGAATTACAGAGATAATTTGGTATACTTTCGTAATTACATGCCGTTTCTTCTTCTTCTTTTTTTTCTCCTTTCTCCTCCTCTCCTCCTCTTCTTCTTCTTCTTCTTCTTTTCTTCTTCTTCTTTCTTCTTCTTCTCTCCTACCTCCTTTTCTCCTCCTACCTCCTCCTTCTCTCCTTCTACTTCTGGACAATTATAAAATGGGTAACAACTGCTGGAAAACCAAAGTCTTTCCCCGAAGATGGGAGTATGGTGCCTTAAAATCTGGCGGGATAAAAAAAACGGTTTGCACTCAAAACTTCACTCCATTTGTGGGGCCAGATAATGGGATTAATACTTGCCTCTGTCTATCAGGGAGTGTCCGCAGGAGTATCAGCCTGCGCAACAGAATAAGAGAAGAAAGAAAAATTAAAAAAATTAATACAAGGACAACAACTACACAACAACAAGGGGTCTGGGGGGGGAGCGAAGCGAAAGGGTTATGTGTCAATAATTAAAGATTTTTTTAAAGATTTTCCCAGAGGGAAAAACAGATGAATGGACTACAAGACATAGGAACAGTGGGACGACAGTGACTTGCAAAAAAAAAACAAAAAAAAGTTGAAGAGTAAACAGAAAAGGGGCCAGAAGTTTTAGCAGTGTGTGAACACGTTTGTCTGAAAGACCCAGCGGTTTCCCCGTGATTGACAGCTGTCGTTCAATCGTTCGTTGGCAATAAAAAAAAAGGGACGAAAGAGAGAAAGGGAAGAGCCTGGGAACGGGATGGGGAGAGGGTGGGGTGGCGGAGGAAAGTAGGATAGTATTGGGGAGAAAGTGGGGTGCTGGATGGGGGGGGGGGGGGGGAGGGGGGGATGGGGGGGGGGGGGGGAGATATGTGACTCTCTTGTGTTTTCAAGAAGCACCGCCCTTGCCTATTTTCGACTTCTGTTGTATATTATTCATGTTATCTCTCAAAATTCCAGAAGGATGGTAAGAATATATCTATGATTTAAAAAAAAAAACAAAAAAAAAAAAAAGCATTGCTACTGCTTTAGATGGCGAAATGAAGTGCTTTTGAAGCGTAATATAAAATGGCGGACAGGCGGACAGGGCAATTCAAAGAGCGGCCGAACTCATGTAGTATTTTGGTCGATATTTCTCAGGGGTTTCCTCGTAAAATATTTGACTTTGGGGATCCAGCTGCGTTGGTAAATGAATGCCGGTCACGGATCGTATTACACTGGGTAATAGCCGGAAGGTTAAAAAAGAAAAAAAAAGAAAAGAAAGTAAACTCTGTCTGGTCAAGTTTTGTTCTCTGGCTTGATTTACCCGCTGTTTGGTCTCGTGATCTTAGTCAGTGATGTGGTCTGGGGGGAGCGTTGGTTGTTGCTGGCTGGACGTTTGGTTTGGGGGGAGTGTGTCACCCCCCTCCCTTACCCATGCCTCCCCTGGTTATTATTTTTATCTTCATGCACTTCTTATTCACCCCCCTCTTCGCTCCCCCCCTGCCTCTCCCCCCCCCCCAACACACACACACACACACACACACACACAACACACACACACCACACACCACACTCCTCCCGGAAAAACCTACATTACGCTATTATTTTACGAGTGGGGAAAAAAAAAGGGAAAAAAGATATAAAAAGAAAAGAAAAGTGGGATGAACAAAAATTAAAAGGAAAAAGAAAGATCGGGAGGTTTTAGTCGGGCTTCTATTGGCCTTTGGCGGCCCCCCGCGCGGCCCCCCCCCCCCCCCCCCCCCCCCCCCCGCCCCCCCCCCCCCCCCCCCCCCCCCCCCCCCCCCCCTCCCCCCCCCCCCCCCCCCCCCCCCGCGCCCCCGCAGATGGTTCTATCGGTATTTAGCGGAGCTGAGCAGTGTAGACGTTGATTAAACACCAACGACGAAGATGTCATTGTTTTCTCTGATCGATGGTTGATAGTACCATGACAACAAGATTGACTAGTTTTTGATCGGTAGGATTATTTGTTTGCCTGGTTTTGTTTCGGTTGATATAGCTTTATGCGCGTGCAGTGGATTCTGTATACAGTCAAACTGCAGCAAGGAAGATCTGAATAAAGAATCTCTCCCATCGTAACTCCTGTTTAGGGAGTTTTTATAGGCGAAAGGTTGGGATGCTTCTCAGGTTGCATGCAAGTGTTTCCCCTGTGGGATAGGGGGGGGGGGGGGGGGGGGGGGGGGGGGTGGGGGGGGGGGAGGGTTTTTGTACCAATAGTTCCCTTTCTTCTGGGACATTTGTGCTAGTAACGTCCTTTCCCTTTCGCTCCTCAGTAGCTTGTCTCCTTCCTTTGCTGGTCTTTCCGTTACTGTCCTTTCTGTCTACCATATCGTTTACCTATCTTCTTTTTGCTGTACGGTAGTTCTACGGTCCCTTCTGTTACATATCTTTTACCTATCTTCTTTTTGCTGTACTGTCGTCTACTGTCCTTTCTGTTACCATTATCTTTTACCTATCTTCTTTGTTGCTGTACTGTCGTCTACTTGTCTTTCTGTTACCATATCTTTTACCTATCTTCTTTTTGCTGTACTGTCGTCACTGTCCTTTCTGTCTAACATATCTTATACTATCTTCTTTTTGCTGTACTGTCGTCGACTGTCTTTCTGGGCTACCATGTCTTTTACCTATCTTCTTTTTGTGTTACTGTCGTCAACTGTCCTTTCTGTCTGCCATTCTTTTACCTATCTTCTTTTTGCTTGTACTGTCGTCTACTGACCTTTCTGTTACCATATCTTTTCCTATCTTCTTTTGCTGTACTGTCGTTACTGTCCTTTCTGTCTGCCATCTTCTTTTATCTATTCTTCTTTTTTGCTGTACTGTCGTCTACTGTCCTTTCTGTCTAGCCATCTCTTTTATCAATCTTCTTTTTGCTGTACTGTCGTCTACTGTCCTTTCTGTTACCATGTTTTTTTCTATTTTTCTACAATACTTCTTCCACACATTTCTGCGCTGAACGAAGTCGGAGTGAACTGACTATACTCTCGAGTATAGTGTGAGTATCCGACATGGTATTTTAAAAACGAGTTCACACGCTGCATGATACTGGGAACGCTGAGAGAAGAAGACATGACGAAGCCAAGACGCATATCAGTTATAGAGCACTTTTTATCGTTATTGATTAGTGCATCAGATGATTGTTCATTGCTCTCCCATCCTTCCCCTTAAGTTTCTTATTCTCTCTTTTTTTTTTTTCTTTCTCCATGTCTGTTCTTCTTGTTTCTCTTGTTCTTGTTCTTGCTCTTGGGTCTTTTTTTCTTTTTTCTTCTTCTTCTTCTTCATCTTTTCTAACTCTTCTTCCTCTCCTCTCACTCCTTCCTTTCTTCTTTTTTTCTTCTCTCCTCCTACTCTTTCCTTCTTCTTCTTTTTTCTTTTCTTCGTTCTTCGTCTTTTTTCTTTCTTCTCTCTCCTCCTCCTCTTCCTTCTTCTTCTTTTCTTCTTCTTCTTCTTCTTGTCTTGTCTCCGTCCATGGAGATTTAGACTCACCAAGAATGACAAAACTGTACCTCATTCTGTCTACCATAAGAAGCCAGTGCCCATTTTTTGTTTTGTTTTGCGCTGCTATGAAAAAAGAAGAAAATTGTTATTGCAATCTGTACGGAGAAGAGAGAGAGAGAGCAGAGAGAGAGAGAGAGGAGAGAGAGAGAGAGAGAGGGAGGTGAGAGAGGGAGAGGGAGAGAGGCGAATTTCGTGCTGTGACCTGTAGCCCTGAAGATACCATTGTTTGTTCTGAAGATAATTTCAAACGGAAAGAAGCTGAAGCGAAACTGCAGCTTATTTCTCTCTCTCTCTCTCTCTCTCTTCTCTCTCTCTCCTATCTCTCTATCTCTCTCTCTCTCTCTCTCTCCAGCCTGATGTGGCCCTCTGTCGGTCGGCTGGGCTATAAGCAACTTATCTTATTCTCTCTCTCTCTATTTATACCGTACCTTTACCCATTTTTTCTTTTTCCAGTCTCTATATGTCTGCCATGTACGTACCGATGTAATCCCGGGTTTACACTAAAAAAGGCTTCGTACTGGCAGGTTTCCACACACGCACACACGCACACCCACGCACACACGCACACCACACAACATACACAACACACACACACACACACACATTGCACACCACACACAGTTATCGAACAAGAGTCATTGAAAATGTTCTTCAGGCATGGGTGATGGTGACGCTTTGGCTGTCTGGCACCAGGTTTCCAGGACTGGGTCTCCGAGGTCGTTCTCGGGTCTCGAGTAGAAATCCCCTTCTTTGTCTTTTCTCGCCACTTCTGGGATTTTTGAACTCAGTCTTTCTTCTTAGCTTGTCTTATGCCTGAGATCTTGCTGCCACTTCTGTATCCAGACATGTTTCTTGCAACCCTTACTTTTGTCCTGCTTCTCTCTCTTCTCTCTCTCTCTCTCTCTCTCTCTTCTCTTCTCTCTCTCTCTCTCTTCTCTCTCTCTGTGATGTTGTTCTTCCCTTCTTCCCTGTTATTCCATTCAGTTGTTTATAGGGATGGAAACAAAGGATATCCACTTTGCGCCCATGCCTTTTGTCCTGTTCACATGTTCACATGTGCCTGCACTGAATTCCCCTTGGCTACATTCTTCCACACATCAGCATTTACAACATCCTACCAAATGCTTAGCAAACAACCACTTCCACCAACATGGATATCAAGAATTCCCGCCCGACTTCGGGAGCCACTTTCCACAGTTTGTTATCCTATAGAAGCTTCGATAACGAGTCCACACGCATTCACTAGCCTGACAAAACATCAACACAGTTGCCTCACAGCAATTACCTACTGAACAGCCCAAGACTCTTGTTCTCCAGGCCTGGTTGCAAAAGCAACTCGCTCACTGGGTCTTTCGCGCCCCTTGTGATCTGAGGTCCTGTGGGATCTGTTTCTCTATTGGAAGGTTTCGAAACTCGGAAGAGGTCCTAACAACTAAGGTTGCCATCTATCACGTGGGACAATAATTACCTGACCACTTCAACCTCCTTTGACACAGTTCGACATATGCACTGGCGAGGGTACTACTGCTGATCAGGCTTATACCTATTCTCTCCCACTATGGCGCGAAAAATATATGTTCCTCTAAGGCGTTTAAGCCCTTCTTGTGAGTGTTTTGGCTCCCTGACAGGAGGGGATGTGTGTATGGGTGTGTGTGTGTGGGAGGGGGGCGGGGGGGAGGGGGGGGGAGGGAGGTTAGGATGACGCATCTTCCCAAAAACTTAGCAAGGGGAGGTGATTCTTGTGAGAGCGAGGAGAGGGAGAAGGAAGGAGAGAGGGGGGGGTTTTATTTTTCCTAAGTTTTAGGGGGGATGTTTTTGTTATCTTCCAAAATAGGCCTACCTGTAAAAGCGGGGAGGGAGAGAGAGAGAGAGAAGGGAGAAGGGCGAGTAGGATGGCGGGATTCATATAACTCATGTGTTCCACAAATGTTTAGGCCTCCTTCAACATCATAGGGAGGTGCGGGGTCAGATGATTGTCTAGCCACCTCAATGTAAGGAGTGATTGCTGGGGTTTGTAGAATGTTTGCTGTTTGGATTTCCATACAACAGAACGTTAACACTTGTTGATTGCTATGATAACGTTTGTATTGACTGATCATGACGGTGGTTCAACAAACAACTGTTATCATCAGAATGTGGCTGCCAAAAGTAAAAGATATGGTAAAGGGATTGAACCAAAACCTGTTCTCCAAACACTACACTCGTTTTCACTGGGTGGGGGGGGGGGGGGGGGGGGGTGTTGGCCCCTCCCATCCCCCAGGTTCGTACGCCATGGTCTGTCTATCTATATATCTGTCTGTCTGTCTATCCATCGATCGATCTCTATATCTATCTGTTGTCTGTCTATTTATCTATCTATTTAGGGCTTTCTATCGATTATCTATAACCTGCTATCGATCTCTGTCTTTTTCCCCCATAATTTTGTCGATCTAACTATCGATCATCCATCTATCAATCTGTCTATTCTATCAATCTATTTAAAGGCTTGTACGGGCCACTCGGTATCAATCCGTTACAGTCAACAATCCACGCGGCGCGATCAGGCACTGTCAGAAATCCCAATGAATTCAACAGCCATATCCCTGCATAAAACAACTCACAGTGAAAAATTAAAAACATGTTGAGTGCAAAATGAAGCTAATGTCTCCCGAGCAAACGAACAGATGGGATCGAATCACAAGATTTTTAAGCTACTAACGTGTTTCAATTCAATTTACGTTACGAGACAGCTAGGCCAGTGTTTACGTGGGGAAATGGTGGAGAAATGCATGTACACTCATACACAACGGTTTGTAGCAGAGTTTTCGAAGTTTGTGAAGGTTTTGACGTACTTCTGTAGGTTGAGTGTCAAGTTACATAAAAGCTAGCTTTAAAGTAAGTAATAAAGACCCTACTAGCAAGCAAGTGTTCTAGTGGTTAGGATTTCGCGCTCTCACCGCGACGGCCGGGGTTTCGATTCCCCGCTTGGGATTAATTTTTTTTTTTCTTTTTTTTTTCTTTTCGCTCTGGAAATCACGTTACATTTGCGCAGAAAATTTCAAAAAGTCTTTTCTTTGTAAAGCATTTTCTTTTTTTTCTTTTAATGGACGATATGACTATTTTTGCGGATTTTATTTTTCTTTTCAGCGCAGTACCAATTGACTTACGATACGAGTTCCACATAACGAGTGATGCAAGCTACCAATAAAACAAAGAGGAAGAACAGCCTTTGCTCCAACGATTGAAATCAACTGCATGCTCATGAAGTCAAAACAAACAAAATTCGTTGGCTTTAAGTATTCTCTTGTCTCTGTTGTCTGTCTGTTGTTGTCTGTCTCTTGTTTGTCTGTCTTTCTCTCTCTCTCTCTCTTCCTGTCTTACTCTCTCTCTCTCTCTCTCCCTCACTCCCCTCCTTCCCCCTCTCTTCCTCTAGAACTCCCGGCGGCTTTTACTCTTTGCTGTTTGGTTTCATGAAGAAGAAGAAGATCCGCAAAGAAGAAGAGAAGCATGAAGAAGAAGAAGCAGGAAAGAAGAAAGGCAGAGAAAAGCACCCCCAAAGAACTATTGTAGGAACTTTACTGCTTTGACACAGGTGCCAAAGATGAAAAATCAGTCTGAAACGTTTGCAAACCAAAAACAAAAAAAAACCCGGTGCTTAAGGAATCCTCTAACACTCTCCTTTCTCCCATCCACATACTTATTGACACCATGAGATTGATTCTTGCCTTTTTTTTTTTTCTTTATCTTTTTCCAATATTTTTAAACCATTAATAGTATTCTATCAGTTAATATATTATTCATCATTACGACTTTGACTCACTCACTATTTCCCTTCCAACAGCATCGTTCTTATTCAAACGCTTTTCTTGCGCTGAACCCTGGAGCGATTTGACTGGGGGGGGGGGGGAAAGCGATCCTTCAAAAGTAAGTTGAATTTTCGTTGTTCTATTCGTTTATTTAACAACCCGACGAAGACCTAAGAGGTCGAAGGCGTTGTGTTTAGTCTTGTGACTGTTTGTCCACGTTCTTTGGGCGGTTCGCTAACATTATTTAAGATTTGTTAACAAAATAAAGTCATATCAGCATTCCTTTGCGTGGAAACAGAAATCGAAATACATGATCGTAGTGTGTGGTTTTCTATCAGATCCAATGACAGTGTTGCTTGGAGATATCTGTCCTGAAAAGCCAAGGACGTTCATCTCGACCTAGACTTGAATTCCGAAACTCCGATTCATCTGTCCTTTGTCATTGACATCAGGCAGTTACTTCTATGTGTCTGGAAAAATACAGGCAGTACTTCTATGTGTATTGAAATCAGGCAGTACTTCTAATGTGTCATTGAAATAACAGGCAGTCAGTACTTCTATGTGTATTAAATACAGGCAGAGTACTTCTATGTGTCGTTGAAAATACAGGCAGTTTTAATGTGTCATTGATAATACAGCAGTCTTTTATGTGTCATTGAAATACAGCAGTACTTCTAAGTGTCATTGAAATACAGGAGTACTTCTATGAGGAAGGCAACTTCGCCGGCTGGGGCGGTTTTAAAACCCCTTTTTTTCTGGGAGTGTCTGGGCAATGCATATCAAAAAAAGTGTTCGCTTATGCTCTGGGTTTCAGTGTGACCGTTCTGTAATGACACCATTAGGTGAAAAAGGACATCTGAAAAGAGTAGAGCCTGTTTCTTTTTCGCTCTGAAGATTCGAACTCACACCTTCAGCAAAAACAATTCAGGCGCTTAACAGACCCACGTTATTCAGATGCTTATCATAGGACGCTTAATATGAACGCTTAATCACAGATGCTTATCACACGTTTAATCAGGCCCGCTTAATCATAGGCTTAATCAAACGCTTCATCACAGTTGCTTAATCATAGACGCTTGTTAGATGCTTAATCACTAGAACTTAATATAGACACTTAATCATAGACCCTTAATCATAGCACTTAATCAGACGCTTAATATAGACACTAATGCGCTTAATCCTGACACTTAATCATAGAGAATTAATCGACACTTAATCATTAGACACTTAATCAGACGCTAATCATAGAACTTCATCAGGACGCTTAATATAGACACTTAATAGACGCTTAATCATAGACACTTATCAGACGCTTAATCATAGACATAAATCAGAGCTTGATCATAGACACTTAATCAGGCGCTTAATCATAGGACCACCTTAATCAGAGATTAATCATAGAACTTAATCAGACGCTTCCTATAGACACTTAATAGACGCTTACTCATAGAACACTTAATCAGACGCTTAATCATTACCGGCTCATAGTCGGCAGTACAGGCCATAGTGGAAAACGAAAGAAGCTTTCAAATGCTGGAAAAACAGACAACCGTCACAAGAAGAAAAGGAGAATCTAACAAATGAGTGACGCAGGTGCGAACAGGGTTTAAATATTTTTTTTAAAAAAGGACAATACAAAAGCTTTGGAACGTTAAATACAACTCATACATAACAACAGTAAAAAACTACAACTAAAGAAAAAAAAAAAAAAAAAAAACTCCGAAGGACATATGTAACTCTGGGCACCACGAGAAAGTCCTTGAACCGTTATCATAGTAGTCGTTATTTTAGTGTGTACGCGTATTCAGAGAGAGAGAGAGAGATGAGAGAGAGAGAGAGAGGATGGGTTGGGAAGGGGGTCAGGGGTGGGGGTCAGGGTGGATGTGGTGTTTTACAAAGGGACGTAATTTGCTTTTTTGAAAGCTATAGGCATGTTCACAATACAAGAATGCAAAATGAGCCGACATGAATGAGATCGAAATACCGCACAGTCTGATCGCACCTGTCAACAAAGTGCGCACGCTCACGCTACATTAGTCACCACAATGCGTTTTGTCATTAGAACTAAATTTCGTTTCCCTTTGTTTGACGTCATCTACCAAACTGATAGCCATTTCCTACACACACACACACACACACACAGAGTTTGAACAGACACACACACATAAACACATGCGCGCGCACGCACACACTTGTATTCAGAGAGAGAGAGAGAGAGAGAGAGAGAGAGTAAAACGGCGTCTCATATTGAGGCGGGACGCAAACTTTGCGCGGTTACCATAACTTCATCTTTACACAAATGACGATTAGCGTCCCCCTTCTTGGTCTCAACAGTTTTTGTTTTTCTTTCTTTCTTTCTTTTCTTCTTCTTCTTCTTCTTTTTTTTTCTTAAAAAAAAAAATCGTTTGTAGATGGTTGACCCTACGATTGGTCAGTGTTGTCTTCAGGCTTCTAGAGGGGTACTTACCCTGTGCACAGGTGATAGAGTGGTAAAAACGCCACTAACTGCGTGTCGCCGTTCCGCTCACGAAGCGTCAGCTATATTCCTGTCCTTGAAGGTAGTGAGCTGTACATTGTACAGGCACTAAGATTATGGGATGTATGTATGTGTGAATGTTGGGCTTTGTGAGCAATGTTTACTTTTTGTTATCTTACAAATATTCATTGCACTTTCATACATGTCTGATGTTCTGTCCGTTCTTGCTTTTGTGATCATTTTTGCACTAATACCATTTCTGTTTTTGAAGAGCATACACTTTTGTTTCTTCTAAAAGAATCCCGGGTCATCGTTCGAGTCTGGCGGAGAAAGTTTTATTGGTTTATTTATTTGTTTTATTTGTCCTTCCACACCCCCCCCCTCCCCCCCCCCCCCCCCCCCCCCCCCCCCCCCCCCCCCGCTCGTTTTTGCCCTTTCTACATGACTTCAAGGGGTGGCAGAGATTTAACCCAAGAGACATTCTACTGATCGACTGAGACAAACCAACAAAAGCAGACATCAAGAAGATCGGGAGAGCAGAAGGACTGGACTGGATTCCGGCAGAAGTCATCACAGCTTTTGTAAAAAAAAACGATGTTGGCATACTGCAGAGCCTCTTTAGCAAAACGTTGAGCGAGGAACAGATCCTGGCTGAATGGAAAGAACGAATCCTGATCCAGCTGGCCAAGGAAGGGACCTTCAGGGGCTGCACCAAGTACCGAGGGGGAATGTTCCTGTCAGTGCCTGGAACAGTCCTGAACACAATCCTATAGCAGAGAATGAAACAGACAGTTCACTGCAAGCTCCACAAGCACACACAACGATGACAATGACACAGACAATGTTAGGTAGGTACCCAAGGTCTGACCTGCACGCTGGGCTAATTTAATGCGCCGGTCAGACATCTGCTAGGTCGTAGTCATGGGACCCTCTTCTGAAATTCCTTCATCTCAGTCATTGATTCATTTATCAATCAGCTTTAAATCGTGTGCAGTGTGGTCTCAAAACTCAGCAGATGTGGTGTAGCGTATATGGACAAGTCCGCGCGCAGTGACACCTCCTTGATGAAACAGAAACTGACACTGCCAGCTCAAAGATCAGCACACAGATTTCCACAGGAACAGATTCAGTGCAGACCGGACCTTCTCGCTATTGTTGTCGTGGTCCAGTGGCTGGAGTGGAGTGCCCCATCATAGACCGTGAACAGGCAGATGCCGTGGGGGCTGCAGAGGCACTTTAAAACACACAGTAAACTTGTCTCCCCTAATCCAGTGCACCAGCCAAGTCATGTCACGCACGGCTGACCATGCGCGCCAGCAGTCGGGCAGTTTTGAGGTCACTTCGGATTTGGTCAAGGGTACCAACTGTCACTTGTCTTATTCCTCAGTTCTGGTTATCAGTTAGATCAGGAAGATCATCACAACAGGCAGGAACAACGGATATTTATAGACTCCCTGAACACGGCGAAAATGTCTCTTTTGCTAAAGACATGGTACTCCCGTCGCACAAATACCACCAGATGTAGGACAAGACCTACTGCCGGTAGTAACATCAGCAGGAACCGAGCTCAGTGGCAACAAGAGGAAAGCAGAACTCATGAAGATCGATGCCACTGCCAATATTTCGAACGCAGGTGATGGAGAGTAAACAAAAGAAGTCGAATCCTTTGTACTTTTGGGGCAGTGATTTTTTGTGTGTGTTTGTTTGTTTGACTTTGTGTTCTATTTTGTTTGTAAGGCGAAGGGACTCTTATGAAGATATATCACGGCCAGTGTAGGCAAGGTCTGAGTTAATTAAGTGGCCTCTACCATGCTGAAAGAACATCTGTGCCTCAAGAAAGATCCGCACAGCCACTTCATTTCTAATGTCGAATCGGTCTTGCTGTACGGTTCTGAGACACAGAGGAAAAATCAAAGTGATGGAACAGGTAATACAGGCATTAAAGTCTGTCGATGGGGTGGGGGGGGGGGGGGGGGGTGCGGGGGAGGGGGGGGGGGGGACATTGATAAGAGTCAGCGGCCAGACAAAGTCAGCAAGAAAGCTCGTGTCAAAGGGCGCGACAGAAGTCAGTTACCACGCAGACCTTGAGGAGGAATTCAGGTGGTGATCAGGTCACACCTGCTGGAAGCCAGCATCTAACCTCACTCCTCATGCTCTGTCCTGGAATCCTAGAACATGAACCCGCAGGAGGGAAGGAGTTGGAGGGGGGGGGGGGGGGCAACCTAGGAAAGTCTTGAGACGAGACACGGGGTTAGAGATAAAGAAGAATGCAATCAAGTTGACAGGTTGAAAGGATAGCGCAGAATCTGTTAAGTTACTGTTACGAATTATGTCTATTCTTTCATAGAATTTCAAACGTTTCTAGTGATGTAGACATTGCATGTCCATAGGAACAATTTTCTCAGCTCGTATTAACCATTGCTTCCCCTAGCGGATAATGGCTTTTTTTCAATCATGAACTGACTCGATTTGCTGGCCGAAGACCCGTTAGACCTTGTTGGAGATATGCGCTCTCCCGTATGGCTTTTATTTTGACATGCTTACAGTATAAGGTGATCTGTACGTGGTCTATAAATGCGACATTCGTACAAGCAGACTCGCAGCTTTAATAGCCATGGTTGCATCTAGGGACACGGACGCAGTGAGATTAGGTGTCAGCTCTTTCGTAGCTCCGATTACCGTCGATATGCCGCATCCGAAACGTGAATCTCGTCAGATAACGTGATGGCGGGAAAAGGGGAACAACTGAGATGTCTGTTTATTGGGGCTTATGTTTCATTTTGTCGCTGATAGTGCTGGGAGAGCCTCTTCGTTACTGAGCAATATCATTATACTGACGTGAGAGAAATGGTTGGGTCAGATTTCTGAACGTAGCACTTGTGTTTTCGGATAGCTGACAGTAATCAGTGAGTTGCGTCAACGTTGCGTGGAAGAGAAGTTCTTTACTGTGCTTGATTGTGTCGTTTCTTAATTACGCCAGGCTCCGAATTGGAGGTTATGTCTTCATCCGTGTCTGTTGGGTTGCCTGAATGTTTGCAACATTACATAAAAAGGAGAGATCCCAAATGCGGCCCGTGATCGTTCAGCAAAATTGTTTCAAATCTCACTACACAAAAACCAAGGAATCGATTTTAGCCAAATTCGGCGGAAAGATGGAATGTGTCCCGAACACACATTCATTAAGTTTTGGTGTGGCAGAACACCAATTAAGGAGTCGAGTATTTATAAATCGGCACAATCAGATTGCTTTGTCGGAAAGTTTGATTTATCTTCTTTTCTCTTATATGCCTGCCCCGATCCATGGAAGTTGGTTCCAAGCAGACAGCTTAAAATGAATGGGGAAAACGGGGCTGTTGTGGCGCAAAGATAGGGTCACGGGTGAGTGGGGAGGAGTGACATGTGACGTCAGCTAAGGGGCAGTTCTTCTTCTTCTTCCTAAAATACTGGTTCACTCCAAAACGAGTAGGTCACCAGCGCGCATGTTAAAAAGTAAAATAAAATAACATAAAATAGTGCGACTCAGTCTGTTGGCCCCTGGAGCAAATTTGGCAACAAGGGGTCGCACTCGATATTCAAGAAGTTAAAAGCAATGGCCAGATTCAGGCCCAGGTAACCATAAAATATCTGGGAAGTTAAAATAGAAAATCGTCAATATGCAGATCTCAAAACTGTCGTATCAATTTGCTTTTTTAAATCAGACTGCATTTGTGGCAATCTTGATGGCACCCGGCAGTGAGTTCCACAGCCGTACAGAACTAGGATAAAATGAATGTAAGTGGCTGTCACTATTTGATGCAGGTATGGTATAACATTGACCGCCACTCCTGGTGCTACTTTTATTCAACACTAGCTGTTCCATTGGAATATCAATTAGTTTAGCTCTGCCTTTGAAGAAGATGTTAAGTTTGATAAAAGCTCTTCTCTCTTCTAAGGGTTTCCATTCTAATTTCCTCATGTTCTTCCTAGTATTCCCCTTTTCTCTGATATGGTTCCCTGTTACGAACCGTGCTGCTCTCTTCTAATCTTTTCGAGGTTATCAATGTCCTTTAGATGGTAAGGATCCCAGACTGAGCAGCTATATTCCAGTACTGGTCTAACCAGTGTTTTGTAGCAGTCGTCTTTAACCTTTTGGGAGCAGTCGTTGATATTCCTGTATAAGAAAGCTAAGATGTTATTTGCTTTCTTACATGCTAAATTGTAATGTTCTTTCCATTTGAGACGACTATCTATAATCACGCCTAAATATTTTGCAGCATTGGTTTCTTTAAGAATAGTATTATGAATAGAATATTCTGATCTAGTTGGTGAGCGTTTATTACATATACGCAACACTTGGCACTTCTGGGGATGAAATTCCATTTTCCAAGTTCTTTCCCACTCTTTCATGTCTTTCTATTTTTATTATAATTGATATTTCATTCGCAGAAATCCCTACAAACAAGTTGAATGATTGGTGGAGGGTTGCTCTTTTGATCTATCATCAGTTTAAGATCCTTTTTTTTTTTTTGGCTCACATTTATCACGCTACGCCTCAAAGCTCTTACGTGGATTACATGGGTGGTGATTGTGGCGTGTGGACCGTGGATCCGTAGCGCGGATCTGGATCAAAAGGCGAACACAGGATCCGTCAGTAAGATGACGCGAACGTTAGAGAACTGAGTGTAACGAAACTTGAAGGACAGATGGACTTTGGCCCAGGACGAACTCATTCAATGTTGGTGAAGCTGGTGTGGAGTCTTATCACAGGCTTGTTTCAAGAGTCGTTCGACTTCGAACTCTCTGTCTGTCTGTGCCTGTCTGTTTGTTTGTTTGTTTGTCTGTCTGTCTCTGTTGTCTCTGTCTGTCTGTCTTCTCTCTCTCTCTCTCTCTCTCTCTCTCTCTCTCTCTCTCTCTCTCTCTCTCTCTCTCTCTCTCTCTCAGTCTATCTGCCTGTCTGTCTGTCTTTCCGTCTGTCTGTCTGTCTCTCACTCTCTTTTATTTCTCTGTCAGTCTGTCTGTCTGTGTCAGTCTGTCTGTCTGTCTGTCTGTCTGTCTGTCTCTGTCTCTGTCTCTGTCTCTGTGTGTGTGCGTGCGCACGCGCGCGCGCGCGCGCGTGTGTGTGTGTGTGAAGGAGAACCTTTTTCGTCATGGTGTTATTTTTTTTTCTTTCTTTCTTCTTTTTTTTTAAATTGTAAACGACGCACTTCATTGCTGAATGGACAAGGAACGATCTTGCTCACACTTACCACACACACACACGCGCGCGCGCGCGCGCGCGCGCGGAGAGAGAGAGAGAGAGGAGAGAGAGAGAGAGAGAGAGAGAGAGAGAGAGAGAGAGAGAGAGAGGAGGAGGAGAGAGAGAGAGAGCACTATTAATTTTGTCACAAAGCTCACTTCTCTATCTGTATTTCACAGGGACACCGAAAGGCCGCCAACTCGACATACACGAGTCGCCATGAACTCCATGTCCCATTCGGGGCAACACATGAACATGACCCATATGGGTATGGGTTTGTCCCAGACGGGTTCAGGAATATCTGGAACAAACACGGACGTGTCCGGAATGGACAGCGATATTGCCAACGACTGTACCGGAATGTGTTCAGGAGCAGGCAACTCGAGTATGGAAGGAATGATGAAGGTAAGAGGGCTTGGTACGACGACGACGTCGACGACCTCGATGAAGATGATAACGACAGTATTATTATTATTACTGTTATCATTGTTTCTTATTGTTAGTTTAGTTCCATGTCTCGAGGAACACGTTTTTGAGATAGGGTACAGAAGGGGGGGGGGGGGGGGGGGGGGGGATTTGAACTCTCAAAGCATGCAAACTTTGTATATCTGTGATCTTTGTCTTTACACACACACACACACACACACACACACACACACACACACACACACACACACACAGCAGACTTTGTTGAAAAGCAAATGCCCTGAGATTTACTCTGTAAACAAATAATGTAATGTAATGTAATGTAATGTAATGTAATGTAAAAGGATATTTATACAGTGATTTACCTCGCAAGAGCCCAAAGTGCATATTACAGAAACATGATAAAATACTAATTCTAACTCAAAGCAAGCACACACACACACACACACACACACACACACACACCACACACACACACACACACAACACACACACACAACACACACACACACACACACACACACACACACACACACACACACACACACACACACAACACACACACACTTCTAACTACCAGGTATGACACGACCTCTGTTGACACATTCCTTTCATACCAACCACAGTGAGGCTACCTGCATTTGTTGCCGTTCGTCCATGTGCCGGTCTGACTATGTTCAGGATCGAAAAAAGCCATGCGAGTCTTGAATACATGTTAATTTGTATTATTTGTTCATCTCTCCAGTTGTTGTTGCTGTGTGGGTGTGTCAGGTACGGAGAAAATGGACAAGCTTGAGACATCTGTCTGTTTGTTTGTGGACGTCTCCTCGTTTGTTCTGTAAGCACTGCGTTGTCATTTTTTTCCCTGGCCATTAGGGGTGCTGTAAGCAGCATTCGTTTTGGAGTGATGGGTCTCTAATCAGTTCATCAAGGGAGCAAAGAGTTACTCCCATGTACGTTTCTTCTTTACTTGGCAAAGTTTCAGTTTCAGTTTCATCAAGGAGGCGTCACTGCGTGCGGACTAGTCCATATACGCTACACCACATCCGCCAAGTTTCGAGACCACACTGCGCGTGATTTTAAGCTGATGAATAAATGAATGAACTAAGATAAGAGAATTGAAGAAGAGGTCTCGTGGTTACGACTTAGCAGATGTCTGACCTACGCATTAGCCCAACGTGCTGGTCAGACCTTGAGTGCCTACTTAACATTGGTTGTGCCTTTTTTTTTTTTATCATTGTATGTGTGTGTAGTGAATGTACACATGTGTGTGTATGGATGTGTGGGTGCACGCGCCCATGTATGTGCTCAAGCGCATGTGTGTGTGCCTGATGTGCATGTATGCGTATGCATGAATGTGTGTACATGTGTGGGTGTGTGCGCAAGCGCGTGCGCGCTTGTGTGGTATGTGTGCACGCACTGTGTGTTTGTGTGTGTGTGTGTGTTGTGTGTGTGTGTGTGTGTGTGTGTGTATGCGCGCGCGCGCGCGTGCGTGCGCGAGCGCGTATGTGTGTGTATGTGTGTGCGCGCGCGCGTGTGTGTGCGCGCATGTGTGTGCGCGCGTGTGTGTGTATGCAGAGTGCATGTGTGTGTGTGTGTGTGGGGGGGTGTGTGTGTGTGTGTGTGTGTGTGTGTGTGCTCGTGATTTGTGGGTTTGCGTGAGCATAGAAGGAAAAGGGAACCCAAAATGTCCAGCGCGCAGATTAGAAATAAACAAAACAAACAAACAAACAATCAACCAACCAACCAACCAACCAACTCATTTTCCTTGATCAGCTTATAAACCGGGTTCATTACAAAGTGTTTTTGTAGTGGTGGTGCTGCTGGTGGAGGTGGTGGTGGTGGTGGTAGTGGTGTGGTGGTACTCATTCTCTTATTTGCTGATGATACAATTTTGATATAAGCAAACTATAGTTGAGTGACAGATACAAATAAATGATTTATACAGTGTGGCATCTTTTGTATAGTTAAATATAGGGAAAAAATAAATCGTTCATTTAAAGAATATGACTTTTTTTTTTTGCAAGTAAAGAGAAATAGTTCTATAATGCCAGTAAGCTAACAATTGAACATTCGCACTGTGTTTACGAATCCCGCCATTGAACATAACTTAGCCTGACTAATGCACGTTATGATATAGCAAATTGGTGAGGAAGGGAAAAGGTTCTCTTTTAGTGTCATAACTTCGCAAACTGAACAGGAGGTCCACGAAAATGTATTTGTTCAGCGATACAATCCATGTCGCTATATGACCGAAATACAGGGACTGTTCGTTTGCTTGCTAAAAAAAAAAATAAAAAAGAAAGAAAAAAAAAAGCGTCTATGTACGAACATGAAAGGCTTTATTCATAGTTGATTGTATTTCAACGTTAATCCCAGGGGTTTTCATGTGGGTTAAAAATTAACTCAAATGGAAGAACACGGACCCCTTTCAAGTTGTAGCAAAGCTGTTGAAGATGACAGTGGGAAATACGATTAGTCATCTCAACTTTGTGGCGGAATTTACGCTCACGATTTTGTTGTTGTTGTTGTTGTTGTTGGTTGTTGTTGTTGTATGTTTGGGGGAAACCAAGAGGTGGGATTTTTTTTTTTTTTTTTTTTTTTTTTTTGTCGGCGGGGATTGTAAACATGTCTTGTCTTTACCATTACTTGACGTGGACAGACGTTGAGGTCGCGGATCATGTGTATACAGAATAGCTCAGTCGGTAGGGCGACGGACTTGTGATCTTGGCGATTCTGGGTTTGCGGGTTCGAATCTCTATTCAGGCTGTTTCTATGGAAGGGGATTTTTTTTCCTCGGAGGTAACATTCCTTCTGACTCCATTTCCCCCAGCGTCCTTCGAATGAGACTATAAACCGAGGTTCCGTGTGTCAACGTACGCAATAACATCTTGCACACACGGTAAAATCCCAGCACCGACTTTCGGAAGAGAAGGCCAGTTTGGCCGCTGGTATGGATGACACGTATACACATTGCAGGCACCGAAAGAATGAAAGAATGAACGAAAAACCGAGTGACTGATATTCGACTGACTGACACGGAAAACGACAAAGTGCAACGTCTAGATCTTCAGTCGGCTCTACCCAGGTAGGCAGCCCGTTGTGTGAACAAGAGCAGGGATTGTAGACCGCTCAGAGGTCTGTCTTTGACAGAGGATAGGTGCTGTATAAGTGCTTTTAGTAATAGTAATA
Source organism: Conus ventricosus (assembly GCA_018398815.1). Classification (NCBI taxonomy): domain Eukaryota; kingdom Metazoa; phylum Mollusca; class Gastropoda; order Neogastropoda; family Conidae; genus Conus; species Conus ventricosus. Next base: position 21,315,159 of record CM031625.1, on the reverse strand, counting down.
ATGATGATAATAATAATACTGATAATAATAATAACAACAGCAACAACAACAATGATGATGATGAAAATGATGATAATAATGAAAATAATAATAATAATACTGATAATAATAATAATAATAATAATAATGATGATAATGATAATAATAATGATGATGATAATGATAAATAATAATAATAATGATGATGATAATAATAACAATAAACAACAACAACAACAACAACAACAACAACAACAACAACAACAACAACATCTTTGTCGCGCGCTTTTTTCGACGGATCAACGACCAGCCTAATGTTTGTTTGCACGGTTTGACTGGTTGCAGATGTACTTCCACACAGGCATCATGGAATACATTCTGTTCCAGCAGTTCCAGACCCAGTCTGCCACAGGTAATATGTCATGTGCATTGTATGTAGCCTTAGGACTGAGCAGATGAGGCGAAGAGTATATGGAGTAGTTCGCCTACCGTGACACCTCCTCGACAGAAAACTGAAATTAATGTGTCAGTCACGATTGCGTGCATTATAATAGTTATCTCTTCACGGCTACAGATAGGTAAACAGCCAGTGAAATATTGGCTGGTTTGAAACTAATGAATGTGTCAGTCACGATGTGTCATTTGTGTGCATTATAATAGTTATCTCCACACGGCTACAGATAGTTAAACAGCCAGTGAAATATTGGTTGGTTTGAAATGTGGAGGAGCATGGATGATTCAGGTGTTGGCTTTTTTTCGATTGATTTGATAAACCTATACTTCCCATATAAATCGTGGTGAACTGCAACATTTTGTGTGTTCGGCTTAATCATGTGGTAGTTTAACATTTTGTGTTTTTTTTTTGGTTAATGAGCTAGTGGTTTTTCCATATTAGCTTAACGTTTGTTTTTTTTAGGTTAATGAGCTAGTGGTTTGCCATATTATGCTTAACGTTTGTTTTTTTAGGTTAATGAGCTAGTGGTTTGCCATATTAGCTTAACGTTTGTTTTTTTAGGTTTTGAGCTAGTGGTTTTCCATATTATCTTAACGTTTGTTTTTTTTAGGTTAATGAGCTAGGGTTGCATATTATCTTAACGCTGTATCTATTCATTTTCTTTTGCTAAACATTTCTGTGGATAACAAACATATTGTGTAAAGCGCCAAGCGAACTTGTCACGACCGTTTTGGCCTAGGGTACTTAGAAAAAAAACCAAACAAACAGGCTAACAAACAAGCAGACAAACAAAACCTTTCTGCAAGTCTCATTTATACTCATTAAAACAAAAGTCTATTTCTTCAGTTTGTCGTGCATGCGTCCGTTCGCATGTTGTTAATGTTTATAATTGACCACTGCGGTCACTTATTTGATTTTATACAATTCAGAATCCACGCGTAACACGCTCACGGATTCCACATATCCTGACCCTCTCTCTCTCTCTCTCTCTCTCTCTCTCTCTCTCTCTCTCTCTCTCTCTCTCTCTCTCTCTCTCTCTCTCCCACCACACACACACACACACACACACACACACACACACACACACACCACACACACACACACACATCCCCCAAACTTCTTACACCCCACTGGCACAGCACATGAAAGAAAAAAAAAGAAAAAAAGGAAAGGGAACACACACACACACACACACACACACACACACACACACACACACACACACACACACGTCTCCACAATTATCGGCCGCTGAATTGTCCACAATGTGTTAATGGACAGTCCCCCTTATCATTGTAACAGCCACACGCTACACGAACTGAAAATTGACGTTTAAAAGCTTTCTGGGCCTGAATCTATGTACTCTGTCATTGTTACTCACAGTCACTCGCGACAGGAATTTTAAAAAAGCTATATTTATTTAAAATACACGTAAAAACAGAACGGAAATGTTGTTTAAAATCCTTCTGTAAAACCTTAGATCAGATGAAAAATGTCAACCTCTTTTCCTGTTGGCAGGCATTCTTACTCCAGGTGAAAGATAGACGCGAATGAGAAGAGGTGTCATTTTCTGTCAAGTGTAGAAAGCGCTAACTTGAACGGCGATAACTAGAACATGGATCGTCTCTAGTTGCGCATCAGCTTTAACACCCCCCCCTACCCCCCCCCCTACCCCCTCCCTCTCTCTCTTCTCTCTCTCCGGAAAGAAGAGATTTAATAGCGAGTTCATCAAGAGGAAACGAAAAAAAAAAAAAAGAATTTGCGAAATATATAGAGCAGACTTACTTTGGCCCATAGCTCAAGGGTGAGCACAGGCCATCGACAACACTCCGCCATCGCACTCGGTTCTGGGCTACTCGCTGAATGCCTGTCCAGTTGGTCCCCTGCCTCTTCATCTCTACCTCGGTGTCTCGCCTCCAGCTGCTGCGAGGTCGGCCTCTCTTCCTTTTCCCCTGCGGGTTCCATGTCAGGGCTTGGCGTGTGGTGCTGGATGCTGGCTTCCTGAGGGTGTGTCCTATCCAGCCCCACTTCCTCCGCAGAATCTGTTTGGCAACTGGCTCCTGTCCTGCTTGCTTCCATAGATCTTCATTGCTGATTTTCTCTGGCCATCTGATTTTGAAGATGCGCCTCAGACAGGTGTTGATGAAGGTCTGAATTTTTTTCTGTATTGTCTTGGTCATTCTCCATGTCTCGCAACCGTAGAGCAGAACCGACTTCACGTTGAAATTGAAGATACGCAATTTTGTCTTCCTTCTGATCTCTCCTGAGGCCCAGATGTTCTTTAACATGATGAATGCTGCTCGCGCCTTGCACATCCTGGCTATGATGTCCCGGTCGGTGCCTCCTGCTTGTCAACTACGCTTCCCAAGTAGACACAGGAATCTACTTCCCTACTGGGCTCGCCTCCAACTGTGACTGGGCTGCTGTCTGTGGTGTTGATCTTCATCAGCTCGGTCTTCTTCTTGTTTATCTTGAGCCCTGTTCCTGTGATGTTGTCTCAAGGCGGGTGGTCTTGTCCTGCATCTGTCTGTGACTGTGGGAGAGGAGCGCCACGTCATCAGCAAAGTCAAGGTCATCTAGCTGCGTCCAGAGTGTGTCCATTGTATCCCGTTGTTCCCGCCTGTTGTTGTGGTCTTCATGAAATAGTCCATGACCAGGAGGAAGAGGAAAGGTGACAACAGACATCCCTGGCGCACTCCTGTCTTCACCTCAAAACCGTCTGAAACTGGCCTGCATGAGCCACCCAGCAGTTCATGTCCTGATATGTGCATCGTATGAGAGAGATGATCTTCTCTGGTATTCCATAGTGCCTCAGTAGCTTCCATGGTGTCTCTCTATCTACACTGTCAAAGGCCTTTTATAGTCAATGAAGTTGATGTAAAGGGGCGAGTTCCACTCCAAGGACTGTGCGATGATGATCCTGAGGCTGGCGATCTGGTCGGCACAGGATCTGTTTCGCCGGAAGCCCGCCTGCTGGTCTCGAAGCTTTGGATCAACTGCTTCTTTCATCCTCTCCAATAACACTCTGTTTAGAACCTTGCCTGGCACTGACAGGAGCATGATCCCTCTATAGTTACTACAGTTGCTAAGGTCACCTTTCTTTGGCAGTTTGATAACAATGCCTTCCCTCCACTCTGCTGGGATGTTCTCTTTTTCCCATATCTTGCCGAAGAGGCAGCAAGTTGACAGCTGTATCAACATCCGCTTTAATGGCTTCTGCTGGGATCTCATCAGGCCCTGCTGCCTTCCCTTTCTTCAGTGTCAGTATGGCCCTTCTGATCTCTGCTTTCGATGGCTTCTCACAGTTGATATGAAGTTCTGTTTCTGATGGTGGGATGTCAGGTGGTGCTTCGGGGGCGGGACGGTTTAGTAATTCCGTGAAGTGCTCTGCCATCGCTTCAATTGATCTTCTGTTGTTGTGAGGGTCTTTCCGTTCTTGTCTTTGACTGGCTTGTTAGTCTGTTGGAACTTGCCCGCCAGCTTATTTGTGGTGGTATACAGCTCTCTCATGTTGCCCTGTCCTGCAGCATCCTCTGCTTGTCTGGCAAGTCTGTCGATGA
>CM031625.1:21281166-21306166 GCA_018398815.1 Conus ventricosus | reverse complement strand
CAAGGGGCTTGAAGACACCTTACCCTGACTCGACAGCCAGCCACCCATTGACTGAGAAGGAGGGGTGTGGCCACAAAATGAAACTGTAGCTGTAGAACTGACTGCTCGCTCGTGTGTGATCAAGAACCACTCCACGGGACGCAACTCCGCCTCATCAGTCCCACAGGAAGCTGGCAGTGGTCACAGACAGACACACAGACACGCACGCACGCACACACACACACACAACACACACACACACACACACACACACACACACACACACACAACACACACACATCCACCGTGACAGTGTCCACAGCTTGGGGTATATGAAGAGGGATGGATCGTTCACTTGTATTCTGTACACCGTGGTGTTTTGTCTTTCCAGTGTTCATAAAGTACTTTTCATAGACAGTGGCGTGGTTTGGTTTTAGATCAGCGTGTGTAGTGCTAACATTGATACAGCTGGAATAGCTTTTCACCTTCTTTTTTGTACTTATCTAATTGAGCTGGTCTGGTGTTGCAGGAACAGATTTAATAAACACCCCCCACCCCTTTTTTTATTTACTGCTTTGAAGCTAGTGGAAGGTCTGTTGTAGTTTGACAGACAACATTTAGGAAACTAGTGGATGGTCTGTTGTCGTCTGGCAGACGACATTAAGGACAATGAAAACGAAGAACGAGGAACCACTTATCTTCTCAGACTCGGAGCAAAATGGGTGTTCTAAACGTTTGTTTGTTTTGCCTGAAGAAGACCCAAGAGGTCGAACTGCATTGTGTTTTTGGCCTGTAATCGTTTGTCTGCATCGTCTGGCGGAACTAATACCCTTCCTTTTTAAAGTTCTGTCTGTCGTAGTCTGGCAGTGGTTAATTCCCTGTGACTGACGGTGGCAAGTGTGCAGTTTGGGTTTAAATTTCCCTGTGACTGACGGTGGCAAGTGTGCAGTGGTTAATTCCCTGTTTACTGACGGTGGCAAGTGTGCAGTGGTTAATTCCCTGTGACTGACGGTGGCAAGTGTGCAGTGGTTAATTCCCTGTGACTGACGGTGGCAAGTGTGCAGTGGTTAATTCCCTGTGACTGACGGTGGCAAGTGTGCAGTGGTTAATTCCCTGTGACTGACGGTGGCAAGTGTGCAGTGGTTAATTCCCTGTGACTGACGGTGGCAAGTGTGCAGTGGTTAATTCCCTATGACTGACGGTGGCAAGTGTGCAGTGGTTAATTCCCTGTGACTGACGGTGGCAAGTGTGCAGTGGTTAATTCCCTGTGACTGACGGTGGCAAGTGTGCAGTGGTTAATTCCCTGTGACTGACGGTGGCAAGTGTGCAGTGGTTAATTCCCTGTGACTGACGGTGGCAAGTGTGCAGTGGTTAATTCCCTGTGACTGACGGTGGCAAGTGTGCAGTGGTTAATTCCCTGTGACTGACGGTGGCAAGTGTGCAGTGGTTAATTCCCTGTGACTGACGGTGGCAAGTGTGCAGTGGTTAATTCCCTGTGACTGACGGTGGCAAGTGTGCAGTGGTTAATTCCCTGTGACTGACGGTGGCAAGTGTGCAGTGTTAATTCCTGTGACTGACGGTGGCAAGTGTGCAGTGGTTAATTCCCTGTGACTGACGGTGGCAAGTGTGCAGTGGTTAATTCCCTGTGACTGACGGTGGCAAGTGTGCAGTGATTAATTCCCCGTGACTGACGGTGGCAAGTGTGCAGTGGGTTTAAATTCCCTGTGACTGACGGTGGCAAGTGTGCAGTGGTTAATTCCCTGGTGACTGACGGTGGCAAGTGTGCAGTGGTTAATTCCCTGTGACTGACGGTGGCAAGTGTGCAGTGGTTAATTCCCTGTGACTGACGGTGGCAAGTGTGCAGTGGTTAATTCCCCGTGACTGACGGTGGCAAGTGTGCAGTGGTTAATTCCCTGTGACTGACGGTGGCAAGTGTGCAGTGGTTAATTCCCTGTGACTGACGGTGGCAAGTGTGCAGTGGTTAATTCCCTGTGACTGACGGTGGCAGTGTGCAGTGGTTAATTCCCTGTGACTGACGGTGGCAAGTGTGCAGTGGTTAATTCCCTGTGACTGACGGTGGCAAGTGTGCAGTGGTTAATTCCCTGTGACTGACGGTGGCAGTGTGCAGTGGTTAATTCCTGTGACTGACGGTGGCAAGTGTGCAGTGGTTAATTCCCTGTGACTGACGGTGGCAAGTGTGCCAGTGGTTAATTCCCTGTGACTGACGGTGGCAAGTGTGCAGTGGTTAATTCCCTGTGACTGACGGTGGCAAGTGTGCAGTGGTTAATTCCCTGTGACTGACGGTGGCAAGTGTGCAGTGGTTAATTCCCCGTGACTGACGGTGGCAAGTGTGCAGTGGTTAATTCCCTGTGACTGACGGTGGCAAGTGTGCAGTGGTTAATTCCCTGTGACTGACGTGGCAAGTGTGCAGTGGTTAATTCCCCGTGACTGACGGTGGCAATGTGTGCAGTGGTTAATTTCCCTGTGACTGACGGTGGCAAGTGTGCAGTGGTTAATTCCCTGTGACTGACGGTGGCAAGTGTGCAGTGGTTAATTCCCCGTGACTGACGGTGGCAAGTGTGCAGTGGTTAATTCCCTGTGACTGACGGTGGCAAGTGTGCAGTGGTTAATTCCCCGTGACTGACGGTGGCAAGTGTGCAGTGGTTAATTCCCGTGACTGACGGTGGCAAGTGTGCAGTGGTTAATTCCCTGTGACTGACGGTGGCAAGTGTGCAGTGGTTAATTCCCTGTGACTGACGGTGGCAAGTGTGCAGTGGTTAATTCCCTGTGACTGACGGTGGCAAGTGTGCAGTGGTTAATTCCCCGTCACTGACGGTGGCAAGTGTGCAGTGGTTAATTCCCTGTGACTGACGGTGGCAAGTGTGCAGTGGTTAATTCCCTGTGACTGACGGTGGCAAGTGTGCAGTGGTTAATTCCCTGTGACTGACGGTGGAAAGTGTGCAGTGGTTAAATTCCTGTGACTGACGGTGGCAAGTGTGCAGTGGTTAATTCCCTGTGACTGACGGTGGCAAGTGTGCAGTGGTTAATTCCCCGTGACTGACGGTGGCAAGTGTGCAGTGTTAATTCCCCGTGACTGACGGGGGCAAGTGTGCAGTGGTTAATTCCCCGTGACTGACGGTGGCAAGTGTGCAGTGGTTAATTCCCTGTGACTGACGGGGGCAAGTGTGCAGTGGTTAATTCCCGTGACTGACGGTGGCCAAGTGTGCAGTGGTTAATTCCCTGTGACTGACGGTGGCAAGTGTGCAGTGGTTAATTCCCTGTGACTGACGGTGGCAAGTGTGCAGTGGTTAATTCCCTGTGACTGACGGTGGCAAGTGTGCAGTGGTTAATTCCCTGTGACTGACGGTGGCAAGTGTGCAGTGGTTAATTCCCTGTGACTGACGGTGGCAAGTGTGCAGTGGTTAATTCCCTGTGACTGACGGTGGCAAGTGTGCAGTGGTTAATTCCCTGTGACTGACGGTGGCAAGTGTGCAGTGGTTAATTCCCTGTGACTGACGGTGGCAAGTGTGCAGTGGTTAATTCCCTGTGACTGACGTGGCAAGTGTGCAGTGGTTAATTCCTGTGACTGACGGTGGCAAGTGTGCAGTGGTTAATTCCCTGTGACTGACGGTGGCAAGTGTGCAGTGGTTAATTCCCTGTGACTGGGCGGTGGCAAGTGTGCAGTGGTTAATTCCCCGTGACTGACGGTGGCAAGTGTGCAGTGGTTAATTCCCTGTGACTGACGGTGGCAAGTGTGCAGTGGTTAATTCCCTGTGACTGACGGTGGCAAGTGTGCAGTGGGTTTAATTCCTGTGATGACGGTGGCAAGTGTGCAGTGGTTAATTCCCTGTGACTGACGGTGGCAAGTGTGCAGTGGTTAATTCCTGTGACTGACGGTGGCAAGTGTGCAGTGGTTAATTCCCTGTGACTGACGGTGGCAAGTGTGCAGTGGTTAATTCCCTGTGACTGACGGTGGCAAGTGTGCAGTGGTTAATTCCCCGTGACTGACGGTGGGAAGTGTGCAGTGGTTAATTCCTGTGACTGACGGTGCAAGTGTGCAGTGGTTAATTCCCTGTGACTGACGTGGCAAGTGTGCAGTGGTTAATTCCCCGTGACTGACGGTGGCAAGTGTGCAGTGGTTAATTCCCTGTGACTGACGGTGGCAAGTGTGCAGTGGTTAATTCCCTGTGACTGACGGTGGCAAGTGTGCAGTGGTTAATTCCCCCGTGACTGACGGTGGCAAGTGTGCAGTGGTTAATTCCCCGTGATGACGGTGGCAAGTGTGCAGTGGTTAATTCCTGTGACTGACGGTGGCAAGTGTGCAGTGGTTAATTCCCTGTGACTGACGGTGGCAAGTGTGCAGTGGTTAATTCCCCGTGACTGACGGTGGCAAGTGTGCAGTGGTTAATTCCCTGTGACTGACGGTGGCAAGTGTGCAGTGGTTAATTTTCCCCGTGACTGACGGTGGCAAGTGTGCAGTGGTTAATTCCCCGTGACTGACGGTGGCAAGTGTGCAGTGGTTAATTCCCCGTGACTGACGGTGGCAAGTGTGCAGATTTATTTACTTTGTTATTTCATTTCTTTATTTCTTTACTTTTTTCTTCCTTGAAACGCAAAATGAAGCGAACTGATCTGTGATACTCTTGCTAGATGGATAAATAAAACAAGACGATTTGTTTAAAAGTAAAGCAGTAGAGAACTAATAAATGCCGCTTCTAACTCACTTTCGCCCTCAACCAGTTTTCGGGCGAAAGTGACCTAGAAGCGGCATTTATTAGTTCTCTGACAAGTAACCAAAAAATAACGATTATCTACAAACATACATACTGTGTAGGATTGTCCGTTTTCAATACTAATTTACTAAACTTTTCAGATTTAGTTTTTGTTTAATCCTGTGTTTTTCCTGATCATTTTCAATAACATCATTTTCACGCATACAGTTATCAAATGCGTCTGTCTTTCATGTGAAATAAAACTACAGTCTTTAACTGTTCTCTAAAGTCTTTTAAAACGGAGTCATATTTTTGACATAAAATCCACACACTTATCCCATCATGTCTTCCGCTGAAAGCCAGTTTTGACAAAGTGTTTCTCTTTTTAACTATATCTTTTTCTGCCGAACAGTCATCTATAATAAAGAGTGTCTGCGTTCTTCAAACACTTTATAAAAGTATTCTAAACACTTGCTCAGTTTAGTGCTAGGATCAACTAAATATACGTCATCGTCTGTCCATATAAACCTATCATGATATGCTTTGTTCCTTTTAAGTGTTGGGCAGAAAATTACAATATAATCAAAATTATAGCGATAAACTGTTTGTAATAGGTCGAGGACAAATATTGTTTTCCCACAACCACTTTGTCCACAAATTAATGAACAATGAGGGGTTTTTGTCATAAAGTTTAACTGCTCCATAGTTTTATAACAGAATTTAATCTAATCCAGTTATTGTTTTTATCATGCTCTCTGTCAAAACTTGTTCAGTATAATAAAATCCTATAAGATCTAAATGCGTAAGATTAATCCATTCAGTTCTGTAAGATTGTTTCTATTTAGACTAATATTGATTTTGTTGCTTGTTGTTATGACCTTAATATCCTCGCCATTGTGAAGAATGACGACGGTAACTTTAAGTTTTTCAATGTCTAAGTTTTGCCAGCTAATTAGAATTCCTTTTAGAAGGACGTCACTAACGCCCACAACCCCATCCCTCTCCTTATCTTTTAAGACAGAAATTTCAAATATCATTGTGAACGCATCTCCTAATTTCATTGTGGAATGAACTGTAATTTTGTAGAAGCATCCTTTAAAACCGTTTCTTCTGTGGAGGATGTACTGTTTATTCCCATACGGCTTTATTTCAATCTCTTTCCGACTATTGTCGTCTGGCATAAGACTTACATGTAAAGGCCAGAGTTGAATGCTTTTCTAAAACTTTTTGACGGCTAAAAAATGTAAATGGCTTATTGACCATTCTAAATATGGTTATCATTTGATCAGGCCAATTTTATAATACTGGCCAACTTATTGCTCAATGGCAGTTTCAGACTATTTTTTTCGGTTTAAAAATTGAAAGGGGCTTATGAAAAATTTTTTTCCCTTCTAAAATTTAAGGCCCAAGGGGGGTTTTTAAAAAAAATTTTTTTCAAAAATTTTTTTTAGATTGGATTTTTGTTAAAATTTTTCTTCGCCCCCTTTTGTTTTTAATCCCATTTTGGTTCTAAAAAAACCCTATTGCTGCCCCAAATCTCCGTTAATTTTTTTAAATTAATTAAACCTTACAGGCGCCTTTAAAAACCCCTTTTTCCGGCCCCCGCAATTTTTTAGTACTTAATTTTTTATTTCAAACAATGTGCAGGTTATCACCATTTTACGTTTTTTCTGTTTTGTCTGTGATCTTTTAAATTAAATGATCCAACCCTCCCAAAAAACTAATCTTTTAAACTGTAAATTAGGGAATTGTATAATTTCATAATCGCAATATGCAGCTTTCCCTGATGGAAGAGCTCTTCCAAACAGTTGAGGGCCTTTTCCATCAATAAGTTTTCATCAGTGCCTAGCTCATCTAAATGAACATAGAGTAATGAATGTAATGCAAGATCGAGCGGATTTTCTCCCTCAAAGTAGTTTTGCTTGGTGTAACTCTAAATCTATGATTGTCAGCTGCAAGCCTAGCTTTTTTAGCTAGCTCTTTATCAAAATAGTAACCTACTTCTTCTTCAGGCTTGAATAATAACATTTTTTTCAGATTCGCATTAAGTTTGAGAGTAATGTCAAAGTACTCATTGCTTCTTTTAGTGAGCAAAACCCGTAATAACCATCAGGTATTGTTAACTGCTAACTTTGGTCCCTGTTTTGTCAATTTTTTTAATCTTATTATTCTTCTTTGATTCACTTATATTAAACCATACACTTTGTAAAATATTTCATGGAGTGCGACCATTCTGCTTCTGCAATTGTTATCAATAGCATGTTCTAAAAACGAAGGACGGTCTTGAGTTGTTATTGTTACAAACATTTTTTAAACGAAATAAAAATGAGTGCGTTAAATATACTGATGCAAATATTCTGTTGGGCCGCACTACAATCTTAAAAATATAGCAACTGATACTCTTGACATTTCTGCGACTCGGTCTGATGCCTTTCAAGTAAAGGTGAGTACTCCATTAAACAGATATCTTAACCCCCCTATTAAAAAGACTACATCCCGAAAGTGTGGTTTAGTCATTCGATGCAGTTTTATCAGAACCAGTTAAACTTTGCTGTGTTTTGTGCAACAACTGGGTGTGGAGTATCGTATGCCGATCATTTAAATCATCCTGATCCTTTGGTGAGGTCAGTGTATAGATTTCATTTTTATTACACCTTCAGACGTATTTTGACTGAACTGCAAGCACCATTGCCAAATGACAAAACGTTTAATCCATTCAGCAACAGAATAGACATGAAGGCTTTTGAAAGGATCTGTAACGAATTCAATATTAATGTTAAGACAGACTTTAGACAAAAGTTGGACCGCAATCATGGCTTAGGCACCCCTTATTTTGGGCGTGCGCAGAAAGTATAACTATGACTGGGATCCTCCTTACACATCTTTCTCTTCAGGCTACGACTGTTCACCTCGGGTCCATAGAGCAAGAGCATAAAACAGCATGGACAACATTTATCTTAGACAACTTCTAAGGGCCTACTAGAGCGGGAATAGAACGAATAAACGACTCTATTCGTACTTACGTTTGGTGTTTGCTAGGTTCGCAAGCACAGACAAGATCGAGCATAACTAATCCTTCTACTGGCTTTGATGCGCAAAAACAATACTTAGCAAATTTAGAGGACGCCATTAATTCTACAGTTGAATTTACCTTCAAGTATAAAAAGGTACCAAAATGTTTTACAATACGCAAGATCAAAAGTAGACTTGCTGTTGGCACTGGTTTATACATGCTGCCTTCTGACCTCAGACTCCAGATAGGTACAATAATAAACTACAATAATGAAATCCTTGTGGCAGGTAATGAACAGAAGGTTGGACAAAACGACATAAATTCTGGGCCAGTAATATTACAAACAATAAAAAAAACACGATGACCCCCCAAGATTAAGTCATCCAATCCCTGAGGTCCAAAGCCCAAAGACTGTTGAAGTTAAAAATAATGACCATGAATATGAAAAGACAGCACTTGTTGTTGTATTAACTGGCCTAGGATTACTCGGTCTTTATCTTACTAAATATTAACCCAACTATTAAGAGAACTAATGTCCATAAGTGCTCGGCCATAAAGCCAACTACTTTGCCTGCAGTAGACAAAAGCCAGCTAACAATACCTCCTAATATACCTGGTAAAGAGTCTATAGCTTTACCAGCTATTTTTTTTAATAAACTCGCAAGATGATCAAGCTGTTTTTTTTACCCATGATTTATCAGGCGGCGATGGAGGCGATGGCGGTGGAGGCACTGAACTTTGCCCTCCACCACCGCCTGTAATAGCCATCACCAGTGTACTTATTGCAAATCCTAAGGCCGTTATAACGCTTGCTAATGTGACACCTTGCTCTCTAAACAGTGTTTTTATTCTTTCTGCTAGCGTTGTGTCTTCAATATAAAATTCTTTGGATAGTTTCTCTTATTCTGATCACTTGAGTTCGTAATTGGTCTCGGTTAGTAGACGCCGCTTTTAGTCTTGCCGATCTTCTTTTTCAAGATCTTTTAGTCTTTGGGTTATTTCTTTAACACCAGGCCCTAAGTTTGCGTCACAGCCTCAACGAGTTTTTCTTTTTCTCTTTTTATCTCCTTATCTATTTCACCCAGTCTGCTAAATTGTCTGTTAATTCGCCTCTAATTTTTCTTACAGCACGATCAATGGCCTCTAATTCTTGCGGGGGTATTGGGGAATCATTAATTGTTTTTAATGCTGTTTCTTCTGAAAGACTGGGTTCTAATTACATTTGTTATTTTACCTGCTGTTGGAATTAAATCTTGAAGTTCTATGTTTTGCATTTGGTTATCTGTTGGAGTTCTTGTTGCATGTTTGAAGTTTAGCAACTGCTTCCCTATCTGATTTGGTTTAACAATGCCAAGGCGATTTCGATCTTCCGCCCTAAGTCTTTGTTTAATTGTAGTCATGCCTACAAACTTTAATGGGTCTCGTTTATCTGTAAGCTGAACAAGTTTTCTCGGTTGGGCCGCTTTCACAAACAAATGGCCTTTTTGATCTACTCAAAATCATTAGGGTCTAAACTACAGGAGGTTTTATGCCTAAACTTTTGTAAAATGCTCCGACCGTACTTTCTGTTAATTCACGCCGCAATGAGAGCGTCGAGCGATGCTGTATCAAAGGAGCCGTTTCACTCATGTCGTCTCCAAGATCAAAAATACCATAATCTTCGTCACCTTCAATGCCTGCCATGTTTTAAATAATTAACTTTTTATTTGTTTTATAAAAATGTCAGAAGTATATGGCTCGATTCTCAACCCGCATAGAAGACTGAAAGAACCCCATGCCGCGCAGGGAAATAAACGGAATATTACTGTTCCAAATAATCCATCTACTATTGATGCAGATCAAATTCTTACTGTTAAATTTCCAGACCTAGGAGCGATGAAGTGATTGTGCCAGGCTCTGCACGACTTACTTTCAAAATAGAACTCACTTCAACAACAGACCCAAACAGGACAGTTGTGCAGAATTTGGGGCGGGCAATTGTTAAGAAAATTTCTGTAAAACTTGAGGGCAAGAAGTATTTTCTTTACACAATGCAGACATATTTTTAACCTATTCTGATCTATGGCTAACCGAGAATGAAAGGGCTGATCTTGCGTTTCAAGGAATTGAAAATGATGATGGACTAAAACACAGAATAGACGCCGGAAATGCTAACCCAGACGGCAAAAAGCATGTAGCTGTAAATTTTGCGTATGGAAATCGCTTTTCCATTCCCTTAGATTTTGAGTTGTTAAAAGCGCATGCGCCATACTTTCAAGGAGCATTAAAAGACAGATTGTCATATGAACTAACTTTTAATGAATACAAACGCGTTATCAGATCATCAGACACTGAAGCAAAGTACAACATTTCTGACATCTCGTTAGAGTTTGACGTTGTTAGCAACCCTGATTTAGCAAGGCTGATTGAGCAACAATATCAGTCAAAATTAGCAATATATTACGAAAGAGTGCATCATAATTCAACATATCCTAAAAGCAGGGCAGACACTATATGGAATTTTAGTTTTAGTACCAAAGCACATTCACGTAAAGGTATTTTATTGCTGTGTGAAGATGAAGAACCATTCAAAAGAGGAAGTGAAAAGTTTATTAATCCTAAAATAACGAAAGTACAATGTTCGATTGAGGGTAGTCCTAACCAAATCTACGCTAGCGGGCTTAAACCTTATCAGCATTTTGACGAAATAAGAAAATTGTTCGGGGGTGGGAGGTGTAGAAATCCAACAGTAGACCTTGTGTCTAAAGATCTACACCTTCACAATGTTAGACTCGATTGATTATTTAACAACAAAATACGGCTTATGGATTGACCTAAAGTCAACAGAGGATAATCAGTTACATGGAAGCGGGAGAGAGGTTAAAGACGTAAATAAACATTCAAATTGATAAAGAAAAAGAGAGTGATAAACCGCTTAATGCACATTTGTTTTTAATATATGATGCGCAGCTGAATATTCGAGATTACAGATTAAAAAGTATAGTATACTAAATTATTTTTTTATTTTTAAAAAAAGCATGTCTGTTTGGAATTATCCAAAAGAAGAGATAGCAGGCGTTTCTGCCCGCTATAGAAAGCCCTGACATAAAAACTTTCAGATTAACCAACATTACACAAATGCTACAAAAACTAGAGCAGACCTTTCAAAATACAGCAAAACCAAACGAAGGTATCTGCTGCCTTTAATGCTGTTACTATATGTTAATACTGGGGCATCGACTATAAGTGCTCTATCAGCAGGAACAAGCGTAGGTCTCTTAGCAACAGGTGTTGGTGCACCCGCAGCTTTACCTCTAGGCGGTTTGTCTTTAACTCTCGGCGTGTGTTCTTCTTCTTCTTCTTCCTAAAATACTGGTTCACTCAAAAACGAGTAGGTCACCAGCGCGCATGTTAAAAAGCAAAATAAAATAACATAAAATAGTGCGACTCAGACTGTTGGCCCCTGGAGCAAATTTGGCAACAAGGGGTCGCACTCGATATTCAAGAAGTTAAAAGCAATGGCCAAATTCAGGCCCAGTTAACAGTAAAATATCTGGGGAAGTAAAAAATAGAAAAACATCAATATGCAGATCTCAAAACTGTTGTATCAATTTGTTTTTTAAAAGAGATTGCATTTGTGGCAATCTTGATGGCACCCGGCAGTGAGTTCCACAGCCGTACAGAACTGGGTAAAAAGAATGTAAGTGGCTGTCAATATTGATGCAGGTATGGTATAACACCGACCGCCACTCCTGGTGCTACTTTTATTCAATACTAGTTGTTCCATTGGAATATCAATTACTTTAGCTCTGCCTTTGAAAAAGGTGTTAAGTTTAATAAAAGCTCTTCTCTCTTCTAAGGGTTTCCATTCTAATTTCCTCATGTTCTTCCTAGTATTCCCCTTTTCTCTGATGTGGTTCCCTGTTACGAACCGTGCTGCTCTCTTCTGAATCTTTTCAAGGTTATCAATGTCCTTTAGATGGTAAGGATCCCAAACTGAGCAACCATATTCCAGTACTGGTCTAACCAGTGTTTTGTAGCAGTCGTCTTTAACCTTTTGGGGGCAGTCATTGATATTCCTGTGTAAGAAAGCTAAGATGTTATTTGCTTTCTTACATACTAAATTGTAATGTTCTTTCCATTTGAGACGACTATCTATAATCACGCCTAAATATTTTGCAGCATTAGTTTCTTTAAGAATAGTATTATGGATAGAATAATCTGATCTAATTAGTGAGCGTTTGTTACATATACGCAACACTTGGCACTTTTGAGGATGAAATTCCATTTTCCAAGTTCTTTCCCACTCTTGTAAAGCGTTTAGATCTTCTTGTAGAATGCGTGTATCATTCTTGCTTCTGATTGTTCTATATACTAAACTGTCATCTGCAAAAAGCCTTATAGTAGTTCCAGGAGAGAGATTTCTACTTATGTCATTTATATAAATTAAGAAAAACAAGGGCCCCAGAACAGTTCCCTGTGGTACACCTGACAAGACTGGTTTACAATGGGATGACGACCCTTCCACAACAACTTTCTGCGATCTCCCAACGAGGAATGATCTAGCCCATTTTAGCAAAGAACCGCCAATGCCAATGTGTTCTAATTTAAGCAGCAGGCCCTCATGGTCAACCTTATCAAAGGCTTTAGAAAAATCTAATAAAATTGCATCTATTTGCTGTCTGTTGTTAAGACAGTTACTAAAATCATTGAGAGTTGTTATAAGTTGAGTCTCACAACTCCTTCGCTGTCTAAAACCATGCTGGGCGTTATTTAAGAAATCATATTTGTCAAAATGGTCCATTATGCTACTATATATTATGTGTTCAAGTAATTTAGCTGATATGGATGTAAGAGATACAGGTCTATAATTCTCTGCTTTTGTTTTGTCACCCTTTTTAAATAAGGGAACAATGCTCGCATCTCGCCACTCATCAGGTATTACTCCCTGGTCCAGTGAAGCTTGGTAAAGTAATTGGTATACCTCACTCAATTCATTGGCACATAATTTTAAGAGCTTGCCAGGAACGCCATCGGGACCAGTAGCTTTGTTTTCATTGATATTGGTGAGTAACTTAAATACTCCTGCTTTGTTTACTTTGATGTTTTGCATTTCAGGGAGTTTATCATCATCCTTTAGTCTATCGTTAATTAAAGGTTTGGGATTTGAGAAAACTGAACAAAACTGCTTGTTTAGTAAGTTTGCTTTCCCTTCAGGGTCCTGTATTAGGTTATTCTGGTTATTTCTCAGGTCTGGAATCCCAATGTTGTCCTGTCTCTTACTCCTTATGTAAGACCATAATTTCTTGTTTTGATGATCACCTTCCGAAATCATCGAATTAACATAATTGGCTGTAAGTGCTGCTAGCAAAAAATTAAAAAACTAAACTCCAAAAGCACACAGCTATGGTTCAACTAATAACAGCTAAACTTAGTTCGTTCAAACTGACAATAAATAAAGCACTAGCTGACTCAAACATCACGGATGAAGAATTTAATCGTTTACAGGCCGATTTTGATGACTACAAAAGACAAAAGTTTGATCTTCAAAGAAAGGCAAGGGCAAGTTTTTCTCAACAGCCAGACCCCGAACAGATAAAAAAGGAATGTTTAAAAAAAGTAAACGAAACATTAAACTCTGCTCTAAACAGCTCACATTAACAACGCCAAAGGGTGTTTATACTTTAGTTTATGAGTAAGCACAAAAAGACCATCGATATTGATTAATTATTTTTTTGATTTAAATAAATATTTTGAGTTAGAAAAGAAACTCAGCATGGATAAGATATATGAAGATCCAGACGAATTGTTTGAAGCAATGCGTAAGGAAGAAGATTTATCAAGAGCACTGAATGATATTGATTTAGAAGTCATTAATCCAGCAAACGTACAGCAAGTGTTGTTCATGCTATTCTCCAAGTTCCAGGTAAACTAACAATAGACCCGCCAGTTAAAGTAATGTTAGCTGTTTTAATCGACTATGTAACAATAAATAAGAAAATCTAGAAGTCTGGGTCTCAACTAAACAACAGACTATTCTTTCTCATAATGACTTAACACCCGGTTGGGCAGACGAACTGCTTACACAGTTTGATGTGGCCGCTGAAGAAGCCAAAATGAGAGGCTCTGGCTGGTCAGAGGGTGAAGTCTTAGAGATCAGATTAAAACAGTCTAAGTATGCGCCGATTGTAGGCAAGTCTTACATTCCACTACCTCCAGCATTAGTTGCAAAAAGAGCAGTTTTAAACATAAAGAATACAGACGACAAAATGTTTTATGTGGTGTGTTCTCGCAAGGCTGCATTACGCCCGCAAAAACGCAGAGAGAGTGTCTAACTATCGCCCTTACATCAATGATCTTAACTTTAGTGGAATATCCTTTCCCGTTAGCGTGGACAAAATTGATCAGTTTGAAGAACAAAACAAACCAATAACTGTCAATATCTACACATGGGATGAGGAAACAAATCTACGACCTATTAAAGTGTCCAAGAACAGTCCAACGATTGGCGAGCCAGACAAAAATCATGTGGACTTACTACTGATGTTTTCACCAGCGGGGCTACCGCATTACACATTGATACGAACAATGAGTAGATTATTGCGGCATACTTCAAAGCATTACCATAAACAAGAATTCTGCAGAAAATGTTTAACAAGAATTCCATCTGTTCAAGCCGCAAGCGAACATAAGAAACATTGTATCGGCCCAGTTGAGTGTAATACGGAACTAATTACGCCCCCCAGAAGGCAGTAAAGTTAGTTTTAAGAACTGGAAACGGATGCAAACTAGTCATATGTTGTTTACGCAGACTTTGAATCACTCATTGTTCCTTATGAAGGGCCAACCCCCCAGAGACTTCCAAAAACAGCCTTAGTGAGTAATCATCAGATTTGTTCATTTGCTTTCATTGTTGTCAGGTCGGATGGCGCCCATTCAGCACCAGAATTATATAGAGGACCAAATGCTGCAGAATACTTTTTAGAACGCATGCAAAAAGTGCGTAATGACTGTTCTAATAATCTGAATTTATCTGAAATCATAATGACGCCTGAAGACCAAGAACAGTATGACTCAGCCACACATTGTTGGATTTGTGGTTTAGAACTCAGTGAAGAAGCAACAAATCCGACAGTAAGAGACCATGATCACATTAGTGGAAAGTTTAGAGGAGCAGCACACAGTAAATGCAATCTTCAACTAAAGTTTGAACCAAAGACATGGAAGCTGCCTGTATTCTTTCATAACTTGCGAGGTTACGACTCTCACCTTATAATGAAAGCAGTAGACAACGCCTTCAGGGTGTCATGTATGCACAGTCATCAGAAAAGTACATGTGTTTCACTTTAAATAACATGTCTTTTTATGACTCTATGCAGCACATGATGGGATCATTAGAGTCACTAGCTATGTCCTTAAAGTCCTGCCCAATAACGGAAGAATATTTTGACCCAACTCTCGTTAGAAAGGGCGTTTACCCTTATGAGTACATGAACAGTTGGGAAAGGTTTGACGAAGATACACTTCCACCTAAAGACGCGTTCTTTTCTAGTCTTAGAGGAAAGGAAATCAGTGACTCCGATTACCAGCATGCTCAAGAAGCATGGCGAAGTTAGAGTGTAAAACAATGGGAGACTATCATGATTCATACTTGATGGCTGATACATGTTTGTTGGCGGACGTCTTTGAAAATTATAGGAAGACCTGCATGAAACATTATAGCCTGGATCCTGCGCATTATATTTCTGCGCCCGGGATGAGTTGGGATGCTTTCTTAAAATTTACTGGAGTACAGATTGATTTATTGTCAGATTTACCAATGATTCAGATGATTGAAAACGGATTGCGTGGAGGAATTAGTATGGCATCGCATCATTACTGTAAAGCAAACAACAAATACCTAGATGATTATGATCCGAGTAAAAGGTCTAACTATCTCATGTATTTAGATGCAAACAATCTGTATGGTTGGGCTATGGCGCAATCACTTCCATTACGTAACTTTAAAATGTACGCAGGTGGCAGTACAAACAATATTCAAAAAGCATTAAAGTGGTTGAGCAGTTTGACGCCGGGTCACCAGCGTGGATACATTCTAGAAGTTGACTTAGAATATCCTCAGGAACTCCATGACCTGCATAATGACTATCCATTAGCAGCAGAAAGTCTAAAGATGGCGAAAACAGAACCGCCTAAACTTGTGCCTAATCTTCGAGGCAAAAAAATTATGTCTGTCATTACAGACTTCTACAATTTTATTTAAGACATGGTTTGAAGTTGACAGCTGTTCATCGTATAATTGCTTTTGATCAAGACAGTTCATGAAACCATACATCGTGAAGAACACTGATCTCAGAACTAAATCCACAGATGCTTCAGAAAGACTTTTTCAAGCTGATGAACAACAGCTGTTTTGGAAAGACTATGGAGAATCCGCACAAGCGCAAAGATGTTAGATTGGTCACCAAAGAGAACGAGGCAATTAAGCTGACTTCAAAACCAAATTATCAGGACTTAGAAGGTTTCATGATCAGCTTTTTGGCATAATGATGAAAAAAAAGAAAGTCAAATTGGACAAACCTGTATTTATTGGGTTTACTGTTTTAGAATTATCAAAGCTTTTGATGTTAGAATTTCTTTATGACTACTTTAAGCCCTCGTATCCTGAGTCCAGAGTGCTTTACACAGATACAGATAGTTTTGTTATAGATATCCCTACTGAAGACATCTTTTAAAGACATGGAATTAGAAGTAGCTAAAGAGCATGCGGGATGGTACGACACATCTGATTACCCTAAAGATTCGCCTTTGCATTCAATTACTAAAAAGAAGGTTTTAGGAAAGATGAAAGATGAATTATCTGGAAAGGTGATTAAGGAGTTTATTGGTTTAAGGTCGAAAATGTACAGTATTTCGAGCCAGGAGAAAACCATTAAGAAAGCAAAAGGAATATCTCGCAGTGTTGTGCAGTCAAACATATCGCATGACAACTATAAAGAAGCATTGTTTGACAATAAGACTTTTAAATCATGACAACGTAAAACTGCGATCTAATCTACATGAGATCAACACAACGGTTGTAACAAAGAAGTCATTAGATAGAACAAACACAAAACGTGTGTTTGTTAATCCAGAGTTTTCATATGCAATTGGACATTTGGAGAACGGCATAATTATATACATTCTTCGGGTTCATATTTTTCCTTAACTTTATCTATAAGATCAATCATATCATCCCAATTTAGACAAATTTTTTCTCACGTTTGCTTGATGTGCCCGGGACTTTTTTTTATTATTTCAAGATATTCTTTCCCCCATGTTTGATAATCAAAATTTGGGATTTTGGGTTGTAGGGGATCTTGATGCTTTGCCATGTGCTGATGAATCCTCGCAAATGTTGCACTAATAGCAGAACTCAAATCAAATAATTCTTCTATTAATTCCAAGGTCTTTTCCTTTATCATTCTTGTTTCATTCTGTGCTTCCTTCTGAGCCTCCATTTAGACTCAAATATATTTATGTAAATTAATTAAAGCGGAACTGTGTCTGGTGGAATTATCTGCAGTTCTTCCTTTACAAAAGATCTTTGAGGAGCTGGTTGTTTTGTTGTGTCAGTTTCTCGTAAATAATACACGGGCGGATTCATTTTTGCAATTCTTTTTATTTCATATGGATAAAACACTCCAAACTGGATCTGTTGCCCTGATGCGAGTGTCCCCTTCTGCTTCTCCCGGCAATAAAGGTACCTTACTTTAAACCAAACGGTAATAGTTTGCTAGTTGTACTGGAGTCCCCTCAGCAACATTTATTGTTTGGTTTTTTGATTGCTTGTGCTGGTTTTAGCCCTTTAAATTCTTCATTATTCATTGCGCGCAAAACTGAGGGCAGTCTTCTAACCCATTCTGTGTTGCGAGAATTGTCAATAAGCTCTCTGTGATACTGGTAGGAGAAAGTCTTTCAGCTAACTGTTTGTTAAAGTTTTCAACTAAAGCTTTTGATCTGTGAACTCCTGGAATGCCTCTTTTAATGGTAACTCTATGTTTTAACAATAATTGATTCACTCGACCTTTAAATTCTTTTCCATCATCGACTTGAATCATGCGAGGGTAAGTTAAAGGCCTCGTTGGTATATCAGTTGTATAGCGACAGCAACAGCAGAAGCACTCTTTTGTGTTAACGGTTCCGCATCTTTGTATCTTGAAGCTACGTCAATGACTGTAAGTGCGTACTTAAATCTTTTTCGTCTAATCGTATCATGGGGTAAATATAGAAGATCCATTTGATGGGTGTCGTTCGGTATTGTATTCACAAAGTGCGGTCTCTGTATTCGTTTAGGCGCTGGTAAATAAATTTGCCAAATCGCTTGTTTAGATAACCATTCCTTTGCTGTTTGTTCACTGACTCCAGCTGCTTGGCTTAGCTTTTTGATTGCTGTTATTCCCTTCCAATATCCTTTTGGTAAATAATAGATTTTGTTCATTTTTTATTCAGCTAATATTATGCGCAACAAAATACACAAACAGTCATACCAAAGACAATAAACGCGATTTCTTGCATCTTTTGTTTTTCAGATGGTTGATAAAGTCACTGAATTTTGGTGGGGGCAATGTTTCGATTGGTTTGCCTGTTACATGATAAATATTCTTTTATCGCTTGATCAACATCTTTAAATGTGTAAGCTGCATGCCCCTGTTTTTTCAGTTTGTTATTAATAAAATCTAACTGCTCAATTCTCTGCTTTTCATAGTGATCTTGTGCTGCGGCTAGTTGCTCCACAGCTTTGTTATGTCTTTTTCTCTCGCCGTCATCCCGTAGTTTACTAAATGCGTAATTACTTCCGCTAAAAGCAAGCGCATTCACCACTGCACCACCTATCATCATTACGAGTGAAGCCATTTTTATAAATGTTTTTTTCTTTTTACATATTTATATTCTCTGGAATTATTTCTTGCTTAACTAAAAAATCTTTCGTAGCGAACGAAGCTGCAATAATAGCAATCAGCTTTGCCGAGACTTCAAAGTCTAGTTTGCCAAGATCTCCCGGTTTTATTTTTAACAAGCTTTTACCAAGCATCGTGTATCCTACACTTAGGCCCCCAAAATAACAGCAGAATGGTATACAAGGTTGGCGACAGTTTTTTCGGTGCTCATTTTAAAAAAATAAAAAAATTATAATTAATAAAAAACATGAACACCGATGATCTGCTAGAGCTACAGAGCGGCCTAAAACCGTCTTGGACTTACAAATGAAGAAGTTGATGACCAAGTATTATGTCCAAAAAAGGGAAAGGCTGTATTCTTTGGCAGCATGTGGAAAAACAAAACAGTTCCTCGGAACTGAATTCAGCATAGAACAAATTCAACAAATGTCGCCGCAAGACATTGTAAAGTATCATAACAGGTATGAAGCGCAACTAGGATCAAGAATGGTAAAAAGTGTTGGGCAAACGGTTCTTAGTTTGTACACTAAACTAGTTAGTAGATTTGCGCCTATTCATTCTGAACAAGACTTTATGTATGATTTAACGCAGGATCCAGTTTTAACAAAGTCATTAGAGTCTCTAGGATGTGATCTATATTACAGATTTGGAAACATTGTTATCGCCATTAATCATGAGATTAATTACTTTTAATCATATAGATTTTATTTCCCTTCAAAATGACCGAGCCAGAAAATCAGCAGAATCAGAAAACATTGAACCCAGTGAAGAAAGTGACCAGTGAGAAGCATCCTCATCCTGGGCGTGTTGAAGCAGGAAAAAAATTAGCGGAGTGGAACAGACAAAGAAAATTAATGTTACAGAATATAACTCATCATGAAAACATAACACCGCCAACGCCAGAACAAGTTGATTCAATGCCAGCTATAAAAACTCCATGTGATTCAAGGCCTACAGCACCAAAGTTTCATGGAATATTGAACTTAAAACTGTTGTCATTTTTTGGCGCCTTGCTGCTGCTGGGGGCGGTTACTACGGTTATAAAATATTTTAACAATGGCAACAAAAACAAAAGCAGTCAAAACAGCCTGAACCCCTAAATACAGAAGACAAAAGCATGCCAGAACCGCCAACAACAAAAGATCGTTTTGATCCATTTAAAAATGCAATATTTTAAGAACTTAATTTTAAATTTTTTTAATAAAAATAGATCATGATGGATTATTATTTGTTTAAAATGATTGGAGTCAATAAATAAAGACATGGAGTCTATAAAAGACATTTCCATAGACCAAATTGTAATCAATGTGGTTGCTTAGGATGTAAGAACTTCATTAAGATCTATGCCAACCAATCTCGCGCAGAGAACACCGAGCAAAACATCCTCAACGATGACGCGTTTTTTGAGGCGTGTGTGTACTATATTAGACATCTACTATTTAAGACAAAAACATAGATTGTATTGTTTTTTTGACAATAATAAGATAACTTGAATAAGAACTTGGTTGTACTTAGAGGATGACTTAGTTATGATCTTGAGGTGACTTAAGTAAGAACTTGAGGTGACTTGATCAAGAACTTATTAAGAACTTGAGGTGACTTAAGTAGAAACTTAGAGGAACTTAATTAAGAACTTGATTAAGAACTTTAATTAAGAACTTAATTAAGAACTTTATTAAAACTTGGGGTGACTTGATTAAGAACTTAATTAAGAACTTGGGTGACTTGGGGTGGGAGTGTGTGTGGTGTACACAGAGCTTTATTATTTGTCATGTTGTAACACCACTTGGTGCAAGACGGTGCTTGCGTTTTTGTGATTCATTGGGTCTTTTGTTGCAAGTTTCAAAGCAGCCACCAGGTGCATTTAACAAAAGCCTGATTGAATAAAACAAGACAATTGTATAAAGTACACCCAGCGGCCCTCTGAGACAGCCTTTAAGCAGGTGAATAGGTGAAACGTTGAAGCAGCCAAACCACAACAGCAAAAGGCATGGGGCAGGAGTGAGAATGCCAGCAAGTAGGCCAACCGTTCACGCGCGTGAACGTCCTATTTTTAGGCTGTGCTTTGGCAGTTGCCTTCCACCGTTAACGATTACTGGGATTGCTGGAGCTCGCTTGTAATTGCTATGTGCGGATCTCGTTTCCAGTACTGTGCAAATTCGGCACTTGGAGCATGGTTTTAATTTCATTCAGCTTGCCAGAAATGAAACGAAAGGGAAGGCCTACAGCATAAAACCCTGCATATCCAAAAAGAACACTTGCAACGGCACGTAATTTTCGTACGTGTACTCAGAATACCCGGTTTTTGCTTTCAACCAAACAGCCCAATGTCTCCCTTCTTTCCTTTCGTTTTCCTGCCATTGTTTTCACAAAATCAAAAAGTTACCGAACTGAATGTAAATCCTGTGGTCCTTCACTTTTAATCTTTTCAATTATTTCTGTCATTTTTTTAAAGTAGTCTTGATTCTCTTGCAAAATAAGCATTTCTTCCTCTGTCCACAATTCCGTTGGTGTTGGCGGTGGTAACGGAAGATTTTGAGCTTGTTGAAAAGTAGAAGCGTGATCCATGTCAGGTACAATTAAAGTTGACGGCTGTGTTGAGAAATCTAATAGATTTTGATGAGCAACTTGCGATTCCAGAAGTTCTCTCTCTAATTCTAAAGAAATGCTGTCTTAAGACATAAATATTTCTAGTAAAATCACTTCACAGGGCTAAACAAGGCAGTCACTCAAACACGTCCGCACAGAGCAGTCCTTCAATGTAAAATGAAGTAGTCAATACAAAAATGTCACGTGATTTAAGCCCAGCACTTGATTTGATAAGGGGTTTATATGCGGGCCTAGTTAATTGAGGTGCGCGTAAGACGCAAGCTCGCTATTATGTTCTTCCTTTACACGTTCTTACTGTGAGCCCCAGCAATTAGGGTGTAGCCCCCGTCATTTACCTTTCTCATATTACCAGTGACAGAGACACGGTCAATAAACAAAAAAAGTTAAGGAAGACATGTTGGGATAAGTGTGTGAATTTTATGTCAAAAATATAACTCGGTTTTAAAAGACTTTAGAGAACTGTAGTTTTATTTTACACAAAAGACAGAGACTCGTTTAATATATGTATGCTCGAAAATGATGTTATTGAAAATGATCAGGAAAAACACAGGATTAAACAAAAACTAAAATCTGAAAAGTTTAGTAAATTAGTATTGAAAACGGATAACCCTACACAGTATGTTTGTTTGTAGATAATCGTTATTTTTTGGTTACTTGTCAGAGAACTAATAAATGCTGCTTCTAGGTCACTTTCGCCCGAAAACTGGTTGAGGGCGAAAGTGAGTTAGAAGCGGCATTTATTAGTTCTCTGCAGTTAACAACATTTTGTACAAAGTGCTCTGTCATTGTAAATGGATGTTCTATTCGGCGAGAAATATGATGATATTTTCTGATGAAAATGAACAGGACATCCGGATGTACGAAACAAAGGAAGCATTCAAAACAAAGGACTTCTGTTCAATGTTCATTCGTGCATGCGTGCGAGTATGTGTGCATCCGCGTGCGTGCGTGCGTGTGTGTGTGTGTGTGTGTGTGTGTGTGTGTGTGTGTGTGTGTGTGTGTGTGTGTGATATCTCTACGAATGCGTCGTACACATTGCATGCAGGCCAGTTCATGTCAGTGAAATTTTCTGCGTAATTTTTCCAAGGGACAGCCTCCCCTTTTGATGGTGCAATTTTCAACTTGCACTAAGTAGGCTACACTGCAAATGAAATCCCGATTTGTTCGGTCATCCAAATAACTAAAAAAAAAAATTCAGACCACCCAAAGCAGCGGGAGAGAGAGAGAGAGAGAGAGAGAGAGAGGGGGGGGGGCAGAGATCTGTCCTATGCAAGTCTTCACCTACGGAGCTGGAATTTTTAAGGTTCCAAGACGAGTGGTATAGTTACAGTGCCTCCTGCTTCAGGCCACACAGGCAGCAGTGGCGACAGCCGTTGTTCGCCAGTCACTGTGGAGATAAGTCCACGGGACGCAATCGTGTCTCCTTAGTCACCTAGGAAGCTGACAGCGGTTATTACCCTTTAGCCGAAGAGGCAGTTTTTTTTTGTTTAAAAAAAAAAAATCAAAACTTTGAAAATTTGATAATGATGACGACAATGATGATGACTATATTTTTGCTATTATTATAATCATTATCATTAAATTAATTATTTATGAAACTCCAAGCAAAACGAAAAGGCCTGTGATACACATGCTAAACTGATTAAATAAAATCGTCGTCAATTTGTGTAAAATATCTTGTATACAAATAATGTTCTATAATTATTGTAAGCAATGCAACATTTTCTGATGTTGATGAACAGTACATCCTGATATATACAATAAATAAAGCATATAAAATGAAAGAAGCGTGTTTTGTTTGTTTGTTTTTGTGTTTTGTTTGTTTCGTGTTCATCCTGTCTGTCTGTCAGCCTCTCAGCATCTTCCCATCCCTGTCTATGTAACAATGCTTGGTTGTCTAGTACGAAATGCGCCCAGGTCTGCCTATGACGGTTTATTTTAATACATCACGTTTCTCATGCCAGCTTATTATAACGACTATTTTTTCTTCTTTTTTACATGTTTTTTTTTTCCTTAGGAGTAGCGTCCCTTGCTGCAGGTAGAGCTGTTATGAACACCAGGTACACACTGCATTCGATGTCTTCATTAATCATGTAATCCAAATACCAGCGCTAAGATCACACTGTTGAACGAACGTCATTTACTTCTTCGATCGAATTCTGAAAAGGGAGGGTATTAGCTGCGCCAGACGATACAGATTACAGGACAAAACACGATGCATTTCGACCTCTTGGGTCTTCTTCAGGCAAAAACGAGCAACATTTAGGACCATGAAAACGAAGAACGAGCAGCTACTTGTCTTCTCAGATTCGGAGCAAAATAGGTGTTCTAATTTTTTTTTTTTTTTTTGCCTGAAGACCCAAGAGGTCGAATTGCATTGAGTTAATTAAAAACTGAATCGTACATAAAATGAGGACGAATAATAACGAGAATAAATCTGCTAGTTCAACACACTGAGATAGAAGCCGATAACCAACATTCACAAACACAGCATCGTGAACACACACATGTCTGTCCTCCCCATTCAGCTGCCCCCCCCCCCCCCCACCTTACAGAAAGGGTACTAGGGTCCACCTAGGTTCTAGGTAGCTCCAGCCTGGACAAGCTGGATCTAGCCAGAACCTAGGTGGGCCCCAGGTGGGCACTAGGACCCTTGCTGTCTGGGCACCTTCTAAACTGTACTCCTGCATGAATTGTGAATCGTGACCGAACTCGATCGAGAAGTAGCCATTCACTTTATCTAAATTTGTTGAAGTAACAATTTTTAAAAAAAAAATATAAATCTCTCACTTACAGATCACATTTTAGTTTTCCAAATTACAACATATAATTTCAAATCTCACAATTGAACTCATCTGTCATTAATATTCAAGCTATCATATTTCTGATCAACGGCCCAGCAAAGCCGAAGCTTTAATACTCGCTCACGTTTCATTCCCGTGGATACTTATTGGTATCTTTGCCAATAAACTTTTTGCAGCAGTCATGTTCCTAACGCTATTGAAATAAAAATTAAAAGGGGTTGGGGCGGGGAGGGGGGGGGGGGGGCATTTAAAAAACCCGACTGTGTCAGTTGGTGTGGTTGTCTCTTGGTCAGATGCACATTTTTCCAGTTCATTCCTACAAAGAGTGGCTTTCGTGAACACTCGTCACACAAACGGGTAACAAAGCAGGTGATCGTGGCAAAATGTACCCTGTTAAAACTTTACCTGGACACTTTTACAAAGTCTTGTTAATGTCAGAGTCATTACATCACGGTCTGTTTTTTTTTTTGTTGTTTTTTTTACTGAGGTCTAAGTCATCCGAGTCTGATTATATGACCTGATTACTAGTCTATTCTCTCTCTTTACACACACCACACACACACACACAGAGAGAGAGAGAGAGAGAGAGAGAGAGAGAGAGAGAGAGAGAGAAAAGAGAGAGAGAGAGAGAGAGAGGGAGAGTTGAACAGTAATGTTTACGTCAGCTTTTAATATTCTACTTAAGCTCGTAACTTCACCACGCCTACTCAGAAACACACACACACACACACACACACACACACACGTTCTGCAGTGCATTTACAGAATCACGAACGCTGACATTACTTGCCCGGGTGAGCCCCCACACACATACGTCAAAGGAAGCAGTGAGTTGCCGAGACTGCCTGCATGGTTACGGACTGATCAAAGATGTAGACAGCTTTTCGTTTTACAACTTAAAATCGTGGAAGACAGACGCTTCTTTCTACCAATCGCAAAGAAGCTTACGAATTCCGCGAATCG
>CM031625.1:21271166-21276166 GCA_018398815.1 Conus ventricosus | reverse complement strand
CCAGATCTGTGGTCTTGGTTTGGTTCCGTCGGGGTCACCGGTATCGGCGAGTCCATGGGGGCTGTCGTTGGACGGACGTTGTGGCGCCCTCTGGAGGGAGAGCTCACTCACGCCGGCTCCGCGACTAAGCAATTATCGTCGTCAGTAGGGGGTTAGTTTGTGGTGTCCTGCGTATGTTAGATCAGAACAGGCGCCACTGAACACCACCGAAGTGACTTGGCAGCAGTGCAGTGTCTCCTCCGGTGGGTTGCCTGTTGACGACTTGACATTGACGGTGCGGGGCTGCGGCTGGACTGACCGGGCTGTGGCTGTGGTCGGGGTGTCGGAATGAGCGGCGTGGGTGCACTCTCACTGAGGTGGCACAACAGCTAAAGAAAAAAATAGAAAAGAAAAAGAAAAGAAAAAGAAATAAAGACAACCCAGACAGCAAGGGTCCTAGGGCCCACCTAGGTTCTGGCTAGATTCAGCTTGTCCAAGCTGAAGCTAGCTAGAACCTAGGTGGACCCTAGTACCCTTGCTGTAAGAGAAGAAGACAGAAAAGAAAGAAACAAAGTACAAATTGAAGAAAAAAAAGGAAAGATAGAAAGAGAGAAAGAAAGGAGTGCAAAAAGAACAGGAAGAAAGAAAGAAGGACGATAAGAAAAGAAAGAATGAAAGAAAGAAGAAGAAGAGAAAGAGAATTATAAAAAAAAGAAGAAAAATCAGAAAGAGAGACGAGAATATCAAAAAGAACGGAAGAAACAAAGCAGAAAAGGACAAGAGAAAAGAAAACGAAAAAAAGAAGGGACAAGAAGAAAGAAAGAAACAAAAAAAAGACAAGAAGAATGGAAAGAAAGGAATAAGGACAAGAAAAAAAAAAAATGAATGAAAAAAAAAAACAAACAAACAAACAGAAAAGAGATGAGAAAAGAGAAAGAATGGAAAAAGGAAAACACAAAAGCAAGACATTAAGAAGGACAAGAAAAGAAAGAAAGAACAGAAATAAAGAAAAACAGCGAGGACAAGAAAGAAAAGAGGAAGAAGAAAGAAGGATGGAAGGACAAGGAGACAAAAAATAAAAACCAATAAGGAAACAAAGAAAAGACGTAGAAAAGAAAGAAAGAAAGAAAGAAAGGAAAGAAGAAGGAAATGAAAGGGACAAGGAAAAAAGAAAGAAAAAAGTAAAAAAAAAGAAGAAGAAAGAACGACAAGAAAAAGAAAGGAGAAAACGGCAATGAAAAAGGGAGAACAGAAGAAAGAACAAAGATAAGAAGAAAAGAAAGAAAAAAAAAAAAAGGTAAGAGAAAGGATAGAAAGAAGAGAAGAGAAGGGGGGGGGGGAATGAAAGAAGAAGGTGAGAAGAAGAAGAAACAAGAAAAAAGAGAGAGAAGGAAGAAAGAGAGAGAGAGAGAGAGAGGGAGGGGAGAGAGAGAGAGAGAGAGAGAGAGAAGGACAAGAACATGACAACAAGAAAGAAGGAAACAAATGGAGACTGAAAAACAAACAAACAACAGAAAGACAAACAAACAAACAAACAAACAAACAAACAGACAAAACAAACAAACAAACAGACAAACAAACAAACAGACAAACAGACAAACAAACAAACAAACAAACAGAGAGAAAAGGAAAGAGGAAGACAGAGAAAGAGGAAAACGAAACAAACAAAAAACAACAACAAAACAAACAAAGACGAACAAAACAAACAGACAGACACACAAACAAAGCATAAAAAACCCCACAAACAACCAAACCCAACCCTGGACATAATCAGACTTCTGTGCTACCTGACACAGTTCTTATCCTCATTTCATCTTAAAACAGAAATTAAAAAAAAAAAATACCGGACACATTGTGTCCCTCCACCACCCTCCCCCCCCTCCCCCTCCATCGCCGCGCCCCTTTCCCTTTCCTTTCTCCCCTCCTTTCCCCATTTACTCTTACCTTCTTTGCCCCCCCCCCCCCACACACACATACACCCCTCTCCTCTCCCCTCCCAATCTCAGCTCTCAAGCCTGTCTTTTTGTCTCTCGGTCCCTTCTTGTGTCTCTTCATGGAACAGTCTTCGTTAAGGTCAAAGTGAAAAGAATGGTTTAAAACAACAACAACAACAACAAGGAGAACGCAAGGAGATACATTGGCAGGTTACAGTGCGTGCGTGAGTGTGTGGTGTGTGTGTGTGTGTGTGTGTGTGTGTGTGTGTGTGTGTGTGTGTGTGTGTGCGTGTGTGCGTGTGCGTGCGTGCGTGTGTGAGTGCGTGCGTGCATGCATGCGTGTGTGCGTGAGTGTATGTGTGCGTGCGTGCATGCATGAGTGTGTGCGGGCGCGCGCGCGCGTGTGTGTGTATGTGTGTGTATGTGCGTGCGTGCGTGCGTGTGTGTGTGTGTGTGTGTGTGTGTGTGTGTGTGTGTGTGTGTGTGTGTGTGTGTGTGTGTGTGTGTGCGTGTGTGTGTGTGTGTGTGCGCGCGCGCGCGCACGCGCGTGCGTGCGTGCGTTCGTGTGTGTGTGTGTGTGTGTGTGTGTGTGTGTGTGTGTGTGTGTGTGTGTGTGTGTGTGTGTGTGTACGTAGGCCTACGAGTCAGTATGAATGGGCATGGTGAATTTCAGTGCACGTAGCTTACTCAAAGCATGAACTCGTGGTGACTCTCTGATAGACGTCAGTGCGACTGTACATGCACGAACGTAACACACCAACACACAGACACCCATGATCACAGGCACGTGAGCGCAGACACACACAGAGACATAAATCACCACCGCCATCACGATCAAGCTACCCACCCACCCCCACCCCCTAGATACAAACAATGTTATTCTTATGCTTGCATCCCACCACAGTTTGCTTGTCATTCTTCCCATCTCATTACGAAGGGATTAATTGTTGTCACAAAAACATCCAACTTAACTGTCGTCTGCTCCCTGTGTTTACTTGGCCCCGGAGTTCACCAGGGATGGTGGAGGGGGTGGGGGCTGGGGGTGGGGTGGGGGTGGGGGTGGAGAAGATTGGGGCAGGATGGGTGGGGGTGGGGTGGGGGGGGGGTGGGGAAGGGGAGGCACCGCCATGATGAACGCTGCAGCAGTTATCTCCACCTAGGACGGATGTGGGACAGTCAACAAGTGAACTGTGGTATTGTCACGTGGTATATCTTTGGCGGGGAAGTTAGCGAACTCCGGAGAATCACCTAGCTGGTGGGGTGGGGGGGGGTGGGTGTTGATATTGGTATTTGGAAATACAGGAGACTGAGGTGGCAAAACCGAAGTTTGAACAGCTTTCCCCCCCCCCCCCTCACCCCCGTTAATACACACATACAAACGCACGAGCTCGCGCGCGCGCGCGCGCAGCACGCACGCACGCACGCACGCACGCACGCAGCCGCACGCACACACACACACACACACACACACACACACACACACACACACACACACACATATACACACACATGCACGCACACGCACGCACACACTCACACATTCACAGACAGGCACGCACACACGTACGCACGCGCCCAAGCACACACACACATTCCACACACCACACACACACACACACACACACACACACACACACACACACACACACACACATTCCACGTCGTTTTCAATACAAACAGGATGAATGTTGTCTTTTAGGGCAGAAAGTCGAAAAGATTTTTTTTTTTCTGATTTGGTATTGTCATCATTTAATGCACCTGCGTCATGAATAGAATACCCTTTAATACCCCTCTCTCTCTCTCTCTCTCTTCTCTCTCTCTCTCTCTCTTCTGTCCTCTCTTTCTCTATCCCCCCCCCCTCTCTCTCTCTCTCCATCTACATCTCTCTCTCTCTCCCACTCCCCCCCTCTCTCTCTCTCTCTCTCTCCCCCACCCCTCATGGCAGAATGTTTTTCCCATTCGTTGGGAGGAGAGAAGAGGAGGAGATGGTGGTTGAGGTAGGGGTTTGGGAGGAGGGGGGGGGGGAGGGGGACCAAAATGTGACAGAAAATAAAAACACCTGCTTTTTCAATGAACACGGACAATGACGTCAGCACATGATGAAGGCAGTCGGTGGGCTACACGTGTCATCCTTGTACGTGGGGCGGGGTTGAAAGTGGGTCCTAGGTTCGTGTCTGACACCCAGAGACCAGGCATTGCTGTGAAAGTAATGGATGTGTCTGTCTGTCTGTCTGTCTGTCTGTCTCTCTGTCTGTCTGTGTCTCTGTCTGTGCAAGGTTCAAAGTGGGTCCTATGTGTGCAAAGAGCACTTGTTCACATTTATGTGCACGTGAGTGCAAAGAGCACTTGTTCATATGCCATGTACACGTGTGTGTGTGTGCAAAGAACACCTGTTCATATGCCATGTACACGTGTGAGTGCAAAGAGCACCTGTTCATATGCCATGTACACGTGTGTGTGCAAAGAACACCGGTTGATATGCCATGTACACGTGAGTGCAAAGAGCACCTGTTCATATGCCATGTACACGTGAGTGCAAAGAGCACCTGTTCATATGCCATGTACACGTGAGTGCAAAGAGCACCTTTTCTCTCTGTCTCTCTCTCA
The DNA here is from genome assembly GCA_018398815.1 of Conus ventricosus. NCBI lineage: Eukaryota > Metazoa > Mollusca > Gastropoda > Neogastropoda > Conidae > Conus > Conus ventricosus. The sequence continues at coordinate 21,271,646 of CM031625.1, read as the reverse complement.
TTCACAGTCACAGACATTTCATCTCCCCAACACACACACACACACACACACACACACACACACACACACACACACACACACACACACACACACACACAAAGATTTCAATCCTGTGACCCCTTTTGGGGCATGGAGGACTTGAATCAAATCAAACAAATGTAAATGAAACAGTGTTGTGTGTGTGTGTGTGTGTGTGTGTGTGTGTGTGTGTGTGTGTGTGTGTGTTGTGTTGTGTGTTTATATGTGTGTGTGTGTGTGTGTGTGTGTGTGTGTGTTTATGCGTGCGTGCGTGCGTGCGTGCGTGCGTGCGTGCGTGCGTGTGTGGTGTGTGTGTGTGTGTGTGTGTGTGTGTGTGTGTGTGTGTGTGTGTGTGTGTGTGTGTGTGTGTGCGCGCGCGCGCGCGCGCGTGTGTGTCCGCTCTTGCTATACCCAGCTTGGGCTGAGATTCTTCATAGTTATGGTCTACGTAATAAATATTCT
>CM031625.1:21211166-21261166 GCA_018398815.1 Conus ventricosus | reverse complement strand
CACACAAAAATATACCATCATCCTAACCAGCTTCGCGTTGGCATGCGTCTTGCTTCTAGAAAAAAGAGAGAATTGTGAGAAATGTATCGAGTCACTTATGCAAAGCATTTCAGTTGCGTTCTGTAATGATGTCATGACGGACAGAGCCAAGTGATCTCTAATGTTGCAAATAATACTGTGTTGTACATTTTGTTCTTTGTAAACCCCTTCATCAGAGGCAAGGGCCTTAATGAATAAATATCATTCATTCAGTCATTCTCTCTCTCTCTGAAATGTCGTTCCTTTCTTCTTTTTTTCTTCTTGTTTTATGTTGGTTTCTTTCTTTCTTTCTTTCTTTCTTTCTTTCTTTCTTTCTTCGTTTTTTTCCCTGCTTTCTTTTTTCTATCTTTCCTTCTTTCTTTCTTTCTTTCTTCGTTTTTTTCCCTGCTTTTCTTTTTTTCTTCTTTCCTTCTTTCTTTCTTTCTTTCTTTCTTTCTTTCTTTGTCTGTCTATCTTGTTATCTCTTCGTCACTTCACTGTTTACTGTTTTCATTATTTTTGATGGGTGGGTGTCAACATTCGGGTCACTGTCATCTCTTTTCACCAGACAGGAAGATGTCGGCTACGTCACATACAAAATAAGGGGAGGGGTGGGGGTGGGGGGGGGGTTGTGGGGGGGGGGGGGGGAGGGGGAGAAAAAAAAAACGAAAAAAAAAACGAAAGTGGGACAGGGGGTGGAGCCACACAATACGAGGGAGGGATGGAGGGTTGGGCGAGGGTGTGTGATGGGGTGGGGTGTTTGGGTTTTAAACAGTCGTGTTTTCTGCCCAGCTGGTGGCAAAAGAAGAGAGAAAAAAAAATCGGGAGGGAAGAGTACGGATTTGGGTGGGCTGAGGGGGAAGGTGAGAGTGTGGGTGGTGGGGGGAGGCAGAGGGGAAGGCGTAAGAGAGTGAATCAAGAAACAACATTAGAATCGACTGGGAGGTGGGGTGTGTGTGTGTTGTGTGTGTGTGTGGTGTGCGTGTTGTGTGTGTGTGTGTGTGTGTGTGTGTGGCGCGCGTGCGTGCGTGTGTGTGGTGTGTGTGTGTGTGTGTGTGTGTGTGTGTGTGTGTGTGTGTGTGTGTGTAGTGTGTGTGTGTGTGTGTGTGTGTGTGTGTGCGTGCGGCGTGCGTGCGTGCGTGGTGTGTGTGTGTGTGTGTGTGTGTGGTGTGTGTGTGTGTGTGTGTGTGCGTGCGGTGTGTGCGTATGTGTGTGTGTGTGTGTGTGTGTGTGTGTGTGTGTGTGTGTGTGTGTGTGTTTATATCTTGAACGCACGCCCTCCTAGCCGGATATCCGAGACTCTAATCACCGCGCAACGGCTATTGTTGTTGTTATTACTTTATTTTTCTGTGTTGTTGTTATTGTTGTTTTTGTGTTTGCTTACATTCCGGAGGTTTCAGGGAAGTTTCGCAGAGTTTCACAGAGTTCAGGGGAGTGTCTGAAAGTTTTGGAGAGTTTCTGCGAGAAGCGTGCACTAGCAAAGGTTTCATTGCTTAGTAGTTTGTTTTCCCTTACCACATAAACGCGACTTGTACGTGCAACAATGGTGATTGATGCACGGTGGATTGCATGAGTAATAATACATATACGACATGTGCACGCAACAATGCCCTTCCGACGTGTATACGTGAGAATATACATGTAACACGCCACATATACAAGAAACCAGCGACATTATACACAGAACACTCGACACTATACACACGACTATGTACACACAACACGCAACCAGCCCTGAAGCGGTAGGTTGAAAGTACCCACAGAAAGATGCGTGTCTGCACGATGAAAAAAATGTGACACAAGACAAGTTCGCGATAGTTCCTGAAATTTCGTTGGAATTTCATGCTTCAGCTTCTGCTGGAGTGGATAGAAACGTGCAGAGAAATCTTTATGGCTTAGGGGACTCAAAGCATCCCTGAATTAAAAAGCTTATGAATGGTGAGGTAAACAGGGAGAAAGTACAGCAGAGCTCAACTTCACCGGAAGTTGAACAAGCGGAAGAAAGATACCTTCAGTGATGAAATGAAAATTATCATTAAGCCAAACGGAAGAATGAAACTGTGGAGTACAACCAAAGAAAAATGGCCAGTCCTTTCATTGGGGGGTAGTGACCATCTTGGTTTCCAGACAACGTTGAAACTGTTGATAGACGGATGTATGTATTCTAATACAGCTGGTTTACTACGGTCTGTAGATGGAAATAAACGATGAAGAATACCTCAAATTGCTTGTGGTCAACCAGTACCCAACGGGTTGCTGGTACCTCCGGGAAGATAAATTCTCCATCCACAGATCAGCTCAGACAGAAGACTAGAAGCGAGAGAATTCCTGTTTGACTGGCCCCCAACTAGAGCCCAGGCCTGCACCCAAGTGAACGTGCGGCCTGTCCTCCAGAATCTAGCCAGAAAGAACATTCACCGCGTCGGTCGGTATTGTTGCTGATCTCCCCCTGGACCACACTCCCCACTGGCGGGAATCGCCTGCCTCTCGCTGTCCGAACTCCCAAGGTGGCGGGGGCACGCGCTGGGCCGAAAGGGAAACCACTCCAAGTAAACCAGTGGTGTCAGAACCTGGGGGTGGGGGGACAAGCCCTCCTTACCCCCGCCTCCTCCAACCTCCGCCTTATTCCTCTCCTTGTGAAACTAGTGGAGGGTGGGGGAGGGGGCATACCATCTAGTGACCTAACACCCCCTCTCCCCCTTCAATATTTTAAGCCTAAGAGATAACAAATAACCAAGAGGGGAAAAAAAAAAGAAATCCTTAGCATTATCTTGTCTTTCCGAATAGCATTTTGAAATGAAAAAATGGACAGCATGTTTTTTTTTTTTTTTTGTTTTCTTTTTAAAGGAAGATGCGTGTGCTACCCACCCCCCCCCCCCCCCCCCCTCCGTTTTCATGAAAATTTTGGGGGAAAATGAAAGCATCGCCCATCTCCCACCCCTCGCTATCTTTTTTTTTTCCTTTTTCTAATTTTGGTCAAAGTTTGAAACTTTGAAGACGAGAGATGACAGCTCCCTCCTCTCCCTCTTCATCCCCCATCTCCACTTTTATGAATGTTCAGAGAATCAGTCCCCTGCCTGCCTCCGTTTGGATTGATAAAAGCACACAATGAAGCTGACGCCCTCTCCCCCTCCCCTGAAAAAAAGCCTGTCTAAAGACTGCTGTGACTTATTTGTCACGTGCTTTGTTAGATCAGGCTCCCCCCTCCCCCCCCCCCCCCCCCCCACTCCTAATATTTTCCTGTGCCACTGTTTTCACAGAATAGGATCAGTCTGAGGTTAAGAAACCAAAATTCTTACAATCGTTTATCATATGGTTCATTTATGAAATAAAATAGGTAGGTTGTGATGTTTTGTGCACGCTGGACAGGTCCGGGTGTGATGCACAGAAAAAAAAAAAAAAAAAGGCGTTTGCAGTGAGAGATAAAAGCCTGCATAAATGTTGTTTTAATGTGTCCACTGCATTCGCATTTTGCCTTTGCACTTGACATTTAGAACCGAGAGAAGAATTATTAGAGTTAAGTGCCGTGTTTTGCTATTGTATGCCTAAATGGTGTGTGTGTGTGTGTGTGTGGTGTGTGTGTGTGTGTGTGTTGGGTGTGTTTACAGGTAGGTGTGCATGAGTGTTTAAAAAAATTATCAGATGGAAAGAAAGAGAGAGAGAGAGAGAGAGAGAGAGAGAGAGAGAGAGAGAGAGAGAGAGAGAGAGAGAGGATGGACAGGTGAAGGATGGTGGATGAGACTCACCCTCCCCACCGCCTCTGTGTTGTGTGTGTGTGTTTTGTGTGTGTGTGTGTGTTGTGTGTGTGTTGTGCGTGCGTGCGTTCGTGCATGCGTGTCCGTACGTGTGTATGTGGTTGCGGCTGGTGTGTGTGTGTGTGTGTGTGTGTGTGTGTGTGTGTGTGTGTGTGTGTGTGCGTGCGTATGTGCATATGCGTGCGTGCGTGTGTATGTGTGTGTGTATGTATGTATGTTGTCGTGTGTGTGTGTGTGTGTGTGTGTGTGTGTGTGTGTGTGTGTGTGTGTGTAAATGAGACAGACGGAGTGGGGTTGTGGTTAAGCTCGAGAGTGGACGGTGGAGATGGTTTTAAGAAAAAACAAAAACAACCCCCCCACCAACCTTTGATGGATGACCAGGATTTATTCAAATCAGACTGCGCGCGAAAACACGCAGATGTCACCACCCTCACGGACAACCCACAACGAACTTGTCAAGACTTGTAAACAGGAGAGGGCGTCGCCAAGGGAGACAACGCCTCTATAAAAAGACCAGCTTGGGGAACGCGACCAAAGAAAGCCAACGATCACCTGCTTCTCGCACCTCTTTCTCTGCAGCTGATGTCAACCTGATATTGCCAGGGGGTCTCTTCGATTCGCTCCAGTCCTTGTCCCTCCCGTATACAATCTTCTGTCTGTTGAATTCCATTTCCACAGCCAAGCATGGACCGTCGTCTTGCCGTTTTATTGGTGAGTCAAGAGTTCTGGGAGAGAGAGTAGAGAGTGGAGAGAGAGAGAGAGAGAGAGAGAGAGAGAGAGAGAGAGAGAGTGAGGAAAATGTTAAGAGAAAGATGTGAACATTGTAGCAGACTGAACTTTGATATAGAACTAGTTCTATTCGGAGACAATAAACGCCACAAAACTGATGAGGTGTTTGAACGCATTATTTCATGAGCTAAAAACATTATATACATTCTACATGCGTTGTAGAATGAACAAAATAAAACCTATCGTCAAATATTTATTGAGAGTACTTAACAACATATTAAAAAAAAAGTTGAAAAAATATGCATTGTTCAGAAATAAAGCACATGAAATTAACACACACAAAAAGTAATTCCCCTATGAAAAAACGTGTTGATGTGTCTAATGAAGTGAGTTAATGAAGACGGGAGAAAAAAAAGTGAGCAGTAACTGGTCGATGGCAACAACTAGATCCATGAAAATTTAAGAAAATCGGTTATATATATATAATATATATATATATATATATATATATATATATATATATATATATATATATATATATATATATTTATATATATATATATAATATAACCACCGTAACCTGAATGTCAGGCATGTTGGATGCATATGTTCCTCGAGTGCCTTGTAGATGAGAAAGAAAAAGACTTTCTTTGTGAGTTTTTCTTTTATCTCCACCTTCTTAGATCATGAATTGAACTGTTTGAACGCTTTTTGGTGTACTCTTTCTCCATGTATTCATATCTTTGCTTGTGTGTGTTTTTTTTTAATTGCCTTACCCTCCCCGCGATGTATTTTCATTTATACACCGTTTTGCTGCTACTTCTGTCTTTTGTCAGCGTTGGAAATTTATTTGTTTAATAGAGAAAAGAGTTCTCTTGTTTACGACCGTTACTGTGGCTGTTTATATTTCTCGGTTTCCTAGAATGAGCGTCTGCTCTGTCCTTATTGTAATCACTGCCCGAACGACAAGAACGCGTTTTGATTGGCACTGAGAGAGAGCGTGCTACATCATAAAAGCATAGATCGAACAGTGCTGGCCTTCGCTTCTTAACATCACATTCTCTCCGTTTCGGCTGACTGTCCTGATAAGACTATGACAAATCTCTCTCTCTCCTCTCTCTCTCTCTCTCTCTTCTGATGCACAGCGTTTTGTCCAGCCACTTTTCAAGCAGACCCGTATCGCCAATTATGTTTCACCCAGTCACAATTTGCCGAATCACGTTTCGTCCAGTTCGTCTTTATTCCCCCCCCCCCCCCCCCCCCACACCACACACACACATCCATCACGTCTTGTCCCAAATCAATACACTCAAGCTCGCTACAATCATTGGTCATGTCACACACACACACACACACACACACACACACACACACACACACACACACTCACCTTCCATCCGAATACTAAGCTGGACAAGGAAGCGTAACCACAGATGAACAAGCAACCTTGATAATCGACATTGGCTTCAAGCCGGCTCCAGAACTGCGCAACATTGTCGTCAGTAGGGGGCTTAGCAGGTGGTGTCCTGCGTATGTTGGATCAGAACAGGCGCCACTGAACACCACCGAAGTGACTCGGCAGCTGTGCAGTGTCTCTTCTGGTGAGTTGCCTCTTGACTACTCGATATCGACTGCTACCTGTGTATTGCCTGTGGCAGGACGGGCCAGGGTGTGGCTGTGGACGAGGAGTCGGAATGAGCGGCGTGAGTGTAATGCCATCGAAATGGTTTGCAAGATGGGGCAGACAAAAAAAAAAAAAAAAATCTTCCCTGACTGGTCAGTTATCTCCACAACCCGTCTGATCTTAATCACGCGTAAACAGGACAGAGATGTTGTAACCGATTTCTTTTTTTTTTTTTTTTTTTTTTTTTGCTGTTCGACCAGCAATGGAAAGTGCGGTCATCTTCACGTACGTCATAGCGTTTCAGTGGCCAATGCGGGAGTGCTTTGCAGCGCCTATCTCTTCTACGAGAATCCGAAGGTGGAGAACTTAAAGCAAACAAGAAACGAAAACCGCCACCATTGTCCGAAAACCGCCACCATTGTCCGTGATTCAAAACTTACTAGGATTTCTCTTTTTTGCTTTCTCGACAAACAGTTCACCGCGGGGATATTCTCCTTCCGGTTATTTTACCTCTAGACGCCCTCATCATCCCCCCCCCCCCCCCCCGCCCCCCCCCCCCCTCCTCTTTCAAGCGTACAAAAGGTTTGCTCTTGATCTTTTCAGTCTGCTAACGAGTCACCACGCAAAACGGGGGAAAGATAAGGAACAACAGACTTCCTACAGACAGACAGACAGACAGACAGACAGAAAACATGTTATATATAGGATGACAGTCTGCGGTTGTGGATAGTTCTATCACACTTCCATTTCATCTCTTTAGTTTTTGTATGTTTAGTATAAACATTCTTTATCACCTCCGCTAGTTGCAGCTACACCTGCCTTTTAAGGTTCGTTGGTCCATCAGCAAGACCAGGAAAGAACCACGGAACCAGTCTTCACAAAACTCGGTAGAAAGATGGAATGTAGCCCCAACAACGTTCCCATCGAATTTGCACAGATCAGGATAAAAGGGCGGATCCCTGATCCGTCAGACCTTGGTAGAGGTCTACATTCCCCCCACTCCCTCCTCCGCGATCCGCATGACAAAAAGGCACTGATGTATCAACGTGGTAACACGGGGATTTCAAAGGTTTCCCCCACCCCCCACCACCAATAATGTCAGCAGAAGTCACATCAAAACTAGTAAAGGAACGTGACATTTCACAGGGAAAAAACAATCATTTCGGTCATGTTTGCGAAAGCACGAAAATTTCATTCAAACCCACACACACACCACAACACCACACACACACCACATACAACCACAAAAACCAATTAAACTACGTGTACACACTGCTTACGCGTTGAGAACTCTGCATACTTGGCACGACAATAAGGACGAAATGCAGGGAACTGAGTTTTTCGCGAAGTACGTCAGTGTACCTTTTGCATGGTCCGCAGAGTTATATACGCGCCCATCTTAGTCTGTTGATGTTTTTATGTCACTAATGTTTAGATCCCCCCCCCCCCCCTCCGTCACTTTCCCTCTTTCCACTTTCCATCTCACTCACCCGCATGGTCATACCCGTCGTCTACTTGAGGAGTGCTACGCAACAAACCCTTCAGTACACAACAAGAACAACACAACATCAACAAACCACGGTGGTGGATTCTTGCAGTGGTGCGTTCAAGGGGCAACAACTCCAGGGCCTTAAGGCTCCTAACGACTAGCAAGGTCAGGAAAAAAGGCGTCATGTGAACACCCGTGACCATCGTCCGGGATTTGAGGATGATAAAAAAGGACAACAAAAAACACTACTCCCACAACCACAGCAGTTTCCACTAAATGACAATCCTGACAAGCAAGCCCACACAAACCGACGAAACGGCAACATCCTACTCAACCCAAAACCACCCACCCAAACAAACACTAACACAACCCACACAAAACACCGAATAATGCGAAGTCATAATAAGGTAGAAATGGAAACGCTAATTTCGGGAAAAAAAACAACAAATTCTTTTTTTTCAAGTTTGGGGCAAGCAAAAATTATAAAAAAAAAAAAAATGATTTCTTTTCCTGTTGATCCTGTCCTTTTATTCTTGAATGCCCACATTGTGCGGGTTACGCGATCAGTCCAGTTTTGTAACCTTTTTTGCGATTGGGCCACAGAGCCTCTATATGAGGCTACGGAATTCGTTCAGGTTTGTCAATTTCTTTCCTATTGGGCTACAGAGCCTCTTTATGAGGCTACAGAATTCGTTCAGGTTTGTCAACTTCTTTCCTATTGGGCTGTAGAGTCTGCGTGTAGGGCTACGGGAATCGTCCAGCTTTGTAGGTTTTTTGCGATTGGGCCAACAAGCCTGTCTGTTACATCTGTTGGAGGGAGGAAGTCTCAATTGTCTTGAGGCTCTTGAGGGCAAGATCTACTTGCAAAGTGAGACAGCTGCAAGCGGGACCTAAACAAATTTGTAAAATCATTTACAAGGCTCCGCCAAAAAAAACGTAGACAAAAAAAAAAAAAAAGACAAAACACGACGCGTTTCGGCCTCTTAGGTCATCTTCAGGCAAGATACACAACACTCAGGACAACGAAAATGACCGAGCGATGACTTCTCTTCATCCAATTCATCTATGTGTCTATGTTTTTTTCGGCGGAGCCTGTAAATGATTTTCAAAATTTTCCTGACAAGGGCAAGTGGTTCCTAGTCGACAAAAGCTCGTACGAAGACGGGTCCAATCGATCGGTGGCTTTGTTGTCTGTTGGCTGGTAACCTGTCAGAACTGGCCATCCGCGATCCGCAATGACAAAAAGACACGTGATGTATCACGTGGTATACACGGTGATTTCAGGCATTTTTCCCGCCACCAAATAATAGTCAGCAGACGTCCATCAAAAGCGTAGTAAATGGAACGTGACATTTCACAGAGAGAAAAAAAACAACCATATCATTCATTTTGTATCAATGTTTGCGGAAAGGCACGCAAAATTCATCAACACACACACCACACACACACACACACATACACACACACACACACACACACACACACACACACACACACACACACACACACACACACACACACCACACACGCACGCACGCATGCACACCTACACCTACACACACCACACCCACCCACTATAACTATCCACGTGACACACTGCTTACGCGTTGAAGAACTCTGCACACTTGGCAAAACAATAAAGGGACGAGAATGCAGGGAACTGAGTTTTTCCTCCGAAGAGTAGCGATCGAGTTCCTATCCTGCAATGGTCCCGGCATACGACAGTCGGCAGTTTTTACACTGCCCATCTTAGTCTGTTGATGTTACGTTAGTGTCACCGTAATGTTTAGATACCCCCCCCCCCCCCCCCCGGTCACTCTCCCTCACCCACCTCCCATCTCACTCACCCGCACGGTCATACCCGTCGGTCATATCTAAAGGAGAGGAGTGCCTATGTCACTCTAGAACCTAGTAACAACCAACAACAACAACAACCACACGGTGGTGGATTTGTTTGCAGGTGGTGGCGTTGACTCTGGTGGCGATGACCAGCTCCCAGGGCCTTACCCGGGTCTACGACTACGACTACTCAAGGTCAGTGACCATCGTCCCCGAGGGGATGATTGAGGATGATTATGGGAAAAACAGCAACAACAACATACATACACACCAACACCACGACCACAACCAACCAGAACATCAACATCAACAATAACACACAGACGCGCGCGCGCGCACGCACGCACACACACCCACCACGCACGCACGCGCGAACACACACACACACACACACACACACACACACACACCACACACACACACACACACACCACCACCACCACCACCACCACCACCACCACCACCACACACAACAACAACAACCTCGAGTATAATGCGGGATTATGTAGAACTAGGAATAACGGAGATAACAAGAGACTATGAAGTAAGGACATGACCTAGAAGCTTGGTCGTTCGATAATGACGTAACGGAGGAATTGCAGGTAAACAGAGAGGTGTAGGCCTTTCTAATGACACGATGCAGGGAATGGGAAGAGAAATAGGAAAATTGTGGAATAGTGAGAAAAATGTAGGAACTGTTGATAAAAAGGGATTGTGGAATAGTGAGAAAAATGTAGGAACTGTTGATAAAAAGGGATTGGGAATAGTGAGAAAAATGTAGGAACTGTTGATAAAAGGGATTGTGGAATAGTGAGAAAAATGTAGGAACTGTTGATAAAAAGGGATTGTGGAATAGTGAGAAAAATGTAGGAACTGTTGATAAAAAGGGATTGTGGAATAGTGAGAAAAATGTAGGAACTGTTGATAAAAAGGGATTGTGAATAGTGAGAAAATGTAGGAACTGTTGATAAAAAGGGATTGTGGAATAATGAGAAAATGTAGGAACTGTTGATAAAAAGGGATTGTGGAATAGTGAAAAAATGTAGGAACTGTTGATAAAAAGGGATTGTGGAATAATGAGAAAAATGTAGGACTGTGATAAAAAGGGATTGTGGAATAGTGAGAAAAATGTAGGAACTGTTGATAAAAAGGATTGTGGAATAATGAGAAAAATGTAGGAACTGTTGATAAAAAGGGATTGTGGAATAGTGAGAAAAATGTAGGAACTGTTGATAAAAAGGGATTGTGGAATAATGAGAAAAATGTAGGAACTGTTGATAAAAAGGGATTGTGGAATAGTGAGAAAAATGTAGGAACTGTTGATAAAAAGGGATTGTGGAATAATGAGAAAAATGTAGGAACTGTTGATAAAAAGGGATTGTGGAATAATGAGAAAAATGTAGGAACTGTTGATAAAAAGGGATTGTGGAAAATGAGAAAAATGTAGGAACTGTTGATAAAAAGGGATTGTGGAATAGTGAGAAAAATGTAGGAACTGTTGATAAAAAGGGATTGTGGAATAGTGACACACCATGACGGAATTATTGACATTTTGTAGGAATTCGGAGTTGCAGAACATACTCTTGACAGTGGTCTGAAGGGGATTTTAGAATAAGGATATAACGTAATTTGGAACAATACCGACTGTGACCAATGACCTAAAAATTCGGAATAACTGGTGTAATGTTGGTTTGAAGAAGGACGATCAAACGCTGGAATTAGGAATGGGGAATGGGGAAGACACAACAGGGAATTGGAAATGAAGGGGATACTGTAGGTCTGTGAAATAATAGCGTGCGGGCTTGGAATAATTGGCTTGTGGACATTTTCAGGAATTTGGAATAAGAAGGATTATGTGGGGTCGTGGGATGATAAAATAAGGTACGAATGTGAGTGTTATGCAGTAATACGAAATACTGTGAGCGTACAATGAGCGGAATGGTTTGCTGTTTATGGAATGGCATAATGTTCAATCTGGGAATAAAGGGGATTCTGGAATAACGACCTATTTTAGGAATTGGGAATAAAAAGGGATGTGGAGGAATGTTGTTAGAACATAGAAATAAAAGAAATAATAGAATAATGACATAATGCAAGAACTGGAAATGAAAGCCATTGGTTAGTGGAGTAAGGAATACTGTTGAAACGAGAATAAAGAGAACTGAGGAATAATGTTATGATTGGAATGAAGAGAATTGTGGAATCGTGATATAATGTAGGAACTGGGAATAAAGTGGTAGTGGACTAATGTATATAACGTAGAAAATGGGAATAAAGTGGATTGTGGAATGATGATATAACATAGTACTGGAAGTGGATTGAGGAGTGATGATATAACATAGAAACTGGAAATAAAGTGGATTGTGGAGTGATGATATAACATAGGAACTGGAAATAAAGTGGATTGTGGAATGATGATATAACATAGGAAACTGGAAATAAAGTGGTTTGTGGAATGATGATATAATATAGGAAACGTGAATGATAAGGAAATATTGAATAGGTTGACACATTCTATGTATCTGCATCATTCATTCATTCATTATGCCCATCGCTCCCGGTGGAGCATAGGCCATCGACGACCCTTCGCCATCGCACTCTGTTCTGTTCTGGCTGTTCTGGCCATTCCAGTCCAGTTGGTCCCTTGTTGCTTCAGCTCCACCTCAGTGTCTCGCCTCCAGCTGTTGTGAGGCCGGCCTCTCTTCCTCTTTCCCTGCGGGTTCCAGATCAGGGCTTGGCGTGTGGTGCTGGATGCTGGCTTCCTGAGGGTGTGTCCGATCCAGCCCCACTTCCTTCACAGTATCTGCTTGGCAACTGGTTCCTGTCCCGCACGCTCCCACAGATCTTCGTTTCGGATCTTCTCCTTCCATCGGATTTTGTAGATGCGCCTCAGACAGGTGTTGAAGAATGTCTGAATCTTTTGTTGCATCGTCTGTGTTGTCCGCCATGTCTCGCATCCGTATAGCAGAATTACTTCACACTGGAGTTGAAGATGCGGAGTTTGGTTCTTATGCTGATTCCTCCAGATGCCCAGAAGTTCTTGACCATGACGAAAGCTGCTCTTGCCTTGCCGATTCTAGGCTGTGACGTCTCGGTCCGCGCCTCCTCTTGGTCAACCACGCTTCCCAGGTAGACGAAAGACTCCACCTCCCTGATGGGTTCTCCACCGACTGTGATGTGTTGGCAGTGGTGTTGATTTTCATCAGCTCGGTCTTCTTCCTGTTGATCTTGAGCCCTGTCCCGGCTGATGTGGTCTCCAGGCGAGTGGTCTTGTCCTGCATCTGGCTGTGGCTGTGTGATTTGAGTGCCAAGTCGTCAGTGAAGTCGAGGTCGTCGAGCTGCGTCCAGAGTGTCCACTGTATACCCTTGTTCCTGCCTGTTGTAGTGGTCTTCATGATCCAGTCGATGACCAGGAGGAAGAGGAACGGTGACAGCAGGCATCCCTGTCGAACTCCGGTCTTCACCTCGAAACTTTCGGACAGCTGGCCGGCGTGGGCAATCTTGTCCTGGTAGGTGCCCCGGATGAGGGAGATGATTTTCTCGGGGACTCTGTAATGCCTCAGCAGCTTCCACAGCGTCTCTCTGTCCACACTGTCGAAGGCCTTCTCATAATTTATGAAGTTGATGTAGAGGGGGAGTTCCATTCCAGCAACTGCTCCACGATGGTGGGCACGCTGGCAATCTGGTCGGCACATGATTTGTTCCGTCGGAAGCGTGCCTGCTGGTCTCGGAGCTTGGGGGGTCGACAGCCTCCTTTATCCTCTCCAGTAGAACCCTGTTGAGAACCTTGCCTGGCGTTGACAGGAGCATGATCCCTCGGTAGTTGCTGCAGTCCCTGAGGTCTCCTTTCTTCGGCAGCTTGATGATGATTCCTTCTTTCCACTAGGCCGGTACCTCCTCCTTCTACCAGATCTTGCTGAAGAGGCTGTACAGCATGTTGACAGTTGTCTCTGTGTCTGCTTTGATGGCTTCTGCTGGTATCTCGTCCGGCCCTGCAGCCTTCCTATTTTTCAGAGTCATGATGGCCTTCTTGATCTCTGCCTTTGAGGGTTTGTTGCAGCTGATGGGCAGTTCTGTCTCTTGGGTGGGATGTCTGGTGGTGCGTCAGGGGCTGGCGGTTCAGCAGCTCCGAAAGTGTTCTGCCCATCGTTTCAGCTGTTCCTCGGTTGTTGTCAGTGGGTTTATGTTCTTGTCCTTCACTGGCTTGTCTGTCTGCTGGAACTTGCCCGTCAGCTTCTTGGTCACCAGGTACAGGTCCTTCAGATTCCCCTGTCCGGCTGCTGCCTCTGCTTGACTGGCCAGGTCGTCAAAGTAGTCCCTCTTGTCCTTCTTCATGCTCTTCTTTACTTCTCTGTTCGCTGCTGTGTGCTCTTCCTGTGCCTTTGCCTTAGCTGCTCTTGTTCGGCTCATGTTCAGCGTAGTTTTCTTCTCTCTCCTTGTTTCCAGCTTGTGGATGGTGTCGGCAGAGATCCATTCCTTGTGCTGGGTCTTCTTCTTGCCAAGGATCTCTTCACATGTGTCATGCCAGAGCTTCTTGCTGTGTTCCCTACTGTGTTTCGATGTCCGTCTCACCGTCTTCTATCAGCTCTTGTAGCGCCTGGAACCTGTTGGAAAGGCTGATCTGGAATACTGCTTGTGTGTCCCTGGTTCTGAGCAGTCCGACCTTGTACCTTGTCTGTGTGTTGTTGGCGTTGGTGAAACTCTTGAGGCGAAGTCTCACTGTTGTTAAAAGAAGGTGGTGGTCTGATGACACGTCAGCACCTCTCATCACTCGTACATCTCGCCATGATCTCCTGAACTTGCGGCTAATGCAGATGTGTCAATCTGGTTCTCCGTGACGTGGTTCGGGGATCTCCATGTGGCCTTGTGGATGTGCTTGTGTGGGAAGATGCTTCCTCCTATCACCAGCTGGTTCAGGGCGCACAGGTCTGCAAAGCGCTCACCATTCTTGTTCATCTGTCCCAGCCCGTGTGTCCCCATGATGTCCTCGTAGCCTGTGTTGTCCGTTCCGATCTTGGCGTTGAAATCTCCCATCAGTATGGTTATGTCCTTTGCTCCTCTTCTGTCTATCATTGTCTGTAGTTGCTGGTAGAAGTCATCTTTCTTCTCTTCTTCCGCATCATTGGTGGGAGCATAGCACTCCATGATGTTCAGTCTGATGTCATTCTTCTTCGTGGTAAACTTGGCTGTGATGATGCGGGAGTTGACAGGTTCCCATCCGATGAGTGCCCCCTGTGCCTCCAGTGCCAGCATCAGGGCCACACCCTCAGTGTGGGGGGCTCCATCCTCTGTGTGTCCTGAGTACAGCAGCTGTTCTCCAGATGAAAGTCTCAGCTGTCCTGATTGTAGCCACCTTGTCTCACTCAGTCCTAGGACTCCGATCTTGTAGTTTTTCATCTCTCACGCAAGTTGGATGGTTTTTTCCTGTTTCACACATCGTCCTGGTGTTCCATGTGGCTACTCTCGTTGTTGTCCTGGGTGTTAGAAGGGGAGTCAGCCTTGCAGCTTCCCTTCGGCTTTCACTGCACCGCGTCGTAAGTCTCCGGCATGGAGACCCTTCCTTGCCCAGGTGAATGTTCTGGTTCGTTGTCGTCGATGCTTCTGTAACTGGTCTTTTTTACAGGCAGGGTTGTTAGCCCTACGCAAACCCCTTTATCCTCGGGGCGAGGTGGTCCTGCCTTAGTCGCCTCTTACGACATGCATGGCAGGGCAGTGGGTCTATTCTATGCCCAACCCACAGCGCGTCTATGTATCTTGCAATCACAGTGAAATGACTGGAGCATAACGCGGGAATATGGAATGATTGAGGAATGTTGAGGAGACGTGTAATATCATGATGAGCTTCATGCGAAATGATTGAAATGTAGGAATTTGGAATAATGATATATGTGTTTGTAGGATGTGATGGTAGAATTGATGAGTCTCTGTGAGCGCGCGCGCGTGTGTGCCGTTATTGTGAACATCAGCTTTGGCGTGTGCCAAACATCTTTTCATTAGCGATCTGCATATTGTTTCTGGGCGTTTATTTTCGAGAGAAAAAGTGTGTGTGTGTGTGTGGTGTGTGTGTGTGTGTGTGTGTGTGTGTGTGTGTGTGTGTGCTGTGTGTGTGTGTGCGCGTGCGTGTGTGTGCGTGTGTGTGCGCGCGCGCGCGCGCGTACGCATTTGTAGTATGCGGACATTCACGTGCGTGTGTGGCCGTGCGCTTATGTGATATCTCTTTCCAGTTAAAAAAAAACAAAACCCTGCAACATTCCAATTTACAGTCACGGTACACACACGCACGCACGCACGCACGCATGCACGCACACACACACAACACACACACACACACACACACACACACACACATAAAGCGTGATACGTTTCCTCATCCGTCTACTTTTCTTCCAAAGACAGGAGTGACTCAACACTGACTGACACAAGAGAACGATACTTTGATGGTTGACCGATCTGAGAGATACTGACAGGACTTACTGAGGTACAGCTAATCACCGATTACCGAATGATTCAGTGACTGTTCTCTTCTGTTACAGCGATGGACCCTTTGCAGTGGTTATGGTGAGTGATCATTCCTGATTACAGTCTCACTCACTTCATTGTCATTATATTTCTCATTAGTATCTGATGAAACGACGATTCCTGTCTCATCTCCTAGGTCCTCTCGACAGCTCTGTCTGCATGCCACTCGCTCCTGCTCCCCTCCCCACAGCTGCATTCAGGGTAGTCCGGTCACAGTCCTAGCTCTGTAGCCTCCACAAGGAGCAATCCACTGAAGGAGCTAGTTGAGCGACGACTCGTGGTCCTGGCGATCCAGGTTCTGCAGTTCAAATCTCCGCCTGGCTGTTTCGGACCAGGATGGGGGTGGGGGAATGGGTTGTTCCCTTGGAGTGAACATTTCGCCATTAAAGGATTAATTTGCCTCATCGAGCACTCACTGTAGAATTCTCTTTGCCTCCTTTCACCTGGTGTGCAAGCCAGTCAACGGAAGTTAGTTTATATCGGGACCGATTTCCGACACTCGCTCCACTTGATCTCCAAGAAACAGAAGGTACAGGGTCCCGAATTTACGACTAATCTTCATACATACTGAACGCTCAGATTAATGTTCAGTTCTAGATCATGTCAGTGAATTGTCAGGGACAATCATTTCTTGTCATGTCCCAATCTGTTTACACAAAGATTTATCGTCATTTTCCCCCTATCTTTTGACACAAACGATCAACCATTAAACAGTAGATTGCGAAGACTTAAATCCATTTTATTTCCAAGTTGTGTCTGTGGACAGGTATATGATGTTGCGCGGAGACATGGGAGGCTTCAGCCGATGGCTTATGCTCAGCCAACTCTTCAACAGCGGGAGCGGTGGCCTTGGGACCGGGGGCCTGCTGTCCAGTCCTTTCGGCTGGATGTTCCTGCGCAACATGAGCACGTAACCCCACGACACTGCCCGTGCCACCACTGCCACCAGCAAAACATCTGGGAGTTTGGTTGATGAAAGGGAAGTCAAGGCTCCCCCGCCCCCCACTGCCCACCTCCTTGCTTCTTCCACCCCTCATATTTCCAAATATTGGGTACTTTTGATTTCCTGTTGATTCATTATACATGCGGATCGTTGATACCATGCACAGAAATGTTCGCCAAGCACACACCGAAATGGTAGACAACGTAACGTTTAGGGGTCCTAAACGATGCCCCACCACCATTCCAACTCTCCCTTGCCCCTCCCCTCTCCTCCCGCACCCCATGAAACAAACAAACGACACTTTTCCTCAGTGCAGGAATTTCTCACGAAGATTTTGTTCTTCTTTTTTAAAAAGACCGGCTCTTTCTTAATAATGGGCAAGGAAATGAACAATGTTATTCCTTTATTCATCCCTTGGCTACGTTTTACCAACAAAAGAACCAATATTACCACAGTCGCAGATGCTTTGCAAATAATGTTAGAAGCAGCTCTTTGCCTTCTCTGCTGCAAACAATAAACGTGTCCGTGATAGTTTTCTCTTTGCCCTTCTCCTGTCTGCAATACAATAAACAGAGTGGTCCTGGCTGATACTGTTTTCTGATTCTAAAACCAAACATACTAAGACTTAACCTTACCAAACTGATACACTGTGACCAATGCTTCTAGCACGATGTTACCAAGATCAGTTCCGACCTTTGAAAAGATGCTGGGTTTTGTGGGCTGGGACACAAAATGACACATGAACAGAGATGGCAACGACTTCATTGTCAGTAGGTTTTGGAGAAACGTCTGTTTCTCCATCTTCATTATTGATAAGCAGCCTTACCCAGATTGGTCAAAAGCGATGATCTTTTTTCTTCTTCCAAGTTTTGTTTGTAAAATGAACTGTTCATCTTCATGTCCTTTTCAGGAATGCATGTAGAGATCAACACTTTTTTGCCCTGAAATCGTTTCAGACCTGAAAGCATTAACAAGAGCGGAATAATGTATGTAACCATGGGCTATGTTTATGTATGTTAGACCCTGGTTTCTCAGAGTTGATGAATCTGACTGAATCTTCAAACCGCTGGAGAAAATCTTCAAAAATGTTGAATTCAGGTTCTGGATTTATTTTCCCACATTTTTCTTTTTTTTCCTTCTTTAACAATGTGCTTTACGGTGTAATACATTGCACGTCTTTTCTCTGTTGGTCAAGGAAAAAATGAAGTCTTCTCTTCGTTCTTCTTGTGGCTGGTGTTTGCTGTGCTTTTTATATACTTTTGTATCACTCAATAAAATGTTTTCCTGCTGAAACTGCTCTGTGTGTGTGTGTGTGTGTGTGTGTGTGTGTGTGTGTGGGGCATGTACGTCGGCGCCGTGCGTGGTGTGTGTGGTGTGTGTGTGAGGAGAGTGAGTGTGTGCGTTGTGTGTGTGTGTGTGTGTGTGTGTGGAAACTTCTGAGGCCAGATGGTGGTTGGACATTGGTTTATGAGCATGAGAGAGAGAGAGAGTGAGAGAGAGAGAGAGAGAGAGAGAGAGAGAGAGAGAGAGAGAGAGAGAGAGACAGACAGACAGACAGTGATATTTTGCACACAACACATTCTATGCCACATCCCTTTCGTCTCCTTTCACAACTAGTTCATTCTTCCCACATATTCATGCAAATATAGACAACCCTCATTCATAATGATTCACACACACACACACACACACACACACACACACACACACACACACACACACACAGACTGTCACACAATCACTTTCCATAATCGTGTACAAAAAACAAACATTGCTGAACGTGCAGACTCCAACAACCATAGCTGAATGCGCAGATTCTAACAAACATAGCTGAATGGCGCAGATTCTAACAAACATAGCTGAATGCGCAGACTCCAACAACCATAGCTGAATGCGCAGACGTCCAACAACCATAGCTGAATGCGCAGGTTCCAACAACCATAGCTGAATGCGCAGATTCCAACAACCATAGCTGAATGCGCAGATTCCAACAACAACCATAGCTGAATGCGCAGATTCCAACAACAACCATGCTGAATGCGCAGATTCCAACAACCATAGCTGAATGCGCAGATTCCAACAACAACCATAGCTGAATGCGCAGATTCCAACAACAACCATAGCTGAATGCGCAGATTCCAACGACCATATCTGAATGCGCAGACTCCAACAACCATAGCTGAATGCGCAGATTCCAACAACAACCATAGCTGAATGCGCAGACTCCAACAACCATAGCTGAATGCGCAGACTCCAACAACCATAGCTGAATGTGCAGATTCCAACAACAACCATAGCTGAATGTGCAGATTCCAACAACCATAGCTGAATGCGCAGACTCCTACAACCATAGCTGAATGTGCAGATTCCAACAACAACCATAGCTGAATGTGCAGATTCCAACAACAACCATAGCTGAATGCGCAGATTCCAACAACCATAGCTGAATGCGCAGATTCCAACAACAACCATAGCTGAATGCGCAGATTCCAACAACCATAGCTGAATGCGCAGATTCCAACAACAACCATAGCTGAATGCGCAGATTCCAACAACAACCATAGCTGAATGCGCAGATTCCAACGACCATAACTGAATGCGCAGATTCCAACAACCATAGCTGAATGCGCAGATTCCAACAACAACCATAGCTGAATGCGCAGACTCCAACAACTATAGCTGAATGCGCAGACTCCAACAACCATAGCTGAATGTGCAGATTCCAACAACAACCATAGCTGAATGTGCAGATTCCAACAACCATAGCTGAATGCGCAGACTCCAACAACCATAGCTGAATGTGCAGATTCCAACAACACATAGCTGAATGTGCAGATTCCAACAACACCATAGCTGAATGCGCAGATTCCAACAACCATAGCTGAATGCGCAGATTCCAACAACAACCATAGCTGAATGTGCAGATTCAACAACCATTGCTGAATGCGCAGATTCCAACAACCATAGCTGAATGCGCAGACTCCAACAACCATACTCCAACAACCATAGCTGAACGCGCAGACTCCAACAACCATAGCTGAATGCGCAGACTCCAACAACCATAGCTGAATGGGCAGACTCCAACAACCATAGCTGAATGGGCAGATTCATCCAAGGCACGATTCATCCAACACACGGAGGCAAACTGGCCCATTTTCCAGATGCTGATGAATTCCATGTGTTCTCTCCTACATCTCTAATTTGACTGCAGCGTATGCATGTATGGCACCTTTTATATGCATGCATGTCAGGGTTTTTTTCCCCACCCTTTTTATCGAATAGTAACACTGAATGTCTGTGTAAATCTGATCACACACCCATGCACGGCCTTGTGGAATGCAGTCTAGCACTCAAGTCCTTGTCACCCTGTGATCTTGCTGCTTTTCGCAAAGAATCCATGAGCTCTCAGGCACACAAGGCATTGTTTGCCGTTCTCTGTACGAAATTCCCATTCTTTCAGAAAACATTCACTGATGGTTCAAAGTCTGAAGATGGAGTGGCCCTGGTGCTTCTTCTCAAATATTATCAAAACATATTCCCTCAGATACTTCAGTCACTCTGCTGAACTTGCAGTGTTGGTTCTAGCACTGAAGATAATCTCTCAATCTACAAACTAGAACTTTCTGATCCTGTCCGATTCGCTGTCAGCTATAGCTGGCCGTAACCTCCATTATCCTGAACTTCTAAACTTTTTTTTCATTAACTTTTTACCTCGTTGAAAGCAGAAGGTCACAACATTGTTCTGGCTTGGGTTCCCAGTCACGTTGGCATCGGAGGGAATGAAATGGCTGATCGTTTGGCCAAGAATGCCACAAGGACACTGTCTAACGTCTATCCCCTACTCAGACCAAAAACCTAAAGTTAACGATTATGCCAGAGACCTGACAGGAGGACTGGAATACACAGACGGATAACAACTTTTCCAGATCCGTTCAAACCTAAAAGAGTTCCTCTCATCTACCTCTGGTGGTCGCAAAGAAGAAACGGTTTTATGCCGGCTGCACACTGACCATTCGTATTTTACTCGTTCGTACCTTTTAAACAGTGAAGATACTACGTGGTGCATCTGCTGTCATGCACCACTCACAGTAAAACATATTCTCTCAGAGTGTTGGGACTTGCAAGACGTGAGACAGACTTTATGGCAGACTCCATGAAAACCTTGTTCAGAGATGTTCCACCTGATGTGATCTTTGAAAGAGTACAACTCTTTTTTCATCTGATCTGAGATTTCACAGAGGAAAGAATTTTAAATAAAATTTCCGGTGTGTGTTTGGCAGATGTACTCTGAAGGGTTGTGTGAATGAATGACTTGTGAGTTGATTTTAACGTGGTGACAGCCTGATATGGCCCTTTGCGGTCGGCTGGGCTGTAAGCAGCATTATTACCTTACCTTACCTTGTCACGCGGGACCAGTCACTCGCTTGATAGCAAGGGAAAAACTTCGCCCCTGAACTCCTTTTTTTTTTTTTAACCCATCTCACCATTTTGTTCTCACACTAGTAGAAGTGACAGGCAAATCACTGATCAGGTAGCTACGTCACAGAACTTATTAGTCACTACAGAAATGTACTCCATGTTGATTATTGCCGAGACATTCATGACATCAGCGAAGAACACAAAATCACAAACCAATGTTTCACCAGGAATCTGAAAGTAAGGATAAATTCTTGATTTTTGCTGCGACTGTGTTTGAAGAAAAAGATCAATCATGGGCAGAATAGACTAGGGGAAGAAGGGCTCACGATCTTCACCTCTGCAATGAGTGCATGATCACCTTCGCTGTGCGGGTGTATCACCTGAACTGTTGAGCATGTTCAACTTCCCGCTACTGGGTGGGTGCTCGCTCTTGTTGTAGCTTACCTGGATGGTCACACTGGCCAAATGTCAAAAAGCACGCACAAGATTTGTATGATAGATTTGCCATGTGTGTGTTTCTGTGTGCGTGTGTGTGTCTACCCGTGTATGTGCAAGTGTGTGTGTGTGTGTGTGTGTGTGTGTGTGTGTGTGTGTGTGTGTGTGTGTGTGTGTGAGCGTGTGTGTGTGTCTACCCGTGTATGTGCAAGTGTGTGTGTGTGTGTGTGTGTGTGTGTGTGTGTGTGTGTGTGTGTGTGTGTGTGTGTATGTGTGTGTGTGTGCATGTGACTGCTTGCATGTGTGCATGAGCATGCATGTGTGTGTGTGAGTTACTGTGTGCATGTGTTTATGTACTGTGCATGTAAATGTGTGTATAAGAGAGTGTGTGTGTGTGTGTGTGTGTTGTGTGGACACATACTAAAGATCAAAAAACAAAACCTTCCAGCCACGAATGATTTTGTAATATATTTTATTACACGTCTCTTTACCAACTAAGTTAAGAACAGCAAATTTAAACAACACATGGATCTGAGATTCAAGGCACAGTCATTACAAAAAAGTAAGATCATGACCTAGCTTACATAGACAAAGGGTAAAAAAAAAAAAAAAGGATTATATAATTCAAGTAGGAAATAGCATGGCGTGTACTAAGTCACAATAAAATAAAGTTAGAAAATGACCTAGTTTACATACATAAAGGATGAGTATATCAGATGGCGTACATAATTTAAGCAGCAAATAGCATTGTGTGTAAAAAACCAAAAACACATAGTGTATAGACATGCAGAGAGAGAAGAAAACAGTTATGTATATATTTCAATTTAATGATAGCTCATCTGACCACAAAAGGGCATGTTTTGAATACATCGCTCTGTCTATTTAGCTGCCCAACAATACGGGGCCCTTTTCAGGTCATATTGATCAATCTATCTATAAAGAATAAGAAAATAACGTGACTTACATACTCACACACAGCAGTTTCAATATCTCAGGCAAAATGGCCATTCAACAATGATAATGAATGTTGTGAAGATGATGAATGCAGCCAAATCGACAGCGCTCTTTCGCTGATTGAGATACACAGCACGGATTCCTTTCCCTAACACTCTGCACAGACTTGCTGAAGATCAAGTACAGACTCTGAAACAAAGCTTTTTAACATATATGTGAGTGTACGCATGCACACAGACACACACATTCAACAATGACGATGAATGCCGTTGTGAAGATGAAGCCAGCCAAATCAGTAATGATCTTTCACATCATTTTACACCGTAAGCTATTGCTTGTTGTTGCTTCAGTTCAATAGTTTGTTTATGTACACATCTAGTCAATAAAGAAATGCTAAAAAAAAATGACCCAAATCAGTAATGATCTTTCACATCATTTTACACCGTAAGCTACTGCTTGTTGTTGCTTCAGTTCAATAGTTTGTTTTTATGGACACATCTGTTCAATAAAGAAATGTTTAAAAAAAAAATGCCTTCCACTGCTTATTAAGATACAAAGCACTATTTCTTTTGCTTCATATCTTGCACCAACTCACTAAAGATCAAATTCTGACTCCGATGTAAAGCTTTTAACACACACACACACACACACACACACACACACACACACACACACACACACACACACACACACCTTTCTCTGTAAAGCATTTCAAATGTTAAAAAAAAGCTATAACCATACAAAATATGTATTTAAAACCCAAATGCTAACTTTCATATGAAAGCTCCCAGCACTGACTGTGCAACAGGACCAACTCGGTGTAGCTGTGTATGTAGGGGGGAGGGGGCAGGGTAGGCAAAACGAGTGGGATGGGCAGGGCTCCCGCAACCTGTTGTTTTTAAGCAGTCCTCCGACCCTCCAAACAGGATTTCACAGTGTCATCAGACCCCCATTTCTTGTTTTGAAAGGGTCTTGGTGCTTGAGTACATTCATTGCTCCTTATTTCTTTGGTGTGTCGTGAACAGGAACAAGGGATGTTCTTTGTTTGCTTGTTCTTTACATAAATCAATGCGCACCCAAGTAGATGGTTGTGGTTTTGTCAAACTTGCTCTTAACTTGCGCGTACATGTGTGTGTGTGTGTGTGTGTGTGTGTATGTGTGTGTGTGTGTGTGGTGCGTGCGTGCGTGCGTGTTTCTCAAAACTCGGAATAAAACCGCGAAATGCATGTGCGCAGGGCTATCTGTTTTTGTGTCAAGACATAAACGTCCTTTCTTTCAAGCAGACTCTGATCTGTGGCAGAATTCTGAAGGTCTGGTGACTGCTGGTTTTCCATTTCAAAGGGCTGTCTGACACCTGAAAAGCATTTCCACAGGGCATGTTTTGCATCACACATGCAAAATGCACGGCAATAGAAGCCCGCATGACGGGAAAGATCCATGGAAGGCAACCTGGGTGTAGGGTTACACGGAATCGGATTTTACTACAGGTACATCTTGAAGGATCCTTTGCGGTTCCTTCCAAACCTGAGTGAATAGAGCACAAGTGGCAAGCTACTTTGGTTTCCAATGTTGAGGCTCGCTCACCTCAAAGATGTGTAAAGGGTTAACTTAAACAGTCTTCAATTGTAAATGACTGAATAGTTTTTTTTTCTCTCAACATTATATAACATAATAAGTACAATATAATGGATGGGTTTTCTCTGTTTACCATGCATTAGCTTGATAATGAATAAGGATTTAGCATTGCATAACAAAATCACTGCTATATGGGTTGTTTTTTCTCAGCATTACAAGACATATAGACACAGTAAACGGATGGTTCTCAACGAATTACAAAGATCTGTTAAATGCCAAACAAAACAAAAAGAGATTTTTTCTCAGAAATATCATGGACACAAAGCAGATTCTACACGTTACAATGGATTAATTACAAAGGAAAGGGAAAATGTTACGAGGGCAAAGAAACTGCAGTAAAGCAAGGTCCTTCCAGAAGTGATCATATGTGCCTGTCTATTGCTGTTAGTGGTGGTTCTCAATGCCATTAGTGTTCACACCATGAAGACCACCCATACACAGACTTACAGGAAAGCACAAGATCCAATTCAATACATCAACAAATAATATACAACTGAGCTACAATCATGTCATAAAATCTTGTTAACATCAGAACATGAATCGTTAAAATACAAATCTGAGCATCTCTTCCTAAGAAAAAAGAAGTTGAAGACAAATGACAAGGTACAAGTCACAGCTGTCATCAAAAACTGGATCACTACAGCAGAACCCAACCAAAATGTACATAGTAGTGTCAGACAAAAAAAAGAATTTGAACTTGCCAACTACAAACAAAATGTATTTCAAATGTGAACACGAACCGACAAAAGAAAGTCCTCGCAGATTCAAAACTGGAGTAACAAAAGAAACCACCACAAACCTGGAGCAAAAATGCAAAACTGAAAAACAAAAAAAACAAAAAAACAGAAAAAGAATGAAAATGGGAACAAATAACTACTAAACAACTCTGCACTATAACTTCAAATGGCGTCAACACAAAATATGAACACAAGAGTAGAACCAGAAATGAAACACCAGGATAACGAAGAAGAACCTCATAAACTGAGTGGACCGCTGATGCAGCCGAAGACGACTTTTCCAGCACAGCGTACACGCCTCAGGTTGCTTGTTACCTTTGCGCAGCAACTTCTGCAGACCCTTGCTCATGTAGTAGGGTTTGTCAGGACTGCCGTCGTTCCTCTCCAGATCTTCCACTAAAATCACACAGGTGAGGCAATTCTACATGAATGAAAATGTAAAAAGGTCTCATGTTCACATCGAGATTTCTTTAAAAAGCAAAGAAACAAACAAAACAACTGAGACTGTAATCTGTTTCCACAAACGACGTGCAATGAAAAGGGAGGTGTGGCGGATGATGGTGAGAGGGAAAGGGGGAGGATGAGAGGGAGAGATGAGGGGATGTGAAGAGAAGGAGAGGGGAGGAATGGAGAGCGAAGGCAAGACTAACCCTAGCTCATTTACGATTCCCTCCTCAGAGGGGGAAAAAAGGCTTACATACTGCAGGCAAGTCATAATTCAAAGGAACGAAGTTTTTCCTGGACTGATCTGCCTTTCCTCATTATGCATGTACTTTAGCGCAGACTTAATCTTCATGCTACATTGATCTTATTGACAACAATTATCCTACATGATGCTTCCACTTTGCATTTCCTTACTTTTTCTGACACACTTGAATGTTCTGTGATTCCAGTCCTAAGGGCAAGCTGGTGATGTATTCCAATCACTTTGTAACCGTTCTTGTGGAAACAGGGCAGGCTATTTAATTTGCTGCTTCCATGACGCTTCACATGCTATGACTTCACCACAGCTAACAAACAATAACTTGGCTAGATCTGACCAGATAAGGGAGGGACTCTCGGGAGAGCTTGACAGCTGTAGGTCTTCAGAGAAGAAACCCATCACAGACAGGTGTTTCGGTCCTGAACTTCATACAAGCTGTGCAGGGTCACCCTTAGGTCGCATCCAGGTCATGACTTCCAGATGCCCATCTATGGCTAGAATGTTTTTTTCCTGGCACTGCTGGTATTTGAGTTACAACTTCTGGATGGGTAAGCATCTCCAGACACTGCCCTTCAAGATGGATGGCTCGCCCACATCAAAATCGGATACCATCTCTAAATCTGTAATAAATGCAAATGGATCACAATTCTAAGCAAAATGTCAGTGCTTGTTGTACTAAAACATTGCTGAAATTGTCAAGAAAGGAGTCGTGGTTTGTATCATTTGATGACATCTTTATGGATGGGAAGGCTGGAAAGATCTTATTAAAGTTATCACTTTGTAAGTATGGTTGAGCTAGCACTACTAACTGCTGAAAAAAAGTCAACATTAAAGTTAACCATTAAGATACACATGCACGCAGCCAAGCACACACATACGCACACACACACACATACATGCGTGCACACACACACACACACACACACACACACACACACACACACACACACACACACACACACACACACATATGGATCATTAAAACCAGGGTTGTTACACAGACTTTTTTTCTTACAGACACAAATGAAAATGATGACGATGAAGAAGAAGATAGCCGGATGGCTGTCGAAAGCTACGAGTGAGTAGTGCATTTTTGTTTTGTTGGGAGACTAGGTCTGGTCTAATTCTAGGTAGCAATAAGAAAAAAAAAATTGTATATATGAAAACATTCTCTGAATGGTCAGTCTACCACAAAATTTATGGCAATATCTACTTTCTCACAGCAGCAACACATATAACAGTATATATTTCATTGCAGCAACAAGGTAAATGGACCTGTCTGTTTTCTGCACAGAAATGACACGCTGAGCAATGATACAGGCCTGTTATGGCAGCATTGCAGGCTAACCACATTCACTGTCTCTCTCTTGGTGGATGGGAGGGAAGGAGGAATGGATGGGGGAGAGAGAGAGACAGAGACACAGAGAGAGAAAGACAGAAAGAGAGCGGGAGTGGCGAGACATAGTGACAGACACACAGAGAGAGAGTGAGCGAGAGAGAGAAAAAGAGAGAGACAGAGACAGAAAGCGAGAGAGACTCAGAGAGAGAAAGACAGAGTGTGGGGGTGGGGGGGACATAGTGACAGACAGAGAGAGAGAGAGTGAGTGAGAGAGAGAAACAGAGAGACTGACAGAGAGAGAGAGAGAGAGAGAGAGAGAGAGAGAGAGAGAGAGAGAAGGAAACAGAGAAAGTGAGAGAGAGTAAGAGAGAGAGAAGAGTGAAGGAGGGAGAGAGCTCAGCAACGAGGAAGACAGAGACGGCGGGGGAAAAACCAGCCACAACAAACAAAACGAAACGAACAAAGACTATGAGGACAGTCAAACAGACAGAAACATGGAGCAGAGAAAAGAACATTCCAGACAAACACTAACACAAACACTCAGACAGACATGACAGGCACTGAGACAGCCAGCCAGCCATGGGGAGGCCAAGACAGACACTCACAGAAACAGAGGAAGAGCGTGTCCACCGCCATGTCGTACACGTTGAAGAAACAGGTGCTCACCAGGTAGGTGCCCAACACCAGAATCTGTTGGTCACAACACACACACACACACACACACACACACACACACACACACACACACACACACACACACACAGACATGTGCGCACTTAAATCACCATTTCATGACTGAGATCATTTTATTCACACACAGCATGATATACTGTGCTGGGCTCATGACGTCTGTCATTCCAGTGAATATAAATGGCAGTGTCCACTGCGATAAAAAACCAAAATTATTCTTGCATATGTGACACTGCTCGACAAGACTCTATGTCAAGCTGGTATCACTCTGTCAACATGGAGCTGACAAACCCTGTACGTCTTTCCAGAGGTTTCCGATTTCAGTCAGAAAATTTTGAAAAACAGAAAATTCTTGCTTATCTTGAAACTGACCGATGTTGACAAAGCGCTGGTCATAAGTACTGTCGATTGAAATCGACAACTGTTATGTTACAAGCTAATTAGAAGCGTCACAGACTGCTCATGCTGTCGTTCAGACACTGACTGATTGATGGGTTGAGTTTTCCTGAATATTCTTTTAGTAACTGTCTGCTATGCATGAACATAAAGATTAAATTCTGATCTTTACATCAGTTACATTTACACCTAGCTTTGTGTTGCTATGGACACAGCTGTTTGTAAAATGGCTCATATGGGTGCTTTTTTTTTTTTTTAATTGCCTTGCCTGCTTTCTTCCCTTTACACATCATTTGTTCCACACTTCTTGAGACTTTAGTTGTTTAACATAGTGACAACAAGCAACCGCAATACAGTTGCAGAAAAAAAACAACCTAGAGGAGTAAAGAAAAAAAAACAAAAACAAAGAAAAGTTAAGCAAACACAATGAACAACAAAGGGAGCAAACTGTCATCAAAAACACCAGAATAAATTTCAACCACAGGCACCACACGGTGCATACAATCACAGGCACCCAACAACACTTACAATCACTGGCACCAGACGGTAGTGTAGATCGGGCACATAGTCTTCCAGCACTGGGATGCGTCGCTCAAACCAGTAGTAAGAATGCCACAGCTGTTAAACATACATATGCTCATCTCTGACAAGCCATCACGCCTGAGGTGTGCGTTTGCAGCTGCATGTTAGTCACCGTACAGGGCTTCCACTGAGAAAGACCAACAACCTCTGAATTTCTACGGGGATCAATCTGCCACCCTGTCCATTCCATTCTTTTGGCACTGAGCTGTCTTAAATTGAACTAAACTCTATCAAACATGATCAAACTTTTACAGACTCTGAAATACTGTCAACCTTCTGAGGTCACACTCTGGGAGCCAGAGAATGAAGGGACCGGTCTGGCTTTGAACGTAAACCATTTCTACTCCCTACTGCTCCGGTTGAAGAATGTCAGGCTCAGGAAGAGTATGTCTCTTCCTTCACAAGTAGCTGATGACACTTGCATAACATTCTTTGGGGCACATTCTACAGTATTTCATCAGCCCCTTCCAAAAGTGACCCTTTATACATGTTTTTTTTTCTTTAACACATAGAATTTTGAGTGAAATTCTGGATTCACAAAATCTTGGATTTTCAAAAAGATTTCATAAAAAAAGCAAAATTCCTGAAACAGTGGTCACTCGATCCCAACAAAACTTTTTCTCAAAACCATCCAAGTTTGCCTGACTGACTGAAATCTTCTATGGGAAGTGCATGCCTCATTCCTGAGATCATGACAGTGATTAGTATGCATGGACCTCTGAAACAATAATAATGATGATAAAAGAATTTGTATGCCCATGCATCCACACCCCTGCTTACGGCACTTATGAAAAGACAGATAAAACAAACGAATGATCAAAATAAATGACCATTTAAAGAAAGGGGATGATGAAATAAACAAAGCAGACACAATCCTATGACACTCAATACAACTATCCAGATGAATAAAACACAACTAAACCAAAGCACCACTAAGCCCAGAAACACTGTAAATAACTCATTCCCCCATTCCACACACACACACACACACACACACACACACACACACACACACACACACACACACTCAAACACTCACACAACACACTCAAAAACACACACACACACCATCATGTACACACTTAACAACTCAAACATGCATAATTCGAAGAGCAAGGCTAGAAAGAGTATTGACAGAATCGAAATCAAATGCTTCTAAAATATAGATTTTAAGCGGAATAGCCTAGTGGTAGAGTGCCGGACTCGTAATCTTGGGGTTGCTGGTTCGAATCTCCGCCGGGTTGTTTCGGTACAGGGGAATTTTTCCCTCGGAGTTTACATTGGTTCTGACTCCATTTCACATACAGTCCTTCGAATGAGACTATAACCAAGGTTCCATGTGTGAACGCATGCATAACATCTTGCACACACGTAAAATCCCATCACCAACTTTCGGAAGAGAAGGCCAGTTTGGCTGTTGGTATGGATGACACGTTACACATAGCATGCACCTTCCCCGAAGTTGGAGTATGACTGCCTTAATGGCGGGATAAAAAATGGTCATACATACAAAACTCCACTCCCTTTGTTGGGTAGATGGGATTCATCCTTGCCTGTCTATGCAGGAAGTGTCCGCAGGAGTATCAGCCTGCGTACGCAAGAAAAAGAAAAAAAAAGATTTTAAGGAGAGTGTTGAAGGAAGAGACAGATTCAGAGTGCCTGAAAATGAAAGGTAGACTATTGCAAGGGCGTTATAGGTAAAAGTGATAGAAGGGCACAGGTCGATGTTCCCCCCGCTTTCCGCTCTTTCCCAAGATATCCGCCAGTGAGCGGATGACGAGGGAGGGAGAGGCCGTGCCGGTTCCTGATTCTTCGCTAAGAATTCGGAAAGAAACTTTAGAGAGACAGAGCCGTCCCTGTGGAAGGCAATGTCTCTGGGGTCCCTGCTGAGGGCATGAATTTCACTGCGCCTTCTGGCCGAAGCCAGGGCGAGGAGAAATGTGGTTTGAGAGAAAGAGGGTCAAAGGGAAGGGTGGCGATAGGCTCGAAAGGGGGTTTTCTGAGAGCGTCAAGGACAATGAAGAGGTCCCAAAGGGGGATGCGCCTAGGGACTGGGACTCATGTAGAGCCACCCCTCTAGAGATCTCTCTGAGAAGGAAGTCATTCTCAAAGAAGGGTCCGCCGAGTTGGCGAATAGTGGTGCAGATGGCTGACCTGTAGCCCCGAATGGAGCTAGCAGAGAGCCTTAGCGAAGAGGATAGGTGAGATAGGAAGTTGCCTATCTGGATATTGGAAGGGCGATTGTGGGGAACAGAGTTGTCTGAGCACCAGGAGACCCATCTCTCCCAGCGGTAATCATAGAGGGACTCAGTGCTGGCTCTGCGTGAGGCCGTCGCTAAATCCCGTAGGTCTTGCGAGGCCCCAGCGAGTATGTCTAGGACGCACTGGGATCTGTCCGTCTGCAAGGGAGGGGCAGATGCTCGCAACTGGGCTGGCACAGTAGCCAGGCGTGAAGGAGGAGCATCTGGGGGTTGGAGTGGGGGTGACCCGAGCGAGGCTGTCTGAGCATGTCCCACCGAGTGTTCAGCTGAAGGCGGGGGAACATGGGAGAGGGACTTGAGGTCCGGAAACCAGGACAGGTGACCCCGTAGAACTTTTCACGTTTACCTTCAAAATTGTGCTAGGGTTAGGATTTCTTTTGTAACCCCTTAAAGTGTCCCCAGTTATTAAGTTAGGACACATCTACAGACTTTACTTTTGAGTGAACTGATTGTTTTGTATTGTTGAACGACGGTTTCAGGTTAAGTTGTTTTCCGTCTCCAGTGTAACGGGGTATCTCTTTTGTATAGTTTCTGGAGATACGAGGGCCTAGTTCTTTATCTTCTGCGGGCTTTAGTTTGATTATCTTTTGTTACCCTTCTGATTGTTTCTATTTCTACCTTTTCACTTGGGGATTGTGCTGCTCCTATAGCGTTCTTAGGATTCTTTCTCTTGAATGAATGTGTGTATGATTGGCTGCCTGGGCCATTTAAAAAAAAATAACCCCCCTTTCCCCCCCCCCCCAAAAAAAACCCCAACAAGATTGTACTGATTCATATATGCATATGTGTATTGTTCACTGACTGATTTCTGCATATTCAATGTTGATTTGATTTCTGCATATGTTTATATATTATTGCTGTTATTGATTGATGCATTTGTTTATTACCTATCATTGACTGTTAATTGCATTTCCCAAACCCGTAAACTTCTGTTCATTAGTTATTACTGTTGTTTCGCTCCCTTTCAAAATTAGTCATAGTTCTTTTTAAAGTGTGACTGGTGAGTTGATTTTAACGTGGTGACAGCCCTGATGTGGCCCTCTGCGGTCGGCTGGGCTATAAGCAACATTATCTTATCTTATCTATCTTTTAAAGTGTGATAGATAAGATAAGAGAAGATAATGTTGCTTATAGCCCAGCCGACCGCAAAGGGCCACATCAGGGCTGTCACCATGTTAAAATCAACTCACAATTAAAAAAAAACAAAACAAAAAAACTTTCACACATCTCTTCAAATGACATCGTCTAGAAACGCACAAGAAACTTCGTTAAAAATCTTTCTTCCGTAAAAACTTTTTTAAATCAGATGAAAAATGTTAATCTCTCTCAAAAACTCAAGGATCACGTCAGGCGGGACATCCCTGAACAGGATCTTCATGGACTCCGCTGTAAAATGTTTGTGTCTCACATCGTGCAAGTCCCAACACTCTAAAAGAACATGTTTCATTGTAAGTGGCACATGACATGGAATGCGCCACGGAGCTTCTTCACTCTTTAAAAGGTAGGAATGGGTAAAATACGAATGGCCGGTGTGCAGCCGGCACAGAACCGTTTCCGCTTTACGACCACCAAACGTAGATGGGAGGAAATCCTTAAGGTTTGGACGGATCTGAAAGAGTTTGCTGTCCGTCTGGGTATTCCAATCCTCCTGCCAGAGGACTCTGACATAATCGTTAATTTTGGGTTTCAGATCTGAGCAGGGGATATATATGTTGGACAGTTTCTCTCTTGTGGCATTCTTGGCTAAAACGATCAACCATTTCGTTCCCGCCGATGCCAACATGACCAGGAACCCAAGCCAGAATAATGTTGTAAACCATCCGCTTTCAACTTGCTAAAAAGTTCAAAGAAATGTAAAAGTTCTGGATGCTGAAGGTTGCGGCCAGCTATGGCCTCCAAAGCTGACAGCGAATCCGACAGAACCAGAAAAGTCCCTCTTCGTAGATTGTGAAATTATCTTCAATGCCAGAGCCAGAGCAGTCAGTTCAGCAGAATAGACAGAAGCATCTGAATGTATATGTTCCAAACAGTATCTGAGAAGGAGCCCCAGGGCAAATAGGCTGCACAGGCCACTCCATCCTCAGACTTGGAACCGTCAGTGAAAATTTTCTGGTAAGATGGGAATTTGGAACAGAGGTCAGCATACAAGGCCTTGTATGCCAGAGAGCTGGTAGACTCTTTACGACAGGCTGCAAGATCAAAACGAATCTCTGGTGTGAAAAAGGTCCACGGAGGCTGATCCGGAAACTTGGAAAAATCCGACACAACTCCTGGGTCTAGACCTGCATTCCGCACATGAGGCTGTATACGAAGACCAAACGGCGGAATACAGTAGGGTTGGTTTCGAATTTGTTTTGAAACTGAGGGTCAAAGACACAGTCATAGGCAGGATTCTGCGGTTCTGAGACCAGTCGGATATTAATAATTTAGAGACATTTTTCAGCCTGCGGTTGGACAGTGAGGGTTCAACCTGCCTCTGCGTACAGGGCTGGTGCGGAATGCGCCAAGACAGAGACGAAGCCTTGATGGTGGATAGGGTCCAAGAGTTTGAGGTAAGAGGGTCTTGCAGAGCCGTACACAGCACAACCATAGTCCAGTTTGGAACGGACCAAGGCTTGTATGAGGTTCAGCAAAGTTTTCTTATCAGCGCCCCAGTCAGTGTGCGCTACAACCCGCAGAATATTCAGAGCTTTCTGGCAAGAAGTTTTGAGGTTTTTAATGTGGCTGAGAAAGTTAAGTTTTTGATCAAAAATAACTCCTAGGAATTTGGCTTCTTTTACAGCTGGAATGGTGGACTTGTCCAGATGAATTTCAGGATCAGCAAAGAATCGACGAAAATTGTGGAAATGTATTGACTGAGTTTTGGTGCGTGAGAAGGTAAACCCGTTTTCCTCGGCCCACTGTCGAATCTTGTTGACACAAAGTTGGAGCGACGCTGTACGCTGGCGTAAGAAGCTCCAACTGCGTACAGCGCGAAGTCGTCAACAAACAGAGAGGACTCGGTGCCCTGGCTTACCGATTGGACAATGACATTTATTTTAATGCTGAAAAGGGCTGGAGAAAGGATGCTCCCCTGAGGAACACCCAACTCCTGCCCATGGATGTCAGTGAGTGTGGTGCCAACACGCACCTGGAACTGTCGATCAGCCAAAAAGTTCTGAATAAACAGGGCAGGTGACCACGAAAGCCAAGTCTGTGCAGGTCCATGAGGACTCTGCTTTCCACGTGGTGTCGTACGCCTTTTCAACGTCGAAAAGATAGCGACCACATGTTGCTTATTAACAAAGGCATTGTGGATGGTGGTTTCCAGACGGATTAAATGGTCAACTGTCGAGTGGTACTTCGGAAACCGCACTGTTCACTGGCCAAAAGGCCATCGGTTTCCAGCTTCCAATCAGACGGGAGTTGACCATCTTTTCCATTCACTTACAGAGGCAGCTGGTCAGAGCAATTGGGCGATAGTTGGAAGGGTTGGTAAGGTCCTTTCCAGGCTTGGAATGGGAACGATCAGGGCTTTCTGCCAGGAGGGCGGAAAGGACCCTGTGGTCCAGATATGGTTATAGACTTTGAGAAGAGTCTGGAGACAGCTTTCTGGAAAATGTTTCAAAACCTGATAATGAATGTCATCCAGACCAGGGGCAGGAATCAGTGCAGGTTTGCAAAGCTGTTTTCAGTTCATTGATTGAAAAAGGAAGATTGTAGGCTTCAGGAGTTGTCTGATTGAAATTGTATGAAGATTTCTCTCTGATTTCTTTGTTTCTTAAAAAGGCTGCAGATTTATTTGAAGATGAGGAGTTCTGTTGGATGGTGGAGGCCAACAGATTGGCAACAGCTTGTTTGTCAGTGATCAGAGCATCGGCAAGTTTCAAGTGATGAATGGATGGGGTTGGTGTTTCTTCCCTTTGATTTTTTGATGATGTTCCAGACTTTTTTCTTTGAAGTTTTAGATGTCAGCCCGGAGCAGAAGTTTCTCCAAGACCGATGTTACTGATTTTGAACCGTGTGTCTCGATTTGGCACGGAGTTTCTGATGGGCTCGAGCGTTTGGGACCTGAAGGTCGTTGGTATACCTGACGCTGAGCCTGTTTGCGTACTTTTAAGATTTGTTGGCAGTCAGAATTAAAACCAGGGTGTTTTTGGGCATTTGTAGTTTGTCGGAAGACAATTGGAATACAGGTTTTAGAACAGTTGATCACAGTATTGGTCAGAGATTCTGCTGGGTCTAGACTCTGAAGAAAATTCAATGTCCTGGAATTCTTTTGAAATATTGGTGGCAAAAAGATCCCAGTTTGCCTTCTTATAATTAGATGTTGAGAGACAGAGGCGGTTTCAGTTAATACGGGTTGTAAAAGACAGGGAAATGGTCACTTCCGTGCAGATCGTCATGGACAGACCACTCATAGTCCAGGACCAGCGAGGGGTCACAAATCGACAAAATCTAAACACGAAAGTGAACCTGTGGAAGAGTAGAGGTAAGTTGGAGATCCGTCGTTCAGACAACACAAATCAAAGTCAGAAAGGACATCCTCAAGAAGCAGACTTTCTGGATGACGAACTGACACTACCCCAAAGAGGATTGTGCCGTTAAAGTCACCCAACAGCAAAAAAGGTCGAGGAAGTTCTCCGATCAGACTGACAAGGTCCTGACGACAAAACCGGGACAGAAGGTGACAGATAAAGTGAGCAAATTGTAAGTCTTGTGGAGAGTGACTCTCGCAGCTACAGCCTGAAGGGAGGTGGTCAGAGCGACAGGACTATACAGCAGAGTTTTATGTATGAGAAGGGCAACACCGCCGACAGTCCCAACGTGGATGGTTGTGCAGGTTTAGAAAGAATATTAAAGCCAGAAAGAGTGAAGGTCTTCTGGCTTTGAATTTTAGTTTTCCCGAAGAGCCACGACGGAAAGGTTTCATAGTTTGACACAGAAGCTGCAGCTCCTCAAAGTCTGCATTAAGGCCACGGATATTCCAATGGATTAGTTTACTATCCCTGGTGCAAGAGACAAATAGGAGAGCAATCAGGTCATCTCCTCATCAACGTCTGCATCCAATGGAGCAAATTTATTACAAAGTTTCACTGGACTGTTGGGTCTTCAGACCTTTCTGGCAGACTTGCCCACAGGTGAAGAAGGCCTGGATTTTGGAGATGGTGGGGTTTCTTTCTCATCTCCACACTTGGTTGAACTCCCTTGCCCGCACGGGCACTGTACACAGGAGTTCGAGGCGGGAGGGCTGGCTTTTTAATCTGCCCAGCAGCAGATGTAGTAGACTGCTGGGCAGTCTGAGGGGTGGCGGATTTTTTGCCTCCACCAGGGGCATTCACTTTGGGTTGGGAGGTGGTGGACCTGCTTCCCCCAGAGTTTACCAGTCTTCCTTGCAACGTGTTAGAGAATATAAATTCATCAGTCTGGCGCAGACTGAAACAAGTCGAAAACTTTCTTTAATGCTGAAGCATATGAAGACGCTGTTGGCGTTGACTGCCAACAACCTGTTTGCGGGCCTCAAAAAATGAGATTTTCTTTTCAGTTTTAATTCTTTGTATGGTGGACTCCTGAATCCAAAACAGGGCAGTTTCGTGAAGAGGAGGGATGGTCGCCACCGCAGTTCGCACAATCCGCCGGGTCTTTACACGGCCCATCATGGGTTGCCTTGCAACAACACCACACACTTCCTGCCGGAACAACGGTCTCTGACATGTCCAAACTTCTGGCATTTAAACACCTCAATGGGGATGGGACATACAGTTGGACATGGACATTTAAGTACCCTACTTAATGACTGAAGGCAGCACAGGGTTGCAGAATGTCAGAAAGAGAGTGTGGGTGGGCACTCTTTCTGCACCTTTTTGACTGTCACCCTATGCACCTCTGTCACACCTTGGGATGAAAGTTCTGTCTTGATCTCCGCTTCCGAGACAACTTTCAATCTGGGCACCGAATAACTCCCTTGGATGAATTTAACTGCTTATGGGGAGTCACCCGGATCTCTCTTGTCCACGAGCTTGTTGCCCTCAGCAGCTGCTTGATTGCTTCCTTGATCTGCACTGGACAAGGAATGAGCCATTCCGTAACCTTTTGACCGACTGAGGGTCACCTGCTAGACCTTGGAACCCCTTCTGAATGGCAAAAGGACTCGGAGCAGAAATAGGCTTTTTCCTACTCTGTTCCTTCAACCACAAGCAAGAAGCCCAAAAACCTGTCCTCTGTCTCGTCTCCATATCCCAGTCACTGTCGGAATCCATATGACTAGAATGGGGTCCACTGCCTTCCTCTTCTTTATGGGGGGTGTGATTTTTGATAATGCCATGATTTTATGTGTAGAAATTTCGTCTCTTCCCTTACCCACCCACCTTGGAGTCCAACTAAGGGGCCAGGGTCAAGAAATCACTGTCTTGACCCCTTCCAGGCTTCAGGAGAGATATACGACAAACAAACGCCCTCCCCCCCTATCCCCCCTGTCATGCTCAACCCCCCCGGGAGCAGAAGCCACATGCGGGGGTTTAATTTGGGCCACAAAGAATGCCTGCCTTGACCCAGCCCCAAAAAGGGGGAGCCGATTAAACACCCGGACCAGATGTACCCCCTTCAGGAGGGGGTCCGACCAAAGTATGTTTGAGACCCTGCCCTCTCAATCACCAGGATCCATTCCCCCCGCCAGGCGAACGCAGGGCAAATGCGGGGATCTTAAGAAACCACAAGAGAAAAAGATGTGGAAAAAAACTTGAAGGGGACGAAGATAGAAAAGGGCCAAATCAAAGGCAGAAAACAAGAAAAGGAAAAGGGGGGGTTTACTCTTATCGGGATCCTCACCCTTAGCCTATCTGACAGGGGGAAACCCCTCCCAGGGCATCAACCCCTTTACAACGTTAATGCCAGGCCAACAGCATTTTGACTTCTCAGGCCTAGAAGCATTTTTAAAAAAAACCACCTATTTTCAAGTTTTATCCCCCGCCACAAAGCCAAGGGACACAGGACCATGCAAGTCCCCGACCAGGGCTTTTTCAACCCCCGGGGGGATTCTAAAAGGAGGTCCGCCGATTTTGGAAAATAGGTCAGATGGCGACCTGTCCCCCCAAAAAGGAGCTAGCAGAGAGCCTAATGAAAGGATAGGTGAGAAGGAATTTGCCTACGGGATATTGAAGGCGATTGTAGGAAAGATGCTGAGCACCGGGAACCCCAAATCTCTCCCAGGGGTAATCATAGAGGGACCAGTGCGGCTCTGCCACCCCGCGCAATTTTCCCGTAGGTCTTCGAGGCCCCACGAGTATTCTGGGACGCACGGGGATCTGTCCGTCTGCAAGGGGGGGCAGATCTCCAAATTGGGGGGCACTAGCCACGCGGAAGGAGGAACATCTGTGGCGGGAGTGGGGCGACCCAGCGAGGCTTCTGACATGTCCCACCGATGTTAGCTAAGGCGGGGAACAAAGGGGGGAGGGACTTGAGGCCGGAAACCCCGACAGGTGACCCCGTAAACTTTACCCCTTTACCCTTTAAAATTGTGCTAGGGTTAGGAATTTTTTTTGTAACCCCTTATAGTGCCCCATTATTAATTAGGACCCTCTACAGACTTTCTTTTATGAATTGATTGTTTTGTATTGTTGAATGACGGTTTCAGGTTAAGTTTTTTTCCCCCCCTCCAGTGAACGGGTACTCTTTGTATATTTCTGGGGATACAAGGGCCTATTCTTTTTCTTCTCGGGCTTTAGTTTGTTTATCTTTTGTTACCCTTCTGATTGTTTCTAAGTTTGATTTCTTTTTTTACCCTTCGATGTTTTCTATTTTTACCTTTTCACTGGGGGTTGTGTTTTCCCTATAGGTTCTTAGGATTCTTTCTCTGAAGAATGTGTGTATGATTGCTGCCTGGGCCATTTAAACAAAAATAACCCCCCTTTTCCCCCCCAAAAAAAAAAAACCCCAAAAAGATTTTACTGATTCTATATGCAAGTGTAATTTTTCCCCCGATTGATTTTTGATATTCAGTTATTTATTTTTTTCATATGTTTTTCATTTTTGCTGTTATTGATGGGGCATTTGTTTATTACCATCTTGACTTTTAAACATTTCCCAAACCCGAAAAATTCTGTTTTTTAGTTTCATTGTCGTTTCGTTCCCTTTCCAAAAATTTTCGTAGTTTTTTTAAAAATGTGATAATGTAAATGTTTTTTTAAAAAAAAAAAACCTCTTTGAAACTATTTCAAGGATATGCTAAACCTCTTTTGATTTTATTGATCCCAGACTTCGGTTTCACTATGGCCCTGAGGACGAAGAAAAAGTTTTTACTAAGTACTTACAACATGGAAAGGGATTTGGGCTTGAAGGACAGGTTTTATTAGACTATGTTGATAAACGTGTTATGCAAGATTTGGAAAGAGAAGAAAGACTGAAAGTGAGAACAAATGCTGGGGGAAAAACTAAAAGAGCACAAGAGCAAGAAGAAACTAAAAGATTTCAACAAAAAGAGGTAAAAGAAACCAAAAGACCACACGAGGCAGAAGAAACTAAAAGAATACAGTTAGAAATTTCTCGTCAAGGAGTAATTTCGGTGAGGACAGTCAAGTCAAAGTTTTTAGCGTACCCGGGTCGAATGCCCCTCGTCCTACCTTTCCCAAATTCCCTCCCTTTAAAGAAAGAACCGATGACATTGACAGTTATCTGTCGGGTTCGAAACCCATGCTCGCTCTCTAGGATGGTCGGGAAGTCTAGGGGTCATTTAAACTCTCTGCATTACTTGAAGGTTTCAGCTCTCACGCTTTATCACAGTTTGGCAAAAATAATGTGGTTTCTTATGAGTGTTGAAAGAGCGTTTTTTAAAGAAATTTCAGTGTGTACTCCAGATGGTTTCGTAAGCGTTTCGTGAGTCAAAGCCTAGTACAGATGAACCCTTTGAAACTTTTTTCAGTGGAACTTAAACGCTTCTTTATTGTTGGATTTCATTGTCCAAGATTAAGAAATCTTTTTAGGGGCTTCTTGATCTAATTCTGAGAGAGCATTTTTTAGAAGTTTTCTAAAGGGTTTGGCTAAATTTTCTGTGTGAAAAAAGATGAAAAAACATTTGATGCTATGATCAGTCTGCTGAATCATACAGGCGTGCCCCTCCCACTAGCTCCTTTCCAGAAAGGCTGATGTAAATGTTTTTGCCTCTGTTTCCCATAATACTTTGGGCAGTCATATGGACCCCCCCTTCCGTGGGCAGTTAGAAAAGAGGTCACAGGGATTTTGCCCTCATTCTGTTCAGAAACCCCGCATCCCAGCTAATCGAGGCGGTGGTAACCGTTACCGTGGTCGTGGCAAATTGCCCCTATTCAGTCAGTAGAGGTTCATCAGGAAATACATTTCCCCCGTCTCCCCAGTGTTGTCTGTTTTTCTTTGAAAAAGACAGGGCATGTGGCTTCCAAATGTTCTGGAAGCAGGTAGAAACCCATGCAAGATTTGTACTCTAAGTTTATCCAACAAGCGCCCCCTTTGTTGTTGGGAGTTTAACTGTCGTCGACAAGTCCCGCTGACAAACATTCTACTGCTGCTTGTTCGATTATTCGCTCCCCATTCGCTTGTTTAGCTGCAGGTGAATTCTGAGGGGGTTGAACTTAGAATCTGGTTCTGTCAATGGCACTCTTAAGTTCTGTATTGCGTGACACTGGTGCTACCAACTGTGGTGTTCGCAAGAGACTAGATGCTAGGTACCACAGTGAGCTGTGTTTCTTTTGGAGGACATGTGGATGAATTCTTACTAGCTACAGTTGCTGTCAGTTGTCCCTACTTTCAGGGCGACCTAGCCTGCTGTGTCCTAGACAGTCCTGTCGCAGATCTCATCATAGAGAATGTCCCTTGTGTCTGTGAAGGCAGTGCTTCAGTGATGTTAGTGATGAACTCTCT
Source organism: Conus ventricosus (assembly GCA_018398815.1). Classification (NCBI taxonomy): domain Eukaryota; kingdom Metazoa; phylum Mollusca; class Gastropoda; order Neogastropoda; family Conidae; genus Conus; species Conus ventricosus. Next base: position 21,220,229 of record CM031625.1, on the reverse strand, counting down.
CTTTAGCTGCCGTTACCAGGGCTAGAGCTAAACATGTGGTAGAGAAGAAACCTCTGAGTCAGATCCCTGATGATTTGAATATTTCTCGTTCTGATCAGATTCAGAAACAAAAGGAGGATGAGTCGTTGAAGACGTGTTTTCAGTTAGCATCTTCTGGTGAAGTGAAGAAGTCAGGTACAGCTACCTTCTATTACTATTTGTCAGACGGTGTTCTGTGCAGGCATTTAAAGAAAAATGACATTCCTTTTGATCAGGTTGTTGTTCCCTCTGACCCCGACCTACAGTGCTATCTGTAGCACATGATCTTATCCTGTCAAGTCATTGTGGTTCTCGTCGAACTCTTGCAAGAGTCCTCAACAAGTTCTTTTGGCCTGGTGTTACTGTAGATGTGGCCAAGTATGTCGCTTCATGGGACGTTTGTCAGAAGACAGTACCTAAGGGGAAAGTTTGTCCAGTACCCTTTCTACTGTTCCATTCATTGGTACTCCATTTGACCGTGTGGCTGTTGACCTTGTGGGTCCACTGTCTCCTCCTTCAGAACAAGGTCATAGATATATTCTTACTATGATTGATATAGCCACCCGTTACCCAGAGGCTGTTCCCTTGAAGGATATCCCTTCTGTCAGTGTAGCAGAAGCACTATTGGGAATCTTTCTCACTTAGGATTCCCAAAAGAGATTCTTTCGGATCAAGGCACCCAGTTTAATTCTGACCTCATGAAGCAGTTCCATGTGCTATGTGGTACCAAGGGCATTCGCACATCACCATACCATCCTCAGGCCATGTTGAGCATTTCCATGGCACTCTGAAATCGATGCTGAAGAAAACTGTGCGTTCTTACTCAAAGGCATGGCATCGATATCTACCTGCACTGCTATTTGCATCGATATCTACCTGCACTGCTATTTGCATGCAGAGAGTTGCCTTCGGAAAGTACAGGTTTTACCCCATTTCAGTTGCTGTTTGGTCGACAAGTTTGTGGCCTATCGCTCTATTGCAGGAGTCTTGGACGCAGTCTGATAGTCATGATGCTGAGCAAAACCCTCTATGCCTACTTGTTCGAGCTAAAGAATGTCATTGCTGACTCATGCAAGTTGGCTATGGATCATTCTGTCGATTCCTCTGCTAAGGCGAAAGAACGTCGTTTCCAGGTTGACGACGAAGTCCTTGTTCTCCTCCCTACGGATCAAACAAGTTACTGGCTAGTTGGTCAGGACCATTCCCAGTTACGAAGGTCTTGCATCCTGACTACAAAGTTCTAGTCAAAAGAAACGAAAAGTTTTTCATGCTAACATGTTGAAGAGGTACATTCGCTGTTCTGCTGTATCTGTGTCTCAGAATATCCCAACAGTTACCTCACAGGGAAAGTCAGTACCATGGTCAGAGATAGCGCCTCTCAGTTCTGGCAAGAAAGATGTTTCGTTCAAGAGTTCTCCAGGAAGTGTTCCTTGTTCGAACCCTGCTCCAAATTCTCGTGATCCTGTAGTCGCGTACACGGTCGTCGTTGTTCAAGACTGTGATGACGCACTACCAATACACACTATTACCTGTTCCCAAGGCATCTTCTATGCCAGATGAAGATATCGATTCAGTACAGTTTGATAGTACTTTGTCCGACAGCAAAAGCTAAGGAGTTACGAAGTGTCTTTGAGGATTTTCAGGATATTCTGACTCCGAAACCAGGCTCCTTTTCTGGCAACGTACTATAGAGATTCCTCTAACAACAGATGTTCCAGTTAGGAAAAGGTGTTATGACATCCCTTCTCTGCTAGAGAGGTTGTTGAGAGAGAAGTTGGCATCATGTTGGAATCGGTATCACTGAACCTTCAAATAATACCCTATGCCTCCCCAGTTGTACTAGTCAGAAAAAAGATGTTACATGTCGCTTTTGCATTGATTTCCGTTCTCTGAATAAGATTACCGTCTTCGATGCTGAGCCCATTCCTGACGTGTAAAGTTTGTGAGATTATCTGATGCAAAGTTCTTTACAAAGATAGATCTTGCAAAGGGATATTGGCAGACAGTTGTTAAGCCCCAGGACCATCCAAAGACAGCTTTTACAACACATATGGGTCTTTTTCAGTTTGTAAGGATGCCTTTCGGTCTTGTGTCAGCACCTGCTGTTTTCGCTCGCCTGATGAGAGCTGCTTTGGATTCAGTTCAGCGTCAGTTTCTTTGATGATATTCTGAGTTCATAGGGTTTCCTGGGATGCACATGTTCGTCATGTGCAAGATAGAGATAAGATGATGTTGCTTCTTAGCCCAGACGACCACCAAAGGGCCCATCACACGCGGCGCGCCCACACTCAGAGCCACTGCATTCAGTGCGCTTCAACGCTTTGCCTTTTTGGACTTCTGGGGCGGGGCCGAGCGATGGTCAGCCCCGCCCGGGCACGACCCCAGACGCTGTGTGTTTTTGGACGCTTCGGAAGTATGGTGCTACATCTTTTTAGTTATATTTACTGTACAGACGTTTTTTTAAACCTATATTTGTATGAAAACAATGGCGCAGTGAGTACTTGAGAGTTGTGACAAAAGCTGGATTTCCAGTTTTCTCCTGTGAGTCCATAATTAAGATCGTGTTTTTCTAAAACCTTTCTGACAGAACTTTCGCGACCGGCTGTGCTGCGCGCCAGTGCGTGGCCTGGTACGCCGAAAGCAACGACGGGGGAGGATGGAGGGCGGCGCGAACTATCTTTGGCCGAAGTTAGGCCCGCAGGCGTGGCAAAAAACTCTCTGTGAATGAAAAGTTAGTAGCCTTTGTAAAGGGGCCGTATTTACCACCGATGTGATATACATATTTCTTCATTGTTGCCTGCATTTAATATGACTATAGTTGCATGTAGAGCAATGTAGGCCTAATTAAAGGGAACGTTAGCGGCATAAACATATTTACTACAAGCAAAATAATACTACTGATAAACAGTCATGGTAGTAGGCATAACATAATAAGTGAATAATAATTATAATTAAATAATACTTTTTTCCAGTCACTACTACTATTCTATCGGCAAATTCAAATTAAAGTGTATTAGTGTTTGAAGTACCATTAGGGGGCTTCTGTGTGTGTGTGTGTGTGTGTGCTGTGGTGTGTGTGTGTGTGTGTGTGCTGTGTGTGTGTGTGTTGTGTGTGTGTGTTCGGTATCGTGTGTGTGTGCGTGTGTGTGTGCCTGCGTGCGTTTGGGTGCGTGCGTGACAGTGCGTGAGTGTGGTTTGATGTGTGTGTGTGTGTGAGAGAGAGAGCGAGCAGAGATGAGCGAGAGGGGGGGGGGGGGGATCTTGGCGAAAGGATTATGGAACACACGGTCTCTCTTCATGAACATTGTGAAACGGATAAAGGTTTGTGTAGCACATCAATTGCACTGTTGAGAGCGTCTGGGGCTTGAAAACAAAACAGCAACAGCTCAAAGTCTGCTCCAGAGCATCTGACACTGGTGGCACCACTGTTTCCTGGACTGATAACTGCCACCACGTGAGAAAAAGAACACAGCACTGATTACGGGGAAACGTTTTGTAACTTGTCCGTTGTACATTTTTTCACTAAGCATCTTATATTTTGTCACTGACACAAAATTCTAAGTATATGTTTCCCGGCAGACTTTTGCAGATCAACCATTTCAGAGCGAGAGAGAGACAGGTTATGAACAATTCATATACGTTTTAAGATTTGTTTGAAATGAATAAGCATACATAAGTTCTATCCCCAATTGACACAAAATAATTGTGTACATAATTCATCCTATAGAACGAAAGAGCATTATAATGTTACTTTCACGTTGAACATATTTACATGATACAGATGAATTGCATGTTTGTAATGGGTGTATATAATAGCTAGAAATTTGACCTTTGTTTCCAAGATCTATGCATATATTGATAAATATTGGTTTTTAAATTATTACATGAAGTGAGAGTAAACTACAGAACATCAAACTATAGTTTTAGTTTTTAGAGTTTTTTTGTCAAACCGTGCAAAGTGACTTCATGTATTGTTTAAAGTGTGGGGGTGGGGGATGGGGTGGGGGGTGGGGGCGGTTTGAGAGAGGGAGGGGACAAACAGCACAAGCCCTGTCAGTGTCACACTATTCTGTAACACAAAGCCGCTGATTGAGTGTGTAGGGACACCCACGAGACATGTGCCAACAAGACTGTTTGATGTTGTGTTAAAAGTTGATTAGGAACAGTTAAGTGATGAGCAAGTGGATGATTGACACACCACAGTTTACTACAAGGGTCGTGAGTACACATGTGTGTGGTGTGCGTGGCCGTGCTGTGCGTGCGTGCGTGCGTGCGTGGCGTGTGTGGGTGTGTGTGTGCGATTGTGTGTGTGTGTGTGTGTGTGTGTGTGTGTGTGTGTGTGTGTGTGTCAGTGTGTGTGTTTGAGTGTGTGTGTGTGTGTGTTGTGAGTGTGTGTGTGTGTTGTGTGTTGTGTGATTGTTTTGTTCTGTTAAGTCATGCTGCACTGTCAGTTTCAAAATTCAGCTTCTCTCTCTCTCTTCTCTCTCTTCAGAGAACAGTATTTTACCAATCCTGGCTCACTGGCTCCGCCACCGAGTTTTTGGGCGAAAGTGCCTAAAGCGCCTCTATTTCCTGTTCTCTGACAAAGTAACCAAAAATAACGACCCTACAAACCAACATACTGTGCAGGGTAATCGTTTTCAATACTAAGTTACTAGGTTTTTCAGAGAGTAGCGTAGGAGAAAGTAGCCAAACTGAACACGCCCCCATAGAGTAACGTAGGGAAAAAGCGGCCGTGGACTGAACGCGCTTCATATACAAAACACGGTGTCTGTTCCCCCGGCTTTCCTTTCACGTGCCGGGTGTCAACGACCTGTACTGAGGTGGCAGGTAAGCATTTTAATTGCCTAGTTGCCGGCCTACCTGCCCCCGCACTTGGGGTGGTTATTTCTCCCAGGGGGATTCTAAGTTAGAAAAAGTTTTTTGAATCGCAAATACTTTTTCAACAGCTTTATAGATTAAATTGTGTGGAAGACATGGAATCAGCTTTAAACAAACCTTTAAATTAACTCACAACCATACACTATCACACACACACACACAGACCCCACAACACAACACACACATACACCAACACACACCCACGAAAACAAACACACACACACACACACCACACACACCAACACACACACAAACGCCGCACCTCACACCTCCCCCCTCCAGCAGACACAGCATGGGGCAGCGTCACAAACAAGCCACGACACACGATGACTGCTGCACACCACTCATAACACCTCTCACGCTTTCACTGCCCTTACACTGTTTACATTGGTATAACATGCTAAACGTTACTGGCCAGGTTTCGTACGAGGCCTGTTATTTTAACTGCTGTAGAGTATGTTAAGGATTAGTGGGTCACATGCAAGGCAAGCCAACATTCAATCTGCCGACAGTCGGCGAGCCGCCTCTTTCTGTTCCTGTGTATTATCGCTTTACTGAGAACGTTGTCTTAAGGTAGGCGGAAGCATTGTTGAACAGAGATTTAAGGTTTGTCTATTGATACGATGTTTTTATCGTATGAGAATGCGCTCAGAAAGTGGCGAAGCAAAACATAACCATTCACGCGTTGATGTTGGGAGCTGGCTTGGGACAGCTAAGCCATGTTTAAAAAACATGGCGTTTATTTCTTAAGGCGGAGGTAAACAGGCTGATTGTTGCTATTTGAAACATTTTGCTGTTCCTCCCAAGTAAAATGTTCTCAGTTTGTATTAGACTTGATTGATTGTTAACTACAGATTCAGTGTTATGTGGCAAGCTGATCTGTGTATTAAGATGTGTATACTTTTTCTACTTTTCTAATTCTAACCAGGTTTATCTGCCTTTAAGTGTGCCCTTATGCAACTGAATGGCGATTTTCGAATGTTCTGGCAAAACTAGATAGGGCTAGGCAGACCTTAGTAATCTACTAGTATGGAGAGGAGTAGTGCGTAGCCAGCACTATCTTCATTATAAAATGCTTCAAAAATACAATGGCGGGTGTACTAACTACTGGCGATTCCTAAGCCTGGATGAGAAAGTGGTATAAACTTTTTTTGTGCAAGAAGGAAAGTATAATGAAATCTTTGTTGTGGGAGGCAACCTGCGGTGAAGTTAGCCTTGCTGACTGCTACTATAAATAGCCGTTCATGCTGTGAACGCCTTATTTTCGTGGCAAGAGGACTGCAGTAAAATTAGCCTTGCTGACTGCTACTATAAATAACCGTTCATGCGTGAACGCCTATATTATAGTAGCAAGAGGGCTGCGGTAAAATCCGTTTTGCTATAAATAACCGTTCATGCGGTGAACGCCTATTTATAGTAGCAAGAGGGCTACGGTAAAATCCGTTTTGCTATAAATAACCGTTCATGCGGTGAACGCCTATTTATAGTAGCAAGAGGGCTACGGTAAAATCCGCCTTGCTATAAATAACCGTTCATGCGGTGAACGCCTATTTTAGTAGCAAGAGGGCTACGGTAAATGCCCTTACTTGCTATGTGCGGACATAAGGGAGGTAACCCTATTGCGCACCCCACAGGGCTTCCCAACGCGACGCACGTCTCTCCCACCCCCACCCCACGCACGCACGTCTCCCCACCCCCACCCCACGCACGCACGTCTCCCCACCCCCCCACCCACGCTACCCCCGCACACTTAAGTCATCCTCAAGTCATTCACAAGTCATCCTCAAGTCATTCACAAGTCATCCTCAAGTCATTTACAAGTTATCCTCAAGTCATTCACAAGTCATCCTTAAGTTATTCCAAGTTCTTACTTAAGTCATCCTCAAGTCATTCACAAGTCATCCTCAAGTTATTCACAAGTCATCCTCAAGTCATTTACAAGTTCTTACTTAAGTCATCTTTAAGTCACCCCAAGTCATCCTCAAGTTCTTACCCAAGTTAACCTAAGATCATAGCTAAGTCATCCTCTAAGTACAACCAAGTTCTTTATTTAAGTATCTTATAATTATCAAAAAAATACAAGCTATGTTTTTATCTTAAATAGTAAATGTCTAAATAGTACACACACGCCTCAAAAAACGCGTCATCGTTGAGGATGTCTTGCTCAGCGTTCTCTGCATAAATCTTAAGGAAGGTTTTACATCCGAAGCAACCGCATTGATTACAATTCGGGTCTATGGAAATGTCTTTTATAGACTCCATGTCTTTATTTATTGACTTCATCATTTTATAATACGCCATGATCTATTTTTATTAAAAAATTTAAATTAAGTTCTTAAAATATTATTACATTTCAAATGGATCAAAATAATGCTTTGTTATTGGCGGTTTTGGCGTGCTGGTGTCTTTTTCTGCATTTAGTGGCTCAGATTTTTTTGATTGCTTTTGTTTCTGTTGCCATCGGTTATATATTTTATAGCCGCAATAACTGCCCCCAACAGCAGCAATGGCGCCAAAAATGGCAACAGTTTTAAGTTCAATATTCCATGAAGACTTTGGTGCTGTAGGTCTTGTATCGCATGGAGTTTTTATAGCCGGCATTGAACCAACTTGTTCTGGCGCTGGCGGCGTTATGTTTTCATGATGGTCATATTCTGTAACATTAATTTTTTTTGTCTGTTCCACTCTGCTAATTTTTTTCCTGCTTTAACACGCCCAGGATGAGGATTCTTTTCACTGGTCCCCACCTGGTTCAGTGTTTTCTGCTGATTTTCTGGCTTGGTTACTTTCTCCACTGATTCTGATTCTGATGATTTTCCAGCTCGTTCATTTTGAAGGGAAATAAAATCTATATGATTAAAAGTAATTAATCCCATGATTAATGGCGATAACAATGTTCCAAATCTGTAATATAAATCACACCCTAGAGACTCTAATGTCTTTGTTAAAACTGGATCTTGCGTTTAATCATACGTAAGATCTTGTTCAGAATCAATGGGAGCAAATCTACTGACTAGTTTAGTGTACAAACTAAGAGCCGTTTGCCCCACACTTTTTACCATTCTCGACCCCAGCTGCGCTTCATACCTGTTATGATACTTTATAATGTCTTGCGGCGACATCTGTTGAATCTGTTCAATGCTGAATTCAGTTCCGAGGAACTGTTTTGTTTTCCCACATGCTGCCAAAGAATACAGCCTCTCCTTTTTGGGCATAATAGCTTGGTCATCAACTTGGTCATTCATAAGTTCGGAAGGTTTAGGCCCGCCTGTAGCTGTAGTAGATCATCACTGTTCATGTTTTTTTAATAAATTTATAATTATTTTATTTTTAAAAAATGAGCACCGAAAAAACTGTTACCATTGTATACCATTCTGCTGTTATTGGAGGACTAAGTGTAGGATACTCAATGCTTGGTAAAAGCTTGTTAAGAATTAAACCAGCAGATCTTGGCAAACTAGACTTTGAGGATTCAGCAAAGCTGATTGCTATCATTGCAGCTTCGGTTGCCACGAAAGATTTTCTAGTTAAGCAGGAATAATTCCAGACAATATAAATATGTAAGAAAAAAAATACATTTATAAAAAATGGCTTCACTCGCAATAATGATAGGCGGCGCTGTGGTGAATGCGCTTGCTTTTAGCGGCAGTAATTTCGCATTTAGTAAACTGCGGGATGACGGCGAGAGAAAAAAGACATAACAAAGCTATGGAGCAACTAGCAGCTGCACAAGACGCCTATGAAAGGCAGAGACTTGAGCAGTTAGATTTTATTAATGACACCTGAAAGAACAGGGGCATGCAGCTTACACATTTAAAATGTTGACCAAGCAATAAAAGAATATTATCTAGTAACAGGCAAACCGGTCCAGACATTGCCCCCACCAAAATTCAGTGACTTTTATCAACCATCAGAAAAACAAAAGATGCAAGAAATCGGGTTTATTGTCGTTGGTATGACTGTCGTGTATTTTGTTGCGCATAATATTGGCTGAATAAAAAATGAACAAAATCTATTATTCACCCAAAGGATATTGGAAGGGTATCACAGCAATACAAAAGCTAAGCCAAGCAGCGGAGTCAGTGAACAAACAGCAAAGAATGGTTTACAAGCGATTTGGCAAATTTATTACGCGCATAAAGAACTTTTTAAAAAACTCCAAAC
>CM031625.1:21136013-21210166 GCA_018398815.1 Conus ventricosus | reverse complement strand
TACGTGCGTGCGTTCGTGTATGTGTAAGAATTCGTGTATGTGTAAGAATAACCTTCGCAGAAAAGCGCTCACAGTGTGTTGTGGACAAAGACAATCCCGCTGTTCTCGGTGTACACTCGCCTCCCTGTGTGCAGCCGTTGTGTAAACATTGGTCAGCTTTTGGCGCGATACAGACACCAAAGCAGTGTGTAGTTCGCTATTCTCCACGCTTTCAGTACAAGCGCCTTGGGGCCCTTATCTCCAGACACTCTAGGGTTTCAGATACCAGACCGCTAGGCCTAACATTAACAGACCCGGCTTGTTGGCTGCGCGCGAACAATTTGTTACTTCTGTTTTCCGTCCCACGATTTTGAAGAATTTGACTCAAGCGACTTAATGCAGCAGTCAGAACTGCCGTGATCAGGGCTGTCACCACATTAAAATCAACTCACAAGTCATTCATTCACACAATTCTTTAAAATACATCGAAAAACCATCCGAAAGTTTGTTAAAAATCTTTCCACTGTAAAAACTCAGATCCGATGAAAAATATTAATCTCTTTCAAAAACTCAAAGATCGCGTCAGGCGGGACATCTCTGAACAAGGTTTTCATGGAATCTGCCGTAAAATGTTTATGTCTCACATCGTGCAAGTCCCAACACTCTAGAAGAACATGTTTCATTGTAAGTGGCACATGACATGGAATGCGCCACGGAGCTTCTTCACTCTTTAAAAGGTAGGAATGGGTAAAATACGAGTGGCCGGTGTGCAGCCGGCACAGAACTGTTTCTTCTTTACGACCACCAGACGAAGATGAGAGGAACTCCTTAAGGTCTTTTGCGGGTTTTGTTAATTTCCTTGCATTCAAAGTTGAACCAAGGAACTTTGGCATTAGGGGCTTCTTGGAAGAGGTGTGGATGGTTGACTTTGCGCAATTCAGTATGAAATCTGAAAGACTTCCAGCCGGATCTTCACTTTGCAGGATCTTGTCTTCTTCCAGATCCATAAAAACTTTGTGGCAAAGAGGTCCCAATCTGCTTTGTTGAAATTGAGGCGTTCTGGTAAAGACTCACTCTCTGCGTTCGTATACCGAAGCAACACAGGAAAGTGGTCGCTACCATGCAGGTCCTCATCAACCTCCCAAACAAAATCCAAAAACAAAGATGGGTCACAGACAGAAAGATCCAGACAAGATGTGGTGCCATTAGCGGAGTGAAAGTAAGTTGGCGATTTCCCATTCAGGACACACAGATCAAGCCCCGAAAACACTTCCTCTAAAAGCAGACCCCTTGGTGATGATCTCTCACTTCCCACAGCTTTATTTTTCCGTCCCATTCTAGACACTTAGTTAAAGGGCCGAACAAACAAGGCTTACACATTTCTAATCCAACATTTTTGTTGTTGTAGTCCAAGCAGAGGCATATATCAAACTTGTGTACTAGTTAACTAGGGAAAATCAAGTTCCCAGAAAGTGATGACGTCATTTTTGCACAATTGTGTGTGTGTTGGCATTGTCTGAATATCACCTGACCACTTGTGTACAAGCTTTCATGCCATATCTACATTATCTACAGGAAAATAAACCTAGTCAAGTTTGGTATTAAAAGAATTGTTGGGAATTTGCCTATTCAGTCATCTCAGAAGCACAGATATATTACATTTTTCATGACAACTACTAATTATCAAACTGACAGTCCCACTTGTAATGGCTGCTCAGCAATGCCGAACACATTGTTGCCAGACGGGCTTTACACAGATGCCATTCAGTTCGCCGAGTACAGCACGGTTAGCTGGCTGGTGGGGAGCAGCCTGCAGAAAACACCCCTTTCCCTGACCTGCATTCACAGCTTGGCCTCTGCAGCTGTGGGCGAGCTGTAAACTCCCCTTCCTCTCAAAACTAAGTAACTTGCTCTGAACAGCCGTGTTCCCCATAGAGGAGGCCATTCAGATCCCCCAACAACAGGAAGGGTCTGGGAAGCCGCTCCAAGAGCGAAATGAGGTCCCGTTTAGTGACGCAGATATTTGGAGACAAATACAAACTACAGACAGTAACTGTTTTGTGAAGAGTAACTCGAGCTGCAACTGCCTGCAGCGCAAATGGGCTGTACAGAACAGAGTTGTGAATGAACAAAGCAACTCCGCCAGAAACGCCAAGTTCAACAGACTGTGCAGGTAGGTTTAGAGAGCTGTAGCCAGAAAGTGAAAAAGTTTTGTCAGACTTCAGAAGAGTTTCTTGCAGTGAAACTAGCATGGGCCTAGCCTCACGGCACAACAGCTGCAATTCTTCAAAATTGGAAGCCAGTCCCCTGATGTTCCATTGCAAGACTGTATCCATTGTGGATGAGGATCTTAATCATCCATGTCTACGTCCTCTTCCTCTTCGTCATACAGAGCGCCAAATGTATTTTGCAGTTTCAGCTCTGCTTTTTTCAGTCTGTCTGGTGGAATTTGATGTTTCTTCTTCCCTGGAGGGGAAGAACTCAATGGTTTTGATGGCGTTGGTGGAGGCTTTCCCCTGCACTCCACCAACGCCACTTTGCCCGACGCCACTGTCAGGGCTCCTCCCTTGGAGGTGGTCTCGGCTTGGGGGCCGTCTCGGGGCGACCCCCTTGCTGGGCAGCCCGCACAGCTGCAGGCTTAGAGGATGCACTGGAAGTGCATCCTCTCGTGGGTTTATGGCCCCCACCAACGGCCGATCTATCTTGCGCTGTTCTTGAAATAGGAAGACATTTCAGAGGTTCAAGACCACATAGGTCTGTCTGAACGCCTACTTCTACCTGAGGTACTTTCAACAATTTTTTGACCACTGTCGAGAAAAGGAGCGGGTTCCCCTCTGTTCCTGCACCAGCTTTTTTGCTTCGAAGAACAACATCTTTTTTTCTGTCTTAACTCGATGGACTTCGCTTTCGATTCACCAGACAGGGCAGTCTCTTGAAAAAGAAGGGTGGTCACCATCGCAGTTCACGCATTTCGCGGATTCGCATCCACCATCATGAACTGCTTTGCTGCAGGTGGCACACACCTCCTCTCCCGGGCATCTCTCTTTGACATGTCCAAAGCGTTAACATTTGAAGCACCTCAGTGGGGATGGCACATACAGGGCTACTTTCACTCTCAGGTACCCCACCTTTATGGACTCTGGAAGAGTCGGTTTAGCAAAGGTGAGGAACAGAGTGTTGGTAGGTTTCCTCTCCGCACCTTTCCGAAAAGTCGCCCTCCTGACCTCGACCACTCTCTGATCAGCCAACTCAGCCTTTATCTCTCCCTCAGATATCCCAAACAACTCTCGGCAACGGATGACGCCTTTCGAGGAGTTGAGACTTTTGTGAGGGGACACCCGGATGGGGTAATTGACAAGGCTTTCGGATCTCAATAAGTTGTCCGAGTGAACTTTTTGGTCGACCTGCACCAGCAAGGAACCATCCCTCAACCTCTTGACTGATTTCGGCTCTGCGCCTGCAAGACCTTTCAGCCCCTTTGCATCAGCAAAAGGACTCAACTTAGTAATGGGTTGCTCGCTATCCGCCGACTGGATGATCAGCCAAGAGGGCCATGCACCTATCCTATTCCGGACTTCAGTGTCAGAATCCGAGTCCATATCCCTAGAAGGGTCAGAACCCAGTTTTCTTCTTTTTCCTGTTTTTATGTTTATTGAGGCATGAAGGTTTTAAACACCGGCAGAGATAAACGGTCACCCCAGGAGAGCTGCCGTGCTGGGGAAGGGACAATGAATGGCCATGGTATGACGTCTGTGAGCCTGGTACCGTCCCGCATGAAAACCAGACAGTGCACCTTAGCGACTGAATTAGGATCAGCCACTCAGCCCCTCGCCAGGTAACTGTAACTTGGGCTTCCCCGCTGCTTACGGCAGCGACTCAAATATCAGAGAAAAAAAGAGTGTGGAACAGAAGGCTTGAAGGAGAGACGAAGAAAGAAAAGATCCATTAAGAAAGGCAGAAGATAGAATAGGAAAAAGGAAAAAGGTGGGTTACTATTTGTCTGGGCCCTCACTCCTAACCTTTCTGACATGGGAGACCCTACCAGGAGCATCAATTCCTACCACGTAATGCTTGGCCAGTCAGCAACTTGGCTATACAGGCCTAGAAGCGTTCACAACAACTAACCATCTAGTCGACTATTGATGCCCCCGTCAGCAAAGCCTAGAAGATCACTGGACCATGCAAGCCCTCCGACCACGGCAAGGTTGCAACCCCCGGAGGGCCCCCAGGTAGAAGTGCTCCCTGGACTGAGGGGGACTGGCTGCCATTGTCTGAGGGTCGGGGCTGTAGCCACGTACTGCCCCTTGTTCTCCGCCTTTTGTCGGTGTGGAGAGGTCCACAGCTGTTCAGAGCTAGCCACTTAGTTTTGAGAGGAAGGGGAGTTTACAGCTCGCCCACAGCTGCAGAGGCCAAGCCGTGAATGCAGGTCAGGGAAAGGGGTGTTTTCTGCAGGCTGCTCCCCACCAGCCAGCTAACTGTGCTGTACTCGGCGAACTGAATGTCATCTGTGTGAAGCCGGTCTGGCAACAATGTGTTCGGCATTACTGAGCGGCCATTACAAGCAGGGCTGTTAGTTTGATAATTAGTAGATGTCATAAAAAATGTAATACATCTGTTCTTTTGAGATGACTGAATAGGCAAATTCCCGACAATTCTTTTAATACCAAACTCGACTAGGTTTATTTTCCTGTAGATAATGTAGATACGGCATGAAAGCTTGTACACATGTGGTCAGGCGATATTCAAACAATGACAACACACACACACAATTGTGTAAAAATGACGTCATCACTTTCTGGGAAGTTAATTTTCCCTAGTTAACTAGTACACAAGTTTGATACATGCCTATGCTTGGACTACAACAACAAAAATGTTGGGTCAGAAACGTATAAGCCTTGTTTGTTCGGCCCTTTAACTACCTTTAACTAAGTGTCTCGAATGGGACGGAAAAATAAAGCTGTGGGTCGGCCTGAGTGCCGATAACCACCCTACCTGCCACTGCGCCCGGGACCGACTACCCGCTGAGCCAGTTGGGCTGGAGACGCTGCTGCTGCCAAGCCAGAGCGCCGCTCCCGAGTTGAACCAGTGACTTGTTGGCCAGGCCGTCATTGTGTTTGTGAGTGAGCCACAGCTCCTGTGTGAGACTGTCACCTCGTCTCCAGCAGAAACGCTGCGAGTGTGTTAGAGATTTTTGAGCCACAGCTCTGAAGTGATTTAAGTCCCGTGACGGACTGGACTTGAAGCTCTAGTCATCGTCTTTGTCATCTGCGTCATCTTCGTCCTCCTCGTCGTCTTCGTTCTCTTTGTCGTCTCGTCACTTCCATCGTCTCGCCGTCTTCATTGTTTTCGTCGTCGTCGTTGTCTTCGTCAACGTTGGAACCGGCAGCTCTAATAGCTAATTATATATTGATATATTTTGTGTGTACGCCTAATAGTTGGCGTGTCAACCTATTAATGTTATATTATATGTTTGTCTGATGGCTCGGGCAGAAAAAACCAAAAAGAAGTGTTGTTCTGTTGCCTGGTTGTCAATGTTTGGGTGAGTGGGTGTGTGTTTGTGAATAAGAAAAGTCGTGCATGCATCCATAATTTCTGTGTGAGAGTCAGACAGTCAGACACCTGCAGACACACCCATACCGTCCACAACAGTCGGCCACCACGGGGTTATGAGGATGAGCCTGGGTCTTTCCAGCCTCGCCTTCCTGATCACCTTGTGGAGGATCGGGAAGGGAGGGAAGGCGTATGCTATGAGGCCCGACCAGGGAAGGGAGAGAGCGTCGATTGCATACGCTTGGGGATCGGGGACGGGAGAGACATACACTGGCAGATGATGGCTGAATCGGGTGGCAAAGAGGTCGACCATGGGCCTGAACCAATGCTCCCACACCGAGGTTAGGTTAGCCTGCTGAGGGCCCATTCCGTGTGAAGGAGGAACCTGGATCGGCTGAGTGAGTCTGCCAGGATATTGCGGGTCCCCGCTATGTGTCTCGCGCGGAGGGTGACTCCCCATGCATGGCACCAGCTAGGAGGGCCTCTGTCCAGAGGGAGAGGCTGAGGGAGCGAACCCCGCCCACCCCCACCCCTGTTGACATAGCACGCCACCGAAGTGTTGTCCGTGAGCAGGAGAACAAGTCGGTGTGAGACCTGGAGTTGAAAGCGGAGGAGGGCAAGCCTGACAGCTTCCAATTCCAGGATGCTGATGTGGAGACGGGCAGTCTGTGCGTCCCACACTCCCGAGGCATGAAGGTTCTCCAAGTGGACGCCCCAGCCCGAGTTGGAGGCGTCTGTGTAGAGTTCCAGGAGCTGGGTTGGGAAGGAGATTGGAACCCCGGGGGTCAGAGTGGTGGGGTTGAGCCACTCTTCCGTAGCCCATTGGAACCAAGGCCCGAGGGAATGGTCTGATCCCAGCGGTCGGAGGTCTGAGACCAACGATGATGGAACTTCCTTTGGAGTTGGCACTTGGGGACCCGGCCTAGGGGAATGAGGAACGAGAGGAACTCCATCATCCCCAGGAGGGAGGTAAGGTATCTGGCCGGGTTGTGAGAGGATTGGCGGAGGTGGGAGATGAGGTCCACTATGCGGGCGGACCTCTCTGGGGTCGGGGAGACTAGCAGGGAGCCAGGATGAGCCAGTCGTCCAGGTACACCAGGAGGCGAATGTCCTCCTGCCTGGCCAGGGAGGCCATCTCCTTGACCACCTTTGTGAAGAGGAAGGGTGCCAGGCAGAGGCCGAAAGGGAGCACCTTGAACTGGAACACCCGACCCTGACAGATTGTCATGTGACGTAGCCTCACATCAAGGCATGTGACGCTCCATCACATGTAGTTTAGTGATATGAATCATTTCCCCATGCCACAACTAAAAAGGAAGAATATTCATGTGGCTCGACTAGTGTAGCGGGCGTCCCCAAATAATTGTGAGTTCACTCATTAACAGAAACAAGGGTGGTCATTGGGTGAAAGTGACCACTGAGAGATAGTTTAACAAGGGTTGGTAAGGTGCTGGTCATGTGTTTTGAACACTAAGTATGCACTCACTAGGAGGAGGGAGGAAAGAATCAGTTTTAGCCCAGCAGATGGCCTAGTGACTCGAACCTGTCAGGACGCTGGTCCTCACCGCTGACCAGTCATTACCAGGTGAGCCATAGATAGTTGGGGAAAGCTACAGGGGAAACCTAAAGAAAAGAGAAAGAAAGAATTCATATGTTAAATTGGGAAGCAGGTTACTTACACGAACCTTATTCGTGTTTCAGCCCTTCATCCTTCACTCTTCACCCCGTCAGGTGGTTAACGATGGCCAAGGTGTGGGGAACACACCGTGTAGTTCAGCCCCAGCAATTAAAGACTCCAGGTAGAGGAGTCGGAACTCATCATCTCTCAAGTGATAGGAGAATTCAAGGGGGCGACACGGTTTCTGAGAGAGACAGGGAATCATGACAGTATGGGGCGAGTCTCATCTCTGATGGGGGTATAGCATCATGATTGCAGGAATTATCTATTCTCCTGGTCTGGATCTTGGGCCAATGTGATGTGAAGGCCATGACTTTACAGAAACTTGTATTGATGTAAATGGGAAAATTGGTTTATCTCTCAGTGTGAAGAAAAAGAGAGATACATGTATAGAATCTGTTTATAAATTGTTTGATGTGATTTAGTAAACTGTTTTCCCCGAAGGAGAGGGGGGAGAAGAAAAAACATTCGGTAGTGCGCCTTTTGGTTGATTGGGAAGATTGTGTGTGCGTATGGAGTAAATGCTGTCATGAATGCGTGTGTGCAGAAGTGACAGTGTGACACAGATGAACCGTAGATATCGTCTGTGGGATGGGTGTATGAGGATCTGAAAGTAAGCGTCCTTCAGATCTATCGAGGTAGCCCAATCCTGATGGTGGATGGAGTCTCTGATCTGATTCGGAGTGTCCATCTTGAATTTGGTGGCTCTGAGGAACTTGTTGAGGGAGAGAGGTCGAGGATGGGCCTCCATCCTCCAGATGGTTTGGGGATGACAAAGAGGTGGGTAAAACCCCGGGTTGGATGTGAGATCTCCGTAATGGCCCCTTTTTGGAGGAGTTCTTCGACTTCTTGGTGAAGTGCCTCCGCTTGGCCTGGGGAGGGGTCGCTGGGGAGGGAGGGGGAGAACGCATCAGAGGGGGCGTTCATGGCCCAAGGCAGGCGGAACCCCTCCTGTAAAACCGCCACTATCCATGGGCTGAGGCCCATACGTCTCCACTGGTGGGCATGCCGGGATAGGCTGCCCGCCAGAGGGGCCGAGGGCCGTGGTGGGGCGGAGGCGAGTGGGGGGGGATAGGGGGGTGCGGTATGAGCTCTCCTTGTTCCAGATCCCCTGTAGGCGAGTCCTCCAGTCACCTCTGGACCGTGCCTGCTGGCCAAACTGAAAATTCTGCTGGGGGAAGTTTCGGCTTCGGCCTAGAGGGGTGTTAGGGCGCTTGGTGGGCCGAGCGGAGCGAGGTGGGGCCTGCCTGGGATAGGGCTGGGGTCTGGAAAGGGGAGTGGAGGAACGAAAGGAGGTCTAGCAGGGCGAGGCTGACGAGGGGGGGCCTGGCCGCAAGTGAGGCTGCCTGCTTACGTTCTTCAACTGTGTGGGAAATGACAGCAGCCGAACAGTCATCGAAGAGCGACTGCTCCTGACCTGGAATATACCGCAAGGCCGCCTTAAGTGCTGGGGTGAGATTAGCCTGAGACAGCACGGCATCTCTACAGGCCAGTAGGCAATTGTAGTGGCTCCTGGCTGCGCTGTCTGCCGCAGCTGAAAGGTGATGTGATATCTTGCTGATCAGGAGTCGCATCAGGGGTCGCCAAACAAGTGAGATTCCGTCTCCTGGTGTGTCTCAGAATCGTGTACGTCTGAGGACACCGAGACAGCGCCGCCCTCCTCCGGCAAGATCTCCACCTGTTGCAAGAGCATGTCGAGAAAGACATGTCCAGCAGTGGTGTGCAGGATCCCCGATCTGGCTATACAGTCACACTCCGTCAGGTTCTTGATAGAGATCGTGGCGGAGTTAGGTGGGGCCAGATGGGGGATCAGCCGGCAGTCTGCCGGGGAAATAGCAATTTCCCTGGTCACCGGATTGTCGGAGAACAGGGAGGAGATGTGGGCTTTCCGGGTGTCCCTGACGAAAGTGCCTAAAGGGGCCGCATTCGGAGCTGAGAGGGATCCATTCCCTGGCGAAGGGACGGCCTGCGCACCCCTAGCTAGGGCTGCTGGATACTCCCAAATAGAGGTAAGAATCTGAGGTGCGATGGTTCTGGGGCGAGATCGCTGGGCTGGGGGGGCCCGGCGTACTTAGCGAGGGAAAAGAACTTGTCCAAAGGTTGAAACTCCCTCACGACAAGCTCCAGGCGCCACCGCTCAAGGGTGGACACGTCGCATGATGAGGAGGATTCCTCTGCCTCATCCTCAGACTCTGGGGAGTCGGTTCCTGGAGAGGTTGCGCCGAACCTTCTCCAGGAGACAACTGCAGGGGTGCGTGAGGGTCCCGCCCTAGCTGGGTAGTGGGAGGACGTGAGGGCGGGTCCCTTGTCGCTCCATGATCGGCGGCCGGACAGTGCCCAAGAGGGAGGGAGACCGAGCTTGAACCAGCGTGAGGAGGCTGGATGCCACATACGACCATGGAGCTGATCCTGCTGACCTGATCTGAGCCACTGGTCCCTCTCAGGGGCATAGAGCCACCGGTCCCCGAGGAGGAAGGCGGGCTGTGGCGGCCCTGGGGCAGGATTTCCTCGGGGGCCAGGGTAACCTGAGACACCGGGTGGGGGGGGGGTAGCGAGAGAGCGTGGAAGCCCCCTGTGAAACAGGGGAAGCAGTGGAGGACACGGCAACCGAGCCCCATATCCGGATGTGCGCGGATTGGAGTGGCTGCGGTGACGTGGTCACCACCTGGGTCTGATCGTGTAAAAACAAATTTTTAAAAAAAGAAGAAATATTCGGCAACCATGATGATAACTTCCTTCTGAGGTGAAAGACATTTCACTGTACATATAAACAGCTCCTACCACGCACACACAGGCCTTCTGCAAGCAGAAACACTGATCTCTGTGGTGAAGCAGTCCCTTTTGGGACCTTTATGATCAGGCACAAGCTTCAGTGGAAATACCAGCTTCTTCTAAACTAGTTTTCCCCTCAAAAGTTCTTTGCTTTGCTGCTCATGCTGGCAGCCTGTCCCCCCGACTTTGTCAGGGCCCAAATCTCTCTCAGAACACAGACTGTCGTCGTCAGGTCAGCACACTCACCCACAGCTCCTGTGACCATCAGTTTGCTGACGAACATGATGAAGTCAGACACCTTGTCCAACACAAACGTCCTGTAACACACACACACGCACAAACACACACATGCACAAACACACACACACACACACACACACGCACAAACATCCCCACACACGCATGCACACACATTTAGTTTTGAGTAGTTTACTTTCATTACTTCAGCCCTGTCCATTACATAGGGCCTTTTCAGGGCAGTTACCATACAGGGGGAAAATCCTGTCCCACCCCAAAAACAACAATAATCTTATCTACTGGTATCCTTCAGGTCTATAATACTAGGTCATGCTGATGACTCCTGGCATTCCCCTTGATTTACCTCCCTCAAGTACGAGAGAAAAAAAAAAGCAATATAAGCTACACACAAAAAGTTAAGGATCACTTTCACAAACATTCATAACTGTCAAAATAAGAAAGTCAATGCGTTGAAGTCTGGCCAACATTTAATTCCATTCTTTAGTGATAACGATACACAACTGCCTTCAATCTCGAGCAATCGTTTGGTGTGTACATTTGATTAAAGTGGGTACGTATCCAAATGTGATTTCCCAAAGTCATTGAAATCACAAGACAGGGCATACTGATGCTCCCAAAAGCTCAGTAATGCGTGTAACCACCATGGCTGTTCTGGCACTCGACACAGCGAGTCCTCATCGAGTTGACCAGGTTGGTGAAGATCCTCTGTGGAAGCGCCTGCCACTCAGCCTGCAGCATCTGGTAGAGGTGTTGGGCATCCCTGGGAGGGGGGTGGCTCCTCACTTTGCGATCCAGCTCATCCCAGAGGTTCTCAATCGGGTTGAGATCGGGACTGCATGCTGGCCACTCCATTCTGTTGACTCCAGACTGCTGCAGGAAGTCCTTGACCACCCTTGCCCAGTGGGGGCGAGCGTTGTCATCCTGGTAGACAGCCCTCGGTCCCATCTGCTGCAGTGTAGGCACAGCCAGCGGTCGAAGGATCTCATCCCGGTATCGGATGCCAGTCAGGTTACCCTGTACATGATACAAGGGTGTTCTGTGGTGAAGGCTGAAGGCCCCCCAGACCATTACAGAACCTCCACCAAAGGCCACCTTTTCTTGGACAGTGGCGTCAATAAAGCGTTGCCCTGGGCGCCTCCAGACCCTCAGTCGGCCGTCGTTGTGGTGAAGGGTGAAGCGTGATTCATCACTGAACAGGACCTGGGACCATTGCCGACGTGTCCACCTCACGTGACGTGCGCAGAAGGCACGGCGTGCTGCCCTATGGGTTGGAGTTAAGCGTGGCCGTACTGCTGGGCGACGAGAACGGAGATTAAACCCATGTAGGCGGTTCCGTATGGTCTGCTGGCTGATGTTGATATTAGTAGCCACCCTGAACTGCCTTTGAATGATGCTGGAAGAGGCTGTTCTTGTCTGCAGGGCTTGTCGTTCAATGAGACGATCGTCACGTGGGGTTGTCTTCTTCGGTCCACCAGATCTGCGTCTTTCATGGACAATCCCAGTGGCTGTGAAGCGTTGAATCAGTCGGACAATGACCGAGATGGACACATGAAGTCGCCTGGCCACTTCTCGCTTGGGAACACCATCTTGGAACCATGCAACAGCTCGTCCCCTATCCAACTCGCTTAATTTTCGTCGTGGAGGCATTGTCAGATCAGGCCTACTACTGGTGGAATGTCTTCTTATAAAGCCAAGTGAGCGACAGCATCTCACACATAAACAGCAGTGCTTGCACGTGCATAATGGTTTTTCCATCTGGCAAGTGCAATGTGTTCAAGCAGAACGGTCCAAAACAAGGTCATTTTTCGCAAGTTTCCGCTTTTCCGTTTGTGGCCCAGCTCAGTAGTAGAGAATCCCGTGCAATTTTCACACTAACACATCGCCCACTTATAGCTGAACAAGAATTCATGACAATTTGGCTGGACTAAGAAATAAATAACAGTAGCGAACTGAGTTTATTACGCACCTGTTTTCACATACCGATCCTTAACTTTTTGTGCGTAGTATATGTACATTACTGATGAATGTAACAGCTTCACAAAAATACACAAAAAGGCCATTTTGCCATAAAAAATTAAAAAAAAACCCATTTCAGAGTCAGCCAGTGTCCTCATTTCACTATTTAGTCACCAGACTACAATGAAAAGCTGGAACATTACAAGCAAATTCTACTCTAAAAATGAATTTACTAACACAAGATTCCCCAAAAGCAGGCGATCCAATCTGTAGTGGAAGAGCCCATGGTGTCCAGACCAAGGTGCACACATGCATGTACACACATCAGCGTTCTCCCAAACCAAGGTGCACACATGCATGTACACACATCAGCGTTCTCTTTGACTTGCCTTGCCAGATACAAACAAAAAGGATATTCTGAATGAAAAGCATACTGTCTTCAAACTGCCTCTGTGCACTCTGATTTCAACAGTGTACGACCTTCGTTATCACTCATGCTCTGGACATCAATTTATAACGAAACTTAGCAATAAAGAACTTCCCAATAAAGATTTCCTTCCCTTTTCCAGAACTTGATCTTCTACAGATTTCTTTCTTTTCAAGCACTAGATCTGCTTCCAGAAAATCAGTACAATAACAGACAGTCATACTTTAAGGCAGATTATAATAGTCCCATTCAGTTACAGCACTGTAAAAATCAATACAGTGACAGACAGTCACACTTTAGGCAGATCATAATAGTCCCATTCACTCACAATACTAAAAATCTGCACAACAGGATACTTGCGCTGCAAAATTCCACATCATTTCCTCATCACAGTCACTCACACAATATAAACATAATCACATACCCTCAGTTACTATCTCTCACGTTAGTTATTAACCTAATACTTTTCTTGTCATAATCACTTACATAGAGGACATAGCACATTGGCACAGGATATATGTGACGCTCAACATCTAAAACAGCGAATTCTGAATATCAGCCCCCCCCCGAACTCCTCTTCCATATCCCAGCCACATACCACTTTCCCAATTCTGTCCCACCCATTTCTCACACACAATACCTTTAAGAATAAAGTCTTTGTGATTTTTGCCCTGTTCAAACAGCCTAAACAACCATATTTGCAGACAGGCATACATACATATATATGGAGGCTAACAAACACAGACAGGTATGAGTACTTATGACAAACACACACACAAAAAACACATACCCAAATACACACCTACACACATGAATAAACATATACACTGTGCTAGAATAAACATACACGTTCACACACTTTTCTATTTCACAGAATCTGATCTTTTTACAGACACATGAAGACCCTTTGCACTCAGAAACAAGTCAACATTTCAGCAGTTTCAGCTCACCTCAGAACATTCCGCATGATGAGCATGAAAGCGTCTTTGGTGGCAGCACAAAAGCTACGTCCATATATAGCAATCTGAAATTTAAAAAAAGAAAAGAAAAAGAAAAAGAAACAATAAACCACTACATTAATTCATAACATTAACCTCATTAACCTCATTCAAACAATTCATTTCTAACAGAGAAAGAGCTGGGAG
Organism: Conus ventricosus; assembly: GCA_018398815.1. NCBI lineage: Eukaryota > Metazoa > Mollusca > Gastropoda > Neogastropoda > Conidae > Conus > Conus ventricosus. The sequence goes on along the minus strand of CM031625.1, from coordinate 21,196,401 downwards.
GGGAGGGGGGAAATACAGGGAGCCAAGAAGAGAGAGAGAGAGGGGGAGTGGAAGAGAGAGAGAGAGAGAGAGAGAGAGGAGAGAGAGAGAGAGAGAACTCAAATATAATCTGTAAAGGCCATAGTCCCAGATGGGGGTGGGGAGGGAGAGGGAGGGAGGGGAGAGAGAGAGAGAGAGAGAGAGAGAGAGAGAGAGAGAGAAAGAGAGAGAGAGAGAGAGAGGAGAGAGAGAGAGAGATAGAGACTCGTGACTCGTGACTTTAATGTGAGGCCATCAGCCTATTCACATGAGTACCAACAAGAAAAAAAAACAATTTTATATAATAAGAACAAAATGTACCATGACTGCAACAAAACATCCTTCCATGACAGTATGTACATGCAAAATTCATCTTAATTGTACACAAATGCTTCTTAGTACGTTCTTCCTTTTAAACATAATATAGGTATATAACTCTCCGGAAGGCCGTGCTATTTTTAAGCATCTTATGTTTACTATGTTTACGCATGCGCCATCTACCGTGGAAAGAAAAGGAAAACCCCGAATCTTGGGTCTGCCATGATAACCATTGACACTCAGTGTGTGTACTTCTGTGGTCCTGTTCATGTGGTGTTGGACTTGTGTTGTTCGTGTTCGTTGGGTTTAGCATCCCCATGGATAAATTACTAAAGCCTTACCGCTTTCCATGTATCAGGTTAGTACTTTCCTTCGATTATTTTCACTTTAATTGTAGTTTTCCCTATTTCTTCAGCCAGTTATATCATGTTCTGTAGGACTTGTCGACACTTGCCTCGTACACATGTGCCTAAATTGCCTGTTGGCCAGAGGAGTCTCTTAGTGGTCAAATCCCTAGAATTAAAAATTGAATAATTCAAAGCAGCCGTCGGTAAATAACCAAAATGCATATAATAGCTATCATTGAACAAAAAGTCCAAAACCACACTTATGATCCACGGGGCAGCCATTTCTTAGCAGACGATCCATCCTCCTTCCCGTCCACCTCACGCTCCGCTCCCCCCCCTCCCTTCTCTAAGCAGAGAGCGAGAGAGAACGAAGGAACGCGCGAGCTCGCGAGAGGGACTGTGTGTGTGTGCTGCCGTGTGGGTCACGCGACTTCATGCTGTCAGCTGATTTACATGTTGACCTACTGAACTAAATCCTTTTCCGACCTTTATTTCCTGGTTTACCTTATTTGTATACTTCATCACTATATGGTCAATTATTTGTCTGTGTTTCCCTTTGTAATCATTTCGTATTTTACATGTGTATGTAAATACCGGATTCATTACTTATTCAAACCTTCCACTTCCAAACATGTTTCCTTATATTATACTTGAATTTTTTGTTGTTGTTGTTGTTGTTGTTGAGAATTATATACACATTTAACATACTCATTTGACTTAGACCATTCATAATTCCTAACCTAACCCCCCATGACCACGTTTATTCCCATATGGTGTTAGCCAGTCTCTGCAGTTGCTTCCTCCATGACCCCTCCCTCCCTATTCCTATTTACTTGGTCGTGCATTCTTGATTCATATCAATTTAGGTTATAATTACACTTATTCCTCTTGTTTACCTTAATTGTCTATACTCTTACATAACTGCATATTATTAGTTTTACATTCAATCTACTACACCTCTTAATCCAATCAGGCTCAATCCCTCTCAATCTCTCATACACACACATATATTATATATATACATGTATACATTATTATTCCCATATGGTGTTAGCCATACATGTACACACACACATGCACACAAATACATATATATATATATATGTATATGTGTACATTTACAACCTTGATCATGTTCATATGAGAATTCCTACTCCATCATCCATTTATAACGGCCTCATTCTCCCTTATTTACATTCACATTTGTACAATACCATTCATATTCATTCATTTCACATATTTTCCTCAAAACATTAATTTCCATAATTCCATTCCTTCATATTATATTACATTCACGTTCCCTCTTATTACACCCTGGTATCCACTTTTATATAATTATCTTTCCATCATGCATATAATATGTACATGGACCTTGTCACGCTCACACCTGAGGATACATTTGCATAATCTTATTTGTGTTCATATAACATCTCTTTCATAAATCTGTTTATATCGACACCCCAATCACAATTTCATGCTCATTCAGGTATTCATGTTACTATCTATACCCAGAAACACCTTCCGAGTTAAATTCATGATTCAACCTTCTCCATAGTATATATTATCACCACACGTCCATGTTCATTTATTATACACATAACTTATCATGTTCGTATGTTTTATACATAGACATTCACATACTCACACATATATACTATTATATGTATATATACACACACATACACACATACCTATATATATAATACATACATATACACACACGCACACACATGCATAGATGTACACACACACACACATACACATATATATATATATATACTATACACACACACATATACACATATATATGCATACACACACACATACATTATATACACACACACGTATACACGTAAATACATTTTGAATTCAGCTATAAATCCACAGAAGCAAAAACCAAGTCTCTTTCTTTGTCTTATGTTAATATAACACACACATACATACACATACACATATTCATGCACACATGCACATTTTACAGTCTTTTCATATTCTTATAAGTATTCATACTCCATCATCCAATTAATAGCCTCATTCTCCCTCATCTTCATTCATAGTTGTGCATTTCCATTCATATTCATATTCATTCATTACACATATTTTCCACAAGACATATTCATTCCCATAATTCCATTCCTTCATATTATATTACATTCACATTCCCTCATATCACAACCTTGTATTCAGTTTTATATATATTTATCTTTCATCGTGCATATGTACATAGTCCCTGTCTTGCTTCACTTCTGAGTATACAATTGCATTTGTTCATGAATATGACATCTCTTTCGTGAATCTGTTCATATCGTCACACCAATCATAAATGTCGTACTCATTCAGGTAGTCATATTACTTTCCATATATTGAAAAACACCTTCAGAGTTAAATCCATGATTCAACCTTCTCTAAAGATATTATGTTGTAACCACACATCCATGTTCATGTGTTATGCACGAAGATTCATATATTCTTATGTTTTATACATAAACATTCACATAATCATACATATAGATACACATACACAAACAGTTTAAATTCAACTATAAATCCACAGAAGCAAAACCAAGTCTCTTTTCTTTGTCTTATATTTGTGTTTCTCTGTTTCTCTGAGAGAGAGAGAGAGAGAGAGAGAGAGAGAGAGAGAGAGAGAGAGAGAGAGAGAGAGAGAGAGAGAGAGAGAGAGAGAGATAGAGAGAGAAAGAGAGAGAGATGAAGAAGAAAAAGATGAAGACGAAGATGAAGAAGAAGGAAGAAAAATCAGAGGACAGAGAAAGACAGGGAGAGACACAGAAGCAAAATGATGAGACTGATAGTTTTGAGTCCTGCTCCTTCATTGAGAAGTGACTGATGTAAGTGTGGACACACACAGTACATGGAAATGAAGTGCATTTACTGAGCCACAATGACACGCACAAATCTACTGACAGACAAAAATGTACACACAAGCAGACTCTCTCTCTCTCTCTCCCCCCCCCTCTCTCTCTCTCTCTCAAATGAGTACAGAGACAAAAATAATTGACACACACACTCTGAGAAGCACAACCAGAAACAGAAAGGAAAGCTAGAAAGAAAACAGTAATTGTGATAGAGGTGAAAGTAACATACCATGATGTAGGCATTCTTGTTGATGAACTTGAGCAGTTTTTCTAAGCACCAGAAACAGCACTTGAGACACCTGAAAGCACGGTGATAGATTTAAGTGTGTGTGTGTGTGTGTGTGTGTGCATGCATGCGTGCGTCCAAACGTGCCTGTTCCTGTGTGTGCATGCTTGCATGTACTTGTGCATGCATGTTGACTCAGAAGCGAACATTTGATGTAGTCATGTCTTATTCCATAACGATTCAGCCAAATGTGATGCATGGCTTGGTTTTTTATGTGATCTGTAACACTGCGGTAAGAGCTGAGCTTGTTAGAAAATGTCATAATTCTTGATGTCCATACTCTTACACATACTGTGCACAGCATGCAGCTAACATCTTAAAGCTGGTCCTTTATCTCTCATTGCTGTTTCTTCAATCTCACTCTCCCTGCCATACCGCCCCTCCTTACTTCCTCTCATTTTCTCTATTCATTTTACTAGGCTTACAACGTCACAGACCATTTCATGGCTATCGAGACTGTGCAACCTGGATTAAGACTAACAAGTTGCCCAGCTAGAATAAGACTAAGATACTGAACTCACTGAGATACTCAGCAGGAATAAGACTTGTGGACTTCCTCAATCATTCAACTGGAACAATTTATCGAATCAACACGACTTAACAATTCAGCTGGACAAGATTACATTATGCAGACAGAACAAGATTCGCTGAATTACTGAAGTGGGACAAGTTACACTAAATCATTCGACGGCAAGACTTATTTGAGGACAGGTATAAAACTGAAGAGTATATAGATTAAAATTTTTTTGTACAAAACGATTTCCTTTCCAAGTGGCACCCATATATGCCAATGTTAGCAGACCCAGAATTAATTATGAATGATTATGACATTGTACATTATATTAGTGTTGATATGGTTATAGCTCCCTTGAACTGTTATATCACCTAAAACAGCCCCATTGGACATTGTACAGGACCTTAAAAACCAAATATGTAAAATTTCACAATACACTCGGCTTGCCTCATGTGCTCTCTCTCTCTCTCTCTCTCTGTTTACCACGTAAAGATGTTCTAACTCTTTGTCTTCAAAAAGTAAAATGGTATTATCATTATGTTTTGATATGTCCATTTTTTTTCTCTCTCTACCATTTGTTTTGCTTTTTTTGTTGTTTCATTTTCCATTATATTGTACTAAATGAACTTATTTGAAAAAAAAAAAAAGTATCTCTAAGTATAGTCAAAGTTCTCACGCATAGCAACATTCCGACATTTAATCATTCATATATGGGGGGAAAAAAGACTTACTTGAGGATGAACTTGGCCAACTGTTCTCGGAGCTCTTGAGCTTCCGGTCAAGGTACTCCAGGAAGGAACGCACCAGCTGGACCAAGGCGATGATCAAGGAGCCGAATGCCAGTGACCCCAAGTGGTACCTGACACAGAGAGAACAAGGGCCTGCACTGGAACATAAATGTCCCAAGACACACACACACACACATAAAGAGCACAAATCAACCACTGGGTACACCAATACATTCCCAGCGACAGTCCTCCTCTCTGGATACATCAGCAGTCTCTCTCTCTCTCTTTCCTTCCTTTTTATGCCGCCCCATCCTCTATGTCCTGTAACTAGAATTGCTCTTAGGACGTTCATTCTAAATCCTCCCCTCACAGCCACACCAAAGCTATTCTGCTGCAGTCCCGCACTGGCACTCGACTAGGAGCCATCAAGTCATGGCAAGGGCACACACCTGGGAGACAATGCATTGTCGCCGAGTCCCTGTTGTGTCCAGGAGTGCTGACATAATCCAACCAAGCCCTGTCTCTGCCAAGTCACAGAACCAAAAAGTTTGTGTCGTCCTCTACAAGAAACCCAGCTTTGCCGAGCTTGCCAACAGTGACTACTCTGCTACAAGTCACCACAGGCCTGGATGAGATGTGGAAAGGTAAACTGAAAGTACAGTCACATACAGAGCGAGTATGAAGAGCCACAGAATCTGAGATGTTTTTCCTTACTCACGATAACCATGAAGAAGATTAGCATTTTTTCATTTCAGTCTCATGCCTCATATCCACTCAGTGGAATACATCACAGCACTCATTCCAGGTCTCCTGTACACAGCCACACGCAAATGCATTCCATCACAGCCCAAATGCTGCATTCCATAAGAAGCACTCAATATCAATCAAGTTCCTATGAGGCAGTCCAGGGATACCGCAATGCTGCCAAGTCACTTCGGTGATGATCAGCAGTGACTGTTCTGATCTTATCTATGCAGGACAACACCTTCTACTATTCCCGTTTCTAATGACCAGAATTGCTTAGACATGGAACCAACATAAATGTACCTCCTCTTCCCATTTTCCCACCCCATCCAACAACTATTGCCATGAATTTGCTGATGTTACAACTTTGGCATGAGTCCATTATGGGTATAGACATGGGAAGAACACTGACACTGCAGTCACTACATGAGCAGGATATGAAGGATCACATCTTTTTTTTTTTGGTTTTAAATGGTGATCATTGACAATGAGAATGAGGCTATGGCGTTTCTCATCCTACTCCAAGACTCTGTAAAAGAGCTGTGCACTACGCTTCCTTTATGACATGGATCCCGTCATCAACTCGGCCCCACAGATACAGGCACCCACAACGAACAACACTCTTAAAGGCACACCCATTAAGTGAGTGAACACCGTGTTGTTCCAGTCTTCCCACTGGAGCCCATGACACACTCCACTCGTGCAGGAGCCCGCAGGAACTGAAAAACTGCCTGAGCAAACGCTCTCACAGGACTTGAACCCATGACCTCCCAGACAATAGGCCCACCACACTAACTGCCGCATTACAGATGCTTGTGAGGATGAGGACACCACTGCTGCTGCTGCTGCTACTGGCGTGGTGGGATCTCCATTTTTTGGTCATGTTCTACCGCTCACCTGAAACACCGGCCAAGAGAGGAAAGCAGGGGTAAGGCGGGGATGTCTTTGTCCTTGTCGTAGGCCCAGTAGTAGGAGGCGAAGGCGCCCGCCAGAGTCATCTGACCCAGAGCCACCACGAAGTTCATCAGCCAGAAGAACATGAACAGCATGTACACCTGCATCGCCACAGCGTACCTGCATCAAAGAGAAAGAAAAAATGTCATACTCTTTATCCGAGGAGTTCCCAGCTTAGGCTACCTTTCTTCAAGCATCCCCTCGCTCATCTAAATGACATACTTTGTCAAACTCATGACCAACCATGACAACAGACAGAAAGAAAGCTCGTGAGGATTAAAACAGTCTATAAGATAAGATAAGATAATGTTGCTTATAGCCCAGCCGACCGCAAAGGGCCACATCAGGGCAGTCTATAAGATAGCTTCTAATAATTATGACATTGAGTATAAGACAGCTCCAGAGAATTTTGACAACAGACTGAGATTGAGTGAATTCTGACAACAGACTGAAATAGAATGTTGACAACAGAGTGTAAGATAGCCAGTGATAATCATGACAATGGACGGTAAGATAGCTGGTGATAATAATGACAACAGAATCAAAGTGGCAAGGGAGAATTGTGACAACAGTTATAACAACAATCCGTTTTAAAAACAGCTAGTGAGAAATATGAGAACAGACTATATAATAACAGACTGCAAGATAGCTGGTGAGGATTGTGACAACACGTTCAACAGCTGGAGGGCATGATGAACACAGGCTGTAAGATGACAGAGAGAATGATCCAACAGACTGCAAGATAGCTGGTGAGGATTGTGACAACACTTCAACAGCTGGAGGGCATGATGAACACAGGCTGTAAGATGACTAGAGAGAATGATCCAACAGACTGCAAGATAGCTGGTGAGGATTGTGACAACACGTTCAACAGCTGGAGGGCATGATGAACACAGGCTGTAAGATGACCAGAGAGAATGATCCAACAGACTGCAAGATAGCTGGTGCAAATCAGACCAGCCGCCGTGGCGAAGTGGTTAGCGTCGCGGACTCCCGGCTGGGAGGTCGTGGGTTCGAATCCCATCAGAGTCATGTGGGGTTTTTCTGCCCCGACCGGCTCCTACCCAGAGTTGAGTTTGCTGCTGACTCAGTTGGGAAGACTGGGACCACACAGTCGAGTTTCATCCACTTAATGGATGCGTTTCTGAGAGTGTTGCTCAAATTTCATGACCAACACTGCAGGTGCCTGTATCTCTCGGGCCTGGTTGACGCCAGGATATATTATGAAAGGAAGCGTAGAGTACAGCCCTGCCATGTAGTCTCAGACCGAAATGGAAATCCGTAGCATCATCTTAATCATCCTCATTCCCATTGATCAGCATTAAAAAAAAAAAAAAGTCTCAAATTCTGTGGCCCTTCATGCCCTGCTCTCATGGTGACCTCAGTTTCGATGTCCTCTCCACGTCTGTGGCCTTGGTTTGCTCCCGTTGGGATCACCGGTATCGGCGAGTCCATGGGGGGTGTCGTTGGACTGACGTGGTGGCGCCCTCCGGAGGGAGAGCTCACTCACGCCGGCTCCACGACTAAGCAATTATTGTCGTCAGTAGGGGGCTTAGTAGGTGGTGTCCTGCGTATGTTAGATCAGAACAGGCGCCACTGAACACTACAGAAGTGACTCGGCAGCAGTGCAGTGTCTCCTCCGGTGGCTTGCCTCTTGACGACTTGACATTGACTGCTCCCTGTGGATTGCTGGTGCCGGGGCTGCAGCGGGGCCACCCGGGCTATGGCTGTGGACGGGGTGTCGGAATGAGCGGCATGGGTGCACTGCCTCTGAGGTGGCGCAGAGGTTGGGACAGCAAAAAAAAAAAAAAAAAAAAAAAAAAAAAAGCTGGTGCAAATCATGGCGTCAGACTCTTAAAACAGAGCTGATAACTGGATAGAATCATGATTAACAGATTATGAGAAAGAGTTGACAGCCGGTGAGAATGATGACAACAGACTGTCAGATGGAGTCGATGTCTTGAAAAATTAGGGAACAGATGGTGGTAATAATGAGAACGGACCGTGACATGGAGTTCACAGATGGCAAGAATTATTGCAACAGATGGAGGGATAGAGCTGACAGCTGATGGAATCATTACAACACTGTGTGATACAGAGTTGACAGATGGTGAGAATTATGACAACAGACTGTGAGATTGGGCCGACACATCATTTATGTTGTCTGTGACGCTCAGAAATGCTGCCTACAAAATCAGTATACACTTAACAGCTTGCATATCCATCACTCAACAATAACATGTGAGAAAATAACACTACAAAATAGCAAGTACAAACTCACAAATATTTTCTCCAGCTTCGCTCTTCGAACAATCGTTTTGATCAACATTTTAAAGACATTTAAAGGACTCCTCATGATCTTGATTTGTGTTTTTCCAAGGACACAATGCATACTGTAGCACCTACCACCACCGAGATGTGTCAGCAACAATCTAGTAGTGAAATGAGTGGCTACAAATAACCAACACTGAGGCATCTCTCAGGACTGCCTTCTTGGTTTGGACACTTGCATGGTTTTCTTTGTGTGTTGTTTTCTTCTCATCAACAGCAAAACACAAACAGCAGAAAACATTTTCAGGGCTTTTCAAGTACCCCTGGGCAGAACTTGATTTTGAATAACTCGCATGCTCGATTTTCCACAGTGCTGTTGCAACTCAAGGCACGCTTCACACGAGTTCTTCCACTTCATTTGGATTCAGCTGAGAACGTACCTGTTCTGGAATAAGCATTGCATGCTAGTTTGTTGTTGTTGTTTTTTTGCCTGTCTGTCTTTTTTGTTGTCTTGCATGTAACTAACAGCAAAATCAAAAACTTTCTTAATAGGTGAAAAAAGTGGAGATAATGAGGGGTGTTTTTTGTTTTTGTTTGTTTTATGTGTGGGTAGCTTATGAGGAGGGGAGGGAGGGGAAGGTGGGGGGGGGGGGGGGGGGGGGGGGGGGGTAGGATCTGTGAGGAAAGGAGCAGAAATTCACCGAAAAGCGGACTCCAGGTATCTATGTCCCTGCTCACATTGCCAGACAGCATCAAACAACAAGTCTACTGTTTAACACATTTGTAAAGTCTACTGCTGAACACACAACAGATACACACACACACACACACACACACACACACACACAAAATCATAAAGCAAACTTACTTTGATCCACCATACTTAAAAGCAAACTTACTTTGATCCACATACTTGACGAACTCACATAAGTCCCCCAGTGTTGAATTGTCCTGTGAAACATTTACACTATTATTTTCCACAGTCTTCATCATGACTACTTGTACAGATATCTCAAGCCATCCATTTTTATAGCAAGCTATAAAAGCTTGGATTATACAAGGACTGGTGTTAGGTATGATCATTTTGTTACAATCAATTCTTTAAGCAAAAATAAGCGGCTATCATAACAAATACATAGCGTACCAATGAAATTAAATATTGTACGTGCATATGCGCCTATGCATGTGTGCGGCACTTAAGGTTTGTGACTGAGCAACTGAGACAGACAGACAGGCAAACAGACAGACAGAGAGAAGGACAGACAGACAGACAGAGAACATGATGCTACTTTGGGGCAAGTCGTGAGGATCATGATTCTAGGATTATTCTTTAAAATCAATACAAGAGCCCAGTACATTAAAGAGAACTGGATAAAAAGATTGGATAAAATGCATAGTCTAGTAAAATTATGGAGCCGTAGAGATCTTACTATACGTGGAAAAATAGTCCTAGTAAAGAGCCTCTTAGTAAGCCATTTTTAAAAAAATTATTATGCAGTCAATTGGACAACCAGAAAATGTTCTCATCGAGATAAACCGAATTTGGTATAAATTCATTTGGCAAAGGAAGTACTCAAATAAAAGAGCATTTGAAAAGGTCAAGAGAAAAGTGATGGAAAACAGCTTTGAGCACGGTGGTCTTAAAATAGCTAACATAAGTCAACAACAAACGTGTTTTTACCTTCAGTGGATAGGTAAACTATACATGTCAGAGGATGATAACTGGAGTCTTATTCCCAAGTGGTATTTCCACCAGATAGCAAGCGGCAACCTAATATATGAAATAAACTGTAAGCCGTTGGAAATGCAGACAGCTCTTGGAAAAATTAAAAGCGAATTCTGGAAAAAAAGTTATCTGCACTTACCTCGAGAACAGAACGCTAAAAACAATGGAAAAAGTAAATATAAACAACTTCCAAACTCAACTAATATGGAATAGCAGGTTAATATAATATAAGAATTATTCCGTCTTTTTCCCTACTTGGAAAAATAGTGGAATAGAGAGAATAAAAGATTTAATAAACCTAAATGAATCTAGACTTCTAAACATAGAAGAATTCCAACAAAAAATAGGCCAAAGTCCAGCCATCCCTATATTTGAACTAAACGCGGTAATTAACGCTTTCCCAAAGCAATGGAAAGAATGGATTAATCAACAAAGCTGAACGATAAACTCGGAATACACAGGACAAATTGAAGTATACAATTTCCATACCAAACCAAAGAACATTCTACAAGTTTACTGTAATAAAATGAGAAAGGCAGATATGAAGTCCTGTGCTATCTGTTTCTGGCAAAGAAAACTGAACATTGAAATCGATAAAAATGTATGGACATGTTGCAAGAAAGGAAGTTCGATTACAGGAACTACAATGGAAAATAATGCACAACATCTACCCTACAAAATGAAGCTAGTGGATGATAACAGATGCTCCGTCTGTAGGAATGAAGTGGATTATATCGAACATATCTTTTACAAAAGCCCGCCCGTTCCTGTTTTTTGAAAAAAGAAAATTACACTCAAGATCTTCAGGAATGCAGATAAAACTGTCATCACATGACGTCCTGCTGGGAGTAGATAATCGATTCTAAGCGGAGACACTTTGAAAATTACAAACAACATAATCTTGATCAGGAAAATGAGCTTAAGTATAGCAAAGAAAACAAAATCTCTCTCTCCCATATACTTAATATTTGAATGCCAACAAAATATCGCACCCCAAAGCTTTCGTAAACTGAACAACTCATCAGTGAAGCCTTTACTTAACCAGACCAGAACTGTGGAAGAGCACAGACCTTTGCCAAGGTCAAACAGATTTTGGATCTTCCCTTTAAAAAAATCCAGATTGCACCAACTTGCAAGATTTGTAGCAGATCTGCCAAGGCTCCAAAAGCGCACAATATGCGATATAAGCTAAGCAGCAGAGGGAATCTTTTCACAGGTTTCTTCTATCTTGAAATGGTCCCTTGGTGTCCTCAATATCTGACACATCAAACACACAACAGCACGTTCACACACAACCACGATGGCGGACAACAGAAATGTCATGAGTTATGCTGTCGCATGGCTTTGACTTGACCTACAAACTCTCAAAACGTCCAACAACAAAGCCAAACCATAAAGCACCAAAACAGCAGTCATCTTGGCCATGTTTCTTCTGCTCTGTCCTCCTCTCCTTACTGACTTTGGCCAGTTTTAGATGAAATGTTCCACAGCCTAAAAATCTCTTTTGCTTCAGTGCTTCTAAGCTGCCGAGAGGCCTTTTCTGTAACCACCTGATCTTGCATTCTGACCACAGCAATATAGCTTCTTCTAGTTCCAATTTCTTTCAAACCTACTGTGGCCAAAGCTCATGCTCCCTCGCTGTTTTTTCGACGTTTCAGGGCATGTTGTTATAAAAAAAAACAACAGCCCCTACTTAATACAATTTGCATTCGGAAGTGAGCAATAGTTGTTGCCGTTTTGTCAAAGTGTGTGCCATGATTATATACCACAAGTTCAATTACCCCTTAAGAACCTCTCCAGAATTTTTTCTTGACATAGTTTTTGTTAGTTTGTCATATTTATCATATTTTCCCCTAAATACAGTAAAGTCATATGGGTAAACAGGTCTGCCTTCAACAGTTATCACGCAACATTACTTACATACAAACAAACACACAAAAAAGGAAGACACAAGAGAAACATGACCCCTTTGGCAGTGGTCCTTGAGCCACCTATTCTATCAATCAACCTGACAACCAACTATCAAGCGACCATCATCTGTGTCTTTGCTCACCGGATCACAAGGAATTCTGCTCAGCAACGCATTGACATCTCCCTCGGCGATGACGTCTTAACATCACTGCAAAGTCATCCACAACATGTTAACAGTGCCAGGTGCACGTTCATTCCCATCACATCCACAATGGTCTTCACCCACAGGGAAAGACTCAACAGCCAGCAACGTCAAGAGTGAAAGAAAACGATTGTCTAGAATCACTGGGAATGAAAGAATAGCATAATTCAGAATGAAAGAATGACTTTCATTTCTCTTAAATATAAGAATATCCCATATGAATACATATCTAAAACAGATAGAGAACTAAACAGAAAATTAATTAAAAAACCCAAACAGATCAACCTACTACACACACAAACACACCACACACACAAACTCACACACACACACATACATACACACACACACACACACTCAAAATGCACACAGGAATACACAGTCAGTCAGCAGATTATTATCGTGTCGCCTTCTTCCAGTTAAATGACAAATTTCAATTTGCTGAGCGTAAATTTTCTACCCTAGTTGATGACTCTTCCTATTGGATTCAATTTGAAGTTCATGAGCACAAAAACATGGCTTGCAGATATCCATGGGTGTGGGGTGGTGTGTGTGTGTGTTGTGGTGTGTTGTGGTTTGTGGTGTGTGTGTGTGGTGTGTGAGTTGTGTGTGTGTGTGGTGTGCATGTGTGTATGTGTGTGTGTGTGTATGCGCGTGTGTGCACATGTGCAAGACGGAAAGAAAATCAAGTACAACATAAACACTCTTCACTTCTTCTTATTACTTTTCCTGCAACGATGTGAAGCCAGCTTGTTTCATCAAACACCCCCCTCCTCCTCCAACTGTACCACTCCCTACCCTTCAACCACGTGCCTGGTCCCCCTACATCCACCTCCATCCCCTACCCTTCAACCACACGCCTGGTCCCCCTACCTCCACCTCCATCCCCTACCCTTCAACCACGTGCCTGGTCCCCCTACATCCACCTCCATCCCCTACCCTTCAACCACACGCCTGGTCCCCCTACATCCACCTCCATCCCCTACCCTTCAACCACGTGCCTGGTCCCCCTACATCCACCTCCATCCCCTACCCTTCAACCACACGCCTGGTCCCCCTAACATCCACCTCCATCCCCTACCCTTCAACCACGTGCCTGGTCCCCCTACATCCACCTCCATCCCCTACCCTTCAACCACGTGCCTGGTCCCCCTACCTCCACCTCCATCCCCTACCCTTCAACCACGTGCCTGGTCCCCCTACATCCACCTCCATCCCCTACCCTTCAACCACACGCCTGGTCCCCCTACCTCCACCTCCATCCCCTACCCTTCAACCACGTGCCTGGTCCCCCTACATCCACCTCCATCCCCTACCCTTCAACCACACCCTGGTCCCCCTACATCCACCTCCATCCCCTACCCTTCAACCACGTGCCTGGTCCCCCTACCTCCACCTCCATCCCCTTACCCTTCAACCACGTGCCTGGTCCCCCTACATCCACCTCCATCCCCTACCCTTCAACCACAAACGCCTGCCCCCCTACCTCCACCTCCATCCCCTACCCTTCAACCACACGCCTGGCCCCCTACTCCATCCCCTACCCCTCCAAAGCAAACAGTTTTTCTGTAGTTTCTACCTGTAATTTCCCTTTAGTATTCTTTGTCTCCCATGGACAATGTATCTTGTAACAAGTTAAGGAACAATTCACATCTTTTTCCCACATTGTTTTACTTCCCCCATGTCTGTATTTGTTTATTTACCAGAATCATCTTCTACTCATCTATAACTGAAATCAAAACCCCCCCCCCCCCCCCCCCCTCCCCTTAGAAAATTACCTGATAGGATCTGCTCACGTCACTATGAATATCACAGATCCATCCAAACATGTATAGATTTACCCACTTCTGGCAAAATAATTTTTTTTATGTTTACTAGATAAAAGAGGAAACTGAAAACAAGTTTGCTCACACTGTAAACCAAGGAAACTGAAAGACAAGTCTGCTCACACTGTAAACCAATCCAGCTATATACAAGATAGGATATATACACCCAACTAACGATATCCATTGGAAATTCAAGAGATTGTTCACACACACACACACACACACACACACACACACACACACACACACACACACACACACACACACACATGCACACATACACACTACAAATATGATTCAGATTCAGTCAACAGGATGCAATCCAACCAAACATGACACAGATTCACTCAAACAAAACACACACCAGCATGGCCGCAAGGTTTCACTGGTACATGTTACCAATGGAACAACGAAGCCTAGTGTTAATCTGTTTGTTATGTCAAACAGCTTTACATGGTAAATGACTTTAACAGACACAGTAACCTCCCAGCGTAACCATCTCCATACTTCAGACACAAAGTCAGATACTCTGAAAATGGTGAAAATAGAATGTGGCTACCCTACATAGTGAAGCAACCCTCAACAGCCACACGCATGATCCTCTCACCCTTGAAAATGCTTTGAATAACCTGGTGGGTTAGCTCTGTGGCGACGCATGGCATAGCAGGTGATCCCCCCCCCCCCCCCCCTCCTTCCCAAATTGCTTCCCCCTTCTCCCCACAGCCCTCCTCCTGGTGTTCAGCCAGGGAAAGTCAACAACAACGACTCTGACAGGATACAGGGCAGAGGTGACCCAATAGGCCACCACCACCAGCTGGAGCAGGAAGGGAAACAGCGGCCAGAACAACACCAGCGTCATCTTGATGATGGCTCTGAAACATGCACGAACAGACGGCCCTGTGACGTGGATAAACAGGTGGCCCTCACAGAAATGAACAGACAGCCCTAAAACATGTATACAAACAGGCCCTGCAGCATGTATAAACAAACTGTCCTGAAAAACATATACTTACAGAAGGCCCTGTAAACTGTACAGACAAGACATCCCTTAATATTCAGTTAAAAGAATGTGCCTGTTAACGTTTAAAAAGCTCTCAACCACATACGCAGATGACCTTGTCATGTGTCGCCCTAATGACTCCCTAAGGAGATAAGAGGAAGAAAAATGAAGACTTTCTTTAATGTTGTGGATAGAAAGGTCGGGAGATGGGAACTTTGTTGGAAGATGGAAGTGTACTCAGAATAGATGACAAATCTTTCATGGTCAACATCATCTTCAGGAGCAATCGTTCTGTATTTTGTGTGTGTGAAAGGCTACAGATATCTATCTATCTCTTCTAATCTCTCTATCTATGTGTGTGTGTGTGTGTGTGTGTGTGTGTCTGTGTGTGTGTGTGTGTGTGTGTGTGAATGTGTGTGTGTGTGAATGTGTGAGTGTGCGCGCGCGTTGTGTGTGTGTGTGTGTGTGTGTGTGTGTGTGTGTGTGTGTGTGTGTGTGTGTGTGTGTGTGTGTGTGAATGTGCGTGTGTGTGTATGTATGTCTGTGTTTTTTTCTTGTGTTTTCTTTCCACATGCATGTATTTCCCATTTTTTGTAAAGTGAAAAAAAAAAAAAAGAAAAGAAAGAAAGCGATGCCAACTGACTTGCTTCCCTCCTTGATGAGTTCGATGGCAATGCAGATCCTCTTGGCCAACACAATAACAATCAGCAGGAACAGCAGCAGGAGGGTGGCTGATGTGCAACCTGAACCAGACAAAATACACATCATCATCAGACCTTCAGATCATGTGATGGAAATCAAAGGTCAGAAATGCCAACCCCTCTACAATGTTTCCGAGCACAATAACATAAAATTTGTTGCCAAAAGTCACGCTTTTTGCGTACAATTTCTTCCTTGGATAAAGATGGCAACAAATATCATCGAGTCTACCACGATATATTTTTAAATCTAGCTCACATGTAGCACACCTGGCATATGTTTATGACGACTTTTACGATGACTGAATTTAACAAATACTGTAGTGTAGCAAATAAATCAGCAAAAACTTCCGTTTACATATTTTCTGGGAAGTGGGAGAAGTTTTAACATGAGCAAGTTTTCTTTTGAGCAGTCCTCCTAACTACGCGACTCCTAACTGTGCTGGTTTAAACAAAGGAAAATCAACAGTCAACTTTTATGTGCTGGTCCTTCCCATTGGTTATTGATCACAGTGACACACACGATTGGCGTTTCTACAGCTATGGTGATTTGATACTATCAGTAAATCAAGCAAGTCATCACCGAAATCTGCTTTGACTAAACAGGCAATGAAGGGAGTTTCTTCACCAGAATAAAAACTGAATGACCGTTATGCAAAATTCATGGTGATTCTGTACAAAATTCAATCAAGCAGAATATCATATGCAGAAAATGCCAAGGGTTGGTCTCTGAGAAAGCTGAAGAACAGTTCAATGCTCAGACTTCTGCAGACAAAAAAAAACTTTTCCAAGAAGTTTATCTTTAGTATGTTCATATCAAGTGGACTTCATGGTGCTGGAAACAATATACAACTGCAAGTATGACTGAGGAGAGTTTTAATTATATTCTTGTGTATTCACCTGTCAAGTCCTGATCAATTTGTTTCATAAGTTTAGGCCATATTTCTAAGGACCCCCCCCCCCCCCCCACAAACCACCAGGTGATAAACTCCATCATTCAAAGCCTTTCCCTCCTGCAATGTGCTGAATAATATCCACTTCTCAACACTCCATTGTTAATAATGATTTAAAAGAACCTAATACACTGAAAATCATCAATACTTAACATCCTCCAAATCAGTGTTACTTCCATTTAAAAAAAAAACCCCACCACTCCCCACTCCCACCCCCTTCCCCTTAAAACATGAACAATTTAACACTCTTCAATACATTTCACCCAACCAACAGACCTATATTTAACAACAGACTAACCCACTCTTCAAGTGAATCAAATTCTCCAACAGAGCTCAAAACTCACCAAAAGCCAGCCAGGTTTGTTTGAGGGTGAGGTAGTACTCAAAGTTGAGCACAAACGCCTGCGACAAGCCGAACTCTCCTGTGATATTCTGTGACTTCAGTTCATAATAGCGGCTGTAGCTGTAGTAACTGCCTGTGAATGCAAAGCAAAAATGAAAGTCAGATAATTACAATGTACGTTTTTGTACTATCAAAAATTTTAATTACAAAAAAAAAACATACGAATGTAAAGGAAGACAGAAATATCCGCAAAATCTACAGACTTTTCTTTACATCACAAACTTTTGGTCCCTGTTGTTCTTCCACAAAAGGAGCAAAGATTTGTGTCTTGCATTATCTGTGCTGACATACAGTTCTGGAGTTCAGCCAATTCCCCAACTGTACCCATCTGTAATTTTTCAGTGGCCGATTCTTGCCAATTCACTTTTCACAGTCTCTGAGCGTTGATTTAAAACACAAAAATCCCCACTCTTTGAATCTGGCACAGCACTGTCTGTCAGCAGGATGTCCAAGTTGAAACTTCAGCACATTGCCACTGAGTTAAAATATTTGACTGTGTATGTTACTTCTTTCAATTCCCTTATCCATCAGTGGCTTTTGCGATTCCCTTATCCATCAATGGCTTTTGCAATTCCCTTATCCTTCAATAGCGTTTGCAATTCCCTTATCCTTCAATGGATTTTGCGATTCCCTTATCCTTCAATGGCTTTTGCAATTCCCTTATCCATCAATGGCTTCTGCAATTCCTTTATCTATCAATGGCTTTTGCAATTCCCTTATCCATCAATGGCTTCTGCAATTCCCTTATCTATCAATCGCTTTTGCAATTCCCTTATCCATCAATGGCAACAGACAGACCTACAAATCCATATAAGGTCACTGACATACCTCACCATCACAGCATATTATTTCAAAAATGCATGTACTTTCATTGGATGGTGGGCAAAGTCAATCTTATATCAACTTCGGTACAACAGGTTCTTTCTGAGACAAATTACCTTCAAACATGATTCATCAGCACATATTTCAGCACAAGCTCATGCTCTCTCGCCCATTTTTTTCTGACGTTTCAGGACATGGCTTCAAAGCAACAGACACTGCCTTACATCATTTTGCATGTGGAAGTTCGCAAGAGTTGTCGCTCTTTGGTAAAAACCTCTGCCATGATTAAATGCCACAAGTGCAATCACTGCTCAAGAATTTTGCCTCCAGAATTTTTCCCCGACCTAGTTTGTTATGTTTTCGCCCAACATGTGTACAAGATGTGGCAAAATTAGATGGGTCAATAGGTCTGTGACTGCACACAGTGAAAGCGCTCACTGAAAATGAAGAGTCCAGCGAAGAGAATGAGGGTCAGCCACACCATCACCCCCACCAGCCACCGCAGCAGGACGATCCACAGCAGCGAGATCAGCATGGCGATCAGCAGTCCTCTGCAACATCCACCTTGCTTGTCATCATCCACATGATCTACAGCATCAGTGTCATCACTATGGTCACCAACACTACAGCAATACTGCAGTAAACATTTGAACAGTAACACCCTTTCCATGTTCATTTTCACAAACTCTGGAGTACCATCTGCACTCTCCTTCAAACACTAACTTTGCTGCCAGATATACACTGCCATATCTTTTATCTCATCCATCTGACTGCGTGAATATTCCTGAACGTACACTCAAGCAGCTGTTGATCCCACTTCATTTTATCTGCTTGTATCTTTGTTGTTGTTGTTGTTGTTTTTCCAGAAAAATACATTGCAGGCATGGGGTTGGGACTGGGTAGAAGAGGAGGGAGCATGGGGGTGTGAGGGGAAGAGGAGGGAGCATGGGGGTGGGGGAAGAGCAGGGATCATAAATCTGCTAGAAACCCAAACACTAGCGGGCTTGTTAACTCTCTACCACCCCCACCACCTCCATCCCACCCTCTCCCTTAAAAAACAACAAGAACAAAAAAACATCTCCCCCACCTCCTCTCCCATGAAGGTTCTCTTCCATAAAAGAAAAACAAAAAAAGATTCCCTTCAAGGATTGAAGTTTCAGTAACCCTTTGTCCTTCGCTTACACAGCTGCACTGTGCACTTTAACCCCATTCAGACCCAGGCAACAAAAGAAATACACTGACCAAGAAGAGTTACCCCCCCCCCTCCCCACCCCCACCCCCCTCTATATCTGGACACGTGAGCTCTGATACAACGTGATCCTAACACATCCCAAATTGTTCTGCACTTTTTCCAGCCCCTTCTTGGGTACAGGCTGGCAGAGTTCTCCAGCTTTATCATATCTATCACCTTTCATCCCATGTCTCCTCGTCTGTATAATCAATTCTATCGGTAAAACAGACTATTTGTGGTTACAGTCATGTTTCACCCTTCATCCTATGTCTCCTCGTCTGTATAATCAATTCTATCGGTAAAACATCCTATGTCTCCTCGTCTGTATAATCAATTCTATCGGTAAAACAGACTATTTGTGGTTACGGTCATGTTTGGCCTGTTCCATAAAGTTTCTTTTTTCCTGTAAATTTTTTTTTCTGTCTATAATTTATTGATCTCTCAACAAAGACTTCCTCTATCATCATCCCCCATCCCTCTCTCCCCCTCTCCCTCCATTCCTAAACTACTGAGAATTTCTAGAGATTGTTACACAGTGGCTCTAGTGTCTTACAACCATGTTAAGTTCACAGTAATAGCCTAACCAGTCACACAGCGTCCTTTGGAGGCTGTCACCACAGTGGAACAAACTTTCCGGAGAGAAAATGTCTATCAAATGAAGGCGCAATCCAAACAGAAAATGTATATAAAATGGAGATACAATCCAAACAGAAAATGTCTATAGAATGGAGATACAACCAAAACAGAAAATGTCTATAGAATGGAGATACAACCAAAACAGAAATGTCTATCAAATGAAGGCGCAATCCAAACAGAAAATGTATATAAAATGGAGATACAATCCAAACAGAAAATGTCTATAGAATGGAGATACAACCAAAACAGAAAATGTCTATAGAATGGAGATACAACCAAAACAGAAAATGTCTATCAAATGGAGGCGCAATCCAAACAGAAAATGTATATAAAATGGAGATACAATCAAACAGAAAATGTCTATAGAATGGAGATACAACCAAAACAGAAAATGTCTATAGAATGGAGATACAACCAAAACAGAAAATGTCTATCAAATGGAGGCACAATCCAAACAGAAAATGTATATAAAATGGAGATACAATCCAAACAGAAAATGTCTATAGAATGAAGATACAACCAAAACAGAAAATGTCTATAGATTGGAGATACAACCAAAACAGAAAATGTCTATAGATTGGAGATACAATCCAAACAGAAAATGTCTATAGAATGGAGATACAACCAAAACAGAAAATGTCTATAGAATGGAGATACAACCAAAACAGAAAATGTCTATAGAATGGAGATACAGCCAAAACAGAAAATGTCTATAGAATGGAGATACAACCAAAACAGAAAATGTCAATAAAATGGAGATACAACCAAAATTACAGAATGGAGATACAACCAAAATTACAGAATGGAGATACAACCAAAACAGAAAATGTCAATAAAATGGACATACAACCAAAACAGAAAATATCTATGGAATGGAGATACAACCAAAACAGAAAATGTCTATAGAATGGAGATACAACCAAAATTACAGAATGGAGATACAACCAAAACAGAAAATGTCAATAAAATGGACATACAACCAAAACAGAAAATGTCTATAGAATGGAGATACAACCAAAACAGAAAATGTCTATAGAATGGAGATACAACCAAAACAGAAAATGTCTATAGAATGGAGATACAACCAAAACAGAAAATGTCAATAAAATGGAGATACAACCAAAACAGAAAATGTCAATAAAATGGAGATACAATCAAAACAGAAAATGTCTATAAAATGGAGGCGCAATCAAAACAGAAAATGTCTATAAAATTGAGGCGCAATCAAAACAGAAAAATGTCTATAGAATCGAGATACAATCCACATAGAAAATGTCAATAAAATGGAGATACAACCAAAACAGAAAATGTCTATAGAATGGAGATACAACCAAAACAGAAAATGTCTATAGAATGGAGAGAACAGGAAAAGGCGGCTTTTAACTCACTTTCGCCCTCAAACAAGTTTTCGGGCGAAAGTGACCTAAAAGCCGCCTTTTCCTGTTCTCTGACAAGTAAGACTTCAATAACCAAAAAATAACGATTATCTACAAACAGACATACTGTGTAGGGTTATCCGTTTTCAATACTAATTTACTAAACTTTCAGATTTTAGTTTTTGTTTAATCCTGTGTTTTTCCTGATCATTTTCAATAACATCATTTTCACGCATACATTCATCAAATGCGTCTCTGTCTTTCATGTGAAATAAAACTACAGTCTTTAACTGTTCTCTAAAGTCTTTTAAAACGGAGTTATATTTTTGACATAAAATCCACACACTTATCCCAGCATGTCTTCCACTGAAAGCTAGTTTCGACAAAGTGTTTCTCTTTTTAACTATGTCTCTTTCTGCTGAACAGTCATCTATAATAAATAGTGTTTGCGTTCCTTCAAACATATAAAAAAGCGTTCTAGACACTCACTCAGTTTATTGCTAGGATTAACTAAAAATATGTTATCATCAGTCCATATAAACCTTCTATCATGATATGCTTTGTTCCATTTAAGTGTTGGGCAGAAAATCACAATATGATCAAAATTATAACGATAAACTGTTTGTAACAGGTTGAGGATAAATATTGTTTTTCCACAACCAGTTTGTCCACAAATTAATGAACAATGAGGGTTTTTGTCATAAAGTTTAACTGCTCCATAGTTTTATAATAGAATTTAATCTAATCCAGTTATTATTTTTATCATACTCTCCGTCAAAACTTGTTCAGTATAATAAAATCCTATAAGGCCTAAATGTGTAAGATTAATCCAATTTAGTCCTGTAAGATCGTTTCTATTTAGACTAATATTAATTTTGTCGCTGGTTGTTATGACCTTAATATCCTCACCGTTGTAAAGAACGACGATGGTAACTTTAAGTTTTTCAACGTCTAAGTTTTGCCAGCTAATAAGAATTCCTTTCATAAGATTGTCACTGACGCCCACAGCTCCATTTCTTGCCTTATCTTTTAAGACAGAAATTTCAAATATCATTGTGAACGTGTCTCCTAATTTTGTGTGTGGAATGAACTGTAATTTTGTAGAAGCTTCCCTTAAAACCGTTTCTCTTCTGTGGAGGATGTACTGTTTGCTCCCATACGGCGTTATTTCAATTTCTTTCCGACTATTGTCATCTGGCATAAGACTTACGTGTAAAGGGCCAGAGTTGAGTGCTTTTCTAAAACTTTTTTGGCGGCTAAAAAATGTAAATGGGCTTATGAATTCAAATTTTATTTCCCATTCTAAATATGGTTCTAAATGCCATTTAAGGTCCGGTTTTCGAACTATTTTATATTCATACTGGCCAACATTATTTGCTTCTAGATTGCGCAGTTGTTCTAGTTTAGGAAACTTTTTGCTGTCGCCAACCTCTTTGGTTTATAATCCCCATCTTTAGTGTACTCAAAACCATACAAAGCCCCTATTCACCATTCTGTTCAAAGTCCGCAACGTCTGAAAGGTCTTTTAATTCTAAAGTTATACACCTTACAGGCTAATGTAACCCCCGGGTTGTCTGGCCCCCGCGCGAATTTTTTAGTACAATTATTATTTTATTTCCAAAACAATGTGCAGGTTATCAAATTTTACGACTTTCCCCGTTTTGTCTTGATCTCTATATTAAATGCTTCGCCCCTCCCACAACTAATCTTTTAAACTGTAAATTAGGGAATCGTTTTAATTTCAAAATCGCAATATGCAGCTTTCCCTGAGGGAAAGAGCTCTTAAAAACAGTTGAGGACCTTCCATTTTATTAAGTTTTCATCAGTGGTTAGCTCATCTAATGAACATAGGTTATGATGTAATTCAAGATCGGGGCGGATTTTCCCCCTCATAAGTAGTTTCGTTTTGTTGTACAACAAATCTTTTGTGTCCGGACCGGTTAGTTGCAAAGCCTAACATTTTAGCTAGCTCGTTATCAAAAACGTAATTGCTTCTTCAGGTTTGAATGTAACTTTTGTTGTCAAATTTGCTTTGTTAAGTTTGAGAGTAATGTTTAAATTACTCTTGCTTCTTTTAGTGAGACAAAACCCGTTAATACCTTTTCAGGTATTGTTAACGGGTGAAATAATTTGCTTCCCTTTCAATTTTTTTAATCTTATTATTCCCCTTGGCTTCACTTATATTAACCATACAACTTTGTAGAATATTTCATGCAGCGCACATTTTGGTTCCGCAATCGTTTCAATACAGTTTACGAATGGGGCCCTGAGTTTTTTTTACAAACATTTTTAACGAAATAAAATGGTGCGTTCAAATATCTAAAATGCAAAAATCTTTTGGCCGCAACAATTTTAAAATATAGCAACTGACACCCTTGTCATTTCTGTGACCAGACTTCACTTTCATAAAAGGTGAGTACCCATTACAAAAATCTAACCCTCCTATAAAAAAGATACATCGCAAAATGGTTAGTCATCCGATGCGTTTTATCAGAACCGTTAAACTTTGCTGTGTTTTGTGAAATCAACTGAAGTGATTTTCGTATGCGATCACTTAAATCATCCAACCCTTTGTGAGTCAGTGTAAGATTTCATTTCTATTACACCTTCAGCGTATTTTGACTGAACTGCGAGCACCATTACCAAATGAAAACCGTTTAATCCATTCAGCAACAGAATAGACATAAGGCTTTGAAAGAAATCTTTTAACGAATTCAATATTATGTTAAACAGACTTAGACAAAAATTTCGGATTTAATCATGGCTTAGGCACCCCTTTTGTGGGCGTCACAGAAGTAACTATATGCATCCTCCTTCACTCTTCTCTCAGCACAACTGTCACCTTGGGTCCATAGGCAAGAGCATAAAACACTGGACAACATTTATCTTAGACACTCAAGGGCCTAACAAAGCGAATAGAACGAACAAACGTTCTATTCGTACTTACGGGTGTTTGTAGGTTCGCAACACAAGCAGATCGAGCTAACGATTCTTTATGGCCTTGATGACAAAACATACTTACCAATTAGGGACCCATTATTCTACGTTGATTTACCTTCAAGTATAAAAATTTACCAAAATGTTTACAATTTACGCAAGATCGAAAGTAGACTTGCTTTTGGCACTGGTTATACAGCTGCCTTCTGCTCAGACTCCGGTAGGAACAATAATAAACTACAACAATGAAATCCTTGTAGCAGGCAATAAACAGAAAGGTTGGGAAAAACGACATAAATTCTGAGCAGTAATATTACAAACAATAAAAAAACACCCAAGAATAAGTCATCCAATCCCCGTGGCCAAAGCCCGAAGACCGTTGAAGACGGACTTTGTTGCGATGGCCATAAAATATGAAAGACAGCATTTGTTATTGGATTAACTGGCCTAGGGTTACTTGGTCTTTATCTTACTAAATAGAAACCCCCACATTAAGACAACTAATGCCCATAAGTGCTCGGCCAAAAACCCAACTACTTTGCTTGCAGTAGACAAAGCCAGCAATAACCTCCCTAATATACCTGGCAAAGAGTCTATAGCTTTACCGGCTAATTTTTTTAATAAATTTGGGAAAGTGATCAAGCTGTTTTTTTACCATGATTATCAGGTGATGGTGATGGAGGCACTAAACTTTGCCCCCCCACCACCGCCGTAATAGCCATCACCAGTGTACTTATTCCAAACCCTAAGGCCGTTAAAAACGCTCGCTAATGTGACTCCTTCCCTCTCTAAACAGTGTTGGTATTCGTTTGTAGCGTCGTGTCTTCATAAAAAATTTTTTTTCGATAGTTTCTCTTATTCTATTCACTTGAGTTCGTAATAGGTCTCGGTTAGTAGTCAGCACTTTAGTCTTGCTGATCTTTCTTGCTCATGATTTTTTAGTCTTTGGGCTTTTCTTTCTTTAATTCACGCCTACGATGCGGTCGTCAGTCTCAGCGAGTTTTTCTTTTCTCTTTTTATATGCCATCTATTTTCCTAGTTTTGCTACATTGTTTTTTTAATTCGCCTTTGATGGTTGTTAAAGTACGACTAAGGGCTAATAATTCTCTCTTGTGCATAGTATTTAATGTGTTTTTCTTCTTCATTTGGTTCTGCTACTGTTTTTCTTACTTCGGTCCACTGTTTGAATTAAATCTTCAGGTTTTGTGTTTTGCATTTGGTTATTTTTGGGAGTTCTTGTTGTGCGTTTTGAACTTTAGCAACTTAAATCCGGACCTAATTTTGGTTCATAAAGCCAAGGCGTTCTGCTCGCTCACACGGAGCCTTTGTTTAATTGTAGTCACCCTACAAACTTTGATGGCGTCTCGTTTATCCGTAAGTGGGACACTTTTCCCTTTGTCGTTTCTAAAATACAAATGGTTATCTTTTAGTTCAAAATCATCAGGGTAATAGTTTTGGGAGGTTTGTTCTAAACTTTGGTATAATGATCTAACCTTATCTTCTGTTAATTCACGCCTTTGCGCCCCTCTAATTCATCCCGCAATGAGACGCTGAGCGGTGCTGTGTCAAAGGAGTCCTTTCATCCATGTGGGCGTCTCCAAGATCACTTATCATAATCTTCTTCACCTCCAATTCCCGCCATGTTTTTAAATAATTAACTTTTTTTTTTTGTTTTATAAAAAATGTCACAAGTATATGGCTCGATTTTGACCGAATAGAAGACTGAAAGAACCCCATGGCGTGAAGGGAAATAAACGGAATATTACTGTTCCAAATAATCCATCTACTATTGATGCAGATCAAATTCTTACTGTCAAATTTCCAGCCCTAGGAGCGGATGATTTGATTGTGCCAGGCTCTCCCAGGGCTTACTTTCAAAATAGAACTCGCTTCAACAACAGCCCCAACCAGAACAGTTGTCCAGAATCTAGGGGGGCAATCTTTTAAGAAAATTTCTATAAAATTGAGGGAAAAAAAAGTATTTTCTTTACACAATGCAGACAATTTTTTAACCTTTTCTGATCTATGGCTAACCGGGGAATGAAAGGGAAGATCTTGCGTTTCAAGGAATCGGCAAGAAGAAGCACTAAAACTTAGAATAGGCGCCGAACTCCCCTCGGGTGCTAAAGGCAGCAAAAAGTCTTTAGCTGTAAGTTATGCGTATGGTAATCGTTTTTCCATTCCTTTAGATTTTGAGTTGTTAAAAAGCGCATGCCCCATACCTTCAAGGGGCATTAAAGACGGGTTTGTCATACGAACTAACTTTTAATGACTACAAACGTGTTATCAGATCAACAGACACCGAAGCAAAGTAAAAGCATTTCTACATCTCGTTAGAGTTTGATGTTTGTTAGCAACTCTAATTTAGCAAGGCTGATTGAGCAAAAATATGAGTCTCATTAGTAATATATTACGAAAACGTGCGTCATCATTTCAACATATCCTAAAAGCAGGGCAGACGCTATAGGGAAATTTTTAAATCTTGTGTCACAGCAAAATCGCTTAAAGGTTTTTATTGCTGTGTGAAGATGAAGAACCATTCGCAAAGCAAGTGAAAAGTTTTTATCCAAAATAACGAAAGGTGCAATGTACAATTGATGGTAGTCCAAACCAAAATCTATGCTAGCGGACTTTAGACCTTTTTCATCATTTGACGAAATAAAAATTGTTTGGGGGTGGAGGGGTGAAGTCCAACAGCACCTTGCGTCTAAAGATCTCACCTTCACAGTGTTGGCTTGATGTTTATTTAACATAAAAATACGGGTTATGGATTGACCTAAGGTCAACAGAGGATAATCAGTTGCATGAAGTGGGAAAACGGTTAAAGACGTAAACATTCAAATTGGAGGAAAAAAAAGAAGCCGATAAACACTTAATGTACTTTGTTTTTATTAATTGATACACAGCTGAATATTGCAAGAACAGATTAGACCAAATGGGAATACTAATTTATTTTTCATTTTAAAAAGCATGCCTACTCAGGTTTATCCAAATGTGCCTACAGCGCCAGAGTCGCCAAGAGAAGAGATAGTAGAAACCCCCGGCATAAAAACCTTTAGATTAACCAACATTACACAATGCTACAAAAATAGAGCAGGACCTTTCAAAATACAGCAAAACCAAAACGAAGGTATTCTGTGTTTTTAAATGCTGTTACCTATGTTAATACTGGAGCTTCAACTATAAGCGCCGCATCAGCAGGACGAGTGTTGGTCTTTTAGCATCGGCATAGGCGCACCCGCGCTTTCCTTTAGGCGGTTTGTCTTTAGCTCTCGGCTATGTTCATTAGCCTTTAGGTGCAGCTAGCAAAAAATAAAAACTAAACTCCAAAGCACACAGCTAGGGTTCAACTAATAACAGCTAAACTTAGTTCCTTCAAGCGATAATAAATAAGCACTAGCTGATCAAACATCACGGATGAAGAATTTAATCGTTTCAGGCCGATTTGGATGACTACAAAGACAAAAGTTTGATCTTCAGAAAGGCGAGGACAAGTTTTCTTCAACAGCCAGACCCCGAGCAATAAAAAGAATGCTTAAAAAAAAGTAAACAAACCCATAAACTGCTCTAAACAGTTTCACTTTAAAACACGCCAAAGGGTGTTTTACTTTAGTTTATGAGTCTAAACCCCAAAAAGACATCGTTTATTGATTAATTATTTTTTTGATTTAAATAAATATTTTGAGTTAGAAAAAAAACTCAGCATGGATAAAATATTGAAGGTCCAGACGAATTGTTTGAAGCAATGCAAGAAGATTTATCAAGAGCATTGAATGATATTGATTTAGAAGTCATTGATCCGCAAGCTACGGGCAAGTGTTGCTCATGCTTTTCTCAAGTTCCGGGTAAACTAACAATAGCCCCGCCAGTTAAAGTAATGTTAGCTGTTTTAATGACTATGTAACAATAAATGAAAAAAATCTAGAAGTCTGGGTCTCGACTAAACAACAGACTATTCTTTCTCATAAGGACTTAACACTGGTTGGCAGGGCCAACTGCTTACACAGTTTGTTTTAGCCCCCGAAGAAGCTAAAATGAGAGGCTCTGGTTGGTCAGAGGGCGAAGTCCTAGAGATCAGATTTTAAAAAAGCTAAGTATGCCCGATTGGGAGGCAGGGCTTACATTCCACTAACCTCCAGCATTAGTTGCAAAAAGAGCAGTTTTAAACATAAAGAATACCCGACGACAACAAATGTTTTATGTGGTGTGTTCTCGCAAGGCTGCATCACGCCGCCAAAACGCAGAGAGAGTGTCTAACTATCCCCTTCATCAATGATCTTAACTTTAGTGGAATATCCTTTCCTGTTAGCGTGGACACCATTGATCAGTTGAAGAACAAAAAAAAACCAATAAATGTTATTTTCAAAACATGGGGTGAGGAAACAAATCTACAGCCCATCAGAGTGTCTAAGAACAGTCCAATGATTGGCGAGCCAGACAAAAATATGCGGATTACTACTGATGTTTTCACCGCAGGGCTGCCGCATTACACATTGATACGAACAATGAGTAGATATTGCGGCATACTTCAAAGCTAAAAATAAACAAGAATTCTGTAGAAAAGTTTAACAAGAATTCCCATCTGTGCAAGCCGCGAGTGAACATTATAAAACATTGTATTAACCCCAGTTGACCCGTTAATACGGAACAATTACGCCCCCACCCGGATCTAAAGTTAGTTTTAAGAATGGAAAAAACTGCAAAATTCTCCATATTTGTTTACGCAGACTTTGAGTCGTATTGTTCCTTATGAAGGGCCCGCTCCACAAAAACTTCGAAAAACAGTCTTAATGAGTAATCATCAGATTTGTTCATTTGCCTTCATTATTGTCAGGTCGGATGGCGCTCATTCACGCCAGAATTATACAGAGGACCAAATGCGGCTAGAAGATTTTACAGCGCATGCAGCAAGTGCGTAACGATTGTTCTAATAATCTGAATTTATCTGAAATCATGATGGCGCCTGAAGACCAACAAAAGTATGACTCAGCCACTCACTGTTGGATTTGTGGTTTAGGCCCCTCTCAGACGCAGCGAATCCAACAGTAAGAGACCATGATCACAATAGTGGAAAGTTTAGAGGAGCGGCGCACAGTAAAATGCAATTTCAACTAAAGTTTGATCCAAGACATGGAAGCTGCCTATATTCTTTCATAACTTGCGAGGCTACGACTCTCATCTTATAAAGAAGCAGTGGGCGATGCCTTCAGGGTGTCATGCATTGCACCCGTCATCAGAAAAGTACATGTGTTTCACTTTGAATAACTGTCTTTTTTTGACTCTATGCAGCACCTGATGGATCATTAGGTCACTAGCTATGTCCTTAAAGTCCTGCCAATAACGAAGAATATTTTTTACCCCACTCTCGTTAGAAAGGGTGTTTACCCTTATGAGTACATGAACAGTTGGGAAAGGTTTGATGAAGATACACTTCCACCTAAAGGCGCGTTCTTTTCTAGTCTAGAGGAAAGGACACAGTGATTTGGGTTACCAGCATGCTCAAGAAGCATGGCAGAGGTTAGAGTGTTTAAAAAAGTGGGAGACTATCATGCTCCTACTTGATGGCAGATGTATGTTTGTTGGCGGACGTCTTTGAAAATTACAGAAAAGACCTGCATGAAACATTATAGCCTGGATCCTGCGCATTACATTTCTGCGCCTGGGATGAGCTGGATGCTTTCTTAAAGTTTACTGGATACAGATTGATTTATTGTCTGATTTACCAATTTATTCAGATGAAATTTAAAACGGATTGCGTGGAGGAATTAGTATGGCGTCGCACCAATTACTGTAAAGCAAACAACAAATACTTGGACGACTATGATCCCAAATAAAAGGTTTTAACTATCTCATGTATTTAGACGCAAACAATCTGTATGGATGGGCATTTGGGGCAACCGCTTCCATTACGCAACTTTAAAATGTACACAGAAGACAAACCCCAAAAATATTCAAAAAGCATTAAAGTGGTTGGGCAGTTTGACGCCCGGGGTCAACAGCGTGGTTTCATTCTTGAAGTTGACTTAGAATATCCTCAGGAAAATCCATGACCGCATAATGACTATCCGTTAGCGGCAGAAAGTCTAAAGATGGCAAAAAACAGAGCGCCTAAAATTGTGCCTAATCTTCGAGGCAAAAAAAATATGTCTGCCATTACAGACTTCTACAATTTTATTTAAGACATGGTTTGAAGTTGACAGCTGTTCATCGTATAATTGCTTTTGATCAAAACAGTTCATGAAACCATACATCATGAAGAAAACTGATCTCAGAACTAAATCCCCAGATGCTTCAGAAAAGACTTTTTCAAAACTGATGAACAACAGCTGCTTTGGAAAGGGCTATGGAAAATCCCACAAGCGCAAAGATGTCAGATTGGTCACCAGAGGAACGGCAATTAGCTGACTTCTAAAACAAAATTTTCAGGACTAAGTTTTCTTTATCAGTTTTTGGCATTAAGATGAAAAAACCCAAGACAATTGGACAAACCCGTTTTATGGTTTACGTTTAATTATCAAAGCTTTTTATGTTAGAATTTCTTTATGACTACTTTAAACCCTTTTATCCCATCAGAGTACTTTACACAATACAGATAGTTTTGTTATAGATATCCTACTGAAGATATCTATAAAGACTGGAATTAGAAATAGCTAAAGGCATGCCCGGTGGGAACGACACATCCGATTACCTAAAGATTCGCCTTTGCATTCAATTACTACAAGAAGTTTTAGGAAATGAAGAGAAATATTGGAAAGGTATCAAGAGTATGTGGGGTTAAGGTCAAAAATGTACAGTATTTCGCCAAGAAAACCATTAAGAAAGCAAAGGAATATCTCGCGTGTTGTGCAGTCAAACATATCGCATGACAACTACAAAGAAGCATTGTTTGACAATAAGACTTTCATCAATGACAACGTAAACTGCGATCTAAACTACATGAGATCAACACAATGTTGTAACAAAGAAGTCATTAGATAACAAACACAAAAAGTGTGTTTGTTAATCCAGAGTTTTCATATGCATATGGACATTGGAGAACAGTATAATTACATATTTTCTTCACCGAAGAGTATATATTCGGGTTCATATCTTCTGAAATTTTTTTAGAAGATCAATCACATCATCTTCCAATCATTCAAAATTTTTCTCCCTGTTTGCTTGATGTGCTCGAATTTTTTCTATTATTTTAAAATATTCTTTTCTCCATCTTTGATAGTCAAAATTTGGGATTAGGGGCTGTAAGTGCCCTGGCCGCTGTGCCTTGTGCCAAGGATCCCCTTAGTTTGTTTCTTCAACAGCAGAATAGTTCATTGTGATTTTGCATTAATTCCCTAATAGGGAGAACACGCCCCCAAATGATTCTCGTAGTAATTCACAGGTCTCTTTATTTATCCTTCTTGCTTCCGTTCCCCGTTCTTTCTTTTGGGCTTCCCTTTTAAACTTAAATATATTTTATGTAATTAAATTTAAAATGGAACTGTGTCTGGGGGGATTATCTGCAGTTCTTCTTTACAAAAGATCTTTGAGGAGCTGGTTGTTTCGTTGTGTCAGTTTCTCGTAAAAAAATACACGGGCGGAAATTTATCTTTACAATTCTTTTTATTTCATATGGGATCACACTCAAACTGGATCGGTTGCCCTGATGCGAGTGTCCCTTTGCTTCCCCGGTAAATAAAGGTACCTTACTTTCAATCCAAATGGTAATAGTTTGCTGGATGAAGACTCTCCTTCACAGCATTTATTGTTTTTCTTTTGATTGCTTGTACTGGTTTTAGACCTTTAAATTCTTCATTTTTCATTGCGCGCAAAATGAGGCAGTCTTCTAACCCCTTCTGTGTTGCGAGAATTGTCAATAAGCTCTCTGTGTACTGGTAGGAAAAAAGTCTTTCGGGTAACTGTTTGTTAAAGTTTTCGACTAAAGCCTGTGATCTGTGAACTCCCGGAATGCCTCTTCTAATGGTAACTCTATGTTTAACAATTATTGATTCACTGCCTTTTAAAATTTTTTTCCCTCATCGACTTGAATCATGCGAGGGATAAGTTAAGGGGCCTCGTTGGTATATAGTTGTATAGCGACAGCAACAGCAGAAGCACTCTTTTGTGTTAAAGGTTCCGCATCTTTGTATCTTGAAGCTATGTCAATGACTGTAAGGGGCGTACTTAAATCTTTTTCGTCTAATCATATCAGAGGGTAAATATAGAAGGTCCATTTGATGGGTGTCGTTTGGAGTTGTATTTACAAAGTGTGGTCTCGTATTGTCTAGGCGCTGGTAAATAAATTTGCCAAATCGCTTGTTTAGTAACCATTTTTTGCTGTTTGTTCACTGACTCCAGCTGCTTCGCTTAGCTTTTTAATTGCTGTGATTCCCTTCCAATATCCTTTTTGGGGAATAAAAGATTTTGTTCATTTTTTATTCAGCTGATATTATGCGCAACAAAATACACGACAGTCATACCAACGACAATAAACGCGATTTCTTGCATCTTTTGTTTTCTGATGGATGATAAAAGTTGCTGAATTTTGGCGGGGGCAATGTTTGGATTGGTTTGCCGTTACCCAGATAATACTCTTTTATTTGCTTGATCACGTCTTTAACGTTTTAAGCTGCATGCCCCCGTTTTTTCAGTGTGTTATTAATAAAATCTAACTGCTCAATTCTATGCTTTTCATAGTGATCTTGTGCTGCGGCTAGTTGCTCCACAGCTTTGGGTTTTGTCTTTTCTTTTCGTCGTCATCCGTAGTTTTCTAAACGCGTAATTACTTCCCCTAAAAGCAAGCGCATTCACCACAGCGCCGCCTATCATCATTACGAGTGAAACCATTTTTTTTAAATGTATTTTTTACATATTTATATTCTCTGGAATTATTCCTTGCCCTTAACTAGAAAAACTTTCGTAGCGAACGAAGCTGCAATAATAGCAATCAGTTTTGCTAAATCCTCAAAGTCTAGTTTGCCAAAGATCTGCCGGTTTTATTTTTAACAGGCTTTTTACCAAGCATTGTGTATCCCACATTAGGCCTCCAATAACGGCAGAATGGCATTTCAAGGTTGGCGACAGTTTTTTCGGTGCTATTTAAAAAATAAAATATTAAATTAATAAAAAACATGAACAGCGATGATCTGCTACAGCTACAGGGTGGCCTAAACCTTCCTGAACTTACAAAGAAGAAGTTGATGATCAAGCTATTATGCCCCAAAAGGAGAGGTTGTATTCTTTGGCAGCATGTGGAAAAACAAAACAGTTCTCGGAACTGAAATCAGCATAGAAAGATTCAACAGATGTCGCCGCAAGACATTATAAAGTATATAACGGTATGAGGCGCAGTTGGGGTCGAGAATGGTAAAAAGTGTTAGGACAAACGGTTCTTAGTTTGTACACTAAATAGTCAGTAGATTTGCTCCCATTGATTCTGAACAAGATCTTACGTATGATTTAACGCAAGATCCAAGTTTTAACAAAGTCAATTAAGAGTCCTAACGGATCTATATACAGATTGAACATTTTATCCAATTAATCAGGATTAATTAAATTTAATCATATAGATTTTATTTCCCTTCAAAATGAACGAGCCGGAAAATCAGCAAGAATCGAAAACACTGATTCAGAAAACTGAATCAGTCGGAGAAAGGGACGAGTGAAAAGCTAAAGCATCCTGGCGTGTTGCGCAGGAAAAAGAGTAGCAATTAAACGCAAAGAAATTAAAGTTACAATCACAGATATAACCATAATGAAACATAACCGCCAACGCCCAACAGTTGATCCAATGCCAGCTCCAGAACAAGAGCAAGTTAATTCAAGGGCACCAAAGTCTTCATGGAATATTGAACTTAAAACTGTTGCCATTTTTGGCGCCATTGCTGCTGCTGGGGGCAGTTATTACGGTTATAAAATATATAACCAATGGCAACAAAAACAAAAGCAGCCAAAAAAATCTGAACCACTAAATACAGAAGAAGACAACAGCACGTCAGCACCGCCAATAACAAAAAATCATTTTGATCCATTTAACCTTCATTGTCCTGTATTTCGTATGACAGAAGTCGCCTAGACTACTAAGTTTATATTGGAATTTGCTGCCCGAATTGGGGGTACCGACTTAAAAAAATTGTAAAAAATAAACTAATGGATAAAAAGACTTCAAATTTTCAGCAAAAATCTATGGAAAGCTGAACTTTGGTTTACACTTGTTATTTAAGTGGGATGTGAAAATATTTTTATGGCTCAACACTCACACACCTGATTTTACCTGGAAAACACACCTACGTCAGTGAAATAGGTGATAGACAGGCAATACAACACCCATCAACTTTATAACACCTACCTTTTTGGTGGCAAGTGGTCAGGTTCACCATCTGAAAAGAACTGATGGGTGTTGTGAGGTGTTAGTAGTTACACAGGTAGCTAGGAATATACGCGAAATTTTTGTGACGTTTTTAAGTCACATAGCAGTTACATAGCAGGAAAAAAAAGAAATAAAAAAAATAAGAAGTCAAAATCATACCATATTTACTGAAAATGTATTGGAGTGCATGCTTGTTGATCTGCATGAGTTAGTTTGTGTTTGTGAGAAAAAGAATTCCTATGACTGATAATATTTCTAACTATATGCAGGTGTTAGTAGGAAGGAAGAGAGGCAGGCATCACAACACAAAACAACACTCAAATATTTTTGTTGTACTCACCATATGGTTCCAGATGTAATGAATTATATAATCCAAATGTGATCACACACAAACAACACAGTCACTGGAAATGTTCTTGCTTTTGATCACTTTTGTCACACACAGATCACCGACGTGAAAATTTTCTTTCCGTTGTGCACTGCGTCACCTATGTCCGAGTCACTGTCACTACTCGCATTCACTCCTTCTGTAACTTCATAGTCACTGTCGCTGTCTACAGAGTCGAGATCAATGTCCGATTCATTCCAGTCGTTATTTTCGGTCGGAAACACATTCATGTTGAACATTTGGTCCACAGTCAAGCTCATGTCACTATCACTGTCAGAGTGCGACATTTTGCTCGTAGTCGGAAGTCGATGGGATGACCAAAATAATCGATAAAAAATCAAAACAGCCACGAACCGCTCTTGCAAATGGCGCCGAGAAAGGTGTGAAAGGCCCGGATAACGACCGGTTTGTCTTATTACTGTAGTCAACCCAAATACGGAAGGCACACCGAGACAATCACCCTACTGACGAACGGGCGGTATAGGGCGGATCAGGAGCCTGAGGGGTCGGGCGGAATAGGCGGAACGGGGGTAGAAAGGTTAAAATGCAATAATATTTTAAGAACTTAAATTTAAATTTTTTTGATAAAAATAGATCATGGCGGATTATTATTTGTTTAAAATGATGGAGTCAATAAATAAAGACATGGAGTCTATAAAAGACATTTCCATAGACCAGAATTGTAATCAATGCGGTTGCTTAGGATGTAAGAACTTCATTAAGATCTATGCTAACCAATCTCACGCAAAGGGCGTTAAGCAAGACATCCTCAACGATGACGCGTTTTTTGAGGCGTGTGTGTACTATATTAAACATCTACTATTTAAGATAAAAACATAGATTGTATTTTTTTGATAAGATAACTTGAATAAGAACTTGGTTGTACTTAGAGGATAACTTAGTTATGATCTTGAGGTAACTTAATTAAGAACTTAATTAAGAACTTAATTAAAAACTTGAGAGGTGACTTAATTAAGAACTTAATTAAGAACTTGGGGTAACTTGATCAAGAACTTAATTAAGGACTTGGGTGACTTAATTAAGGACTTGGGTGACTCAGGGCATGATCTGGATCACACACGCACATACACACAGGGGGGTTCTATGTAGGATCAAGTTTCTAATTACCAGACAAGGCTTGCCAAACAGTGACGTTGTCCAACTGTTTATCCCACCTCTGCCTGGGGCGCTTGGCACAATGCCCAAGTGGGCCCTTCAAGCCCCGTTTTGGAGCGCAACCAACAAACAACTCTGTTCAGGACCATGAGAGTGCCGCTCACAGTGCGTTCTCTGATCAAGTGGGAGAAGGTGGTTAAGTTTTTGTGTCTACAAATTGTTATAGAAAGTGTACAATTAGATGGAATCAAAAAATGAGTGAGCCTGGGTGTTCCCAGGAGTCTGACTTGCTTAGAGAAATAAAATCAGAGCAATCAACAGGACTTAGCCTAGAAATAGAAACAATTGTGATCAGTGATGATGAAGAAGACTTAACTATTGATTGGGAAGATGAAGTCGCTGGTGAACCTATAGACGAATACAATAATAGAATTCAACAGCACCTTGACTATTATGCTGCTATTCAACAACATTGGAAAAAAGTGCAATCTGTTTTGAAGCAAAGAGGAATTAAAGAGGCAGAACGTTACAACAAAGAACATAAAAATCAGTTGCCAAAGCAACCTGCTGCTGTCTTTCAGACAAGGCGGAAAAGAAAACGTGAAAAGCTTATACACTTATCAGGAAAAAATCTGTTAGAAAAACTAAGATTTTCGAAGGTTGAAGACAGGCTGTTAGTTGAAAACACACTGAATGCAATTCCAGAGTATGATGAAAACAAAACTGTTGAAGAAGTAGAAACAATCATCACCACAAGTCAAACAATCCTTGAATTGAAGGAAAATCAAAATCTAAGAAGCTATCTAGCATATGGCAAGTGGTTAGAAAGGCTGTGTGAATTGAACAGAAGAAATTTTTGTAACTTTGTAGAATCCCACTTGCAGCATTCTCTCAGATGGATAAATAAACTAAGGAGAACTACGCGCCTGTTTGGAAAGTACAAGCAACTTTCAAAACTAGCAATAACAATTTCTGAAGCTGTCTCTATAACCACCAAAATAAAATCTGCACTTCGAGAGAATCCCACCATGAAGCCAGCTTGGAAGTGAATAACCCTGCTCGACTGAAGGCGAAGAAGGTATGTGGCATTGTTTGGGTGTTGGCGTTGACAACTAATTGACTGTGTGCCGTGTTCTGTATCAAGTCGTAAGACCCTAGCCTATAAGAGCATAAATTAAGTGATCGGATGTCGGCTTAATGGCGGGTCTTTCGCCCTCGTCGCCCCATCGCCGCCTCACGTCTGTCTGTATATAGGGTGCGTTCAGCCACGGCTGCTTTTCCCCTACGTTACTCTATGGGGCGTGTTCAGCCACGGCTGCTTTCCCCTACGTTACTCTCTGAAAAGTTTAGTAAATTAGTATTAAAAACAGATAACCCTACACAGTATGTATGTTTGTAGATAATCGTTATTTTTTGGTTATTGAAGTCTTACTTGTCAGAGAACAGGAAAAGGCGGCTTTTAGGTCACTTTCGCCCGAAAACTTGGTGGAGGGCCAAAGTGAGTTAAAAGCCGCCTTTTCCTGTTCTCTAATGGAGATACAACCAAAACAGAAAATGTCTATAGAATGGAGATACAACCAAAACAGAAAATGTCTATAGAATGGAGATACAACCAAAACAGAAAATGTCAATAAAATGGAGATACAACCAAAACAGAAAATGTCAATAAAATGGAGATACAATCAAAACAGAAAATGTCTATAAAATGGAGGCGCAATCAAAACAGAAAATGTCTATAAAATGGAGGTGCAATCAAAACAGAAAATGTCTATAAAATTGAGGCGCAATCAAAACAG
Source organism: Conus ventricosus (assembly GCA_018398815.1). Lineage (NCBI taxonomy): Eukaryota > Metazoa > Mollusca > Gastropoda > Neogastropoda > Conidae > Conus > Conus ventricosus. The sequence continues at coordinate 21,157,979 of CM031625.1, read as the reverse complement.
AAAATGTCTATAGAATCGAGATACAATCCACATAGAAAATGTCAATAAAATGGAGATACAACCAAAACAGAAAATGTCTATAGAATGGAGATACAACCAAAACAGAAAATGTCTATAGAATGGAGATACAACCAAAACAGAAAATGTCTATAGAATGGAGATACAACCAAAACAGAAAATGTCAATAAAATGGAGATACAACCAAAACAGAAAATGTCAATAAAATGGAGATACAACCAAAACAGAAAATGTCAATAAAATGAGATACAACCAAAACAGAAAATGTCTATAAAATGGAGGCGCAATCAAAACAGAAAATGTCTATGGATTGGAGATACAAACCAAACCAGAAAATGTCTATAGAATGGAGATACAACCAAAACAGAAAATGTCTATAGAATGGAGATACAACCAAAACAGAAAATGTCTATAAAATGGAGATACAACCAAAACAGAAAATGTCTATAGAATGGAGATACAACCAAAACAGAAAATGTCTATAAAATGGAGATACAACCAAAACAGAAATGTCTATCAAAATGGAGATACAATCCACATAGAAAATGTCTATAAAATGGAGGCACCATCAAAACAAAGTCCAGCAGAGAAGATGTATAAACATAAACGGAGGCAGACTCAAAGACAGAGACATTACAAAAAACAGAGAGCAGTGCAGACACAGAATGAACAGCCTGCTAATGAGCTGCTCGAAGCAGACACGAGCAGCACCAGCCTACTTACATCAAGATATGGGGCCAGGACTCCGTGAGATCGTTGAAGACCACCTCCGCACTCCCTTTCAGTTTGTAGAAATGGGCCAAGTAGCTGTGAAAACAAAACATGATTGAACGTGACAATGCAACTACACTGAAATGTATGTAAAAAAAAACAAACATTGGGTATATTTCGCAGCTTTAAAATCACCACTGTTCTCCGAGGGTTTTGCCAGAATATAGTATAAAAGAAACATCATATCTTTAAACAGAAAAAAAAGAACTTTAGTATACAAAACATCCATGTCCATAAGCATGCTCCAAATTGACAGTTTCTTTTACATCACACGCTCACATAAACAGAGATGTACATCTACACAATAACAATAATAATAAATACGTATATAGCCCCTATTCTCAGCTAGAGACCAAGCTCTAAGCGCTTTACACTCCACACTCGTTTACACAACCGGCTGCCTACCTGAGTAGTGCCAACTGAAGAGCTGCCAGCTGACGCTTCATTCAGTCATTTCCCGTGTCATCCAGTCAATGTCATCCAATATCGTTCACTCAATTTCCTTACTTCCTTCATTCTTTCCATTTCTCACGCAGGGTGCATGCTATATGTAACGTGTCATCCATACCAACGGCCAAACTGGCCTCGTCTTCCGAAAGTTGGTGATGGGATTTTACGTGTGTGCAAGATGTTATGCGTGTGTTCACACACGAACCTTGGTTTACAGTCTCATTCGAAGGACTGTATGGGAAATGGAGTCAGAACACAACTCGACACAAATCCACAGGCACATATACACAATGGGAATCATCCCAAACACATACACACTTGTTAAATGAGGCATACTTAACTCATTCTCAGGTTAAGGATCCATGTATTTTGTCATTCTGAATGATACAGGTGACCTCTGTTGGCTCTTACTTTTGTCCATTTCCATTCTTTGTAGCCCCCCCCCCAAAAAAGAAAATTAAACTAAAACCTAAACCTTGGCCAAAGACTGACATATTAGTGGACAAAAGTGACATATTAGTGGACAAAAGTGACATATTAGTGGACAAAAGTGACACAAACATTGTCAGCTGTGGCGCCCCCACGAGGTAGACTGGTTCAGGAATATTACAATGATGGCAACAATACTTCAGCTGGCCACCCACACAAGTGGGCACTCACATGTACCAATAGGAACGCTCACAAACACACACCCAAACACCCACAGTGCAGAGAGAACGCACCTCCCAAACACACCAAACTCGCAGACCCACACCTACTTTGTTCCATTCTCCAGACTGGAGCCGGTGATTTTGTCCCCAAAGACGTTCACAATGGTGTAGTTGCCATCTGTCGTCAGCCCCTCCCCCATGCTGAGGATCTTGTTGAACACGGAAGGTATGCAGCGGTTGATGACTGAAATACAGCACAGCACTGGCTGATTTCAAATACGTCCCTGACAAACCAAGGCACCAGACCTAATCTAAACTCGTTTCATCATGAGGTATTTCTCAGGAACTTGGGTGTGCTCTGGAATTTCTTCATTATCTTGTCTCTGAAGTTCAAGCTTCCAATCGAAAGACAACTGACATTTCCACAGGACTTTTGAGTCAACCTTTGTACCATCTATCCTTCACCCTACCTCTTTTTTTTATGTAATATTCCCACAACCATTCAATTTAAAATTAGAGCATTAAACTAACTCACAATGTTTTTTTTTACACTTAATTACTTCTTTTTTAAATCACAAAAAAACCCCAGACCTACACCTACCACACCAAATCTTATATAAAAATCTTATCGTGGACACAGTTAGCTGTGCATGTGTCTGTCTGCTGATCTTTACTACTGACCATTATGGCCACTCACTTTCATTCTGTAAATTCAAAATCTTTCTGAAATCTTGACACCTGCTCTCCTCTTCTTGATTGTACAACACACTGCCAAAGACGAATCAAACGCATGCAGACATACCCATACAGGCTATGCAGATTTCTAACCTCTCATTGCCACTTCAGTAGCATGTAAAACAGCCAAATCACTCAGTCACACTGAATCGACTGCTGACTATCACTGTCATTTACTGTCACACTTGACAAAACCTGGAGAAGGCTATTTTCAACATTTCCAAATTTGAATTGAAGCAATCTGCAAATGGTAGACACCCCTACAATCACATGCGAGCTTTCCAACAGTTATATGCTATTTTCAACATTTCCAAATTTGAATTGAAGCAATCTGCAAATGAAGACACCCTCATCAACATGCGAGCTACCAAACAGGTTATATGGATCTAAATAAGAGTCACCATCGCTGGTGGTACACAGCAGTACGCGAAGTGCTTGGTAATGGTGGATAGGCGGTCTATGGTGAAAAAGTAGGAAAAGATTAACCGTTGGTGCGTGAGTTTGCAAACTTCCTGTCATTATTATGTCATTATTGATCATGCTTTCTAGTGAAGAGTGGAAGCCACGTCTGATCACCAAAATCATAATGTAAAAAGAAAAACTAACAATAACCCTAAGAAAGAACAAAACTAAACCCACAAAAAAAAAATAAAAAAAAAATTGATGCACTAACCCTCCTTCCCCCAACCCCTGTCCCCTCCCAACCCCTTACAAAAAAAAAAGCAAAAACAAAGTGGTTTGGACGATCACTGTGAATAAGTCCACCACTCCCTAACTAACTACTTGTCTTGGATTGCGCAGGATCTTTTCTTCTTCTTCTTCTCCTAATGATATACAAAACTACGAATGAACAGGTCTGACATAACAGACCTTCCACCCAAACCCTGCACGTCTGATAACAGAATCTCTTGAATCAAGAACAATGAAGAAACTGACTGAGACAGTGTCGACAAACAAACTGAAAACAAGGACAGCATGGACATCACCTTCTGGCGTAGAAACACACGCTAACCCAGCCGGAAGTTACCTGATTTGGAGCTCACGTAGTAAGCAGCACACTGCTCAGTCATCACCAAATCTGTGATGGTTTTCTGAAAACATATCAACAAGACTGCGAGAGAGAGAGAGAGAGAGAAGAGAGAAGGGGAGAGAGAGAGAGGGAGGGAGAGAGAGAGAGAGAGGAGAGAGAGAGAGAGAGAGAGAGAGAGAGGAGTCTGTGCAATGTGTGCTTGTTGTGTGATGTCTATGTCTGTGTATTTGGGGCAGATGTGCGAGTATGTGCATACGTGTGTAAGAGAGAGAGAGGGAGAAAGAGAGGGAGAGAGAAGAGAGACAAAGAGAGACAGACAGCAGAGACAGAGACAGAGAGACAGACACACAGATGATGGAAAGAGTAGAAACATGAGAAAAGAGATAAGACTTGTGAGACGAGGAAACTTCGAAAAAAACCCGTCTAGTACACATACTCAAATTTGAGAGAGAGTAATCAAAGACAAGGCAGACTGAGACAGACAGAAAGAGAGAGAGTCAGAGAGAAAGAGAGAGAGAGAGTCAGAGACAGAGAGAGAGAGAGAGAGTCAGAGACAGAGAGAGAGAGAGTCAGAGACAGAAGAGAGAGAAGAGTCAGAGACACAGAGAGAGGAGAGAGTCAGAGACAGAAGAGAGAGAGAGAGAGTCAGAGACAGACGAGAGAGAGAAGAGTCAGAGAGAGAGAGAGAGAGAGTCAGAGACAGACAGAGAGAGAGAGAGTCAGAGTACAGAGAGAGAGAGCAGACGAGACAGAAGAAGAGAGAGAGTCAGAGACAGACAGAGAGAGAGAGAGTAGACAGAGAGAGAGAGAGAGTCAAGACAGAAGAGAGAGGAGTCAGAGACAGAAGAAGAGAGAGAGAGTCAGAGACAGAGAGAGAGAGAGAGAGAGTACAGACAGAGAGAGAGAGAGCAGAGAAGAGAGAGAGAGTCAGAGAGAGAGAGAGAGAGTCAGAGACAGAGAGAGAGAGAGAGAGAAAGTATATCAGAGACAGAGGCAGACTGAGACAGACAGAGAGAGAGAGAGAGAGAGAGTCAGAGACGAAAGAAGAGGAGAGTCAGAGAGAGAGAGAGAGAGAGAGTCAGAGAGAGAGAGAGGAGAGTCAGAGAGAGAGAGAGAGAGAGAGAGAGATATCAGAGACAGAGGCAGACTGAGACAGACAGAAAGAAGAGAGAGTCAGAGACAGAAGAGAGAGAGAGAGTCAGAGACAGAGAGAGAGAGAGAGAGTCAGAGACAGAGGAGAGAGAGAGAGAGAGAGAGTCAGAGACAGAGAGAGAGAGAGTCAGAGACAGAGAGAGAGAGAGTCAGAGACAGTCAGAGACAGAGAGAGAGAGTCAGAGACAGAGAGAGAGAGAGAGAGAGTCAGAGACAGAGAGAGAGAGAGAGAGTCAGAGACAGGAGAGAGAGAGACAGAGAGAGAGAGAGAAGAGAGAGTCAGAGACAGAGAGAGAGAGAGAGAGTCAGAGACAGAGAGAGAGAGAGTCAGAGACAGAGAGAGAGAGAGAGAGAGTCAGAGACAGAGAGAGAGAGATCAGAGACAGAGAGAGAGAGTCAGAGACAGAGAGAGAGAGAGAGAGAGTCAGAGACAGGGAGAGAGAGAGTATATCAGAGACAGAGGTAGACTGAGACAGACAGAAAGAGAGAGAGTCAGAGACAGAGAGAGAGAGAGAGTCAGACCGATAGAAACAGACAGACAGAAATAAAGATAGAAATAAAGAAAGAAAGAGAGAGCAGACCTGCCAACCCCCTAAGAGACCAATGAGTAAGAATTGAAGCTCAGTGAGGCAGAAATGTGTAATTTCTGAGAGCTAAGAGTAATCGAGCGCGACATTTACCTTTTTTCAAACAAACACGATGTGATGAAATTGTTCACACAATTTTTGTGAACTTAACTTTTCTTCAAAAACAAGCTTTTCTTTGAAGTGTCACAAGAAACCTCTACAAATTATGAAAATGTAGAATACACTGGAAACACACACAAATCCCCTAAACCATCATGACATGGCACACCAAGGCTTGATAGTGCGCCAGAAACAACCTAAAAAATTGGAATGAAATGAGGCAGGGAACAGTAAACAATAAACAGTAAACAAGTGGGGTAACCTTTGCTCCCATTTTATAAAAAAAACCTAACACAAAGTAACTTTTATTCAAGACTGGCACAACCTTTTAAACTTGAATAAGGTCTGAAAAAATACACATAGACAATCTTATCTAATAGTGGGGGAAAAAACAAACGCAGGCCAACAACTCAACTGTCTTGATAGTAATGACTTGGCAAAGATTTGGACTTGAGGAGGGGGGGGGGGGGGGAGGGGGAGTTTGAAGATGGAGAAACTGGGAACATGAAATTAAGAAAATACATAACCTAAAAAATGTTCTCCCTGTTGATGATTCTGTGCATGTGGGGTTGGCTATCAGCTCAGTGGTGATTGTGTCATTTTTTAAGTATCGCACCACCCCAGGAAAGAATTTTGTCCCCCCCCCCCCCCCCCCCCACCCCTCCTGACTTCCATCAATCCCCAACACAAACGGTCCATTCTGCAGTCGAGATGCAGCAGCAGTTAAGCCTTCCATGAGAAGGGTCCTTACAATGTGTGTTGTCTTTGTTCGACCGCTCTTGAACTGTTTGGCGATCTCCGAATTGAGAACGCTTCTGTAAAAAGCTGGGATGCATGGTCGGCTGCGCTAAGAGCGATGTTGTGCTCGACGAAAAATCCGGCCACCAGTGCTTCAGCCCCAATTACCCTTTTCCTAATTTCATCCTCTTTTGAGGTGTTTACAGTCTGAAAAAAGTGTTGATGCTGGAAGAATTCGGCGCGTAAGAGGTATCGATGTGCTTGCGTGACTCAAGGTGACGCTTCACATCCACCATCCCGCGATTGGAAATTGTGAAGTACGACTCGCAAGTGGTACACCGTGCACAATTTACACCTTTAGCCGAAGGTCGTATGCAGGGGAACTTTTCCGAGTATTCTTTTCGGAACTTTTGACCAAGTTTTTCTTTTTCGCATCTTGTCCAAAACTTTCTTCTCCACGTTTCGACATTTTCGTAGCTAAAACTTCAAAAAGACGCCAACTTCGCTGAATGGTAAAGATGGTGAAACGAACTGCGCATGACCGGAAACGCTTCTTGAAGATTACTGGTTATACGCACGGCGCGTGCGTGTCTGTACATAAGCCGATTTTGTTGTTGTTGTTGTTGAAAACTTTCAATGCGTAATTTTCTGGCTAAATGCGTAAGGGCGTAAAAATTATCATTTGGGCGTAATAAATTACGCGAAATGCGTAATGGTTGGCAGGTCTGAGAGAGAGAGAGAGTCAAAGATGAGAGAGAAAGAGTCAGATACACAGACCAATAGAAACAGACACAGAGACAGGGGCAGCCAGGCCGCCCGACAACAGAAACCACCCAAAGATATCTGGAGAGAAAACAGCAGCACCAACAGACTAAAACAGGCATCTGAACACCACACAAAACCAGCCCACACTCACATCAGCAGCCATTTTGTCAACGCCCGCCTTGCAGATGAGTGTCTTTCTGGCCACCTCCTTGCCTGCAGTCTTCTCAATCACCTCACTCTCCAGGTAGACAAAGTTCTCCTTGGGGCACTCGGACACACAGATCTGAAAGAACACAGACTTTTGGGTCAAGACATCTCAAGCTTTCCAGGGTTAAATTTAAAAAAAAAAAACAACCTAAAAAGCCCTTTTAACAACCCATCTGGCTGTATCTGGTTTCTAACTGCACATCTGCATGTATCTGCCCATCCACCAGTACCAATTACTGATCCACCCATCACGGATGATCCTGCTTTTCATTTGCATGCAAGTTATTTGGAAAGGTTTGTGTGTTCAGACACAGTATTTGGATGGGGTCTGCTACAGCAGAAGTGGCTGCCATTTGCAAAGTGCTTCGATTCACGCTTTAAAAGTGTTTTTTTTTTTCTTTTGATATCATTTTTCAGTTCTTATTGCGACAATGAGTGACTGTAACCAGGGACTATGATGGTGGATAATCTGGTAGCCCATGCTCAGCAAATCTGTAACAGCAGCTCAGAAAGCAGTATCTGCTGCAAAGTGTGTATGCACTCGCTTTGAACTCTGAGGTGGTGTGTGAGACAATCAATAAATGATAAGTCCTAGTTGTCTTACCAGCTCATTTAAGATTTTCGGTCTGAAGGCAAGTGACCACTACGGTAAACTTTCTAACATCAACATCAAACAAACGCATATTCGTACAGCAAACTACATTCACTCCGGACTTGTACTCAAAATCTAACTACATTCGCTTATGAAATATTTACTCATAATCTAGTGTGATCCGGACTTTAACATTAATATCATTAATATTTCTACAATAGTGTCCCAGTTTCATAAGTTTGTCCAGTGCTCCATAAAATCAGTTTGCTAGTTATATAACTGGTAAGTTTAAACCCCTGGAAAGTAAAATTAATCCTTTAACCTTTCGTCTGGACTGTGTCATGACAGTGGGCATCCTTTCCACTTGACTACCAAAGCTGTCCAAGTGCAGAGCTACATGTCCAAAGCCACTAGCTGTTCATTTGCACACAGCACTGTGGACAGACAACAGCCAACACACTGCGTAAGTAGCTTCCCTTGAAACTCTCAACCTTGACCATGCAAGATCTACCAGTTTGCATGGGGAATGCTTTTCCATGCATTGTTTTGGACATATCAAAGGCTTGTGGCACATAGTGAGACATATCAAAGGCTTGTGCCACCATAGTGACACATAATGCTTGTGCCACACAGTGAGTACAAATGGCTGAGCACCTTTCTTCCCACTTGAAAAAGTGACAGAGTAAATAATGCCGCATTAGACAACAGGGATGATGATTCTGAAGCCAAAGACATCCAGCTGAGGGACATTAGCAGTAGAGGTGGACATAGATCCCGGTTATCAGGCCAATTTGTACAATGATGAAGAGGACTGAATTCTGCAGGCTTACATTCTGAATTGTGTGTATTCTAAATTTTTGTGCAGTTGATGATCATTTTCGTAGCTTTGGTTTAAAAACATTGTTTTATATGGATTAATGTGTCCATTTTTTGACATGCTTCCATGGTGTCTGTTTTGGACAGATTTTTTATATCATCTTCTCCTTCTTCTGCTCCCTAACTCCATGGGAAGTCAGTGAGGCGCCACACAGAAGAACAGATCATCAGATTCCTTCAGTTCTATCCGCTGTGTACCAAAGCTTGTGCCCTTCTGCAAATGGCTTCCCTGTCCATTCTGCAATGCTGTCGGTCAAAATGGTCATTCCTGTGTGCTATGCATTCAGACAATGTACCATGCTTACATCAACCTAAGACGTTTCTCACCTGAGGGGTAGGACAGCCCAGGACAACGCTGGGGCCCATCTTGGCGCACTGCAGGATGTCGAAGAAGAACAAGTAGGGCTTGTCCCTGCCAGCACAGCAAAACTCCAGGATAAATGGAAGAATGGTAACACACTGACAACACACTACTTCAATGATAATGTAGACTGATTCCAGGATGCTCCATGGTATATCTCTCTCTCTCACACACACACAAACACACGGGCGGGCGCGCGCACGCAGGCATGCACGCACACGTACACAGGCACTCACTCAAATATATATATATATATAATATATATATATATATATATATAATATATATATATATATATATGAATTATAAACAAAGCTTGCTCTAATGTCTTAGATTGAAGAAATAGAAATCTTTTTATATTTTCTACTTTTCACAAGAAAATGTAGCTTGTTTTGCTCTTTCATCATTTTCTTTTGCTTCTTAGGTGGCACCTTTGGTTGGTTTTTTTGAAAACTCAACAAACATACTATGGTATTGCACACCAGCCTTTTCTGGGATTGCATTCTTCTTAAAACTGAAAAGGCAGAGGAGTCAAATTACCACTTTCCGCGGTCACTGAGGAGAAACCACCAAGTTTCGAAATATCGGTATATGACCAGGAGTTATATGTTAGTGAGTTTCCCTCCCTATTGGAGGGTGTCTCCCCCTTGGAGACTATAAGCTTGCTGAAGGTTCATTGTGAGAAGCATTTTTTTTCCCCCATTCACCCACTCAAGCACATACTGTTAGTTAGGCAGAATCATATACCACTGCAGATATGAATGCTTATTTCCCCCTATTTCTTCAATCTAAGACATTAGAGCAAGCTTTGTTTATAATTCAATATTTCTTGCAGTCATTGCAACACCAAGCTGCTCTGTAAGTTGCTGGAACGGTGCTCGGTACTTATCCTTGGAATTTATTAGTTTGTTATATATATATATATATATACACATTTTATTTATTTATTTATTTTTATAGTCTAATATCACCATCGTTGTGAACAGACTCTAAATTAAACCAATCAAATCAAATCAGGAAATAGCGAACGGTTCAAAAGGTATTTGTGAAAGGTACTTCATACACAGTTATGCCAGCAAAATCAGAAAAAAAAGAAGGACCCATACATTTGTGAAACCCTTCAAAAGACAGATAAGTGTTTGACATGCACTCAAATCCTCCTCCAGCTGGAACAGTGTGACCGCTGCCTCAGTGAGGAGTGACAGAAGAGCTGGGGTGGGGAAGTGAAAGTAAACATGACCAAGTTCCAAATCATCTCTTTCAGTCTGCTGCACTCAGTCTCCCCTAGCTGGCTCACTGCAATGTTTGCCATCACTACCCCTTGGAAAGGGGACAACACACACACACACACACACACACACACACACACACACACACTAACACACACAAAACACACACACACTACACACACACACAACAAACACACACACACTAACACACACACACAACACACACACAAAACACACACACACACACTACACACACACACACACACACACACACACACACACACACCACACACACACACACACACACACACACACAACACGCACACACAACCACACATTCACATACTTGCACTGACATAACTATTCATGCACGTGTACACACACAGCCACACAAATACATGCTTAAAAAAGAAAATGTTTGTTTTTCCCCCATTTCCAACTATGCAGTCCCACGTTGCCAAGCTACACTGCTTTGGTCACTGCTGCACTTGTGGATCACAGGGAAAGAGTGAGAGTGGGGAAGTTGAAACAGGATGGAAAATGGAAAAAAAAAAAAAAAACACCACTCTCATCCATTCTGTTGACTCTACTGTGCTGAGGAGCCTAAATGATGACTTGAAATGTTTGTCTTTCCACAGCCCTTGTACAGAAGATTTAAAACACATTCATATACACTCACACACATGCTCTTTCACTCTCTTTTTTCCCTCTCTTGCACACACACACACACACAACACACACACACACACACACACACACAAAACACTAAGTCACATGCATACACACACACACACACATACACAGTGTGACACACACACAACAACCATGGTTACATACATTCACACACACACACACACATCACAGGAAAGACTGCTTGGCCAAACTCCTCCCCTGACCCCCCAGCCACTTACTCCAAGTCGCCCTGACCACAGAAGCGTCCTGCAGAGTCCGTGGCGTACACCAGCCGCTGAGGGTCCCCTCGGGCATATCCTGCCACACAGCCAACACACCGTCACACTGCGCTGGGCTACAGTCTCCAACACAGTCAACACATGGTCACACTGTGCTGTGCTACAGTCTCCTACACAGTCAACACACTGTCACACTGCGCTGGGCTACAGTCTCCTACACAGTCAACACATGGTCACACTGTGCTGTGCTACAGTCTCCTACACAGTCAACACACCGTCACACTAAGCTGGGCTACAGTCTCCTACATACAGTACACACGCTGTGTTACAGTCTCCTACATAGCCAACACACCGTCACACTGCGCTGTGTTACAGTCTCCTACACAGCCAACACACCGTCACACTGCACTGTGTTACAGTCTCCTACACAGCCAACACACCATCACACTGTGCTGTGCTACAGTCTCCTACACAGCCAACACACCGTCACACTGTGCTGTGTTACAGTCTCCTACACAGCCAACACACCGTCACACTGTGCTGTGTTACAGTCTCCTACACAGCCAACACACCGTCACACTGTGCTGTGCTACAGTCTCCTACACAGCCAACACACTGTCACACTGCGCTGTGTTACAGTCTCCTACACAGCCAACACACCGTCACACTGCGCTGTGTTACAGTCTCCTACACAGCCAACACACCGTCACACTGTGCTGTGCTACAGTCTCCTACACAGCCAACACACCGTCACACTGTGCTGTGCTACAGTCTCCTACACAGCCAACACACCGTCACACTGTGCTGTGCTACAGTCTCCTACACAGCCAACACACCGTCACACTGTGCTGTGCTACAGTCTCCTACACAGCCAACACACCGTCACACTGTGCTGTGCTACAGTCTCCTACACAGCCACACACTGTACATTGCTGTGCTTAGTCTCCTACACAGCCCAAACACTGTCACACTGTGCTGTGCTACAGTCTCCTTCACACAGTAAACACGCTGTGTTACAGTCTCCTACACAGCCCACACACTGTGCTGTGCTACAGTTTCCTTCACACAGTAAACACGCTGTGTTACAATCTCCTACACAGCCCACACACTGTCACACTGTGCTGTGGCTACAGTCTCCTTCGCACAGTAAACACGCTGTGCTACAGTCTCCTACACAGCCACACACTATCACACTGCGCTGTGCTACAGTCACGACTCCTCCTTTAACACACTCCTCTGTCTATACACGTCTCATCCTTCATGTCCCTCAGTGACGTACCTCCACAGTGCAGTTCAGTTCAACGGTTTTACTTGACGTCATTTAAATCACAGACGATGTCACACAACAACAAATCAGCCATCATTTCCACTTAATGATTGTCTCATGCATCCAAACAAACTGATTAGAACGGAACCTACTTTTCAAGTACTGGGGCCTCATAAAACGGTCAGCTGTGTCAGTATCAGTAATGCACAGATAATACAAAACTTGGCATTCATTTTGATATTTTTGCCAGTTTTCTTCTTACAAGTCCTGTTGATACAGGACAAATCTGATGACAGATGAAGAAACGAAACAAGTCGCCAACACACACACACACAGGCAACATCAAAGGAAACTGTGGTGTTCCATGCACTCAACCATAATTTTGTGAAATCATCTCAACTAAGCGACGCGGGTAGAGGAGCACCCGCAGGAAAGAGCCACTGAAGTTCTACAGGTACCCGTCCTTATCCAGCATGTGCAAGACACACTTGCTCAGACCCCCTTCCTGAGAACAATAACTGCCCAGTTGTGGAGCCTGCAAGAGTGGACCACACCCTCTGGAGGGGGGGGGGCGGCACCAGGTCCATCCAACAAATATCCCTGTGAACTTGTGAACACTGATGACGCTGACACCAAGTCGTTACCAGGCATAGATGAAGAGCTGACATCAAAACTGAGGTCACCATCAGCCCCGGGCATGAAAAGCCACAGACCTAGAAGCTTTTTTTTTTTTCTTCGTGATCAGTGAGAATATGGGGAGATTCATGGAACTGCACTTTCACCAGAGACTACATGAAAGGACTGGATTCAACACAGCCTTTCGTAATATCTCCCAGCATCAATGAGGACCAAGAAATGCCGACACCTGCAGTGTTAAATCAGGAAATTTGAGCAACGCTCTCAGAGATGCATCAAGTGGATGAACTTTTGTTGTGTAGATCCAGCCTTCCCGTTTGAGTTTGTTAAGACTCCTATGTCCTGAAACATTCACTTCTTTGTCTAGATGTCCTGAAACATTCACTTCTTTGTCTAGATGTCCTGAAACACTCACTTCTTTGTCTAGATACTGGATTTCCTCTTGATGAAGATGTTTTACTCTATTTTCCTAAAAGACTTCTGGCAATAGCATTTAAGACACACAGAGAGACAGAGAGAGAGAGAGAAAGTTGAGAGGGAGAGCACTGTCATTTATCATTACACTTATTATTAATAATGGACATGCCACTGCATATAAAGCATACAAAAGGGGAAAAAAAAGAAGGAAAAAACGATCACCCACAAAGCCTACATAACCCACACAGCCCATACATTTTGTTGCCACAAAAACGGAAAACACACCCACCTTAAGACAGCACAACAAGACAAAATCGAGTTGAAGAGAGTGATGGAAAAGAGGAAACTTTCTGACACAGACTTCCAAGCGGATGACAGGCCTTCCACAAACATGACAAAACAAAAACAATGCCGGACAAACACTGAAAAACCATATAAGTTTCTTGTTTTGACTCTATATAGAAATGGAATGGCATTAAAACTTTAACCCAATTGAACAGCTGTAAAAGGGGGAACTGTAATTCCCCCCTCAAGTCATTACAAAGAGAAAAAAAAATTCACAAAAAAATCAACAACCACATGCACATATATAAAAAAAAAACAACATCAACAGATGGAGAAAAGTATGACAATTCAATCTGCTCTGGCCTGAAGGTCATGGAGATGATAGTTTTCTTGACACTTAATCTGAAAACATTATCCATGTTGGAAGAAGTCACCCCACAAGCTCTCAACCACGCAAAGAGATGTTGCAGCACTGTTTCTGACACGACTTGAGTTTAAAAAAAAAGTCTGACAATTAAGGACGACTGGTTGTCATGGAAACTTACCGACCACTGAGCACACAGCGGCTCCCAGAATGCAAATGGTGAAGAGGATGCAGCAGATGATGTCCGTACATGACCTGAAGCATGCATAGAGGTACCTCTGGCAATTAGTTGGACAGCAGTTGTTAGAAAGTGTGAGCTCTCCTCTTTGCATTGGTATATGCTCTATTCAAAATGAGAAAAACTGGAGAGAGAGATGTGCATGAACACACGCACACTTCCACACATACTCCCCCCAAATGCACGCGCGCACGCACGCACACACACACACACACACACACACACACACACACACACACACACACACACACACACACACAATTCCACTAGAAAGACATGACAAAATGTGGTGCAGTCTAAGAACATGTACATGATCTCAGCATCTGACACACCCTGCGTTGCTGAGAATCAAACAGAACATCCTCACCTCAGCTATTACAGCACTATTTTCCCAGTTCTCTCACACTCTGTTCTCTCTGTCCGTCCATCTGTCTGTCTCTTCAGTCCACCTCTCTACATGCATAACACAGCACACTCACCCACCACCACCACCACCACCCAGAGACGCCATGACAATTAGAAAGTCAAAGAACAATGTTGGACTGACATGGATCACTCCAAGCATTCCAGTTCTCATTTTAACCCTTTGACTGCTGCCAATGAGAGGAGAGATGTCAGTGACAGACTTCAGCATCCTTGTCATGGAGTGGGGCAGACTCAATCAAGTGACCAGGTAACGCTGTCCGCCTTGTCCTCTTTCACAAGAGACGGTGCAAGTGGACCGAGGTCAAGCAGTGGCAGCAGTCTGAAAGTCTACACAATGGACAGACTCAGCGTCCTTCTTCACATCTGACCTGCTTTCAGTTAAAGCTCAGCTGTCAAGGGGTTAATGATGTTTCAAGTGTATGTAGGAAGGGGGTGGGGGGAACGAGGGCAGGTGTGTGTGTGCGTGTGCGTGTGTGTGTGTGCGTGCGTGCTGGTGCGTTCGTGCGTGCGCGCGTGTGTGTGTGTGTGAGAAGGTGCTGCAGCGTTTAACTACAGGGCTTCTCAGAAACTGTTTTCCTTCCTCCCAATAAACAGGGGCAAGGAGTGCCAGTTGGGGGACCGGGTGCTTGCTCACGCTCAAACAAATATAATTTTCCTATTTGAAAAAGATGCCCTCAGCTTTAATGTGCAAAGGAAAGCTGGCAACCACAAGCCAAGATTTCATCTCCCAGCAACAAGTTACAGGTGTACGAAACACCTCTGAAGATATTTCTGCACACCTCTGAAGATATTTCTGCACACCTTTAAATATTTTTCATTTTTCTGCACACTTTTGAATATTTTTCTGCACACCTTTGAATATTTTTCATTTTTCTGCACACTTTTGAATATTTTTCTGCACACCTTTGAACACTTTTCTGCACACCTTTGAACACTTTTCTGCACACCTTTGAATATTTTTTCTGCACACCTTTGAACACTTTTCTGCACACCTTTGAATATTTCTTCTGCACACCTTTGAATACTTTTCTGCACACCTTTGAACACTTTTCTGCACACCTTTGAACACTTTTCTGCACACCTTTGAATATTTTTTCTGCACACCTTTGAACACTTTTCTGCACACCTTTGAATATTTTTTCTGCACACCTTTGAATACTTTTCTGCACACCTTTGAACACTTTTCTGCACACCTTTGAACACTTTTCTGCACACCTTTGAAAATACATGTGAAAATTACTCACGTGTACAGGATGTAAAATCTTCATATCAAATTAACCTTTTAACTACAACTCCTCCATGTTCACCCGTCTGCTATTTCTACTGGCTATGGAGCTGCCCACTGAGGACATCTCTCTGTTTCATTTCCATTATGTCACTTGGGAAGGGCTGAGCATCAAGATGAAGTGCTTCGAACAGGCACTTTTACATGTCATCGGTGCCATTTGCAAAAATTCTTCAAAACGAGCCCCAAAGTTTAAAAACATCAGCGTTCATCTTGTGTTCAGTATGAGGGGCAAAAACAATAGTCAGAGACAGTGACAGAGGACAACCTACTCAACATGGTTTTGGATGATTTAGTGGCCAAGGTGCTGACAAAATCAACCACAATGCTTCCAACATCAATGCAGACAAACCAATGGGATATGATGAGTCAGTGTGCAAGTTCACCTCTATTTTCAGATCCTGTAGAATGAAGGTAACACCAACAGACCGCAATACTAAAGTCGTGAACATCAGCAAAACACACAAACAAGTCACACTAACATCAGACTTCATCAACTACTAAACTGTTATAGAAATGTTACTGCAATTTTGACATCTTCATTGGATGGGGGGGGGGGGGGGGGGGGGGGGGGGGGGGGAGGGGGGGGGGGAGGGGAGGGAGAATTTTTTTTCTCAAACAGTACCCCATTTTCACCGGTTTGTTTAGTACTCTAGAAAATTAATTTTGTTGTTGCCTTTCGCCTCTACAAATAAAGTTAAAAAAAAAAAAAATGTAGTAACTGATGCACTGAAATTTCAGGGTGAAGGGGGTGGTGGTAGGAATTGCCCACATGTACATCTAATCAATAAAAAAAAAAACCCAGTGTAAATACTGATGGCAAGATGCATGCATGCATGTGTGTGTGTGTGAAAGAGAGAGAGAGTGGGTGTGTATGTGTACCTGAGAGACAGACAGACATAGAGAGAGAGAGAGAGAGAGAGAGAGAGAGAAGAGAGAGAGAGAGAGAGAGAGAGAGAGAGAGAGAGAGAGAGGAGAGAGAGAGAGAGAGAGAGAGAGAGAGAGCATCGAACAAGCACTGTCAGTAAAAATAAAGGTTTAGGGAAAGTACCATCAGTGGAAAATAAGGTCCATAAGTGGTCATAGCAAGAAAATAATATAGTGGAAGACAGAGACAGTCTTTACAGACAGAGAGAAAGACAGCACCAGCCAGAAAGGAGACGCCCCCCCCCCCCCCCCCCCCCCCCCCCAATGACATGGAGGTTGCCAAGACAACCAGACCTGAAACTCATTAGCTGCCAGGACTTGGTGGAATCGTGTTTCTGACAATGACAGGTAACAGATCATCTCCATGTCAGGGTCTATTCAATACAGCTTTTCCACCCTTTTTACCCTCACTCAGGCAAGACCAGCATTCTGGCCAAAGGTCATTCACATTTCTCTGATGGTCGTGTTATCAGTGTCGAACATGCAGTGCAGTGTTACCATGGAAACACACCCACCTACAAGCACACACACTAGCATGAGCCTGTAAATGTGTGCAAACTAAGGTGCATGTGAGCAAACATTTCTCATGCTTGGTCTCTTAGCCATGTGACTGACAGTCTAAGCAGACTATAGTCACAAGAATTTTAAGTGATGGAACCGACAAATTACTCACTTCGGCATGAACACGTAAAAACATAGACACACACACACACACACACACACACACCACACACACACACACACACATGTGTGTGCACATACGCACCACACACAAGACATACAGATATACACACAATCATAGACACAATACATGAACTCACACATGTACACATCAACTTGCATGCACAGCAATACACATGCGTGCTTGTACATATGCAAAAGCACACACGTGTGACAGACCCATGCATCAACTCAAATCCTCATGAGCGCAAACATGCATTTGTAAACACACACAAGCTTGGAAATTTACATCCACTGAATACGTATTTTAAGTCACGTATCAAACATCAGTGATGATAACAATCTCTACATTCATGACAATCACTTACCTATGTGAGAAATAATTTACTGATTTAAACTGCTAGCCTACAGAAAGATTACCAGAGTGATCGCTCTGCTCTCTCACACAGACAGACAGACAGAGAGACAGGCAGGCACACACACACACACACACACACACACACACACACACACACACACACACACACACACACACACACACTCCATCTACAGCAACATTTGACCATTTAAAAAATCATACAAACACTAAACAGACTAACCCCACAGAAAAGCCCACAAATGCTAAATCACAATTCATTCCAAAGGAAAATTTGTTCAATTTCTTAGATAAACGTCCACTACAAAGACGCCCTGACAGACTACCACAATATGCTGGGCCTTGGGTCTAGTTCAGTGACAGCTGTTTGAAGTGGGAGTCAAATAACACGTGTTCGTCATAAACATGGCTGTCAACCTCTGTGAGGGTTAACTTAGAACTCCCGTTGGGTGAGAGACTACGTAAGATCTGTCCTCAGATCTTGGAGAGATGGTCAGCGCATATAGAGTCCTCAGAAGCTGAAGCTGAAGCATTTTTCTTACAGGAAACATCAGGGGGTGTACATCAAAGAAGCTGGCGTTGAACTTAGGACACAAGGATCAGGAACAAAAGTGCAGGACATAGTTTCAAAGTGAGGTGACGCAGGCAGAAATTTGAAACACATTCTTAAAAGGAAATGAAAGTAAATCCGCCAGATTACTGGGAACAAACAAATCACATGGCAAAACATGATGCATTTCGACCTCTTAGGAGGTCTTCTTCTGGCAACATACACTTGTGTTCTCAAATTGGGTGCAAGATGGGCGCTGAATGAAAACGAGGCCGTTTTCATTTCAGAAGATAAAGTGATCGGTTCGTTTTTCGTTTTCCCAATCCTGAATGTTGTGTATCTTGCCTGAAGGAGACCTAAGAGGTCGAAACGCGTCGTGTTTTGTCTTGCGATTTGTTCATCCCTCTTATCTGGCGGATTCATTTGAATTTGCTTTTCAAAACCATAAGAGGTTTGAGTTTCTTGCTCCCTTGCTCTATTTTCTCCTTTTTGTTTTCTAAGTTCTGAAAACACAGTTTAAAAAAAACAAAAAAACAAACGAAAACCTGGATTTTAAACTGGCAAAACTGAAAAAAAAAAAAAAAAAAAACCCTGCCAATTCAACATCCACTAAACAGTATGTTAAGCCACTGCATGAGGTCCATCAAACCAACTCAGAACCATCACAACACATCATGTACTGTATACTGTGTACAAGCACCCAAGACCTCAACAGCGCATTGGGATCATGAGCAGATCAGATCAGCCAAGTCCCATACATGAGTGTCTCTGCTCACCTTCAATCTACAACTTTAATATTGAAAGACTGTGGATCCAAAGACTAACGTGTACAGAGTGACACCTTCCCAGGGGAAACACAGCTCCCTACAGCAAAGATGCCATCTGGCGCATATGCATGTCTTCCACGACAGTGACCACGCAGGCTAGGCAAACAATGGTTGAAACAGCAGACAAAGAGTGGCTGTGATTGGTGCAGAGCTTGTTCACCTTTCAGGCTGACCGGTGAGAATGAAAGGATTGATCTGCTTCACCCTGCCTGCTAAGCAGAGTTCCTGCTAACCGTTTCCCCAAAAAATATACTGGAGGGATGTTTGTTTTTTCATGCTGAATAACTTGACACTGCTCCCGTTCTTCTCAACAGAAAAAAATGTACTATTGCTATCTTTTATCTCAGATCCACGTAAAGCAGAAAAAAAGGTGATTTCTCCACACACAGCGTTTTGGTCAGCTGACTGACAATACTACAACCCTACAGCCAGGGATTCACTCTAACAGTGTCATAACTGTCATTCCTTCCCCTCGTCCCCACCCTCCCCAGCACAAGTACATTATCAACATCAAGATGAAAGCGAAAAAAGGTGGGGGGGTTGACCTTCCTTCTGATAACAATCAGACGTGAAAGAAAAACCCACCAATCAACCAAGCAAAATGCATGAAACAAAACTTTCAAACCACACACTGAAACAAAAGTGTGGCACATAAAAAAAATTAAAAAATTCCGCTATAAAAAACAAAACAGCCTGAAACAAATAAGACATCAGCCCTCTTGTCAACATCAAAACACTAATATGACAAAGTGTAAAAAACAAAAAACAAAAGTGAACAACTTTAAGGAACAAAACCTGTAAATATTCATACTGATCTGCTAAACAAAACAAAAACAAAACAAAACACACACACACACACACACACACAACACACACAAAATGGCAGACAGGAAATCACAAAGTGAACTCAACAGCAGTCGGATGCTTGCAACAGAAACACACACACAAAGTCGACAGGCAGTGCTCGCTTAATGGAAAGGAATTCAGTTAAAGTGTTGAATCGAGGTTATAAAAGACGTCACACTTTCTAGGTAAGGAGAAGAAAACCTGCAAATGGCAGTCACATTTAAACTATATAAAGATGGCACATTAAAGATGGCACATTCAAAATAAAAACAAACAAACAAAAAATCATCAATCAACCACACAAAAAAACAATCTGAATCAAGTGGCAGTCGTATGTTTAGTGAGTCTGAACAGCGACGCAACTAGCAGAAGAGTAATACTTGTTTCATGAACAGTTCAAGCACGTTATGAACTATTAAAGTCAAAACAAATCTTACATAAATGTCAGCGAACCGCCAAGAGAATCGTGGACAAACGAGTCACAAGACAAAACACAACGCATTTCGACCTTTTAGGTCTTCCTCAGGCAAGAAAAAAACAAATGATACAACAAAAATGAACGAATTTGGTACTCAGCTTCGATCTCTTCACTCTTCAGCGTTGATTCAACGCCGGGCATCCTTGCGCTGAAGAGTGAAGAGATCGAAGCTGAGTACCAAATTCGTTCATTTTCGTTGTATTATTTGTTTGCGTCTTGCCTGAAGAAGACCTAAAAGGTCGAAACGCGTTGTGTTTTGTCTTGTGACTCGTTTGTACACGATTCTCTTTGCGGTTCGCTAACATTTATTTAAGATTTGTTTGGATTTCCGCCTGCAGTCGTTTCATTTTGCAGCTAGATCTATTAAAGTCAAGAACAGCGACAACATCTTGTTGAAAAAACTGACCTTTGTTACCAGCTGGACTGAGGGCAATGGCTGCCAGCCTTCTGAGACCAAAACAGGTGTCTGGTGATGCAGTGTGATACTACACTTTTGACTGAAAGCATCTGGACTCCTGTTCAAAGCAAACTGATCACTGATGGGCTAACAAAGAAAACCTGTCTTCCACTGTGTATCCCATTGCGGGCATGTGTAGAACACCAGTTCGGCTACCCTAAGAAATGCTTAATCATCCTTTTCAAAATCTAACTCCGAAAACCTTAACCTCCAACCCCTCTCCCTACCTCTTCCTTCTCCCTCCTTTTTTCTCCACAAACTCATCGAATTCAGCATTCTCTTTTCTCCACAATGGGGGGTTTCCAGAATAAAACGGGAATAATATTTCTTTTTAAGTCGAGGGAGCTGGAAAGCATGACGCCCGACACCACGAACGACTATGGCTGACAACACACATACACACTACTCTGGTAATTTGACGCTACTGACCTTTCACTCATTTGGCTCTGGAACTGAAGGCATCTCTCTACTTTCCCCCTCACCATTAAACTGCAAGCCACATCCCTTAGCGCCATTCCCGATGAATCTCCTCAAAAAAAGTTGGACGCAAACCAACAGGTTCTAACCGGGTCAGTGGCTCAACCATTATTGCAGTCTTGATCCAAGGGTCCCCGAGTTTAATCCCCGCTTGAGATGATGTCCAGGTGTAGTGGGGGTCTCTTCTTCTATGTTCACTTCCCTGCCGACCCTGACGCCCTCCAAGTCCTTCAGATGTGACTCTAGAGTAAGGTCCAT
>CM031625.1:21113513-21131013 GCA_018398815.1 Conus ventricosus | reverse complement strand
CGCAGCAGAAAAGGCAGGCTTCCCTCATTATTGTTATCAGAGGACATTTAGGAGGTGGTGTTGCCAGTTCTGTAGCATAATGATGTGGTAAATGCACTGCATGACCAGAACCACCACAACATATGGCATCCTGTTACTTCTGGAGAACTGGGTCAACAGCATGAAGCTGAAGTATGGTGGACTGAAAGGTTGACCAAAAGTGTGCATGCCTATGTGTGTGTGTGTGTGTGTGTGTGTGTGTGTGTGTGTGTGTGTGTGTGTGTGTGTGTGTGTGTGTGTGTGTGTGTGTGTTGTGTGTGTGTGTGTGTGTGTGTGTGTGTGTATGTGTGTGTTGTGTGTGTGTGTGTGTGTGTGTGTGTGTGTGTATGTGTGTGTGTGTGTGTGTGCACACAAACATTAAAGTCAACTATATCTTATTCAGCACGGCAAGAAAACTCATACCGTGAGTGTATACACATAAACATGCATGCATTTGAATACAGAGTATATATCACACACACACACACACACACACACACACACACACACACACACACACACACGTACCACACAACACACACACACACACACACACACACACACACACACACACAACACACATACATTTCGTCATGTATGCCAAACCAACCAACCCCTACTTACATAACGGTACCACCAGCATGTCTCTGTGCCCTCTTTCAAACCAAGCCAGAGCACTGTTCCTTTCCCTCACGATGATATGACATACGATTTATATGCTGATGCTGTTTTAAGAGCATGGTATGCGCTTGGTTGCACGTACCTATGCATAGTTAATGTTAGTCATTGTTTTGTTCCAAATGTAGGTAATCATTATGGATGGAGAGAGGAAACGAGGAGATCCCGTAGCAAGGTGCCGTGGCTGACTGTGGTAGGGGTGTTCAGTGGCATTATGCGTTTCATGCATCGCTGTGTGTTCTCATTCATCTGCTTGATGTGTGTATTTCTTGACTGTAAATATCTTCAGCATTTAGTTGATTCGGTATACTGAAACATCTTTCTTGACAACAACCATCACGAGTAATAAACGTGTGAATGACACCAATCCATACACAAGACATAAACACCAAGAAACACACACATTCCTTCTTCTCAAGCATTTCCTCTCTCTCATCCGCCTCTTACAATGCTGCTGCCGTTCACCTATAACATTCGCCTCACACATCTGCTACATCACCTGGCCAAAGGAATTAACCAAGACAGTAACATAAGAAAGTGACAAGTTTAAAATAACTCTCCCTCTCTCTCCAATTGCCTAGTGACCACCTACCATATTCTTCCTTAGAATCTTCCTTAGAACCAGCCATATCAACCTGTCCACAACTGATTCACCACACAGCAGCACAGAGCCCCAATCAAGACATATTTTTACACCAACACAAAGGCATGCGCAGGGGCCGGGTGAGAGACAATGGAGAGGTTATCCTACTAACACACCACAGGCAACAATGACGCATGTTTTGCTGTCAACCTCACAGCAGGCTGGGGACCTCATCACTTGCCCTTGTCCTCTCTCTCTCCCACCCCTCCTCCCACCCTTCCCAGCAGTTTCCTCAGCTGTCGCACAAGTCCTGCACACGCCCCCTTCCCCTCTGGCATGCGTGTGCATCTCACTCCCTGCGCCTGCATGGCCACTGGCTGATCAGACCACATTCATTGTTCATAAAGGAGACAAGCTGTGAGGGGATACTGAGGATGGGGCTGTGAAAGCAGGTGGTGCAGGTGCTGGTGGTATGATAATCAATCATTCCTGAACTCACGTGTGTCACTGTCCAGTAAAGTGTTAAGGGGAGAGAAACCCGGACACCAGCAAGAGGAAGAATACGACTAGCAGAGCAGGCAAGGATGAATGTGGTTAGAGAGCAGGACACTATTTCTACACAATGGCGTGTCGAATGTTTTTCTCTGATGCGAAGGTAAGTGATGATGAATTAATTACAAAACAAAATCAAGCACTGCTGCACCCAGCTGATTGTTATAGATTCTCTCTCTGTCTATTTCTCTCTCTCACACACACACAATTCAATTCATGTTGGTTTCTAACCCAGCCAAAACAAGGGACCACATCAGGGCTGTCACCTCGTTAAAGTCAAATCCTTATAGAGCTCTTGTTTTTACCAGATTTCACATCAAGCAAAACTACTTGACAATCTTTCTTCCATATGATCTTAGATCAGAAGAAAGATATTCATCTCTTTCTGGAATTTAAAAACCAAAATCACATCTGTGGAACATCTATGAAGAGGGTTTTCATGGAGTTTGATGTATAGAGTTCATGTTTGACATCACGTAAATCCCGGCACCATAAAAACATGTTTTATAATGAGTGGAACATCACATGGAATGCACTACAGATCTCCTGCGTGTAACTGGCACAAAACTTTTTCTTCTTTTTGTCTTTTATTCACAGCCATCTGTGGCAGATGATTAAAGGCTCTTTATGGTCTCAATGCATTTGAAAAAAGTTTGTTTTCTGTCTGCATGTTTAAAGTTCACTTGCCAAATAGCTTTGACGTAAGTCTGAATTTCGGATTTCACATCGTTGTGAGGGACAGAGAATCTGTACAACTCTTTATTTGTGGCATTCTTGGCAAGCTGATCAGCCACCTCATAACCTCAAATGTCGACAGCACTGGGAACCCAAGCAAAAGCTTATAGTAACCATCAAATTTCAGACAGGTTTGAAAAAACAATCAGAAACTGAGAGTAATCAATGTGAAGGCCAGCGATGACCCGCTTGATAGAAAGGGATTCAGTGACAGAGAGAAAGTCTTTGTGATTGACAGACCATTTGGAGAGACAGGACCAATGCTGTGAGCTCAGTTGTGTGAATGGGGCTGTCCGAGGGAATGCTGCTTAAGCAGCTGTGAGAGGGTGCAGTGAAGCAGTAAGCAGCATCAGCAACTCCTTCCTTGTATCCTGAACCATCAGTCAGTAAATTAATCACCTCTTTGGCGTTCCCTTACACTGGGTGTCTTAACCCCCTCACTGAGGTTCCATGACAATTTGGTCTTAACCACCTTACACCGAGGTCACTTTACATTGGTCACAACCACCTCACTGAGGTTCCATGACATTGGTCACAACCACCTCAATGTGGTTCCATGACATTGGTCTTAACCACCTCACTGAGGTTCCATGACATTGGTCACAACCACCTCACTGAGGTTCCATGACACTGGTCATAACCACCTCACTGAGGTTCCATGACACTGGTCATAACCACCTCACTGAGGTTCCATGACACTGGTCATAACCACCTCACTGAGGTTCCATGACACTAGTCATAACCACCTCACTGAGGTTCCATGACACTGGTCATAACCACCTCACTGAGGTTCCATGACACTGGTCACAACCACCTCACTAGGGTTCCATTACATTGGTCTTAACCACCTCACTGAGGTTCCATGACATTGGTCACAACCACCTCACTGAGGTTCCATGACATTGGTCACAACCACCTCACTAGGGTTCCATTACATTGGTCCAACCACCTCACTGAGGTTCCATGACATTGGTCACAACCACCTCACTAGGGTTCCATTACATTGGTCTTAACCACCTCACTGAGGTTCCATGACATTGGTCACAACCACCTCACTTAGGGTTCCATTACATTGGTCTTAACCACCTCACTGAGGTTCCATGACATTGGTCACAACCACCTCACTGAGGTTCCATGACATTGGTCACAACCACCTCACTAGGGTTCCATTACATTGGTCTTAAGCACCTCACTGAGGTTCCATTACACTGGTCTTAACCACCTCACTGAGGTTCCATTACACTGGTCTTAACCACCTCATTGAGGTTCCACTACACAAGCCATAACCCCTCTTTACTACACTGGCCTTTACCACCTTTTCAACGCATCTTTAATGTTTCACTGCAATGTCCTGTCCACTTCTTCATGACTTCATCATAGGCGCTTGCCACATCTTTTGAGCTTCACCATGTCTGTCAACAACCACACACACACACACACAGGCAAAGCGTGGGATGCCCTGAGCAGAGCCACTTCCTGAAAGGGGTTGACAGGCATGTGCTCAGTTGGTGATGCATGCATGCTGACTGTGCTCCATCCCACGTTATGGCAGGCACTTTCAAATGAATCGCTGTATGTGTGACTCATGCTTGGAAACACCAGAGTGGAAACCAGGAGAGAAAATGATGTATGATCTCTGTGCAGCAATTTGACGTTTAACTGCGATATGAATGTGGCGAGGTTGGATGAACGGTGTACATATGGCTGGCGCAGTGGCCTCTGTCAATCATAATAATAATAATTTAAATTAACATAATGATGCTACTACTACTACTAATCATATATACGAACAATAATGATAAGAAGAAGAGACAATGAAGAATTATTAGCAGCGTAAAACATGGGGCTCAAGTACCAGGTGCATATGTATGATAGTGCGAGCGTGCTAGTAGAGAGCATTGTGTGTGCAAGTGTGTGCCTGCATGCATGCATGCCTGTGTGTGTGCGTGAGTGTGTGTGTATGTGTGTGAGAGTGTATGTGTGTGAGAGTGTATGTGTGTGTGTGTGTGTGTGTGTGTGTGTGTGTGTGTGTGTGTGTGTGTGGGGTGTAAGAGAGAGAGACTGTGTGCATTTGTGTGTGTGTGTGTGTGTGTGTGTGTGTGTGTGTGTGTGTGTGTGTGTTGATGTGTGTGTTGATGTGTGTCTATGTATGAGCGTGAGCATGCATGGTTTTGTTTCTTGTGTGTGTGTGTGTGTGTGTGTGTGTGTGTGTGTGTGTGAGCATATTTATTTATGTGTGTGTATGTGTATAAATGTGTATGTGTGCATGTGTGTGCGTGCGTGCGTGCGTGCGTGCGTGCGTGCGTGAGTGAGTGCGTGCGTGCGTGAGAGTGCGTGCATGTGTGTGCGTGCGTGTGCGCGCATGTGTGTGTTGGGCATGCTTATGTGTGTGTGTGTGTGTGCATGCATGTGTGTGTTGCTTGTTTATGTATAATATATGAGTGTGTGCATGCATGTGTGTTTTTGTGTGTATGTGTGCAAGTGTCAGAGTGTGTGAGTGCACATGTGTGTGTATGTAAACATCTTGGAGATACATGCATGTATGTGTGTGAGTCTGTGTTCGTGAGAGTAAGTGTGTGTGTGTATGTGAGTGAGTGTGTGTGTGTGTGTGTGTGTGTGTGTGTGTGTGTGTGTGTGTGTGGTGTGTGTGTGTGTGTGTGTGTGTGTGAGAGCGAGAGAGAGAGAGAGAAAGAAAGTGTGTTTGTGCATGTATGCGTGCATACCTGCATCTATGCCATGTGGTGTGTTGTGTGTGTGTGTGTGTGTGTGCGTGTGTGTGTGTGTGGTGTGTGTGTGTGCATTCGAGCATTCATGTAAAATAATTTGTGTTGATAGCTGTCTAAACATTCACAAAATTGTCACTGTACTGTATTGGCAGCCCTGTTAATTTTTTTGTCATTTAGTATAATTAGTTTACAACAATGTTGCAGTTCAATATGTCTGAAAAAATTGTTATAAGCATAAAATAAAATAAAAATGGCTCCCATTGTCATTTAGTATGCGAGCACTCAGTATATTCTATAAATCATGATAATAAGCATGGACTGAACTGAAATGATTTTTTTGTTTTTCATATATATTTTTTTCAGCCCTGAAGGTTTCCTTTACATCGACATCATGGACATTTAAACTCTCTGACAAGATGGAAGCTTTCAAAGGGAGTGTAATCCCATGCTCCTGGGCAGAGTCATCTGGGGCAAAGGAGCCAAGGGAAGACTGTTCTCACCGACTGCAGGTTTGTATTTGTTAATAATTCAGTGACTAACAAGTTTCACAACTTGCGGGGAAAAAGATCAGTCTTGCAAATCTGATGCTGCTGATGACAATTCGTTAAAACCCGCATACTCCCACAGCCGATTAACAGCACATAATTAGGCCTCTGGAAATCTGATAATATGTAGTCTTACCCCTTCCATGGTTTTTCCTGGACATGTTACTTTAGCTTCAATGGGAACTTATATTCTTATGTGTTCTGTATGATCCAAAACACTAAGTAGTGAGAGGCAGAAGAATCCTGATCTGTGCAGATTCAAACTACTGACTCGGGGATAATAATGCTTCTTACACAAGTGCATTTACCCACTGGGTCTTTTTCTATGTTCAAAGGAATTAAGCCTGAGCATACAAAAGAGCATAGGAGCATAACGCTATCACGGATTTCAACATCAAACATTCAATACACAATGAGCTCATTTGAGGCTCCCCACATATTATTCTTCAAGAGCACCTCTAGCTTCAAATTTCAAAGGACAAGTTGCCTGCGCTCTGTAGTTTTTGACTGAAGTGTGTGTGTGTGTGTGTGTGTGTGTGTGTGTGTGTGTGTGTGTGTGTGTGTTGTGTGTGTGTGTCGCACTCAGTGTAGAGCAACAAAACTGCAGCAATAGCCAGCAGCAAACTGAGTCCAGAGTTCCCACCTTATGTGGGTGTGGGGTTGGTTGACTCACATCCTAACTGTACAGCTAGCCATGCCCACTGGCAACAAAAATAAATCTAGGTTAAGCTTGAAATGAAAAGTGTGAACTACCTGCTTGGCATGTCACTGCATGTTGATTGATTCCACTGCATGTATCAAGAATATTGTTACTGATCCACCTTTACACATAAGTCTTTCAAAAGTCATTCTACTGGATTTGAACTATAGCTCTTGATTCCAAAGCATGCACTTCAAACATTTCTACGGATTCCACTGTATGTATGAAAAACTGTTAAAGCACAGACACAATAAAAGAGCCATGTTATGGAACTTTATAATCAAAATGGACATATTTGGGAGTCCATTATCTGTGCCTTTCTTTCTCTTCAAAAATTACTTCTAGAATGCTGAATAATACACTTTAAATGCAACTGTCATACTGTATACTCAAGTCTGTAAGTTACATGCATGAACTTGTGTACATGTGTGTATGGGTGGGGATGTAGGATGGGTGGGATGGGGTGGGGTGGGAGGCGCAATGGGTAGAGAGTGAGCTACCCTGTTCACTTTTCGAAGGGACATCTTTGTCAACATCATGTTTCTACTACAGTATTATTAGTTATAACTTTGCTGAATCTCCTCTTTCTTCTTCACTTCTTTGAGCTGACTGTAGTGTCATCTTGATTTGCATAATCTGTAAATCTAGGGCCTTGATAAATTAACAAGCTTTCAAATTACTTCAAATCTACAAGAAAAAAAAAAGTTTCTTATGCAGGAATGACAGGAAAATTCTCCTCAAAAGACCTACCTGGCATGTATTCCATGAAAATAAAGTGCTTTTTTCCTCTCCATTTTCCCATTGGAGATTAAAAGAAGTTTTGATGGGGCCATCCTCTACAAGTGTGTGTGTGTGTGTGTGTGTGTGTGTGTGTGTGTGTGTGTGTGTGTGTGTGTGTGTGTGTGTACATGCATGCTGTATGTGTCAGTGTTGTGTGTGTGTGTGTGTGTGGTGTGTGTGTGTGTGTGTGTGTGTGTGTGTGGAGACTGTGACTGCAAATGTTTGTGCATGTTAATTTTTGTAACTAATTCTTTATTTTTACATTTACAATATTTCTTGTCTTCAAAAGTACGTTGAAATGTAGTGTGAAATGCTGAGTTTTAGTGCTCTGGGATGGCTGTATAATATTTTTGTAAGATGTTTTATTGTAACTTTAAATTTAACATTGAACAACTTAAAATGAGAAACTGTTACTGACGAAAATGTGTGTGGACATGCATGTGTGTGTAGACAAGTAGACATACTGCATGGTGGAGCATCATGCAACACATGATACATGCAATACTCCTGATGTACTGTCTGATCGCATGTTCATGTGTCCTTTTTTTTCTATCAATGTTTTGCATCATGCACATGACTGTTTAATGATTCAGCCTGCTAGTGCCTGAAGTCCAAATCAGAAAACAAATTGTATAATGTAATACCATTCCTTCTAAAACAACTGTACCCTGTAAACTCACAGTCTGGAACAAAACCAAATGCTGTTGTTAGCCCAAGTTCATTTTGGGATTATGAAATAAAGCTTAAAACCTTCTTCAGGCTAAATTGGTAGCTTACTATATGTATTTTTGGCATCATGAACTTAAGAATAATAAATCATGCTGCATAAGATTCAAAATGAGTAAATTTAAAGAAGCTTTAAAGGGTTTCCTTACTCTCTTTCATATGCTCCTTACAGGGTTATTTTATTCTCTTCCCTTTTTTTTTTCTTTAAAACTTAAAACAAAATGACTTGTGAATACAAATACTTAGATCTAGTCAATGATGGGGAACAGGAACTCGAAATCAAACAACCCTGCTCAAATACAAAAGATACTATTACTAGTTCTCGTCGTCTACAATGAGGTCGGCGACCCTCCCTCTAAAGTACATCATCAGCTGAGACTATGCGTCGGTGACTTCCCATTTTAAAGCACGCATGATCAGCAGACCGAATCAAATTTAATTACCAAGTTGACTTCTCTTTGAGTCTTATTATTATCAATAGCCTAGCCTATACGTCAAGCTTTTCAAGAGTTTTATGCACTTTTCTAACGTGGATAGTCATTTGACGTCTGTTGCATGTTTTATAGCAACTCGCATGTCTTTTTTTTTTTTTCGGTGGGCAAAAATCGCAAAGCTACTGCTCAGCTTTCAATTCTACAAAACTCCAAGCACTTCAGCGCCAACGCTACAGTAACTGTCAACAGACTCAAAGCAGACGACGTTAACGCCCCGAGTTCAAACAAACCCAAATACATATGCAAGAACCAAATAATTGCAAACTAAAATGGACCTTGCATTAAAGCTTGCAAAGAAAAGCAGAAAGAGAAGAATTACTTACCATAACCATCTTTTACAACGTGAGTTTCGTCAGCGCTTCCTAGCGCGTATTCTTCTTCTCTTCCCCGTGGCGCCATGTTTGTTGTGAAACCTTTGGTCGAAGGTCGCAGCTGCAAAAGAGGCCAAATCGCTCTTACACTTACGCAGGCTCGGCCTTCGGGGAAACATCAGGAATAGACAAAATTTTGAGCACAGATATATAACATGATCCTACAGTAGTTTCTTTGCACGATGAATTCTGTATGCACGCATAGGTCATTTCTTCTCCTTCACCTCCTACTCCCTCTTCTACTTACGATCTTTATTAGTTGCTCATACGTTGGAGCATAACAGCGAATTCATTCATATCAAATCACAAAAAGCATAGCTGGTTCAGGAGTGTGCCAGATATAAACAACAGCAATCATCATCATCATCATCATCATCCGGCGAAAATCACACGGGCGCGCGCACCCCCCTCCCCACCCACCCACAACAAAGCCACAAATCTTCTACAACTCTCTCTCTCTCTCTCCTCTCTCTCCCCCCCCCCCCCCCCCCCCCCCCCTCGCTCTCAATAAATGTTGCTAATGCAAAAAACTTTCGTCGGGTTTAGCACCACAAACCGCCTAGCAGATATGACAGCACAGAGCACACAGAACAAACAAGGAAACATCCCCTTGTTTGTTCTGTGTGCTGTATGCCGTCTTATCTTCTGTGTGCTCTGTGCTGTCATATCTGCTAGGCGATTCGGTGTCGTAGCAGCATTCCTTTGGAGTTATGGGCGTGTACTTATTTTCTTACGGAGCAAGAGTTACCCCACTTGTTTGTTGTCTTAATTTTTAAAGAATTTTTTTTAAAGCCCTCTGCGTGCCTACACCCTATGTAAACACAGCACAGGCTTCCAAGGGTGGTGCAGCATTGCTCCCAGTTGGCTGGTTTGGCGGTTGAGAACAGTAGGTCTACTTCTGTGGGTGTCACTGGCACTTTCAGGTGCATATTTTTTTTCTATAACAGCATCCCCATCACTACCCCCTGGTTCCTAGGTCAGCTGTGACCATTATTTCTATATAGGCCTGCACTGGATGTGCTTAATTCACCATTATCGTTACCATCATCATCGCCACTAACAATGTTGCCACTAGTTCGACAATCCTCTAAGTCTAACCCCTCTCCTTTCTCCCCTTCTGTCTGTATAGCCACTATGAACACCGCGATGACTATCGTCATATAATTACGGAATTTGTAGTAATCTTCTCTTTACTATTTTTAGATATCATCATCATCATCATCATCACATTAGATCTAGTTGCAAAGTGAGGCGACTGTAGGCGGAAATCAAAACAAATCTTAAAAATGTAAGCTTAATTAATAGCGCACCGCAAAAACAAAAACAAAAACAAACAAAACAAAACAAAAAAGAAAAAAGAAAACGTAGAGAAACGAATCACAAGACAAATGTCTTGTGATTCGTTTGTCTACATCCTTTTGTTGTTGTTGTTGTTGTTGGCGGTGCGCTATTAATTACATTTAAAATCATCATCATCATCATCATTATTATTATCATTATTGTTATAATTATTATTATTATTATTGTTATTATTATTATTATTATTATTATATTATTATTATCATCATCTCCACGAGGTGCTGGCATCCCAGGAGCCCAGGAGAGAATCTTCCCGGGTCCTGAGGAGTTTCAGTGCCCGGACCAACCGACTGAGGAACTCCTTCCTGCCATCTGCCGTACGCCTCTTCAATGAGAGAGTTAATGAGAGAAGGGAGAATGTGTGCCTTATGTTTTCGGTTTAAATTCTGACCCCTGTGGCGTGCTTGCGTGTGTGCCTCTGAGTGTGTGTGTGTGTGTGTGTGTGTGTGTGTGTGTGTGTGTGTGTGTGTGTGTGTGTGTGTGTGTTTGTGTGTGTGTGTGTGTGTGTGTGGGGGGGGGGGGGGGTATGTGCGTGTATGCATGCATGTGTGCATAGGTGTGTATGTTGCCCCCCCCCTCTCACCCTCTCACCCCCCCCCTACTAAGTATTTTAAGTCCTGTTTTACAGTGTGTGTGTGTGTGTGTGTGTGTGTGTGTGTGTGTGTGTGTGTGTGTGTGAGTGTGTGTGGTGTGTGCGTGTGCGCTGCGCTTGCGCTGTGTGTGTGTGTGTGTGTGTGTGTGTGTGTGTGTGTGTGTGTGTGTGTGTGTGTGTGTGTGTCTGTGTGTGTGTGTGTGTGCGTGTGTGTGAATTTGATGGACCACCCCCTTGAAGCTATCTTTTACTTTTCTATCCATGAATTATATGAATCATATGATTTGACTTTGATTGTCTTCTTTTACTGTTTTGATATTATACATTTAGTGATGTCATTGCATGGTATGTGTGTATGTATATATATGTATATATATATATGTATGTATGTGTATGTGTGTATGCATGTGTATATATATATATATATATATATTTATATTATATATATATATTTGTATATGTGTGTGTATATATATGTGTATATATGTATGTGTATGTATATGTATGTATGTGTGTGTATGTATGTGTATATGTATATATGTGTATATGTGTATATGTGTGTATATGTGTATGTGTATATATGTATGTGTGTGTTTATATGTATGTATATGTATATATATATATGTGTGTGTGTGTGTGTGTGTGTGAAGGACCCCCCCCCCCCCCCCATCCAAGCCATTTTTACTACAAGATAAGATAATGTTGCTTATAGCCCAGCCGACCGCAAAGGGCAACATCAGGGCTATCACCACGTTATTTTTACTACAAATATCTTTATTTGATTGTATTATTTTTACTGTTTATACAATCATACTTTTTGTGATATAATTTCCTGGCATTGAAATTTTGTGCTCTTTTATTCCATACTTGGTTTAATAGAGAATGATATGTTTTTTTTTTATAGTTAAATGTTCATACAAGTCTGTTTTTCAATTTTCACACCCTATGAATTATCTCCCTTCAGTCCTCTCTCTCTACTCTCTCTCTCTCTCTCTCTCTCTCTCTCTCTCTCTCTCTCTCTCTCTCTCTCTCTCTCTCCTCTCTCTCTCTCTCACCCAACTTCAAACATCTTACTTAGCAGTAAATCTTTTATTCCTGATTTGTATTTAACTCTGCAGGTTACTTTTACAGTTTACGTAATTATACATTTTGCAATATTATTGATCTTTTGAATGGTGCTATTGTTTTTGTTTTCTTTCTTTTTTTATACTTAACTTCGAGCTTATCTTGGAGCATTCTGTTTTACAGTTGGAGTGTTTATTTAAGTGTTGTTATAATATTGCATATGTGATGGTGGTTTGTGGTGGTGATGTGTGCACCTGTGTGTGTGTGTGTGTGTGTGTGTGTGTGTGTGTGTGTGTGTGTGTGTGTGTGTGTGTGTGTGTGTGTTTGTGTGTATGACACTGTTTTGGCGGGGTGTGTGTGTGTGATTCTGTATTGGTGTGGTGTGTGTGTGTAACTGGGGGGTGGGGGGTGGGGGAGAGGGTGGTAGGATGTGTGTGTGCATGTGTTAATATTTATATATATAGAGAGTGACACAAGATGGATAAATGAATTGACAAGGAATGACTGAGCACAGTGCAAAGAGTGGAATATTTTTAATGATATACTAGTTTATAAGTTGTTGCAATATGTGAATTTTGATAATGGCACCACAAACAAATTTTCCTTGTATTCTATGAGGACAAATAAAATATCGTGAGTATTATTTCATCTCCTTCCTGCGTCCTTCCCAATGGCCTTCTTTTCATTCAACGTCCACTTTGCACCCAATTTGAGAAGATAAGCGATTGCTCGTTCATCGTTTTCATTGTCCTGAATATTGTACATCCTGGCCTGAGGAAGACCAAAGAGGTCGAAAAGCGTTGTGTTTTGTCATGTCCCTTTTGCTAGCTGACAGTGAAGGATTTAATGTTTATAGTTCAACGTCGTCCTTTTCATATATTTACCAAACCAAACTATTCAGCTTGCTGGTTTTTTTTCGGTAAGCCAATAGACAGTCATGATGAAGCCATTCACATATTAAGATAAAGGTGGTGAACGAGGTTCAAATCGCGTCATGATATACTACCCAACAAAAACAAGTTGTTTCAATTTTAGTCCAGGGCTATCATTATCGACGCGCATTTATTAATCGCTGTTGTATATTATTAATCATGAATACTAAAATAGCCCTATCCTCGGCTAGAGACCAAGCTTTAAGCGCTTTGAAATCCACACTGACTTACACAATGGCTGCCTACCTGGTAGTGCCACTGAAGATTTAGATTAAGATTAAAATTATTAGTCCCTAACAGATCAGAGGTTAATGTCCGGTAACTGTTACCAGTATTCAAGACTGACCACGTATTCAACTCCAATTCTTCAATTCCTTCAATTCAATCAATCGTTTCTCTTCAATATCGTTCACTCATTTCCTTTACTTCCTTCATTCTTTCCATTTCTCACGCAGGGTGCATGCTATGTGTAACGTGTCGTCCATACCAACGGCCAAACTGGCCTTCTCTTCCGAAAGTTGGTGATGGGATTTTACGAGTGTGCAAGATGTTGTGCGTGCGTTCACACACACGGAACCTCGGTTTATAGTCTCATTCGAAGGACTGTATGGGAAATGGAGACAGAACCGATGTTAACTGCCAGGGAAAAATCTCCCTTACTGAAACGACCCGGCGGAGATTCGAACCCGCAACCCCAGGATCACCAAGATTACGAGTCCGGCGCTCTGCCACTGAGCTGTTCCGGCCCCCGCATGTGTAGAAAACAGCTTCAGCCATTGTATTTCCCTAGTTCCAGTCTCTGACCTGCCAGTACCCGGTCTGGCACCAAGCTCACTGTCAATAGGTTGCGAGCTCGAATCTCAGCTGCCCCAATATATTAAAACAGCATTCTTTCCACTCGGCATCTCAGCGTGTTTGTCGTTCTGGTGGTGTTCGATTAGTGCCAGTGTAAACAGGATCCTTTCTCCCATTCTCCTCATGGATAGTAGTCGTTGTCTGCAATAACATCTGTCGTGGGTGTGAATGTTTAACCTCAGTTTTAACGGAATTGCCATCAGCTGATGCTGTCCCTGCCACTGGGGATTCCACATTGAGACGATCACCGCAAAAGCCAGCAAAACCCTCGGCTTCCTTAGTCGAAACCTCAAAATCGGAAACAAGAAGATGAAAGAAACTGCACACAAAACCCTTGTTCGACCGATTGTTGAGTACGCGTCATGCGTTTGGGACCCCCACACCAGAAACGAGATCCAGGAGCTAACGGCTATAACGACCCATAACGTGTTTTTTTTAGGTTTTTTTTTTTAATGGAATATCTCAGAAAGTACGTGGCCGAGTACGTTTATATGCTTTGCATCTTGTTATTCTTTTCTTTTCTTTCTTCTTTTTTTTTGTTTTTGTTTTTGTTTTTGTTTGTTTTGCTTTGTTTGTTTGTTTGTTCAGGTGGCCGTTTTCTGAAAGTAGAGTAAATGACGGGCCAGGGCTGGATGCCATGGGGAATTGCTCTTCATGCACAGTAGCTCGACAGGCCTGGAGCAGATACCTGAAAGAGACTGGCCCTCTCTCTCTCTCTCTCTCTCTCTCTCTCTCTCTCTCTCTCTCTCTCTTCTTCTCTCTCTCTCTTTCTCTCTCTCTCTCTCTCTCTCTCTCTCTCTCTCTCTCTCTCTCTCTCTCTCTCTCTCTCTCTTCTTTGTGCAGTGTTTTCTTTCATATATTTGTATACCTTTCCTTGTTTGAGGGCTGGATGAAAAAAGCCACTAAATTTATTCCTTTCCCTCAATAAACAACATTTCGTTCGTTTTCTCTCTCTCTCTCTCTCTCTCTCTCTCTCTTCTCTCTCTCTTCTCTCTCTCTCTCTCTCTCTCTCTCTCTCTCTCTCTCTCTCTCTCATTCACATATGTTCAAAGAGTTACGTTCAGTCGGCAAGCCCCAAAGAAAGGCCAGTCATTTGTCAGTGTTTCTGCTCTCGTTCCGAATTATCTGTCATGGATTTTCACCCATGGAACCATCGTTACCAATGTTACGTGACAGATCTGCTGCTACTTTGTTTGTTTGTTTCTTCGTTTTGAAGGGCTTTGTTTACTCGTTTGTTTGGTTGATTGGTTTGAGTTTTTAGGGATTGGGGATTGGGGGTGGGGGGGGGGGGGGGGGGGGGGGGGGGGGGAAGATGTCTTCATTGACTTTTGGTGATGAAAATCATGTCGGGTTCTAGGCCACTTGCTGACGATTGTCTGTACTTTCTGTACATTGACGTGATAACCAATTTTCTATATTTTCACTTTTGGTTTTGATTTTCATCCCTCTACCCCCTTCACCTTGTCTCCTCGTCACCCATTGGCCACTCCCCTCAGACCTTCATCCCACCTTCTCTGTTCTCTCTCTTTCTCTGTCTCTGTCTCTGTCTGTCTTCTCTGTCTCTGTCTCTCTCTCTCTTCTCTCTCTCTCTCTCTCTCTCTCTCTCGCATGCCGTAAATACCCTTATGACGTCAAAAGGTTGCGCTTTCAATGAAAGTTTTAAGCTTATCCATTGATCAAATATTCAGATTTTTTTGGGACAAAGTGTACTTACCTCTGTATTTTGAATCACACTAAAATATGATTTATGACTTGGTTCAAGGTTCGTTTCACCATGAAGAAATACAGTCAGCAGGGACAATAGCTCTTGCGCCCATTGCGAAACTGTTCAAAACGCTTTAACCCCTTGGCCATTGAGGTCCCACATCACCCATTTTGAAACTGTTCAAAACGCTTTAACCCCTTGGCCATTGAGGTCCCGCACCACCCATTGCGAAACTGTTCAAAACGCTTTAACCCCTTGGCCATTGAGGTCCTACACCGCCCATTGTGAAACTGTTCAAAACGCTTTAACCCCTTGGCCATTGAGGTCCCCCACCACCCATTCGTTTGGCACACACGCAGACGAGAAACACGCGGGGAAGTTTCCATGTTTGTTCGGTGTAGGCCCTTTTCTTGCCTGTCTGTGTGCAAGATGAACGAGAGTACCGCAAACAGCATTGGTTGGAACCTGAATGGCCTGTCTAATGCCGATTGTGAAATCCATTCATCCGGCATGTTTTCAGACAAGAGTCCTACAGAAAAGTTTCCTTCTTGTACCCTGCTCTCATCTGCGTGTATGCTACATGAATGGGTAGCGTAAGCAGTATCGGTGGCTTGAAATTCTTCAGATCAATGCTTCTTATGGTATCCAGTCACCACCAACACACACACACACACACACACACCACACACACACACACACACACACACACAACACACACACACACACACACGCACGCACGCACGCACGCACGCACGCACCTAGCAATACTGTTTGTGGTACCCAGTCACCGAGCGCACACATTCCAAATCAACACTGTTCGTTACAACCATTCACCTAGTACACACACACACACACACACACACACACACACACACACACACACACACACACACACACACACACACTCACAGCAAATGTTACTTCTGGTACCTACCTGCCCATCTAGTACACACTCCAAACCAGCTCTGTTCCATCTATTTAGTACACACTTTCCAAATAAATAGCGATTGCGCTACCAGTCCACCTGGCACACACACACACACACACACACACACACACACACACACACACACACACACACACACACACACACACACACATTCTAGACCAAAGCTGCTCACGGTGCCCGTGCACATAGCACACACATTCCAAGCCAGTGTTGAAGCACACGTACTCGAAAACAATGATGTTTGCTCAATCCATTCACCTGACACTCCAGGCGACGAGCGGAACCTAACATATCCCTTCTCACTTGTGAACCATGGGAGCGAAAGTGGCAGTCCATGTGTGGTGGTTCCTGTCCCCACTTCGCTGAAGTTTTGACTTTCACGTCGTTTTGCAGCATGGATTACTGAGGACTGCTGAGCAGGGTACGTGTTGGTGTCTACCTCTGTTCGATATAGCAATCAAAAGTGTACATCTTGGTACTTCTCAGTGTGGTGTGTGTGTGTGTGTGTGTGTGTGTGTTGTGTGTGTGTGTGTGTGTGTGTGTGTGTGTGTTGTGTGTGTGTGTGTGTGTGTGGTGTGGTGCGTGGTGTGGCGTGTTGTGTGTGTGTGAGACGTCGTCGTTGGTCTTCTTCTTCTTCTTCTTCTCTCCTCTCCTCCTCCTTCTTCTTCTTCTTCTTCTTTTTCTTTTTCTTTTCTTCTTCTTCTTCTCCTCTTCTTTTTTTTGTCTTCTTCGTCTTCTTCTTCTTCTTCCTTCTCCTCCTCTCTCCTCCTCCCCCTCCTCCTCTCCCCCCCTCCTCTTTTCTTCTTCTTCTTCTTCTTCTATATAACACACCTCCTATTGTCTATTTTTTGATGGGGTGGAAGGAAACGACGTTTGATGATTTATCGTATATTGCCAATTTTTGCTGTCTTTTTATATGATAATTATATGGACGTTGCTAATATAGACTGCAGCATAATCAGATTCTATCCTCTTTATAACTGAACGATATGCATTCTGCGGAATCAAATGTGTTGTGACTCCTCTTCACCTTTGTTATGTCGGTATTTGGTTAATGTAGTATATGTATGGATGTGCGCTCATGTTTTTTCTGTGGAAGACACAAGAAGAGGAGAGAGAGAGAGAGAGAGGAGAG
>CM031625.1:21101013-21106013 GCA_018398815.1 Conus ventricosus | reverse complement strand
AACAAACTCAGTTTAAACAGTGAAGGATGTCTGTAATATTTCGGCTGAATTAACGTTATGCGTATGGTCTAAGAGCTGGGCAACAGAGAACAAAATGCACCTCATTTTTTTCGCTTTCAGTAGGCTACATAAGGGACAAATTCAACCGCTGGGCATGAATGTTTTGTATCGTTAGCGTTGTATGCCAACTAAGAAATTCCAAGCCTAAATCTAGTCGTAATTTATTTTCGATGCATATCAATAGCTAAATGTAAATAAGGTTTTAAACTGTGGTCACTGCAAAAAAAAAAAAAAAAAAAAAAAAAAAAAGAAGAAAAGCTCTGTACAAGCTGAATTATCACAAGTTTGGATATGATTGGACCAAGTTTACCACTACAGTCAATAAGCCTTTGCTTGAAACCACGTTTAAACCCATGAACGTTTCCAGACATTGACTTGCCCAAACGAAACCAAATCGGTATTTAAACAAGCATTAGCGAACATTTGTACACAATTTTCTTTCCTCTTGCATCCAGTAAGCTTTACGTGGAATCCTAAGGAGGAGAGAGAGAGAGAGAGAGAGAGGAGAGAGAGAGAGGAGGAGAGAGAGGAGGAGAGGAGAGAGGAGAGTCCGCAACAATATAAATAACCATAGAGTACTTTACAATTTATCCATCAATACTTTTCCAGTGCTATTTGATGCTAGTTAAGAAGAACATGATTTTATAGGAGGTAAATTTTTCATGCTGTTCCTGCATTGAAAAGCACATTCATCAGCGAAGAAGAAGAAGTGTATCAAAACAGTTTCTTCATCTTAGCGTTAGCCTGGAGAGGTGAGCAGGTTGAAAGGCTTCCCATCCACGCTGCATTTGATGGGCTGACACCGTGGTCACTGTCACTGACGGTGTCATGTCACTGTGAGAGGGAACATCATGTGGAGAGAGTTTGGAGCGAGCACGCATCCCTGCTTGACGTCGTTTGAGGCTGGAAGGGCATCAGCACCATGTACATCAACATGACCACCACTACCATGTGTAGTGTAATGAATTGTATCAAAGAAAGAAAAAAAAAAAAAGCGATCTTCTCCGCATCGTGCGCGCGCGCGTGTTTGTGTGTGTATGTGTGTGTGTGTGTGTGTGTGTGTGTGTGTGATTGTGGTGCGTGGGTGCGCGCGCGTGTGTGTGTGTGTGCACACTCACTCGCGTGACAGCACACGTACCACGTCCCAAATGGGACGCAACTCTGAGTATCTTTGGTTTCCTGGCTGCCATGCTCACCTTGTGCTTTGATTGTTTCCCTTGCTCAAATGTTCTGGCTAAGCATTGTTGTTGTGTTCGTCTTTTCGATACCGCTGTCACTACGTGGAGTATTTTCGTGTGTTCGTAACACCAGAATAAAATACAATTCTGTCGGACTGATGACGTAATGGTGTGTCATTTAAGACCAAGCTGCATTGTTTATTCTCTCTGCTTGAATGGCTTCAAAAAAATATTCCATTGCCTCACAGCTTTACCAACCATTCACATCTCCGCGAGGAGAGAGAGAGAGAGAGAGGAGAGAGAGAGAGAGAGGAAACAATGTTTACTCGCTCAAGACATCTTGGGAACATTTTTTTTTTCTTTCATTTTGTGGTGAGACAAAACCTTCGTCCGCTCTCCTGTTCATTATCATTCCATCTACTACTCCCGCCCTCTTAATTCAGTGCGTGAAGTACGCTGGAGGTATTCTGTCTGTTTTATTTAAAGAACTCTATGACAAGGTGAGATTCAGAATAGCCATATATGTACACAGAGGTATCGGTATACTAATATTGATGAAGACGTTAAGATGTGCCCACTGTGTAAGAATGCCAAAGATGCTGAACAACATTTTTTGTTGTTGTGGTGTCCTGCCTTCCAAGATTTGCGAAATAATTTACCCCCCCCCCCCAACACCTAAAAAAAACCCATGTCTGTTTATTGTTGTATTGCTCATGGCAAATCGAAATAGAATATTATTGAGGAACGTTTGCATATATTTGTATAGAACATTTACCGATGCACTGTATTACTCAGCTTAAGTGGTGTTGCATTACGTAATCAGGATGGATTAATGCTCAGCTATCACGTTGTGTTATATATTGTCTAATCATTCATTGTTTAGTCAAAAGTGCATTGTAAGGGTATTGTACCCTCTTCAGAAAGGGCCATGGCCTTTACTGAATAAACTTCGCTCTCTCTCTCTCTCTCTCTCTCTCTCTCTCTCTCTCTCTCTCTGTCTTCCACAGAAACGTAAGCGCACATTCATACATATACTACATTAACCAAATACCAAAATACAAAGGTGAAGTCACAACACAAGTCACAACACATTTTATTCCGCAGAATGCATATCGTTCAGTTATAAAGAGGATAGAATCTGATTATGCTGCATATCCTGATTATGCTGCAGTCTGCGTTAGCAACGTCCATATATCATTATATAAAAAGACAGCAAAAATTGGCAATATACAATAAATCATCAACGTCGTATCCCACCACCCCATCAAAAATAGACAATAGGAGGTGTATACATACGTACTGTCTCCGTACAAAATAGATATCAGAAAAAGACATGTGAAAGAACGAATTAAAGGACACATATTGAAACGTCGACAGTTTATCCATTTTGATCGTAAACACGTGATATGTAACATTAAAATGTGATATGTCGTATAGAGAGAGAGAGAGAGAGAGAGAGAGAGAGAGGGAGAGAGAGAGAGAGAGAGAGAGAGAATGATCGCGATACCTTGCAGTAAAGAATTTCATGGACGGAAATTTTTCCTTATCACACACACACACACACACACACAAACACACACACAACACACACACAGATACACACACACACACACACTCACACACGCGCGCGCGCGTGGGGAAGACTCTTCTCCCGTTGTAACAATACTATTCATCCGCTCTTCCTTTCCTCGTAAACTTTGTAACAGACTGTCACTCAATGTTGAAATCTTAATTTTTTTTCTCTCTCTGTCTCATTCTTACACACAGGCATACGTATACAGAAACACTGACATCATCACCCACTGCAAAACAAAACAAAACGTCACTAGAAATAACATTCTCCACTCCTCCCACAAAATGAAACCGCAGAGATATCCACTTCATCTAAACAAACACACACATGTAGACACACATGGATGGGCGCTCGCACACACACACACACACACACACACACACACACACACACACACACACACCACACACACACACAAAACACACACGTGCTCGTGCTGTGCATATATCAAAGCATGATAACATACGGATCTTCATATTACACGTTGTCAAAGCAAACAGTCGCACAAAGAGATTCGCAAGCTCTTTTCATATCCCCTCCATATCGCCTGATATCGCTTCATGTGGAATGATATTAATTGAAGAAGAAGAAGAAGAAGAAGAAGAAGAGGTGAGGAGGAGGAGGAGAAGAAGAAGGAGGAGGAGGAGGAGGAAGAAGAAGAAGAAGAAGAAGACCAACGACGACGTCTCAAGCACAACACACACACACACACACACACACACACACACACACACACTGAGAAGTACCAAGATGTACACTTTTGATTGCTATATCGAACTGAGGTAGACACCAACACGTACCCTGCTCAGCAGTCCTCGGTAATCCATGCTGCAAAACAACGTGAAAGTCAAAACTTCAGCGAAGTGGGGACAGGAACCACCACACATGGACTGCCACTTTCGCTCCCATAGTTCACAAGTGAGAAGGGATATGTTAGGTTCCGCTCGTCGCCTGGAGTGTCAGGTGAATGGATTGAGCAAACATCATTGTCTTCGAGTACGTGTGCTTCAACACTGGCTTGGAATGTGTGTGCTATGTGCACGGGCACCGTGAGCAGCTTTGGTCTGGAATGTGTGTGTGTGGTGTGGTGTGTGTGTGTGTGTGTGTGTGTGTGTGTGTGTGTGTGTGCCAGATGAATTGGTAGCGCAATCGCTATTTATTTGGAAAGTGTGTGCTAAATAGATGGAACAGAGCTGGTTTGGAGTGTGTACTAGATGGACAGGTAGGTACCAGAAGTAACATTGGCTGTGAGTGTGTGTGTGTGTGTGTGTACTAGGTGAATGGTTGTAACGAACAGTGTTG
This sequence comes from Conus ventricosus, assembly GCA_018398815.1. NCBI lineage: Eukaryota > Metazoa > Mollusca > Gastropoda > Neogastropoda > Conidae > Conus > Conus ventricosus. The sequence continues at coordinate 21,101,900 of CM031625.1, read as the reverse complement.
ATCTGGAGTGTGTGCGCTCGGTGACTAGGCACCACAGTGTTGCTAGGTGCGTGCGTGCGTGAGCATATATTATATGTGTGTGTGTGTGTGTGTGTGTGTGTGTGTGTGTGTGTGTGTGTGTGTGTGTGTGTTGGGTGACTGGATACCATCAGAAGCATTGATCTGAAGAATATCAAGCCCCGATACTGCTTACGCTACCCATTCCTGTAGCATACACACAGATGAGAGCAGGGTACAACGAGGAAACTTTCCTGTGGGACTCTTGCCTGAAAACATGCCGGATGAATGGATTTCACAATCGGCATCAGACGGGACATTCAGGTTCCAACCAATGCTGTTTGCGGTACTCGTTCATCTTGCACACACACAGGCAAGAGAACATCGACACTTCCCGCGTGTTTCTTGTCTGCGTGTGTGCCAAACGAATGGGTGGTGCGGGACCTCAATGGCTAAGGGGTTAAAGCGTTTTGAACAGTTTCACAATGGGTGGTGGGGGACCTCAATGGCCAAGGGGTTAAAGCGTTTTGAACAGTTTCACAATGGGTGGTGCGGGACCTCAATGGCCAAGGGGTTAAAGCGTTTTGAACAGTTTCGCAATGGGTGGTGCGGGACCTCAATGGCCAAGGGGTTATAGCGTTTTGAACAGTTTCACAATGGGTGGTGCGGGACCTCAATGGCCAAGGGGTTAAAGCGTTTTGAACAGTTTCGCAATGGGCGCAAGAGCTATTGTCCATGCTGACTGTATTTCTTCATGGTGAAACGAACCTTGAACCAAGTCATAAATCAAATTTTAGTGTGATTCAAAATACAGACGTAAGTACACTACGTAAAAAAACCCTGAACATTTTATCAATGGATAAGCTTAAAACTTTCATTGAACGCGCAAC
>CM031625.1:21096013-21098513 GCA_018398815.1 Conus ventricosus | reverse complement strand
GTAATTCAGATACTAAACATACTCAGATCAAATCCTTCGTCCTTTGGAATGTATATAATGATACGAAGTTGAAGTATTTCTTTAAAGATTGTCGTCATCATCACAGATGTTTCTTCGGTATTAACACTATTAATGCAGTGTGTTTCTGCTTGACAGTCTGTATTGTTCGTGCACCGCACATCGCACTGCCATTTCTATTGCCTATGCATTGAAACCATCTTAAAATAACTTTCATTTTTCTCTAATCTCTTCCCACTGTGACGTGTGTGTGTGTGTTGTGTGGTGTGTGTGTGTGTGTGTGTGTGGTGTGTGCGTGCGTGCGTGCGTGCGTGCGGCGCGCGCGCGCACACACGCGCAATCAGCATAATTTATGGTTCCTTTGACAGTCAGCATGTTTCAGTCAGTCAGACAACGCGTGTTCGTGTCTTCCTCTTCATTTCTTCTTGGCCCCCTGTTCGGAGCGGTCAGGCTTGACTCCTTGTTCTTCTTGCCCAGGATGCTCATGAGTCCCTTGCTCATGTAGTACGGCTTCTCCGGGCTGCCGTCGTTCATCTCCAGGTCCTCCACTGCAACCCCGTCATCACCACACGTACACACATCATGACGTCAGCAAGGGATCTGGGATGGGTTACGTGGTGGTTGGATAATGAAGAGGGTAAAACACTACTGCTAGGTTTTACTGGTACTAAATCCTATTCATTCGGATTTGCATTTAAAACACAAAACGGCAACTTTAAAGAAAAAGATGTCATTTCCGCAAGACAACACGAACGGGTTACTGGACAAAACACGATGCATTTCAACCTCATGGGTCTCTTCAGGCAAAAACAAACAACACATAGGACAATGAAAACGAAGAACGAGCAGTCACTAATCTTCTCATATTCGGCGTAATATTCGTTGTTGAATTCAACCATTTTGCGCCATTTGAATAGAATTCAACACCCATTTTACGCCGAATATAGGACGATGCGTGGTTGCTCGCTCTTCGTTTTCACTGTCCTAAATGTTGTTTGTTTTTGCCTGAAGAAGACCCAAGAGGTCGAAGTGCATTGTGTTTTGTCCTGTAATCTGTTTGTCGGCATTGCCTTGCGGAAATAAGATCCTTAAAAAAAAAAGAAGACATTTGCTTCAATTTCTGCCTTCAGTCTCCTCGCTCTGGAACTAAAATGGGGACAGATATAACATTTTCCGGAACTGGTTCCAAACTCTTGGAAAATGAAACTGTCAGAGCAGATCTCTCTTCTCTCTCTCTCTCTTCTCCTCTCTCTCTCTCTCTCTCTCCTCTCTCCTCAACGCCTGCATAAGGTTGACATGGCGAGTGGTATGTTTGCATTCGTGTTACCTCTAACATTCACCATGCTGTTTATGTCGTCTACTTCTCCCTCTTCGTGTTCGTGTTCTTGTTCTCTTTCTCTTGGTAACTTTTCTGATTCCTTTAAAAAAAAAATTCTATTACACTATGTTTTATATCTTTTTTTCTTCTCTCGATACTTTAAAGTCTCCTGTCATTATCTTTGTCGCATTCGTCATTTAAAACTTTTCCCAATACATTATGAGCACAGTCATGGTGCTGTTCAAATCTTTGCACTTTGTAATATTGTTTTCCATTTGAAAATGATATCATATAAAGAAATCGTATGCAGATAATCCTCGGGCAAAGATACATCTTCACCAGCTGTGTTGACATGGTTAAGCGTCGGTGTCACGCGGACTTGCACACCGGCAAGTCGTGGGTTCGAATCCCATCAAGGGCATTCATTTATGAGATTCTTGGGGCCCCTGCTGGCTGCTGCCCAGAGCCGAGAGTACCACGGGCTCTAATGGGAAGTCTGGAACCACACAGCTGAGTTTCATCCACTTCATGGAAAGTCTGGAACCACACAGCTGAGTTTCAACCACTTCATGGAAAGTCTGGAACCACACAGCTGAGTTTCATCCACTTCATGGACACGCCTTTGACAGTGCTGCTCAAATGTCCTGACCAGCACTACCAACGCCTGTATCTCTCGGGCCTGGTTGACGCCGGGATATATCATGAGAGGGAGTTTAGAGCACAGCTCTGACATGCAGTCTCGGATGAGAACACAGCACCGTGGCATTGTCTTCCTCATTCTCACCATCTCAAGTCATTATCAAAAAAAAAAAAAAGGTCTGAAACTGTGTGGCTCCTCATGTCCTCATCCCGTGGTGACCTCAGTGTTCGTGTCCTCTCCCAGCTCATAGCTGTGACGAGCAGCGTCCAAGTCAACGCCAAGGTCACGGGGACTGTCGTTGGATGGACGTGACGGCGCCGTAAGAAAGGGGGCACGCCCACTGACGCTGGGTCCACGACAACGCAATCGTTGTGTGGGATGTCTTGCGTGTGTGTGTGGGACCAGAACAGGCACCACTGAACATCAGTGAAGCGACTCAGTGGCAGTGCTGTGTCTCTTCTGGTGAGTAGCCCCTGGGCGACCAGATGCTGCCGAAGCTAGATGCGGGTGGAATAAGCAATGTG
>CM031625.1:21086013-21093513 GCA_018398815.1 Conus ventricosus | reverse complement strand
CTGAAATCATCATCACCACACCATCATCACACAACACCAGAACACACAAGTCCGTCACCTTGTCCAACACTATCACCCGAAACATCATCACCATCACCATCATCACACATCATCATCATCATCACACCACAACACCAGAAACAGAGAAACAGCACAAGTCCGTCACCTTGTCCAACACTATCACCCTGAACTCACATCACCATCATCATCTCACATCATCATCATCACACCACCACCGAAAACAGAGAAACAGCACAAGTCCGTCACCTTGTCCAACACTATCACCTGAAATCACATCATCATCATCACATCACATCATCACATCATCACCACACACACAACACACCAAACACCAGAACAGCACGAAGTCCGTCACCTTGTCCAACACTATCACCCTGAAATCATCATCACATCACCATCATCATCATCATCACCAACCCACCGCAAAAACCAATCTCATCCACACTACATCACCCATCATCATCATCATCACCACCACCACACCAGAAACAGAGAAACAGCACAAGTCCGTCACTTGTCCAACCTACACCTGAAATCATCTCATCCCCTCTCAATCACCATCCCAACAGTAAACACCACAAGTCCGTCACCTTGTCCAACTATCACCGAATCATCATCATCATCACCATCATCATCACCACCACCCACCAGAAACAGAGAAACAGCACGAAAGTCCGTCACCTTGTCCAACACTATCACCCTGAAATCATCCATCACCATCATCAATCACCACCACCAACACATCCAGAAAACAGAGAAACACACGAAGTCCGTCACCTGTCCAACACTATCACCCTGAAATCATCATCACCATCACCATCACCATCTCATCACTCATCACATCATCATCACCATCACCACCACCAACACCAGAAACAGAGAAAAGCACGAAGTCCGTCACCTTGTCCAACACTATCACCCTGAAATCATCATTCACCATCACCATCATCATCACCACATCATCATCATCACATAACCCACACACCAGAAACAGAGAAACAGCACGATGGTCCGTCACCTTGTCCAACACTATCACCCTGAAATCACACACCATCCCATCAACATCACCACCACCAACACCAGAAACAGAAACAGCACGAAGTCCGTCACCTTGCCAACACTATCACCCTGAAATCATCATCACCATCACCATCATCATCACCATCATCATCATCATCATCACACCACCAACACCAGAAACAGAGAAACAGCACGAAGTCCGTCACCTTGTCCAACACTATCACCCTGAAATCATCATCACCATCACCATCATCATCACCATCATCATCACATCATCATCCCACCACCAACACCAGAAACAGAGAAAGAGCACGTAGTCGGTCACCTTGTCAAAACACCTTCACCCTGAAATCATCAAGACTGTCAACATCATCACAGTTTTCACACAATGGGCGCCGAGTCCACTTCGTCCAAAGCATCTCTCCCCAAATCATTATCAGTTTACTATAAAATAAAAAAAAACCGCTCCAAATTGTCACATTGTTGAACACTACGCACTTTGATCTCGATGTTCACCATTTACACCACAATTTAACGGGTTAAACTTTGGATTACATACCACTTCGATCTTGGTGTTCACCATTTACACCACAATTCAACAGGTTCGACTTTGGATTACATACTACTTTGATCTTGGTGTTCACTACAATTGAACGGGTTCGACTTTGGATTTCATACTACTTTTCCACCAAGGTTCGTTAAAATCAGTTTTGTATTTTTGTTGTTGTTGTTGCGTAATGATGCTAACTGTCAGACACACAAAGTCATCAGCCAAGCAGCCAATGGAAGCGGGTCAACACATGGTTTCCTGTGTTGAAATAACAACGGGTGTAATGCCTTCATTCTCAGCATGATGCGCTCCTGTGTCTCCCTACTATTGGGGGCCGTTTGTGACCTCCCTCCCCCCCCCCCAAACAACAACAACAACAACAAAACAAACACAAAACCCCCATCGACATCATCAATCGATGATTTAGAATCTGATAAACGATTTTCTTGAAAATTAACGATTTATACAAAAATGCATTATTTATACATCACAGATTATCAAGGTGCATGACACATAGAAAGTTACCATGGTGAATGTTTGCGTGTTTTGCATAATCTATAAAATCATGGTTTACCTATGACTAAAATGCACTATCTACAAGGTCGATGTTGACTCCTTGTGTATGCATAATGTCTATTCCATTATGGCTGTTTGTATCTGGTGATGGTCAATCATATTTGGACTAAGATCGCTCCGTTAAAGCATTTAGGGGCGAGGCGCCATCCACAAAGTGTTTTTAATCCCTGTCTTTCAAAAGACAACGAAAACTCTCTCTCTCTCTCTCTCTTCTCTCTCTTCTGTCTGTCTGTCTGTCTGTCTGTATGTATCTCTATTTCTCTCTCTCTCTCTCTTTCTCCGTCTCTCTCTCCCTCTCTGTCATTACCTGACAACGTTTCTCATGATGAGGAAGAAGGCGTCCTTGGCGGCGAAGCAGAAGTTCTTACCCCTGATGGCGATCTGAAGACAACATCACTTTTAAGTTGTGACGGTAAAAACAACAGCAACAACACAATAACCCTCCCAACTGATAATTCTCTTCCCTCTAAGTGTACTTGTTTCCTAAAACTTTTTATCTAACCTTTATGCAAGATTAACCCCTTTACGAGTCCACTTAATTAAAAAAAAAGTGTGGATGTCGTTCGTGAAAGGTGCGACTGTATGTTAATTCTTAACTACATTCAATAGGCCTCTGCATAACATCTGTCCGCCCTCCTCTTCCTCCGAGCTCGGGATTGTTATCATTATTATTATTATCATATTATTATTATGAATACTTACAATGCGCCTATTCTCGGCTGAAGACCAAGCTCTAAGTGCTTTTACAATCCACCTCGTTTACACAACGGGCTGCCTACCTGGGTAGTGCCGACTGAAGAGCTGCCAGCTGGCGCTTCATTCAGTCATTTCCCGTGTCATCCCGTCAATATCGTTCAAATCTTCACTCAATTTCTGTACTTCCTTCGTTCTTTCCATTTCTCACACAGGATGCATGCTATTTAACGTGTCATCCATACCAACGGCCAAACTGGCCTTCTCTTCCGAAAGTTGGTGATGGAACTTTACGTGTGTGCAAGGTGTTATGCGTGACGATGACAACGACCGTCGGCTTGAACAACAAGGTGAACAAACCTGACGAGGAATGACAAAAGCCCAAACAGGTGCGATGGAAGGTCGTGTGGCCTATGCTCCACGGACGACGGGCAAAATGAAGTTATGCGTGCGTCACAACCGACCTCGGCCTATCTCATCAAGACTGTATGGAATGAGCGAACGATTACCTCCGAGGGAAAAATCCCTGACGAAACGTCCGGAATTCGAACGCACCAGATCACAGATTACATCCGCGCGCTACCACGCTATCGCCCACAGGGATTCCTACCTTTTCAAACTTTGTTTGACTTAGGCCATTTTCCTCTTTGTCTATTTACTTCTCTGCACTAGACTGTCAAGCCAACCGTTAACAACAACAAAAAACCTTGATGGCGAAACTGTTCCTAATGTTAAGAGTGTCTCGTAGCTACGACTCAGCGAGTCTGATCTACGCATTACCACGCGCTGGTCAGACCTTGGTGCCTACCTACCATTTTTCCTGTTCTTGTGTTGTATGGATGTACACTGTGTGTATGATGTGTGGGCATGGGCCTATGTGTGTGTGCGTGGGCGTTGTGTGTGTGTGTGTGTGTTGTGTGTGTGTGTGTGTGTGTGTGTGTGGTGTGTGTTGTGTGTGAGATAGAGAGAGAGGATGAGAGAGGAGAGAGAGAGAGTGTGTGTGTGTGTATGTATGTGCGCGCGTTTGTTTGTGTGTGTATGTATGTGCGCGTTTGTGTGTTTGTGTGTGTGTGTGTGTGTGTGTGTGTGTGTGTGTGTGTGTGTGTGTGTGTGTGTGTGTATGTGCGCGTGTGTGTGTGTGTGTAGTGCGCCGTGTGCTGTTGTGTGTGTGTGTGTGTGTGTGTTGTGTGTGTGTGTGTGTGTGTGTGTGCGTGCGTGCTGGTGTGCGGTGTGTGTGTGTGTGTGTGCGTGTGTGTGTGTGTGTGTGTGCGTGCGTGCGTGCGCGTGGCGTGCTGTGTGTGTGTGTGTGTGTATTTGTGGGTTTGTGTGAGCACACATATCTGCATATAGGCTATATGTGTACGTATCTGTGTGTATGTGTGTGTTTTTGTACGTGGGTGTGCGCGCGCGCATATGCGCGTGTGTGTGCAGTTGTGCGCTTATGCGTATGCGTGTGTGTGTGTGCGCGCGTGTGTCGGTGTGGACGTGCACATGCACACAGTGTATATGTGTGTGGGTAAGAGCGAGCGAACGTACGCGCAATTAAGCAAACCCCTCTCTTCTCTTCATCTGAACTGGATCTGCCGCTCAGTGAAAACGTTCCCACCCACCCACCTCCCTCTCTCTTCTACTCCCAAGAAAGGGAACAAAATCGAGATGGTCGTCGTTGACAGGTACCAGTGCACACTGATTCTCGTCAACCGTCAGTCAGTTCTCTTCACTTCCCCGAATGGAGTATGGCTGCCTTAATGGCGGGATAAAATAAAACGGTCATACACACAAAACTCCACTCCCTTTGTTGGGTAGATGGGGTTAATCCTTGCCTGTCTATACAGGGAGTGTCCGCAGGAGTATCAGCCTGCGCACACGGGAAACAAAAAGTCCTCTTCACATCTTCTCCAGCTCATTTTTTTTCCCTTTCTATCCAGGGGTCCTTCCCTGTGGAGACATGTTGAGGTACCAGCACATCCTCTCTTGTGTATCCTCGATTTTTAAGTGCACAAGATACCCATTAAGAAAAGGATTTTTAAAGGTTTTTATGCAAAAAGATTCCAGTGTGTATGATGGATCTTCCCCCAAAGGTTTTTATGCAAAAAAATTCCAATGTGTACGATGGGTCTTGCCCTTAAGGTTTTTATGCAAAAAGATTCCAATGTGTATGATGTGTCTTGCCCTTAAGGTTTTTATGTAAAACAATCAATGTGTATGATGACTTCCCTAAGTTTTATGCAAAAGATTCAATGTGTATGATGATCTTCCCCCTAAGGTTTTCATGCAAAAAGATTCCAATGTGTATGATGGTCTTCCCCCTAAGGTTTTTATGCAAAAAGATTCCAATGTGTATGATGGGTCTTCCCCCTAAGGTTTTTATGCAAAAAAGATTCCAATGTGTATGATGGGTCTTGCCCTAAGGGGTTTTATGCAAAAAGATTCCAATGTGTATGATGGGTCTTCCCCTATGGTTTTTATGCAAAAAGATTCCAATGTGTATGATGGGTCTTCCCCAACAGTGCACCAGCAACATTTCATCACATACAGACAGCATGAAGAGTAGGCACTACTCCACCCCTTCAAAAAAAAAAAAGACAATAATAAGAGCATTCCATTTGCTGCACGAAAATAAGTGCTGCTACTCACCATGCCCACGCACATTTTTGGCGTGTAAACTCGTTAAACACAAACAGCCCCCTCCCCACCATCCTCGTATTATGAACAAGGAAATCCGCAAGTGACCACTCGAATTATTTATTAACTGAATCGGTTCATCAAAGCACCCAAAAACAACGTGTACTCACAATGATGTAGGCGTTCTTGTTGAGGAACTTGAGCAGCTTCTCCAGGCACCAGAAGCAGCACTTGAGGCACCTGGAACACGGGGGGAAAGCACGGCATCAGGTGAGTCTCCTACATCACCCAGTCTGCCAACGTCCCTGTGGAGATGCTGGAAGCTCTTTCGGTATCAACAGCTCTCGTCCTGCCTTCTGGAAGTTCTGTGCTGGTTGTCTCCCCTTTTCTGTTGCCCTCCTTGACTCTGCCTTCATTTTGTTGTTGTTGTTGTTGCATTTTTATAATGTCGTCTGTTTGTCGGCTTGTGTGGACCATTCTCCTGTCTGTTTGGGAAATACTTTTACCCCTAAGTCGCAACTTACGGGCATGTCGGCCTTTTCGTAACACTCTGGCCTCGTGGAGGTGAAACATGCACACTGTCCGTAGTGAATAAGATCCGCATTTGCTCATATTGCCGTTGTATGTATTTTTTTATGCGTTACGTTTAACATCTTAACAATTTCTGAACCTCTTCTGTAAGAATCCGAAAGCGATGAACTAAGCAGAGAGGCTGCCCATTTCCACATGCTCCGGTCCTTCTCCGTCTTAGGGACGTCAGCAGATCAGCTAGCAGCTGCCATGTCATGACATGCATGTTCATAGTGGTCTTTGTTGTTGGGTTACTTTGTCATGAAGTGACCTTTCTTCTTCGTTATCAGAATGTGACCTATTTCGCCCTAAGCGTTGACAGCCCTGGAAACGAGCCGTGAGGTCTGCTGGGTTGATGAAGAAAACTATAAAGTAACAACTAAGTGTTTGTGGTCAATGTCATCCACATGCAAGTGCTTTCTCTCTATCTCGCTCGCTCTCCAACACACACAGACACGCATCTCTCTCTCTCTCTCTCTCTCTCCACACACACACACACAGACACGCATCTCTCTCTCTCTCTCTCTCTCTCTCTCTCTCTCTCTCTCTCCACACACACACACAGACACGCATCTCTCTCTCTCTCTCTCTCCAACCCTGATATGGCCCTTTGCGGTCGGCTGGGCTGTAAGCAACATTACCTTACCTCTCTCTCTCACTCTCACACTTCTCGGCCTCTCACATATGCATACACACACACTCTAAAACCTCACAACACACACACCACACACACACACGACACACACACACACACACACACACACACACACACACACACATACTCACTTGAGGAAGAACTTGGCCACCTTGTTCTCGGAGCCCTTCAGCTTGTGGTCGATGTACTCCAGGATGATGCGGATCATCTGCACCACGGCGATGATGAAGGAGCCGAAGGCCAGCGAGCCCAGGTGGTACCTGGCACCCACACAAGCCAGCTCCACAGTCGTCACACCAGCCAGCTGGTTAAGCTTACCCTCAACTGTTCACCCTTTAGAGTAATCGACACTGGTCAAATCAACCCTAACAGTGGCGAAATTCACCACCAGTAGTGATGAAACCCAACCATTATCACTGGTCAGATTGACCATTAACAGAGGTGAAAGTAACCATCGATAGCGGCGAAACTGAACCATTAACACTGGTCAGATTGACCATTAACAGAGGAGAAACGAACCATCGATAGCGGCGAAACCGTCGACAGCGGTGAAACCAACCATTAACACTGGTCAGATTGACCATTAACAAAGGAGAAACTAACCATTGATAGCGGTGAAACCAACCATTAACACTGGTCAGATTGACCATTAACAAAGGAGAAACTAACCATCGATACGGTGAAACCAACCATTAACACTGGTCAGATTGACCATTAACAAAGGAGAAACTAACAGTCGACAGTGGTAAAACCAACCATCCACAGCCGTCACATTAACCATCAACATCAT
>CM031625.1:21056013-21071013 GCA_018398815.1 Conus ventricosus | reverse complement strand
CCAACCACACCCACATCCACTGTCAGAAGCTCAAACCTAGAGTTGTAGGAACAACTATCATGGCTGATCAACAGCTGAACACAGCTGGGTTAATTGACAAGTACTTGTTTTCCTTAAACTGAAGGTAGCATATCACAAACGACGTCAAACATAAATGTTCCCATCCATTAACTCTATGAATATTTTGTAACGGTACAGTTATAAATCATATAGGGTTTCTACTTTTAACATACGACTGCATGAGCACGGATTCTTCTGGAAGTTTAACACATTTTCAGACTTACACCTATTCAAAAGAAGGCAGTAAAGGGGAGATGCGATACATTCTTGTAAAATCTTTAAATAAGTGGATGACACTGACTTCGAAAAGATATTCTAAGTGTCTGTCTCTGATGAAATAAAAAATTGAAAAAAAAAAACCCACCCTAACATACTAAGTCAATGAAAAAAAAACAAAAAAAAACAAACCGAAAACATTTCAACTTCAGGCTATTCGCTTTCCATTCAAATATGGCGCGACAGGGGCGAGAACTCACTAGCTGGCGTCACTGAGGCCGCTGGCAGTGACATTGGTCGCCCCTCCGTCGACGGTCAGATCGTAAGTGGATCCGCCAGAGGTGTAGGACAAGGTGGACGCCCAGTTGGTCACTTCCAGGAAAATGGCCGGCACACATCGGTTGAGCACTGCGAAAAGAAAGATCGAGCCAGGTTGTTTGTGGCCAAGCGGACCCATGGAGATCAGACGGGTGTGCCGAGGACAGAGTATGAGGGTTGAAGCTACTGCTATCAAAGATCAAACATAACTAAATTCCAACATATCGGATTTTATTTCTCTTTTTTTCTTTCTTCTTTTTTTAATTTCACAGTTGTGTGCCGTCCTCGGAGCATCTTTCTTTTCGTGTGCATCACAAGCCTTCTCCACTGAAACGCCCCCCCCCCCCTCCCACGCACACACATACCTGAAAAGGTCAAACAAAAAACACATCCCCCATTAACATAATCAACAAAAGGCAAACCTTACTCCCCCCCCCCTTTTTTTTTTAATAAATTTCTACCCCCACCCTACGAACACTTACTTTTGTACACCACCAGTTTATTAGGTTGATCATGGACGAAAAGCCCTGTGTAAACCAGGTGATCAGTCAATCTCTTCCCTACCTAACTCAAAAAGCCCGAAGACAACTGGGTGATCCGTCAATCGCTTTCCTACCTGACGTGAACAAACCCAGTGTAAACCAGGTGATCCGTCAATCGCTTTCCTACCTGACGTGAACAAACCCAGTGTAAAGCAGGTGATCCGTCAATCGCTTTCCTACCTGACGTGAACAAACCCAGTGTAAACCAGGTGATCCGTCAATCGCTTTCCTACCTGACGTGAACAAACCCAGTGTAAACAGGTGATCCGTCAATCGCTTTCCTACCTGACGTGAACAAACCCAGTGTAAACCAGGTGATCCGTCAATCGCTTTCCTACCTGACGTGAACAAACCCAGTGTAAAGCAGGTGATCCGTCAATCGCTTTCCTACCTGACGTGAACAAACCCAGTGTAAACCAGGTGATCCGTCAATCGCTTTCCTACCTGACGTGAACAAACCCAGTGTAAAGCAAGTGATCACTCAGCCGTTTCATTACCTGACGTGGTCTTCACGTAGTAAGACGCGCAGTCGTCATCCTCTACAAGGCCGTCTACTGGGTACTGTAGAAAATAGAGAAAACAAAACCAAATCAAAATAAAAAAAACACATGTTTACCAAACAGCAAACCGTTAGAGCCATCAAGGTTTGGGAGTTCATTCGTTCAACTGATGACAGCGACGGCAAAGACAGACACGACGACTGTGATGATGGTAGTGATGATGCTATCTATACTGTTAAAAAAAAGTTAAGGACCAACATTTCACTGACTTATAAAAAAAGAAAATTGGGAAGTGATCAATCTCCAAGTGTAACATGAATTTATTGAATATGTGAAAAATGTGTAAAGACAATGACAAGTCCGAGGAATCAACAAACTGGAATCGAGCGCAGTACAAACACCTCCACCCCCAAATTTGAAAGTCACAGGAGGAATGTTTGTTCAATGTCATGGTTAATAACGTGTGTGTCCCCCGTTATTGGCAAGGCATTCAAGGCAGCATTGTCGCACGGAGTTCACCAGTGTGCGCAGAAAGGCCTGGGGGACAGCAGCCCACTCCTGCTGGAGTGACTCAAACAGCTGACCCAGGTTAGCAGGACGATGCTGCTGCAGTCTCCGGCCCAGCTCATCCCAAAGATGTTCGATGGGGTTCAGGTCTGGGCTGTTTGCGGGCCACTGCATTCTGTTGACACCAGCAGCTTGGAGAAACGTGTTTACTGCTCTGGTGGGATGGGGCCGTGCACTATCGTCTTGAAAGACTGCCTGAGGTCCAAGCTGTTGAAGGGCTGGCAGCACCAGGGTTGCAAAATCTCTGTTGGTAGCGAACACCATTCAAGTTCCCTGCCACATTGTAGAGAACCGTTCTGTAGCGTGTGCTTATGCCGCCCCAAATCATAACGGATCCCCCCCCATAGCGGTTCCTTTCCAGGACAGCTTCTTCTGCAAAACGCTCCCCATGGCGTCTCCAGACCCTGTTCCGTCTATCGGTGGGATCCAGGCAGAACCGCGACTCGTCTGTAAACATCACGTTAGCCCACTGTTCATGTGTCCATCTCATGTGCTGCGTGCACCATACTCGGCGTGCTGCTCTGTGGGCATCAGTCAAACGAGGTCTTATGGCTGGTCGTCGAGCACGGAGGTTAGCGGCGTGTAGGCGGTTTCGTATGGTCTGATCACTGACAACAGTGTTGGTGGCATCTCTAAGGCGACGTCTGATGTTGTTTGCACTTGCTGTTCTTTCTTGTGTGGCCTGTCTTTCAATGTATCGGTCCTCTCGTGGTGTTGTTATTCAAGGTCGACCAGAGCGTAGTCGTTCTTGCACACTCTTCCTGTGTCTTGAAAGCGTTGTCTGAGTCTGATAACAACAGAATGTGATACCCCAAGTCTCCGTGCCACTTCCCGGACTGCAACTCCTTCTTGGAGCCATCCTATTGCTCTTCCTCGATCCAGCTCGTTCAGTCTTCGACGTGAAGGCATGCTGTTGCATTGCATTTTTCGCCAGTGCAGTGGCTTTTAAAGACATTTGGTTGAGCATACTTTATGACCTACAGCCTGATTTAGCTCGTGCTTCACATGATTTTGATTCAGCACATGCTCCTCGGATCCCAAACACATCAGAAATTCACCCCAATTTGTTCAAAAATGACAAGTCGCGACACGTATTTTTCAAGGCGCGTGAGAAATGTGTGCCACAAAATTGCAGTTGCTGCATTCACTATCAATTTGTGCGTGTGTTCAATTTGTTTGGACCACAAAGGCGGTACAATTGAATTTTTGTGAATTTTAAAACGTTTTTGTGCATTCTCTATGTTGGTCCTTAACTTTTTTTTAACAGTATATAATGAATGTGGTGACAACAGAACTACTGGCCTAGATATGGCAATAGCAGGATGAAGATAGTATTGAAAAAAAATCCTACAGCTCCTCTCTCTCTCTCTCTACGTCACACACACACACACACACACACACACACACCACACACACACACACACACACACACGCACACACCATCATTCATACCCACAAACACACACATGTACACAATGCAGTCAACCCAAGATGTACGGTAATTAAAACCATCCATTTGTGAAATCAATATTTCTAACCTATAGCCTTATGTCCGTTCCACACACATGGTCACATACTCACGCACAAGCACGTGCGCGCGCACTCGAACATAATACGCGTTGTTGGTAGAAGAAAAGGACGCTCCCCCCCCCCCCCCCCCCCCCCCCCCCCCACCTCCCTCTTCCTCCCGACCTCACCGTGGCAATACGGTCGACGCCGTATTTGCATATCATCTTGTTCCGTTCTGCGTTGTCCACGGCATTGCCGCTGGCCAGCTCCACGGCTTTGGTCTGCAGGTACACCCAGTAGTCCGTGGGGCAGGAATCGACACATACCTGCACACACACACACAGACAAATACACACACACAGACAAATACACACACAACACACACACACACACACGCGCGCGCGCGCGCGCAAAACACACACAGAGACACGCACACACACACAAACGCACACAAACGCACACAAACACACACAAACACACACACACACGTATGTTGTGATATTAGCGTGCTTGTCACTGACTACGCTTAAAAAAAGCACCACACACACACACACACACACACACACACACACACACACACACACACACACACTCACTCACTCAATCACACACACACACACACACACACACACACCACACCGCGCGCGCGCGCACCTTTTGATATGAGCGTGCTTGTCACTGACTACCCTTAAAAAAAGCACACACACGCGCGCGCACACACACACACACACACACACACACACACACACACACACACACACACACTCACTCACTCAATCACACACACACCACACACACACACACACACACACACACACACACACACACACGCACACACACACTCAATCACACACACACACACACATACACACATACAGGCACACACACACCCACACACCACACACACACACACACACACACACACACACACACACACTTTCTACAAACAATTTTTCAAACGCACCAAGCCAGTGTAATTTTCGGCTTACAAGACGCATTGGAGTAAAGGGCTCACCCTGCAGATCTCTCTCTCTCTCTGTCTCCCCCCCCCCTCTCTCCTCTCTCTCTTGTGTCCCCCCCCCCCCCACTCTCTCTCTCTCTCTAGATCCAAGTTACTCATCTGTAGACAATACGCTCGGGAATCCGTAAATTATGCGTGTTTATGACAGGAGTCCCATAGCGTCGTCACACTCCAAATCACGCCGAGGCACAGAACGAGGAAGCAAACAAACCCACACAGAAGATCGACCAAACGCGTGGCCAACCAAGCAAGCCTGCAAGGCCTGCGGTACTATACGCCCCCTTACTGCAAGCCACCACCCAACTAAGTGCACCAAGCTGCCAACTCACCAATGCGGCAGTTCCTTTCAAAAGCAATGGTGGACAACCAGCGAACAACCAGCTGACGAACGTTTCAAAAACCAAACTGCCCACGAATTCGATCAACCGTACTGCGCGGAAGCAAGCGACTAATCAACTGAAGAAAAAAAAATACAGAAGGAGAAGAGAAGGAACCAGGATGAAAGAGTGGCTGTTAATGTTATCACCGATGAAAACAGCAGTCTCTGTCTGTCTCCGAGTCTGTGTCTCCTTTTTTTTTTTCTTTTTTTTTTAAAATTCCTCTTTCTTACGCTTTTTTTTTTCTCGTCCAGCTCTTTTTGTTCATTATTCTACCAGTTCTTTTCTCTCTCCCTCTCTTTCTTTAGGATTTACTTTTCCTAATAAAGGTTTGCTCTCTGTTTTCCTTTCTCTTTATTTTGTGTTTTTTGCCCGGCTTTTTTGTTTTGTTTTTGACCCCTTTTCTTCTTTCATTCTTCCTTTTTTGTTTCATTCTTTTTCTGTTGATGTCAACCTGTCTTCGCGTTCCTTCTGCGCGATAATTCGGGATTTTGCGCGATAATTCGGGATTCTGGAAACGAGAAAGTTAAAAAAAAAAATAAATAAAATAAAATAAAGAAAAACATCCCTATCTCCTTCCCTATCCAACTCTCTCCTGATGATAATGCACTTCCCCACCCTTCCAGTCATAAGAGAAAATATACTGAATGCTTATCAGCTTAAGCAGCTTACAACTTCTCCTGCAAGAATCAGAGCCCTGACATGATTACAAAAGTCGAAATCTTGCCTCCATTCTGTAGTGACCACAGTGTCCCATGCGCTGTACTTAAGCAATTAATATACAAGCAAAGCGCATTCCAAAGAACGATATTTAATTACGACAAATTAGACCACGAAAAATGTTGTGAACTTTTAGGGAATGAAGACTGGAATGAAATACTGACTAATAACTCCATAGATGAAGCAAGTAGCATTTTCACAGATAAGTTTATGTCCCTAGCAAAACAGTGTATGCCATTCAAATTAGTTACTATTCGTCCAAGGGATGCCCCTTGGTTCAACAGTGAACTAAAACGGTTGATAAAAAAGAGGAACAAACTTCATAAAAGGGCAAAGATTTCTAATCTCCAAACAGACTGGGAAAACTTTCGTGCACTACGAAACGAAGTCACTGATAGAGTTTGAAAAAGGAAACTGGAGTATTACAACGAACCAAATTATACAGTTATCGACCCAGTCAAATTTGGTCATAAGGAATGGTGGAAAGTTGTCAGACAGTTCATGAGTAAAAAGGGTATTGATGCAGATAACATTCCACCGATAACCGTGAATGGTACGACATATTACTCAAATTTAGAAAAGGCTAACATATTTAATGATTTCTTTGTCAGCCAGTGTAAAGTGGAAGACGACGAATGTCACGTCTCAACTTACTGAAATAGAACCAGCCGCCGTGGCGAAGTGGTTAGCGTCGCGGACTCCCGGCTGGGAGGTCGTGGGTTCGAATCCCATCAGAGTCATGTGGGTTTTTCTGCTCCGACCGGCTCCTACCCAGAGTTGAGTTTACTGCGGACTCAGTTGGGGAGACTGGGACCACACAGTCGAGTTTCATCCACTTAATGAATGCGTTTCTGACAGTGTTGCTCAAATTTCCTGACCAACACTGCAGGTGCCTATATCTCTCGGGCCTGGTTGACGCCGGATATATTATGAAAGGAAGCGTAGAGTACAGCCCTGTCATGTAGTCTCAGACCGAAATGGAAATCCGTCGCATCATCTTAATCATCCTCATTCTCATCAATCAGCATTAAAAAATGTCTCAAAATCTGTGGCCCTTCATGCCCTGCTCTCATGGTGACCTCATTTCGATGTCCTCTCCACGTCTATGGCTTTGGTGTGGTTCCGTCGGGGTCACCGGTATCGGCGAGTCTACATGGGGGCTGTCGTTGGACGGACGTGGTGGCGCCCTCCGGAGGGAGAGCTCACTCACGCCAGCTCCGCGACTAAGCAATTATTGTCGTCAGTAGGGGGCTTAGTAGGTGGTGTCCTGCGTATGTTAGACAGAACAGCCGCCACTGAACACCACCGAAGTGACTCGGCAGCAGTGCAGTGTCTCCTCCGGTGGGTTGCCTCTTGACGACTTGACATTGACTGCTCCCTGTGGATTGCCGGTGCCGGGGCTGCGGCGGGGCCGACAGGGCTGTGGCTGTGGATGGGGTGTCGGAATGAGCGGCGTGGGTGCACTGCCTCTGAGATAGCGCAGAGATTGGGACAGGAAAAAAAAAATCTGTACAGCGCCAAAAAAAAGAAGAAGAAAAAACATAAAAAAAAAATCACGACAAAAAAACTTACTGAAATAGTGCTGACTGTTCCCGAGGTGAAAAAAATCATAAAAGATCTCAACTCAAGAAAAGCCACCAGCCCTGACTCAGTTCATAACAAACTATTGATTGCATGAGTTGATATTACATCCTCACCTTTAACAATATTCTTTAATCGTTGTTTAACTGAAGGAAGATTTCCAAAGCCCAGGAAAACTGCTAATGTAGCGCCAGTTCACAAGAAAGGTAAAAAAGATGAGTGTACGAACTATCAGCCAATATCTCTTTTAAGCTGTGTAGGAAAACATTTTGAATGATGTGTGCATGGACGAATCGACAACTTCCTGATTTCTAATAACCTTATTCCAAGTGCTTAGTCTGGATTTATTCAGGGAGATTCTACAATCTACCAACTGCTCAGTATTTATGATGCTCTGGTGACAAATTACGACAAAAGTATTCCTGTCCAGTCCATATTTTTTGACATTTCTAAAGCTTTTGATCGTGTATGGCACCGAGGTCTTCTGCTTAAGCTTAAAGCCATTGGAATAAAGGGTCATTTGTTGAACTGGTTCAGTGACTATCTTTCAGATCGTTACCAGTCAGTAGTAATCAGAGGAGAAAAATCTACTCAGCAAAACGTTCCCCATGGTGTGCAACAAGGATCTATCCTCAGCCCGGTTCTTTTTCTAGTATTTATAAATGACATAATCCAGAATATGGACTCAGATATTAAATTCTTTGCTGACGGCTGCAATGCTTACATCAATGTCCTGATGATGTCTTTATCCATGTACAGGAATATGATGTTAATTTGATCACTGTACACTGCAGACGACCAGTGTTGCACACATTTTTCATGTGCCAGACTGCCTTAGGCAGCCACACCAAAACGGGCAATAACCTGTCACCATTTTATTTTATTTCTTAATTTTCCATAGTTTCATTTTTAATTATAAATGCCAATTCTAAACGTTGGCTCTTCTTTTGTTTACAAGTATAACACTATACTTACTATACTGTTATTGTTACCTCTTTTGTCATGTCTAAATTTGTCTGTTATGGTAATATGTCGTATTGAACATTTTAGCAAGGCCGCCATCAATCACATGTTTATTCTGTGAGTCTCACCGCCGGGACTTTATATGAGAGTCCTCTTGTTGTCCTGGCAAATGCGCTTTGTGTTCAATGTTATGTTTATGTTATGTTCATGGAAATAAAACCGCTTAAACCAAATCTCTCTCTCACCTTTCTCCAAACCCAAGCGACGTCTTCGTGGGCCTAAAAAGGAAATCGAAGTTACACAAAGGCACTCACATGGTTCAACCACCTTTGACCGGTGTTTTGCTTACACCACGGGCGCTAGAACGGAGAGAACATCTCTCTTCCTCATCCGTCCCTACACACACACATATTCTATGGACCGTTCACTGTACGAGGTAAAGGGGATGTAAAACACCGACGGCCAGAAACGGGTGTGTGGGTGAGGCGATAGGGGCGAGGGGGTGGTGGAGAGGAGAAAGTGAAATGGAGGGTGAGTGGGGTAGGTTAGGTGGGTGGGAGGGCATACACGCACGTGCTTGTGCGCACGCATGCGTGCACGCACACACACACACACACAGACGATCGTTCTTATCTTTTTCTTTTGTGCTGTCCTAACTTCTGTGCCACCTCAGTGGCATTGCATCCAACCCGTTCATTCCAACCCCCTATCCACAACAACAGCCTGGCCCATCACAGCCGTGGCCCGCAATCCACAGGGAGCAGTCAATGTCAAGTCGTCAAGAGGCAACCCACCGGAGGAGACACTGCACTGCCGCTGAGTCTTTTCGGTGGAGTTCAGTGGCGCCTGTTCTGATCCAACATACGCAGGGCACCACCTACTAAGCCGACCACTGATGACAATAATTGCTTAGTCACATAGCTCTCCCTCTGGAGGGCGCCACCACATCCGTCCAATGACAGCTGCCATGAATTCGCCGATACCCCGGTGACCTGGACTTTTGTCTTTGTTTTCCTTTTTTTTTTTTAAAATGTTCTCCCCCACCTTTTCCCTTTATCTATGTAACTCTCTCTCTCTCTCTTCTCTCTCTCTCTCTCTCTCTCTCTCTCTCATTAATGTTCACTTTTCCTCTTCAAATTTTACTTTATGCCTTCCTGTCTCTTTGTTTTGATTTTTTTTAGTTTTGCTCGACTTCTTTTTCTTTTTGATCCTTTTTCTTCTTTCATTCACTCTTTTTCATTGTTGTTGTCAACTTGTCTTCACGTTTGTTTTGCACAGTAATTCTGGATTCTGGAAATGCCAAAACAAACCAACCAACAAAAAAAAATCCCTGTCTCCCTTCCCTGTCCAACCCTCCCTCTCACCTTTCTCCCAAACCCAAGCGACGTCTTCGTGGGCCTAAAGAGCAAGTTACACAAAGGACTCACATGGTTCAACCACCTTTGACCGGGGCTTTGCTTACACCACGGGCGCTGGAACGGAGAGAAAATCTCTCTTTCTCATCCGTCCCTACACACTCCCATCCCCCCTACACACACATATTCTATGGGCCGTTCATTGTACGAGGTAAAGGGGATGTAAAACACCGACGGCCAGAAACGGGGTGTGGGTGAGGCGATAGGGGCGAGGGGGTGGTGGAGGGAGAGAGTGGAGTGGTGGGTGAGTGGGGTAGGTTAAGTGGGTGGGAGGGCGTACACGCACAAATGCACACACACTCACACACACACACACACACACGTAAATAGCAGGGAGATTCCGGTGTGGAGTGGCGTGGGGGTGGGAGTCGTAAATAATCAAACGGTTGCCACTAACTACGGTCGTTGCTCGTCTTTTTCTTTTTCATGTATTTTTCTTTCTTTATTTTTCTGTCCCCAAACCGTCAGTGTATCCACCTGTGGGAAAGAAAGTGTTGAGCATGGAAGGTAAAGGCACTACAAAACGCCGTCAATTTTCCCGTAGACGGGACGACAAGAGTCTCACACGCGATAGTCATTCGTCAGAAGCGCCTGTCAAGAAATTAAAGTACAGGCACACACACACACACACACACACACACACACGCGCGCGGCAAACACACACACACACGTGCGTGTGTGTGTGTGTGTGTGTGTGTGTGTGTGTGTGTGTGTGTGGTGGTGCGTGCGTGCGTGCGTGCGTGCGTGCGTGCGTGCGTGTGTGTGTGTGTGTGTGTGTGTGTGTACACGGACAGAGAGAGAGAGAGAGAGAGAGAGAGAGAGAGAGAGAGAGAGAGAGAGAGAGAGAGAAGGGGAGATTTTTCTGAAGGTAAATCTTGTAACACACAAGCCACAAAATATATTCCGGAAAAGAAGCCAGGAGTGGATGGGATATTTACTAAAGGTAGAACTAGTATAGACAAGCACAAATCGTACCCCAGAAAGAAAAGTCTCACAGGCGAGGGACTTTTTTTTTTATTCAAAGGCAAATGTAGTATGGACAACGATAACAGAAAAAAACAAAAACAAAAACAAAAACAAACAAAAACCCGGGGAAAAACGTCTCACAGGAGAGTGATTCTTGTATCAGGCCTCTACACACACACTGGTAACACTGTTAAAGTGTTTGCCTTTGGACCTGTCAGTCTGAGGCTGAAGAAAACTCGTGGGGTCAGATTTTCACCCTGGCAGTAATGACTACTTGATTCAAATCAGGTCAAATGAAAGGTCCGCGGAAGGAGGGGGATGGGCACCGTCTCCCATCATGCTTGCCCTAGACACAGTTTTGTTTTCTGTTCTCTCTCTCTTCTCTCTCTCTCTCTCTCTCTCTCTCTCTCTCTCTCTCTCTCTCTCTCCGTTACACACACACACACACACACACACACACACCACACACACACACTGCCTGTAAGCTATGGGAAATTTAACCTTTTTCTCTAAAAAAAAAAAAAAACACCAAAAAACAAACAACAACCCCCCCCCACAATGATTGAAAAAAAAATTGACAGAAACTCAAGTCTTAAAACGGAGTGAGACTTGTTAAAAGGTAAATGTAGCGCCGACAAAGAATTTAAAAAAAAGGAAAAATCGGGGGGGGGGGGGGGGGGGGGGGGGGGGGGGAGGGGGGTCTCAAAGGGGGGAACTCTCTAACAGAACGTATATCTAGCATACATAACGAAAATCAAAAAGAAAAGAAAAGAAAAGCAGAGGAAAATAAAAAGGACAAAACAAATCTTTAAAAAAAAAAGGAGAGATTTTTACGCGAGATAAATGTCTACACAGAGGAGAAAAATAAGCAAAACCAGGTCTTAGAGGAGAGCGACTCCTCACAGGGCAGGCTTTTTTTCAGGAAGGTGTCTGGCGCACGATTCAAAAGCGCACTGTACTTCTTTCGGTTTTCAGATATCGCCACAAAGGTACTTCTTTTCATTTGCGGCGTATGGCCTGGCTCGCTTCTCCACAAGGGAGGTAAACAATGTGCTCTTCAGTGTCGCTTGGTCAGATCGTGTGAGGAGGAGAAAGAGAGGGCACTAAATCCGCTTCGAAGAGGTCCTCCTGTCATGCTTGGTTTCCGCAGTCTACCATGAGAGGTTGGAAACACAACGGGTTGGCCGCAGCTGATACCAATGGTCGTATACATTCCATGCAGGGGTAATTTAATACCTCGGGTTAGAAAAACCAAGAACAGAATTGCTGAGCCGCCAAGCAACGCTGCAACCAAATGACAAAACACGTGTTTCGACCTATTGGGTCTTCTTCAGGCAGGACAAAACGCGTTAGAAACGATGGAAACAAAGGACCAACAAAACAAAGTCTCAAATCTCTTCGATCTGGGAGAAAACGTAATGTGGATGGAAAACTGAGATCACGCAATGAAATGAAGAGAAGAGGGAAGAGGTTGGTGGGGAAAAATACAGGTTTAAATAATAATAATAACAACAGTAATAATGATAGTAATAACTATGATGATAATAATAATATACAATCATATGGTATAATAATAATAATAATAATAACAACAGTAATAATGATAGTAATAGTAATGATGATAATAATAATATACAATCATATGGTATAATAATAACAACAGTAATAATGATAGTAATAGTAATGATGATAATAATAATATACAATCATATGGTATAATAATGATAATATACAATCATATGGTATAATAATGATAACAATAACAGTAATAATAACTATAACTGTAGAGGAAGAAGAGGAACAAAGAAAAAAGAGCAGAAAGGATACAAGAATTATGATAATGTGGAAAATGGCAGACAGTAGGATAATATGCAAGAAATCATTAAACAGTTATGTTAGTACTTACGATGATGATGATGATGATGATGATGATAATAATGATAATAATAATTATAGTAATAATAACATAATAATGGTAATAGTAATAATAATAACAAAAACAATGATTATAATTGAAGTGATATAGAGGATTGTAATATGAAATCTCAGAAATATATAAACGCATAATCATTTAGAAACTACAAAGGAATAAAACTTCATCATAAAGTTTGAATTGTGAAAAGTGATGGCGTTGTTGATGATGATGATGATGTTGATGATGGTGATAATTGCACACAAAAAATCAACAACAACAACAACAAAAAACAAAAAGACAAACCATCATTCTAACAAACAAACAAAAAACTACAACAAATACATAATCTCCCATGACACGTTCACAAGGAACAAGGGCTATAGAAATTAAATTAAAGTATGCTCGAAGTCTAAAAGGAAGATTTTCAGTGTGTGTGTGTGTGTGTGTGTGTGTGTGTGTGTGTGTGGTGGGGAAAAGATACAGTGTGTGTGCGCGCACACATGCGAGCGCATGCATGCATGTGTTCGCTCTTGTAAACAGTTGTTAGATGTGGTTTTCCTATAACAAGCGTCATTGTCATCTCAGTACATTCAACAGCCTTCCCACGTACATGCTCCCCCTCCCCCCCCCCACACTCTCTCTCTCTCTCTCTCTCTCTCTCTCTCTCTCTCTCCATTTTCTCTTTATTGTCACTCTCTCCCTTTACCGCTTTCTTCCGACTCTGTATAATGTAAATTCGCACAGACAGAAAATTTGCCGGTGGAGATAGGGTCTCTCTCTCTCTCTCTCTCTCTCTCTCTCTCCCTCTCTTTCCTGACTCTGTATACTATTAAATTCGGCGACACCCATCGCAGACAGTACATTTTCCAGCGGAGACTAGGTCCGCTTCTCTCTCTTTTTCTCTTTCCCCTTCCCGTCTCTCCCCTCTCTCTCTTTCTTATTAAGACCCTTTTCACATGCCCAGGGTGTGGTAATACCCCACTCATTCCGCAACAGACGGTCAGAGATAAGCAAGGTAAATAACACCGAGGTCTGACGTCCACACCTACCACACTGAAAGGGCAAACAAACCGGGAGGTTACCCTCCCAGGTGAACCGGAGGTTGGGGAGCCTATCTAATACTACACTGGTCTGACGTCCACACCTACCACAATGAAAGGGCAAACAAACAGGGAGATTACCCTCCCAGGAGAACCGGAGGTTGGGGAGCCTATCTAATACTACACTGGTCCCACCAGAACGACAACACGCGGAGAAGGGCGACGAAAATGGCAAATCTGTATATTGGGTGACAGAGTGATTCGAGCTCACAACCCCTGACTGCGGACTCTGTATTCTATCATAGCCAAGCTGGCACCGACAGATAAGCATCCAGTCCCATCGCTGACGTTCTGGTATAAGGCATTTTCTGTGTTTCACACCGCCTTACCGCATTCAAATGCAATTTACGTTTCCACCGCTATCAAACCATAAAACACGGTGCCCCATCAGACCAGCAGTGACCCCGCTGCAGTCTGTTAAAGAACACGCGCTCTCCACAATCAGACCAACGGAACCAGGATTACTGTCTGTTAAACATGACATCCCTCCACAATCAGACCAACGGAACCAGGATTACTGTCTGTTCAAAACGACGTCCTCTTCACAATCAGACCAACGGAACCAGAATTACTGTCTGTTAAAATGACATCCTCTCCACAATCAGACCAACGGAACCGAATTAATGTCAACAGCTCATAGCTCCAGCCTGTTGAAGAAGACAACCCTTCCGCAATCAGACTACCAGTGCCAATGTTACAGTCTGATGAAGAAGATGCCACTTCCAAAAAACCCAACAACATTAGAGTAAACTATAAATCAAGTTCTACCATTAACTGAACGTTTATTTTACCATGACACTTTCATATATAAGAGGGTCTGCAGAATCATAATCGACAAAAAAATCTGACTAATTTTCATTATCATCACCCATAACCCTTCGAATCCTCCACTTGGCCAGTGGATCAAGACATACATGAAGGTCCTCCATACAAGCAGGAGGATGACCAAGGCTGTTCCATTTCCTCCCATCGTGGGGGAAAGAAACTGTACTAACCTCCGCAAACTGCTGATGCCTTCATGCTTGCCCCCTGATGTATCTCAGACTAGTATTGGCGATCGAGGTGAAGATGTACATGAAGACGCAACAGGTTGCCACAAATGTGACAAACGACGGTGTATCATCTGCAAAGAACATCTGCAGGAATCACCAAACTTCACCAGCGTCAGGACGGGTCAATCTTTTAACATCAGAGATGTGGTCTGCTGTACTTCCAACAATCTGGTGTACT
>CM031625.1:21038513-21046013 GCA_018398815.1 Conus ventricosus | reverse complement strand
TGAATTTATAGAGATATGATACTCCTGCAGCAAGACTGTGATAATTTTAGGGGTATGTAACCTCTACGGCAATATTGAGGTAATTTTAGATTATTACCCCACCCCCACCCCACCCCTACCCCCATCCACCAAACAATATTGTCATTCTCTCAGAGGAATGACACCCCACGACAATAACGTGATGATTTTAGGGGTATAAAACCTCTACAATATTGGGGTGATTTCAGAGGCATGACACGCCACCCATACAACAATATTGTAACGGTTTGTATGGATATGACACCCCTTCCACAATGTTGCGATGATTGCAGAGGCACTGCATCTCTACAACAACACTGTGGTAGTTTTCTTTTATGGTTAAGATGGCCGCATGACAAAAGTTGAGATGATTTTAGGGACACGAAACCCGTAGGCCAATACTGTGTTGATTGTTATGGTTAGGACACCTTACGAACACGTGGTGATTTGGGAAAGGGGATGGATCAGTAAATACACAAACCACTGTATCTCTTTCTCTCTCTCTCTCTCTCACACACACACACACACACACACACACACACACAACACACACACACACACACACACACACACACTGGGGGCAGTTAGATGGAGCTATGGAGTATTTGAAGCAGACTGCTTTTAGGGCGGTCGTTGTTTCCATGAAACTAGAAGCATCACCACTCAGCTACACACGACGCTTACACAGAGAGAGAGAGAGAGAGAGAGAGAGAGAGAGAGAGAGAGAGAGAGAGAAGAGAGAGAGGAGAGAGGGGAGGGAGAGAGAGAGAGAGAGGGAGAGAGAGAGAGAGAGAGAGAGAGAGAGAGAGAGAGAGAGAGAGAGAGAGAGAGAGAGAGTCTGATATCACTGGTTATGAATCAAACACACACACGAGAGAGAGAGAGAGAGAGAGGAGAGAGGAGAGAGAGAGAGAGAGAGAGAGAGAGAGAGAGAGAGAGGAGGGAGGAGAGTATATCACAGGTTATGAATCACACACACACACACACACACACAACACACACACACTCACACACACTACGCACACAGAACCACATACATGCACACATTCACATGCACACCACACACACACACACACACACACACACACACACACACACACACACACACACACACACACACAACACATACACCGTTTGTGCCCTAACTAACCCGTCAGCAGGAGCTCTGATCGGATGGCACCATTCAAGCGTGAGCGCACTGTATCTGCTCGCCTCTGACGTAAGCCTGACTGCTGTACAGGTACGCACTGTACATTATTGATCAACCACCCATCAACCTGTTGGTGATTGGATCCTGGATGCATGCTGACGTAGACTTCAGAGTATGGGATTCTTAGTCAGTCCTTTCTCTGTATACACGTGCGTGTGTGTGTGAGTGTGTGTGTGTGTGTGTGTGTGTGTGTGTGTGTGTGTGTGTGTGTGTGTGTGTGTGTGTGTGTTCGTGTGTGTGTGTGTGTGTTCGTGTGTGTGTGTGTGTGTGTGTGTGTGTGTGTGTGTGTGTGTGTGTGTGTGTGTGCGTGTGTGTACGTGGGCAAGCGCGCATGTGTGTGTCAGTGTGTGTGTATGTGTTTGTGTATGAGAGAGAGAGAAGAGGGAGGGAGGGGAGAGAGAGAGAGAGAGAGAGAGAGAGAGAGAGAGAGAGAGAGAGAGAGAGAGAGAGAGAGAGAGAGAGAACCTTGACATTTGACACTTTGATATTTTATTGTCATTACCAAAGAGGTCTTTTGACAAGGGGGGAGGGGATAACAGAACAAAAACATTTCCCTCTTCCTTTCCTGCAAACAGATAGTACACTTTCATTCCCAGTGTGTATCAAAATCCAACGTTAACAAAAACAAATAAATTCGTAACTTTTCGTTATGTCCTCACCTCAGGCACAGGAGAAATGCAGTAAGGTTTTAAAAAAAAAAAGAAGAAGAGAGAGAGAGAGAGAGAGAGAGAGAGAGAGAGAGAGAGAGGAGAGAGAGAGAGAGAGAGAGGAGAAAGAGAGGGGGGGGGGGATAGACAACGTCTCTTTCCCCTCCTTCCCTTTTCCTCTCTTCTTCTTGTTCTTCTTCTTCTTGTTTTTTCTTCGTCTTCCTCTCGACTGTACGTGCTGTGTATTTCATCTAATTTCACGTCTTCTATCGTGATCGCAGCCACAGTTTTGCTGAAGACGTACATCCATCCGGGGGCAATAAGGCAGAATCCTAGGAACTGACTGACTGACTGAAACCATTTACTGTCAGATTAACGTAAGTGTTGTACCGACAAATCCTAGGAACAGAATATCTGAATGGCAGAGCATGGAAAGAAAGTATCCAGCATCTACAGAAAGAGAAAAGAGAAACTCAGTCCACACTTGCATTCCACTTTCAGCTGTAAACATCACGCTGACGTTGAACAGACTGGCACTGAAAGAAGTGGATCGCATCAAGTTCATGGATCTTGGGGCCACCGTAGGCGGAGGCTGCAATACAGACGAGGTTCATCCTAGGTATGTATGTCTAGCATGTCAACGATGAACGTCAGCGTCACAGTCCATTTCACTGAACAACCTGGACAACCAAAAATGTCCATCGTGCATGAAATGTCTGAAATAAAAAATGGAGCATTTTTGAACCGTGGTAAGGTCAGGTAATGTTGCTTACAGCCCAGCCGACCGCTAAGGGCCATATCAGGGCTGTCACCGCGTTGACGCCAACAAGTCATTTGGGAGAAAAAAAGTCATTCACACAACCTTTTAAGATACCCCTTCTAAAACCACACAGGAAATGTTGTTAAAAATCTTTCTTCTGTCAATTCTTCGATCAGATGAAAAAGGTTAATCTCTTCCAGATATTCAAAGATCACATCAGGTGGGACATCTCTGAACAAGGTTTTAATGGGAGTCTGATGTCTGACATGCAAGTCCCAACACTCTAAAAGAACATGTTTCATTGTGAGTGGAACATGACATGGAATGCACCACGGAGCTTCTTCACCTTTGTTTCGCCTAATCCGGCCGCTCTGTTTGTCTCCCCTGGTGATCACTGCGACCGCAACCGGCTGCACGTGCCGCGTTACTTTCCCTGACACACTGCGGCCTTGTTTGAAGTCAAGGCTGGCCAAAGAAATGGGCAGGTGTCCAATGACACACTGCGGCCTTGTTTGAAGTCAAAAGAAATGGGCATCCCTGACAGGTGTCCAATGACACACTGCGGCCTTGTTTGAAGTCAAAAGAAATGAGCATACCTGACAGGTGTCCAATGACACACTGCGGCCTTGTTTGAAGTCAAAAGAAATGGGCATACCTGACAGGTGTCCAATGACACACTGCGGCCTTGTTTGAAGTCAAAAGAAATGGGCATCCCTGACAGGTGTCCAATGACACACTGCGGCCTTGTTTGAAGTCAAAAGAAATGGGCATACCTGACAGGTGTCCAATGACACACTGCGGCCTTGTTTGAAGTCAAAAGAAATGGGCATCCCTGACAGGTGTCCAATGACACACTGCGGCCTTGTTTGAAGTCAAAAGAAATGGGCATCCCTGACAGGTGTCCAATGAAATCTTAGCAGTAGTATGGGGTGTGGGAAACGATTCATTCACACAGACTAGGGTCGCGAACTGACCACATCCCATTGATTTCTCAAAAAGAAAAAAAAGAATACTAGGAGCAGTTTTGGACTGGAAAATGCAAATGGACGAGGGTTTTAATCAAAATTAATTAAAAGATAAGAACTGGTGTATAAGTAGTGGCTTGTATGGAAACGGCACAAGACTGTTTCGTCTTTACGGCACAAGACTGTTTCGTCTTTACGGCCGCCTCGGGAACATGGTAAAAACTTTTGAATCATGAGAATTTCTCTAATGATTGGAGAATCAGGGTGATCTATGTCAACTGTTTAAAGCTGCATCCTGTCTCTATCAAAGAGTGTGTAAGGAAAGGAAAATTGACTGTTGAAAACTATCAAATTTACACAAGTTGCTCAACGCATGAAGAAACCCATAATGCTCTGTATCAAACGTCAGAATACTAAAGCTTGCATTAGAATGTCCATCGACAAATCTGTATGGTGCATGAGTCAACGGAGAAAAGAAAAAAAAGAAAAAGAAAAAAATGGGAAAAATAGGAGCGCGGAGGCCTCATCTAGAAAAGGTAATGAGGAATTTGGAGGAAAAGAAATTTTGTCCATCAGAATTTGTCCGTGGGGAAATATGATCGATTTAACAGACGGAAAGCGGGAAAGCAAGTTTAAAACTTCAGTTGACTTGGATGTGCTGTTAAACATGAACAAGATCAAAGAAATGAAGATTGACTGGATCAAACTCCGACCATATAATGGAATTTCAAAGTCAGTTGTTACCTTAAAACGGAATGAGATCAGTTGAAAACGATGTCATTTTTCATATTAAAACAGTAACATTTGTGACATTGTCCTGTTTCACAAACATTCTAGTAAGAATTAGAAATGTACCTAACACACACACACACACACACACACACACACACACACACACACACACATGTAGCAACAGGGCAAGGTTATCCTAACACTGGTACTGTTTGGCACAGATGACACAATATAAACTGTTCATTAACACGTCATAGTATTGTGGGCGAATTTCAGGGTCATAGGTGCAGTATCACGCAAACCAGATGAAACATAGACAGACTTTTAAGTGAATTAAAAGAAGTGTATAGTGTTGATAAAAACATATATACACCAGATGGAAATGCGAAATCATGAATTCCTGAGTAAAGAAAAGGCTACTAGGCTCTGCTTTGCTGAATGTTCCTAACAGATAATTGACTTTTCTATGTTATGATCGAATACATGATACTCTCACAAAAAATAAAGATAGATATGGGATGATAATATTTCGGAATGCCTTTCGCTTTAGTGAATGAATGTGAAATTTTAATGCAACGTTGTTTTTTTGTTTTTTTGTTTTTTGTTTTTGTTTTGTTTTACACTTTCGAATAATATAAACATGTCACGTTGAAAGTATCATTTGGGATTTACTGCTTTTACTTTCTTTCAAATAATCTTTAAATGACATATGAATTTGTTAGCTTCGTTTTGTATCCATTAAAATATTCGCGATACGAATTTGCACTTCAGCAGTCTGGTTTTAGTCAATCTTACGTACAAGGTGGTCTGGAACGGTATGTATATTACGCATGTGAATGTCTTTTTTATTTAATTCTTATAACGCTCTGTGGTCCAGAACTGAAAAGAATCATTGTTATGATTGAAAAAAAAATACAGAAGAAAACGCAAACAAAGGAAGTCTGAGGTTAAAAACCACCATTCAGAAATGATTGGTGTGTCGTCAAGCAGCCCAGTAATGAACTTTGTTATTTAGTCAAATTTGAAAAAAAAAAGCAAAAAGACCATGATCATTGGTGTGTGTGTGTGTGTGTGTGTGTGTGTGTGTGTGTGCGCCGAGTGTTATAACTGATCATACACACACACACGAGCTCACGGGCTTGTGTAATTTTGTTTGCGAATGACTACATGAAATATCGCGATTTTTTTTTTTTTGGGGGGGGGGGGGCGGGGGGGGGGGGGGGGGGGGGGGGGGGCAAGCGTTAGTATAACACTGAGCTAGAACAATGCACCTTTTTCCATGACGACCAGTACGACTATCGATTATCATCATCAAAGCCGCAGACGCCACTGTGCTGCTGTTGCTGTTACATTTCCCGGACTAACTTCAAAGAAGATGTCAGTTTGTATGCTAACAAATTTGCCTAGCAAACACACACAGGAATTCGCAGATTGCCTGATAACACGGATGGGCTTGTCCCATGTATTATGCACCCTCACATCCACAGTCCTCTGTTCACCGACAACAGTGTGTAGGCTCCAGAGAGCCGCGAGCGTGGACGACTTGGTTCATCCAACAGCCTCGTGGGCAGTAGCGACACGCTCTGTTTGAAGTATATCGCGTTGGACTTTCGTTGGTTTGCTTCTTGTTTTTTTTTTTTTTAAAGACGAAAGTAAATTGTTCTATCAGCAGCTCGCCTCATAGGCGTCATACTTCGTCGGAGGATTACAGCTTTCTCTCTCTCTCTCTCTGTCTCTCTCTCTCTGTCTTTGTCTTTGTCTCTCTGTTTCTGTCTCATATTTCGTCGGAGGATTAAAGATCTCTCTCTCTCTCTCTCTCTCTCTCTCTCTCTCTCTCTCTCTCTCTCTTCTCTCTCTCTCTGTCTGTCTGTCTGTCTCTGTCTTTGTCTCTCTGTTTCTGTCTCTCATATTTCGTCGGAGGATTTAAGATATATCTCTCTCTCATATTTCGTCGGAGGATTAAAGATCTCTCTCTCTCTCTCTCTCTCTCTCTCTCTGTCTGTCTGTCTGTCTGTCTGTCTCTGTCTCTCTGTCTTTTTTTTTTTTTTTGCTGTCCCAACCTCTGCGCCACCTCAGAGGCAGTACACACACGCCGCTCATTCCGACACCCCGTCCACAGCCATAGCCCGGTCAGCCCCGCCGCAGCCCCGGCACCGACAATCCACAGGGAGCAGTCAATGTCAAGTCGTCAAGAGGCAACCCACGGAGTAGACACTGCACTGCTGCCGAGTCACTTCGGTGGTGTTCAGTGGCGCCTGTTCTGATCTAACATACGCAGGACACTACCTACTAAGCCCCCTACTGACGACAATAATTGCTTAGTCGCGGAGCCGGCGTGAGTGAGTTCTCCCTCCGGAGGCGCCACCACGTCCGTCCAACGACAGCCCCCATGGACTCGCCGATACCGATGACCCCGACGGAACCAAACCAAGGCCACAGACGTGGAGAGGACATTGAAATTGAGGTCACCATGAGAGCAGGGCATGAAGGGCCACAGAATTTGAAACATTTTTTTTAATGCTGATCGATGAGAATGAGGATGATTAAGATGATGCTACGGATTTCCATTTCGGTCTGAGACTACATGACAGGACTGTACTCTACGCTTCCTTTCATAATATATCCCGGCGTCAACCAGGCCCGAGAGATACAGGCACCTGCAGTGTTGGTCAGGAAATTTGAGCAACACTCTCAGAAACGCATCCATTAAGTGGATGAAACTCGACTGTGTGGTCCCAGTCTTCCCAACTGAGTCAGCAGCAAACTCAACTCTGGGTAGGAGTCGGTCGGGGCAGAAAAACCCACATGACTCTGATGGGATTCGAACCCACGACCTCCCAGCCGGGAGTCCGCGACGTTAACCACTTCGCCACGGCGGCTGGTCTGTCTCTCTGTCTTTGTCTTTGTCTCTCTGTTTCTGTCTCTCATATTTCGTCGGAGGATTTAAGATATCTCTCTCATATTTCGTCGGAGGATTAAAGATCTCTCTCTCTCTCTCTCTCTCTCTCTCTCTCTCTCTCTCTCTCTCTCTCCCTCTCTCTCTCTCTTCTCTCTCTCTCTCTCTCTCTCTCTCTCTCTCATGAGAATAAACTTCCATTCATTGCCCCCAAGAAAGTTCCGATGGATAACGTGTACAGCCGGTCAATTTTTCCATCACGTATTAAAGAA
>CM031625.1:21031013-21033513 GCA_018398815.1 Conus ventricosus | reverse complement strand
GTGTGGTTTGGAGCAGACCGTGAGAGTTAGTGCCCTTGAACGGAAGTCTAATTCACAGCCCTGCAGTACACACTGTGATTGAGAGACAAGGTTCATACGTGCGGTCGTGAAACAACTTCATAAGCGTTAAGTCCCGTGGAAGCTGATGACTGGACGCAGCTTGATAATAAGCTCTGACAGCTGTGTCCGTCTCGGTGAAAAATCGTCAGGACGAGGTGCCGATTTGACTGAATGGTCATTTTGACGACCAGTCGGCGGCAGTGTCTGATGTCCGATGCTCAGATGCATAACAACACAGTAAAATACAAGGTATTCCAATTCAACGCAACACCGCGCGATAAAATCCCTGACAACACACTGCAAGTACGGCACCATAATACAGAACAGCGTACAACAGTATTCAACACACCTCTAGAGCAGCACCATATGGCTTTTGCTATACCGAAGAACATGGCAAAATATAACGCAATAGCATTTGTGACGAGAAAACTAACCAAATCAATGCAATATAAAACAGCAATACGGAATGTAAAACAATGCAGTACAGAACAATGCAACAAAACAAAACAAAACAAAACAAAAACAAAAACCTACGAAAGTATACATGCCATGCGACAGGTTTGGCGAAGAGAGCTTCACACACCAGCATAGTACACGATAGAAAGCTAGGACAAAGTAATGCAGTAAAAGCAATACCATGACTAAAAAGCAGTGCAAATAAAAACTGAACACCACAAAACAAAATGACACAAGAAAGTTTGATCGTTTCAACGAACGATCGTTCTAGTCGGAGCTTAACGCAACATAATGCTGGAGGATAAGTCATTGGAAACCCCCGAGGACAGAGCCAATCAACGTAATGCAAGATAATGGAACGAAAACGTAAGCAGAACAATCAGACAATAAAACACAATGAATCGGGCAATAAAGTACCATGAACCAAAAATACTGTACGACAGACTTTGCAGCAACAAAATCTTAAATGACGCAGAGAACAGTAAACAGTAGATAACGAATAAGTTGGGTAAGGTCTGTCCGTCCCACGTTGAAATGATTTACACGCCCAGAACTCCCAAACGAACGCTACTTACGACACCAAGTATACCATATTCAAGATCAAATAGGCTGCGTCGATCTTGAATCAATGTTAAAATTTGTGTTTGTCCATTTTGTTTCCAGTTGTTGTTGTTGTGTAGATGTGTCAGGTACAGGGTGTAATGGACAAGCTTGGATCATCCTTTCGGGGTGGGGGGGGGGGGGGGGGGGGGGGGGATGGGGGGGAAGGGGGGCAGGGTTTCCTTGTTTGTTCTGTAAGCTCTGCGCTGGCGTTTCCCCTAGGCCACCTGGTGTCGTGAGCAGCATTCGTCTGGAGTCAAGGGCGCGTAATTACCTCATCATGGGAGGAAGAGTTATCCTATTTGTACGTAATTTGTGATAACAGTGTTCAGTTTGGAAATTCAGGCGGTGGGTCATTAGCCCTTGAAGTCAAAATTTTATGTGAAATTTCTTGACTGTGACGGACCATATTTTTTTTCCCTAATGAATATTAGGCTATAATTACGGTGCACCGGCTCAGGGTTCAGATGTGCAAGAGCCGACAGAAAGTCAAAGTTTTGTTGAGGTGGGGTGAGAGGGGGCGGAGGGGTGGGGAGGGGGAAGGAAGGGGTTGGAGGCCTGGGCAAAGAAGCAAGGGGTAGCGTGGGGGTTGGGGAGGGGGGGGGGGGGGGGGGGGGGGCGGGGAGGGAGAGAAAGGCAGAAAAAAAAAATTCACGGACCAATCGACACTGCCTTTTGTGCAAGTAGTTTTAAAAAGGCGATTTTAACTGGTCGGTGAAGTTTTCATCAGTTCCAAGTGGATCATCGAGCACGGACTAAGCTCTCAGCAGGGAAAACAAACAAACAAACAAACAAATAAATGGACAGACTGCACGTTGACACTTAGTCTTCCGCTTCCATCAAAGTCGCAGTACAGGCCTGCTGCTTCAAAAACTGGGATTGGTCATTGACCCCTCTACTCAGAAAGCTACGGGTTTATTAAGGAACTCAAATAATGCCCCAGCGGCGCAATAAACGAAAAAAAAAATGACAAAGTCACAGACAACACAATCCAACAGAAAGAAGGGGACCGAAGACTTTCCAATGCTGCGGAACACAGTCTCAAGAAATACAAAGCAGTCTAATGAAAAACATCGCAACGCCGCTCAATAAAATACCACACACAGTACAGCCTTTGCTTTTATATACATGAACATTATACAACACAGGTACAACACGGAGTGGCGACACACGTCTGACACTGACCTGTTCTTGAGCGGGCCTTTGAATTTGGGGTCGTGCTGTCGAGGGTTGCCTGCAAAACACAGCACACGGTATGTTGTTGCTACGCATCTATAGGTCTTTGAAATGTAGCGTACATTGTGCGTGGTGTGTGTGTGTGTGTGTGTGTGTGTGTGTGTGTGTGTGTGTGAGTGTGTGTGTGTGTGTGTGTGTGTGTGTGTGT
>CM031625.1:21016013-21021013 GCA_018398815.1 Conus ventricosus | reverse complement strand
AAGAAGAAAGAATCAGAAGAAGAACCGTGAGGAGGTTTAAGAACATAGACAAGTGAAGTGACAGTATGCATCCTTGTTTTGCTCTCTCTCTCTCTCTCTCTCTCTCTCTCTCTCTCTCTCTCTCTCTCTCTCTCTCTCTCTCTCCCGTGTGTGTGTGTGTGATCCAAAAACAAATAGCATTTTAAACACTTTTTCAGCCCATGCTGTCGACGGCCCCCAGCCTATGCTCCTTGTCATCCCACTACACACACACACACACACACACACACACACACACACACACACGTGCGCACCACTCACACACAACACACACACACACACACACACACACACACACACACACACACACACACACGCGCGCGCGCGCGCAACAACAACAACCAACAACGGACGGCAGGAGCAGTTTTGATGCGACACCAAATCAGCCTGGACACCGCAACTGCTTTGTTGTGAAAGGCGGGTGGCGAGGGGCTGGAAAGGGGTGTGCAGAGGAAAAGGAGGGGGAGGTGTGGGGAGGGGGGGAGGGGGCAGGGTGACGCGGAGAGCCAGAACGAAGCGGCGGTGTAACGAACGAAGCAGAGATGACAGAGGGGAAAAGGAGAGGGAGGAGCAGAGAAAGGGAGGAGTAGAGGAAGGGAGGAGTACCTGAATTGCCTGGCTTTTCTGGGACGACAAGGCACTGACAGACGAGTCAATAAGGAAGAGGAACGGCAGTGAGAATACCGATCGATTCGGGGACCAATGAGAGAACGCTACTATTTATAAAGCATGGGAGGGAGAGGGAGGGGTTGGATTAGCGTGGTGATGGTGCTTGGGAAACATTCCCCTTTTAACCTCTCGGTCGAGTAGACAACAAGTGTGCATAATAAATGAAGCGCATTTTGAAAGGAAAGAAACGGAATCCTAGACTTGTTTGAAATTTGACTTCGGCCTTACATGCATCAGTTTTTGTGGAAGGTTACGTGGATTTTACACGTACATAAACTAAATTTAAGTCAAAGTTCCCTGAAATTTTTTTTCCAGACAACTTTTATGTTGTTAATCGAAGAGGGAGTAGATTTTGTTTGAACAGAAAAGAAGAAACTTAATCAGAAACACGACTGAATTTTTGTTTCCTTACAGACAAGTTCGGTTTGCTATATCTAAGAGGTAGCAGATTTTAAACGGAAAGAAGTTGAATTTGAGATGTACTGTTTAAAATTCATTCCTGTCTTCTTCCAGACAACACACATGCTGTTAATCAAAGATACAGTAGATTTTGAACGAAAACGTCAGAAACGTGGTTGAATTTTTGTCTCCTTGCGGAAAGGTGTGTTGGTTGTATGAAATATAAAGCGGATTTTAACCAAAATGAAAATAAATACTAAGTTCTTGTAAAAAAAAATGTTTACCTCTGTCTTCTTATTGACAAATCTGATGTTGTTTACAACGAAGACTAAGCAGATTTTGAGCGGAAAGAAACTGAATGTGATGAGATCAGGTTTACCACGATACACACACGATACACGATGCTTTATTTGTCCTCATAAAAATACAAGGAAAATTTGTTTGTGGTGCCAATTATAAAAAATTCACACATTACAACAACTTATAAACAAGTATATCATTAAAAATATTCCACACTTTGCACTGTGCTCAGTCATTCCTTGTCAATTCATTTATCCATCTTGTGTCAGTCTGTACACATATATAAATATTAACACATGCACGCACATATCCTACCACCCACCCCACCCCCCCCCCCCAAATACACCCACACACCAATACAGAATCACACGCACACACCACACCAAAACAGTGTCACACGCACACACACACAGAGGCGCACACACCACCACCACAAACCACCATCACATTTGCAATATTATCACAACACTTAAATAAACACTCCAACTGGAAAACAGAACGCTCCAAGATAAACTCAAAGTTAAGTATCAAAAAGAAAGAAAACGAAAACAATAGCACCATTCAAAAGATCAATAATATTGCAAAATGTATAACTGCGTAAACTGTAAAAGCAACCTGCAGAGTTAAATACAAATCCGATGTATGATTTAAGCACGCCCTCTCTGCTTCACGTAAACCAGCCTACACACAGAATTGGACATTAGTTAGGGACATATGCCTATATTTATGAAGGGAAAGAACTGGTTTTGTTGTTAAATATTTTTCATCTGTTTTCTTCAAATAGGGCAGTACCAATACATCACGTATTGTTTCAAAATTGATAGTGTCGTGGGTCGTTGTGTTATGCAGGTTGTGCATGTTGATG
Source organism: Conus ventricosus (assembly GCA_018398815.1). NCBI lineage: Eukaryota > Metazoa > Mollusca > Gastropoda > Neogastropoda > Conidae > Conus > Conus ventricosus. Next base: position 21,018,741 of record CM031625.1, on the reverse strand, counting down.
TAAAATATTAGTGTTAAAAGACAGTTAAAAAAAACACACATAAAATCGTTAATCGTTGTCTCCCGACATCGCTGTCGAACCGTTTATTGCGAACCCAGAACACACTAATAATAAAAGCCGTTAGAATAAGATTTACTGGGTTTGTGAAAAAACACTTTTACATTTAATATTCATAGTATCAAAGGGTTACGGGGTTATAACAGTATACACATGGGGAAAAAAAACACAAACACCTGCACAAATTTCCAAATTCGGGGTTATAACAGTATACACATGGGGGAAAAAAAACCCACAAACACCTGCACAAATTTCCAAATTCATAAAAGAATATTTGTACAGATTTACACATTACTGAAGTAGGACAGGAAAGGGGGAGTTGAAAGGACTGGGACGACCCATATGCGCGCCATATAATATGAAATGTATATATTGATGTTTTAAAGAGTAGATTTACATTAATCTAAGCGACACTGTCTCTTTTCTTCATATATACAAACACACATGTCTGGCCACTTGATTCAACCGAATCTGTACGCCTGGTGGCCATTGGCACACGAAACCATCAGACTTTCACCTGGTGGACAACATGGGAAGTGCATGGTCGGTAGTAGCAGACGACAGAGATCTCCCTCCCCACCCCACCCCCACTCCCGCCCCATTTCTCCCCACGTGAGGACGGGGAACTATTGATCGTAGGTTTGTACTATGCGTCTGCCTTCTACCGTGTTCACGTTCTGTTCCGTGTGGTTGTCGGTCTTTTCTTTCAGGTTTTTTTTTTTAATATCGTCTGACAATGTCTTTTGATCTCACACACACACACACACACAGAGAGAGAGAGAGAGAGAGAGAGAGAGAGAGGAGAGAGAGAGAGAGAGAGAGAGCGTTATTGTATAGTCCGCAACGCCTGTGACAATTCCGCCTTCATCAAATAACATTCTGCACTTCTTTTGTTGTTGTTGTTGTTGTTGTTGTTGCCGTGTTTCGTATTCAAACAGTACTGGCAATAACACCATAAGGCCAGCCAAAGAGCTGTCTTTTCAGCCGGAAAGAACCCAAACACAAAAGACATTCATCTGCGTAAAAGCATACATACATATACATCTATATCTATCCATCTATCTATCTATCTATCTATCTATATGAGAGAGAGAGAGAGAGAGAGAGAGAGAGAGAGAGAGCTTGTGCCTTGACTCTGTCTTTCCCTGTGTGTGTGTGTGTGTGTGTGTGTGTGTGTGTGTGTGCCCGCGCGCGCTTGTGTGTGTGAGATGCATGCTCGAGCCAGACATCATCTAGCACCTTGCAAAAATGTCATTACACACACACACACACGCACACGCACGCATGCACGCACGCACGCACGCGCGCGCGCGCACGCAACACACACACACACGCACGCACGCACGCACGCACGCACGCACGCACGCACCCACCCACGCACGCACGCACGCACACACACACACACACACACACACACACACACACACACACACACACACACACACAAGTGATTGCAGGCGGAAACTGAAACAAACTGTAAATAAGATTTACTGTTCTGCCCAGCGAAAGAGCGTTTTCATTGTCCTGAATGTTTGTCTTTTCTGAAGAAGACCACAGAGGTTGAAACGCGTCGTGGTTTTGTCTTGTGATTTCTTTGTCTCTTTCGTTCGGTGAAAGAGTAAAGCTTCTATTTAAGTCTATATCTGTGATTTGTTCCCCTGGTTGTATCTATCTATCCATCGATCTATCTATCTATCTATAATAAGCGTAATAAACGTACTGAAAACCAAACACTGCCCTGTCTATCTCCACAGGCCTACTATTTTAGATCGATCTTTTAGTCCCAGGACTTGGTTTGACTTCGAGTTTCAACCTTGGCATCGTTCCTTTTGAATCTGCTGGCAGTTTTCATGTGGCTTCTGTTCTCGGCTGAGCTGTAAACAATGTGGCTTGAGTGGATTGTAGGTCTGCCTGCCTGATGTGATATAACAGCGCACATTGGTTTCTTGAATGCCGTACTCGAAGCATGTTTAGCGTGCGCACCTGGTTTAGGCAGCATACAGAATATGTGTAACCTCTCTGTCTTTGCCTGTCTGTCCCACCCTCTGTCTGTCTGTCTCTCTGCATTGTGTATATGGGGTGGGATGCGGTGGGGTGGGGTGGGGTGGGGTGGTGGGTGGATATGCATCTGTCTGTCTGTCTGTCTGTCTGTCTCTTTCTCTCTCTCTCTCTCTCTCTGTATATGTTTTCATGTGTGTGTTGTGTGTGTGTGTGTGTGGTGACGTGGTCTACCTATCTTTTTTTAGTGTGTGTGTGTGTTGACGTGCTCTCTCTCTCTCTCTCTCTCTCTCTGTGTCGAGGATTCTTGTGACAGTCAAAGTCTTGAGTTACACCCCCCCCAATCCAGTTCGACTCAACCTGACCCTACCCAATCACCACACACCACACGCACAGCTTTTGTTCTCCACAGTTCCCACCGCCGCCGCTAAACAAAAGGAAAACAACAGAACCAAACAAACACCTCGTGGCCTCGGGAAAGCAATCAACAACCGACCTCGTCTGCATCAGGTAGAGGATTCACCTCACTGATCAATACTGGGCGAGAGGTCAGTGAGGTCGGGGTGGGAGAGTGTGTCTGGGGGATGGGGGGGGGGGGGAGGGGGAGGATTAGTCCAATGGATGGGTGGGTGGGCGGGTTGGGAGGGGAACAAAGAGGAAAGGGGGGGAGGGG
>CM031625.1:21001013-21013513 GCA_018398815.1 Conus ventricosus | reverse complement strand
CGTTCTAGTGGGTCCAGGGTTGCGGTAAATATCTCCCCTCCTCTCCACTCTCCTTGAAAGGTAATCCTCGTCTGCGGGTTCACCTGAAATGAATGTGGACGTTAAGGCCGGCTGAACCAACGTCTACCTGACACTATGGCAGCACGCCAGGAGGACGTCTGGCCAAGACCACGACAGCAGGTTCCTCTGGTTTCCAAGGTGATGTGTTGACCCCTCCACGAATAGAACCACTGGTTAGGGTCGGATAAGAAAACGTCGCTCTGATTAAAGTGGTCTGGCAACCTCTTGCGCACTGACCAGTTGTTTTTCACAGCAGTTGATTTTCTCGTTTTCTTTGTGTTTCAGTCGGATGATTGGCAGCTGAAAGGCAACCAACCAAACTTGGAAGAATCTGCACGCGGGAAAACGTGTCAGTAACGCACTGAGAGAACACGACAGATGAGATAAGAAATTAAACAAACAAACAAACAAAAGCAAAACACAAAAACATCCCTTCCAGGCAACATTGGGGAAGAGGAAACACAGGATGAATGATTTCTTTTTAAAAATTAAAGTTTGTTTACATTTGTGAACACAGGATGAATGATTTCTTTTTAAAAATTAAAGTTTGTTTACATTTGTCAACACAGCGCAGGCCTCCAAGGGTGGTACAGGGCTGCTCTAAAGGCAGGTGAAGACAGTGCTTCTCTGGGTCCTCCCCAGCACCTTCGGGTGTTTCTTTTTCTTCTTTTTTCTTCAGAAAAGGGGGGGGGTTGGCAGGGAGATGTTGGGAGGCAAGCGGAAAAAAAGGATCATCAACATAACTTAAATTCACAGCTAAGTGCCAACACAAGAAAGCAGAACGATCCGATTGATAACAATCTTTTGTGCACAATGTTCTTGTTCTCGTGTCCGATGAAAAAAAAAATTAAGTGAATGTTGCACCTCCGATAATTAGAACCTGATTACTGAACACTCGAAAAGACACTTGGTCAAAACAAATTAGAAATGCACAAATTTTATAAATACTTATGGATGATAATATCAAATCTTTTGCCTGGATTCAAGCGCGTAGTGAATCGACGCTTCGAGCAGCATTATTTTATAGTTAAGGGCGTGGAACTGTTTCAGAACGGAAGGAAAAAAAGTGTCTTCTTTGCTCCTTGGAGATATTCCCTTGCTTGTTCTGTGTGCTGTGTGTCCGCATCCATGTTACTTGAACTGGTATTGTAAGAAAAAAATTGTAGGGAGTTATGATCATATGACTATTTCATCATGGGAGACAAACCTATTTGCCATTATCTGCGTCTTAATTTACTATCGAAGAGGTCGTCTGTCACAAGGCAGAATCTTACAACCGGAATCTGGAGAAACCGTGAATGCAGATTTTTTTTTTTCACCCATTAGAAAAATTCAAGAGATGGCATATTTTGATTTTTGACGAAAAAGGGTGTTGTCTAAAGTACTGCACCACGTTTCATTTATTCTCTCTCTCTCTCTCTCTCTCTCTCTCTCTCTCTCTCTCTCTCTCTCTCTCTCTCGGAAACTTCATTTTAGTGCAGAGATAAAGGCAAAGAAAGAACAGATGGACTGCTGACATAGTAGGGAGTGGTGGGGTTGGGATTTGGGATGAGGGGGTGATGATGGTGGTTGTCAGGAAGATTCGTACACAGCCATAAAGAAGTGTGCGGGCTGGTAGAGATCATCAGTCAAAAACATGACATCACACACAACACACAAAACACACACACACACACACACACACACACACACACACTTGCACACACGCACGCACACTCATGCACACACACACATCACACACACACACACACATCACACACACACACACACATCCACACACACACACACACACACACACAACACACACACACACACACACAGCACGCACACACACACACACACACACACACACACACACACACACCGCCGAACGTAAGTATGACATTACACACACACACCACACACACACACACACACACACACACACACACACACACACACCGCCGAACGTAAGTATGCTTCTCGTTTTACTGTCACAGACCCAATCACCAATCATACCAACGATCAAAATGTCCACGAAACAGGTCAACAGAGGCAAACCTTCCTCTCAATCATTTGACCTTATTCCCCGCAGCAAGTCGGTTTCTGGAACATTCTCTCTCTTCTCCCTTCGTGCTGGTTTTAAAGGTCAGAGTTAAGGGGCAGCTTTGAAGACAAGGGCTTCGCCTTTGCTTTCAACAGAAAATCATTTGTTTGATGGGTGGAGATCAGAAGAATGCCAGGAAATGCCTTCTGGATTAGGAGACTGCCAGATAGTTGGAACAGGCATGTAACATTACTGAACCAACGTGTTTCGACACTGGATTCTTTCTGCGGCTCGGACAACCGAAAAGGACAAGAAATAAATTAATAGGTATATAAATGAATAAATAAAGAAGGAAACGAAGGAAAAGAAAAGGAGAAGGGACTAGAACATAGACAAACAACGATACATCCAGTGACTTAGCTGCTAAATAAAGAAGGAAAGAAAAGAACAGAACAGAAAGAAAGAACCAGAAAAGAGATAAACAAAGAAATATCCAGTGATTTAGCTGCTAAATAGAGAAGAAAAGGAAAGAAAAGAAGAGACAGAAAAACTAACATACAGATGAAGAAATATTCAGTTTTTTTATATATGCGCAATGATAGTGCCTTCATTAAAAATAAAAGCAACTAACATATAGAACAAAAGCAACTAACATATAGAACAAAAGCAACTAACATATAGAACAAGCAAAGAAAGAGTAACAAACAAACAAGAAAATAAATTTTAAACAAAGAAAGAAAATCAACAAAGAAAGTACTAGGCCTAACTACAACTGCACATAGATAACGTCTTCGTTTTAAAGAGAGAGAGAGAGAGAGAGAGAGAGAGAGAGAGAGAGAGAGAGAGAGAGAGAGAGAGAGAGAGAGAGAGAGGCAACTTGAAAATAACTAAAGAAAGAAATAACCAACGACTACGCTACGCATAAAGTGTTTTCATCATAAAACATGAGGCGTGACATGTTTATCTAGATTTGGATCGGAATATTTTAAGCAAAGACTGAAGGAATGGCAGGAGAAGGGGGGGAGAGGGGCTAGAAAAGGACGGGGAAGGGGGAAGACAGTGGAAATGGGGGAGGGGTGGGGGTGGGAGTGAGGAGGTGTTCAGGGGGTGGAGAGGGAGGTGATGATGCTGTTGATTCTGGTGAAGCTGGGGGGTCCCGCGGAGGTCAGTCCCGTGCCGTCCTTATTCAGCCTCATCAGACCTCTGGGCACAGAGCAGAGCACAGGTACACTGTCTGCCAGTCTGTCTGTCAGTCTGTCTGTCTGTCTGTCTGTCTGTCTGTCTCTCTGTCTGTCTGTCTGTCTGTCACACACACACACACACACACACACACACACACACACACACACACACACACACACACTGCGCATTTACACACATAATGGCGCGTGCTTACACAGACACACAGACACACACATACACACACACGCGCGCGCGCGCACACAGACACACACACACACACACACACACACACACACACACACACACACACACACAGACAAACACACACATTCACACGCAAAAATACACACATTACACACACACACACACACACACACACACACACACACACACACACATACACACACACATACACTCTCTCTCTTCTCTCATACACGCACGTGTGCGTATACGCAAACACACACACACACACACACACACACACACACACACACACACACACACACACACACACACACGCACGGTAAAGTACAATGCTGCGACGGTAAATTGCAGTACAATTCAACGGGGCTAAACGCCTGACAACTTAGCTCAACATCATGACACCCTCGCCCCATAATGCAGCACAGTAGAATACAATGCAAGGCACTCTAAAGTAACTCAACGCTATAAAGTAGACTGCCAAAGAAAACACAGTGTCACTCAACGCCTTTGCGAAACAATGCAAAACTATTACACAGTACATGGAACACGACGCAATTCATAACAAATTTAAATGAAAACAAAAAAAAACAAGACAAAACACGACGCGTTTCGACCTCTTGGATCTTCTCTACGCAAGAAAAGCAACATTCAGGACAATGAAAACGAAGAACGAGCAATGATTCATCTTCTCAAATTGAGCGCAAAATGGACGTTGAATGAAAACGAGGCTCGTTTCCATTTCCGCCTGCAGCCAGTCACCTCGCCTTGAAACCAGCTACATATAACACGAATGGACAACACGAGGCAATGCGATACGCGAGGACCCAACCCTGCTCATCAATTACCAACACGACGATTGTTCGTCCGTACGATTTCAATCACTGGAATGCGTCCTGGGATTGTATTTACTATTGGGCTGGGACTCCAGCCGATTATCAGCTGAATTGATTCCTTGTAGTAGATATGGCTACACACTAGCGCCAAACTGATGAAGCTGGCTCTAAAAATTATTACACCCAATACAATACAATGCAATCCAGTGCAATACAATACAGTAGAGTACAGTACAACATAAAACAGTACAGTACAGTACAATGCAATACAGTACAATACAATACAATAAAATACAGTACAGTACAGTACAATACAATACAATACAATACAATGCAAGACAATGCAAGACAAGACAAGACAAGACAAGACAAGACAACACAACACAACACAACACAACACAACACAACACAACACAACACAACACAACATCAGCCCATTCGTTGCACATACACGCGGTTCCAATCACTGTAGTAGATATGGTTGCCCGCCAGAGCCAAACCAAAGAAATGGGCTCCGAAGTCAGTGTACAGAACTGTGCGGCTGCCGCTGATGTCGTGACGCTTTCTATGGTGTGCGTGCCAGCGTCGCAGAATACAGTGTGCCGGCTGCCCACAGAGAACAATTATTTTCATAGTGCTGTTAGTTCGTTTGTGAGCACACACACACACACACACACACACAGAAGAATAAATAAAGAGCTCAGAAGAAGAATTTTGCCTGTTATGGACTCACGTGTGAATGAACAAAAAACCACACGAATGACAACACAAAAAAAAAAAGAAAAAAAAAAAAAAAGAAAAAGAAAAGGAAATAAAGAGCTTGGGGTGGGTGAAGAGAGGGAGGGGGTGGGTGAAGGAAGGGAGGGAGGGGTGGGTGAAGGGAGGGAGGGGGTGGGTGAAGGGAGGGAGGGGGTGGGTGAAGGGAGGGAGGGGGTGGGTGGGCAGCAAACGGAGATAAATACAGTCATACAAATATTTGTGCGCTTGACAAAAAACCCCAATGTATTTTAAAAACTTTAGAGTGAGAATCATACATCCTTAAAAGACAGGGCAGTGCCAGATATATATGCATATTATATATATATATTTTACACATCTATATCTATCTATCTATATCCATCTGTCTATCTATCTATCTATCTATCTATCTATCTATCTATACACATAATAGATATATACTAATAGTTTAGTAGTGGGAGAAAACAAGTGCAGGCTAACCATGCTTCCGTCATTACATTAATGACTTGCAAATATATATATATAATAGATATATATATATATATATATATATTTATATATATATATAGATGAATATAACCAAAGAGCCTAAAATGATTTTAAAAGTGCTCGACCCTGGGGAGCAACATTTGTCAATGATGTTAAAAAGGAAGGTTAAAACTCGAGGTTAAAACTCTACAAATTTGTTTCGAGCTTGCTGCGCTGTCATCAGGATGTTTTTGGTTTGCCCACCGCCGATGTTATATAGCGTGTGGGTTCCCGTTTGCGGTTGTTTGCACGTGCGGGTTGGCTGCACGTGTTTTTGGGGGCTTTTAGGTTTTTGTTTGGGTGTGTTCACTAACAACGATTTCCATTTATGGCTGCAGTTGTTTACTATTTCATGTTTTGGTGTTTAAAGTTGCTAAGTGTGGTTTGCATAGTATTAAACCATTTTTCAGTTAAACATAGGTTGCACCTTTTTGAAACATTGCTGTATGGTGATGCTCTTTTTATGATTTTCCAGGATATATTGTAGCTTGTTTTTGCATCTTTGAGTTTCCAGATTATTTGCTCAGTTCTGTTTGTTTTTATATTTTTCTTTATTGAATGACTGTTTGTGGTTTGCATATCTGGTTTGAAGTGGTTTTCAGTGATCCCTATGTATGTTTCTTTTTCATTTTTTGATGTTACAGTAGCCTGGTATACAATGTTTTTGTGGAGACATTTATTGTTTAGTGGGCACTGCTCCTTTCTCGTGCAATTGCAAGATTCCTTTCTTCACCCTTCTTTGCTTGTGTTGATTTTCATTTTGTTGGATGCGTCAATCAGGTTTTGAGTTGGGCATACATGGTACGATAGTTTGACAGTGTTTTTGTTAAATATTTTGGACAGTTTGTGCTCTTTTGGAAATGAAGTTGCTAGGATTTTGAAGAATTCTTTCCTATGTTTGTTTTGAGTTTCCCGTCGTATGGGGGGTTATACCATATGATTTTCTTTTCCTATTTTTCTTGCTTTTATTTGTGTTGTTGTCCGGGTTGTATTGTAGTTTGTAATTGTATCCACTTGTTTGTAGTGCCTCCTGGTATTCCACTGCTGCATTGTTGAACACTCTCTCATTGCATGACAGGTTTTGATAGTCTCTTGTTTATGCCATGGGGTATGGTCTTTAATACAGAGGGGGATGGTTACTTTTGGTGTGTACATAAAGAGGTGTATCGTTGGGTTTCTTGTATGGTTTATATATATGGTTGTTGAGATCCAGTGTTATGTCTAAGTAGTTCACTACCTTTTTGTTTGCTTCAATGGTGATCTTTAAGTTGTGGTTTTGGAAGATTTTGCATAGTTCTTTCTTCTTGTTTTCGATGGTTCTTGGGTTGTTTGTTAGTGCAGCAAGGCCATCGTCTCTGTACAGTCCGACTTGATTGACGCATCCAACAAAATGAAAATCACACAGCAAAGAAGGGTGAAGAAAGGAAATCTTGCAATTGCACGAGAAAGGAGCAGTGCCACTAAACATCCTGTAGTCTGATTTACCTCTGTTCAGGAGCAGTTATGTCCCTTGATATCTTAATGGAGTGTCCTGCGCGTGCCTGTACCATCGTCAACCAGCGCAGGCCTCCAGGGGTGGTACAGGACTGCTCTAAGGGCAGGTGAAGACAGTGCTTCTCTGGGTCCTCCCCAGCACCTTCGGGTGTTTCTTTTTCTTCTTTGCCTTAACTAGGCTGACCCTGGAGAAAGGTCCAGTGGCGGTGAGGAAAGACCCACTGACCACAGGGAAAGTCCTGTTGACAGTGGGAAAGACTACAAACTTTGGATTCTCTCTTGAGGGCACATAAGACCGTTGGCGAAAGCTTGGCTGTGTCTGGAGTGGCACTGTCTTCATCTGTCCGTGGGCAGGGGTGGTTGGGTCTGTGGGGTGTGCTCGGCAGCTGGGGGGTGTGTTTTTTCGCCGGTGGGCTCTGCAGTCATGAAATACGGGCTGGTACACCCATGGGGGATGCTACTTTGAGGCTGTTATGAGCTGCATCCTGTAGTCTAATTTACCTCTGTTCAGGAGCAGTTATGTCCCTTGATATCTTAATGGAGTGTCCTGCGCGTGCCTGTACCCATCGTCAACACAGCGCAGGCCTCCAGGGGTGGTACAGGACTGCTCTAAGGGCAGGTGAAGACAGTGCTTCTCTGGGTCCTCCCCAGCACCTTCGGGTGTTTCTTTTTCTTTTTTCATCGGCGGTGGGCAAACCAAAAACATCCTGATGACAGCGCAGCAAGCTCGAAACAAATTTGTAGAGTTTTAACTCGAGTTTTAACCTTCCTTTTTATACATCATTGACAAATGTTGCTCCCCAAGGGGTCGAGCACTTTTAAAATCATTTTAGGCTCTTTGGTTATATTCATCTTGATTGCTCCTCACGTTGAGCACTGTGGCCCGAAAGATTTTAAAATGGAGGAAATCAACTTTAGGCAGTCAACAAAAAACATACCGTTCTCTAACCCACATTCTACTTAAAAAGATTAATAGAACAAACCGAAAAGTTCGTACGCAATATGAGATGGAAAGCATTCTTTTTCCTGAACCCGAATGCAAAAAAAGAGGATAAAAACACCTACGATTTCAAATCATGGCGATCACCACCAGTCATAGACGATATGAAACCCTTTGAAGATCAAATGAAAAGAATGATAACCAATATTGAATTCAAAAAATCTAACAACGATTTCCAAACAACAAAAAAAACAAATAAAACAAGTACAAAATGACAAAAAAATATTTGTGAGGCTGACAAAACTAGCAATTACTACAAAATGGAACCAAAGGAATATTCTCAACTCCTTGACAAAAACATCCAGAAAAACTACAAAAAAGCTGACAAAAATATACATGACAGTATCCGCACTAAAGAAAAAGAACTTGCAGAGCGCATAGACCTAAGTGACAGGATAGAAGCGACAGCAACAAAGAAGCTTTCATAACACTCAAAGACCACAAACCCAACTTTCTAACAATCCAACATGCAGACTAATAAACCCATCCAAATCTGAATTAGGCAAAATAAGCAAGAAAATTCTGGAAAAAATAACAAAGGACATAAAATCAAACTCTGATTACAACCTCTGAAGAACACATACGAAGTTATCCAATGGTTCCAAAAAACTCAATAAACAAAGTAATACAGTATTTATCACATTTGACATAGTAGACTTTTACCCATCCATAGACGAGGAACTACCTCCAAAGCCCTGAAGTTTGCCAGTAACCACACAGACATAACAGGTCAGAAATGGAAATCATTCTCCACACCAAGAAAACATTACTACACAGCAGAAATGAAACCTGGATCAGGAAAACCAACAGAAACTCAACATTTGACGTAACCATGGGTTCATATGATGGTGCAGAAACATGTGAACTGGTCGGACTATTCATGCTGTCCAACATCAAGAAAAAAACTCGAAAACAAGTCGGACTGTACAGAGACGATGGCCTTGCTGCACTAACAAACAACCCAAGAACCATCGAAAACAAGAAGAAAGAACTATGCAAAATCTTCCAAAACCACAACTTAAAGATCACATTGAAGCAAACAAAAAGGTAGTGAACTATTTAGACATAACACTGGATCTCAACAACCATTATATATAAACCATACAAGAAACCCAACGATACACCTCTTTATGTACACACCAAAAGTAACCATCCACCATCTGTATTAAAGACCATACCCATGGCATAAACAAGAGACTATCAAACCTGTCATGCAATGAGAGAGTGTTCAACAATGCAGCAGTGGAATACAGGAGGCACTACAAACAAGTGGATACAATTACAAACTACAATACAACCCGGACAACAACACAAATAAAAGCAAGGAAAAATAGGAAAAAGAAAAATCATATGGTATAACCCCCCATACGACGGGAAACTCAAAACAAACATAGGGAAAGAATTCTTCAAAATCCTAGCAACTTCATTTCCAAAGAGCACAAACTGTCCAAATATTTAACAAAAACACTGTCAAACTATCGTACTCATGTATGCCCAACCTCAAAAACCTGATTGACGCATCCAACAAATGAAAATCAACACAGCAAAGAAGGGTGAAGAAAGGAAATCTTGCAATTGCACGAGAAAGGAGCAGTGCCCACTAAACAATAAATGTCTCCACAAAAACATTGTATACCAGGCTACTGTAACATCAGAAAATGAAAAAGAAACATACATAGGATCACTGAAAACCACTTCAAAACCAGATATGCAAACCACAAACAGTCATTCAATAAAGAAAAATATAAAAACCAAACAGAACTGAGCAAATATATCTGGAAACCCAAAGATGCAAAAAACAAGCTACAATATATCCTGGAAAATCAATAAAAAGAGCATCACCATACAGCAATGTTTCAAAAAGGTGCAACTATGTTTAACTGAAAAATGGTTAATACTATGCAAACCACACTTAGCAACTTTAAAACACCAAAACGAAATAGTAAACAACTGCAGGCATAAATGGAAATCGTTGTTAGTGAACACACCCAAAACAAAAACCTAAAGCCCCCAAAAAACACGTGCAGCCAACCCGCACGTGCAAACAACCGCAAACGGGAACCCACACGCTATATAACATCGGCGGTGGGCAAACCAAAAACATCCTGATGACAGCGCAGCAAGCTCGAAACAAATTTGTAGAGTTTTAACCTCGAGTTTTAACCTTCCTTTTTAAACATCATTGATTATATATTATATATATATATATAGTATATATATATATTATATATGTGTGTGTGTGTGTGTGTGTGTGTGTGTGTGTGTGTGTGTGTGTGTAAAGAGACAGGACTTGGGCTGCGGGTGGACAGGAGAACGGGGGACGGGGGAGGGGGATGGAAGAGGCGGTCCATGACTTGGTATTCAACCGCAGCGTACAGTGAACGGACCTAAAAGTACGTGCAGAACAATGGCCGTTTCTAGCCGGCTTTTCGCAGCGGTACAACTCAGGAACACGCACCTGACGCCATGCCTCACGCGTTTTACCACAGACTTGTTCTGAACGAGCGTAACAGACTTGCTCTGCATCACACGAAAGATAATTAGTTTCATTTGAAGTCGATCTCGCTTCCAGTTCCGAGTTTTCCAGATTTGTCCCATTAAAAACAAAAAACAAAAACCAAAAAACAATTGGGGCACAACAGAAAATTTGTTTTGTACACTCGAGGCTCAGGAGAAATGCGTAAAAGAAAATCGCCATGAACACGTTACAAATCTGTGACAATTTTAATTTAACTGTATGTTTTGCCACACATCTCCTGCAGTAAACTTGTTAATGGGAAATTGAAAGAATATCGTATATTAAGAAATCACGAAGTGTCATAGTTATTTCCCGTGTGGTTCGTCTTTTGTATTAATTGGTTAAGACTGACGGTGTCCGAGTACGGATTAACAAACAACAACAACAACAACAAAAGGGAAAAAAAGAGAAGAAAAATTGAAAAAGAAAGAAAAGATGGGCCTTATCTTTCCAAAATTACCGAATATGTTGGAGAATCGATCCACGACTGATTTTGAAAACGTGGGGAAGAGTCAAAGACAGCAGAGAAGAAAAAGAAAGCAAAGACTTTGTTAACAGACGAGCAAAGCGGAGATCAGTTCAGATCATGAAAAACCATGGCACCAACCGAATAACAAACAAGTAGCATAACTCTTGCTCTCATGATGAGACAATTACACGCCCTTAACTCCAAACGAATACCGCTCAAGAAACCAAATCGCTTGCACAAACATCACACCAGAGCACACAGAACAAACGTGGAGACATCCGCAGAGCAAACAAACTGTCATCCCTCAGGGTTGTCTCCTTGTTTCTTGTCTGTGCTCTATGTTGACATTTGTGCTTCGTGATCTTGTGCCGTAAGCAGCGTTAGTTTGGTGTTAAGGGCGGGAAATTGTTTTACCATAGAAACAGGAGTTACTCTTCATGGTTATTACTTACTTTTACTATTCTTGTCTCGTTTGAGGTTGCATGTCAGTTACATAAAGCCTTTAGAAGAACCCCGATCAAGTTTGATAAACTGATTTATTAAAGTTATTAACAACAACTGCAGCAGCACAACAACACCCCGTCTACATCAACCATTATAGCGATGACTGAAGAATTTTGTTACAAAATGAGAATGACTGTCACAAACTATGATCTCAATGGCGGACCGGAATAGCAGGAACAGCAGGATAGAGATCGAAAATACCTAAGACAATCAATCAGAATTATGGAAGAAGTGATTTTTTTTTATAGATCGAAAATACCTAAGACAATCAATCAGAATTATGGAAGAAGTGATTTTTTTTATAGACCGAAAATACCTAAGACAATCAATCAGAATTATGGAAGAAGTGATTTTTTTTTATAGATCGATAATACCTAAGACAATCAATCAGAATTATGGAAGAAGTGATTTTTTTTTATAGATCGAAAATACCTAAGACAATCAATCAGAATTATGGAAGAAGTGATTTTTTTTTATAGATCGAAAATACCTAAGACAATCGATCAGAATTATGAAAGAAGTGATTTTTTTAATAGATCGAAAATACCTAAGACAATCAATCAGAATTATGGAAGAAGTGATTTTTTTTTATAGATCGAAAATACCTAAGACAATCGATCAGAATTATGAAAAAAGTAATTTTTTTAATAGATCGAAAATACCTAAGACAATCGATCAGAATTATGAAAGAAGTGATTTTTTTTAATAGATCGAAAATACCTAAGACAATAGATCAGAATTATGAAAGAAGTGATTTTTTTAATAGATCGAAAATACCTAAGACAATCGATCAGAATTATGGAAGAAGTGATTTTTTTTATAGAACGAAAATACCTAAGACAATCAATCAGAATTATGGAAGAAGTGATTTTTTTTTATAGATCGAAAATACCTAAGACAATCAATCAGAATTATGGAAGAAGTGATTTTTTATAAATCAAAAA